>OY740800.1:8780660-9405617 GCA_963514005.1 Raja brachyura | reverse complement strand
ATGGGGGACATGGCCAAATTCAAAGTACAAGCAGAGCTTGGAATAGTTGCGGACAAGAGCAGAGAATTGAACAAGTGTGATTAATGGAAGGTGAAGGATGGGAAGTCGGTGAGACAAATATTGAAATAACCTTGTCTGCAGGTGACAGGCATGCACGGAGACTTCACCTTGAGGAATAGAAAAACACAACATTATTTAACCAAGCAGTGAGGAGGATTAAAAGTAGCCATGTAGTCGGGTTAAGGAAAAGCCCTAGGCATTTTATTTTATACATGTTAAAAACAAAGCGGTAGCTAGAGAAAAGGTAGGGCCATTCAAGGACAATGGATGGAATGTATAACTGGAGCCACAGGAAGTGGACAAATGGCTAAATGAGGACTTCACATCGGTATTCAGCAAGAATGGACATGGGGTGTAGTGAGATCAGGTGACAATATGTTGATGGTCCAGTGTATGTGTAAAGAGGAGGAGCTGTTGGGTCTCTTGGTGCATGTCCCCCCCAGAGCCTGATGGAATCTATTCTAGGATACTGTGAGCAGCAGGGTCAGAGATTGCAGGGGCCATGACAGATGTTTGACAGATGTGGCACAACAACAGTAGTGGATGAATGCATTATTGCCATCCTCCTCACGGTTCATTGTATGTTTCCAAGATGGTGTTGGCAGCAGATTTATTCTCTTTAGCCACATAAGGGGTCCATGAAGACTTTGGTCAATATTTTTCATTTTTTCAAAAAATTCAGGATAATCCAGCAATTAATAGGCCGGTGAGTTTTATATCACCGGTACAGAAATTCTTGGAGATAAGATTATGTCTTAGAAACTTGACTTAGAAAGTTTCAAAGATGATTGATGAGATAGGGCAGTGGATATTGGAGACATGGATTTCCATCAAGCAATTAACAATGTCCCTCATCGACCCATCAAGAAAATTAAATGACATGGTGACCAGGTAGGTTGGATTCAAAATTGGCTTGGTCGTAGAAGGTAGTAGCACAGGTGTGTTATTCTGACAGAAGGTCTGTAACCAGTGGTGTTTCTCAAGGTTGTCTGTGATTTGAATATTATACCGGTGGTCTGATCAGCAGGTTAGCAGATTACACAAAAATGCTGGAATTGCTGAGGAAGGTTGCATAAAGGAAATTAAATTAGAATTGTAATGCAGTCCATCAATGAATGGGTCAAACCGGTATAAGTGTATGAATTTTGTTTCCCCCCCCCCCCCCCCCCCAAATTGTTGATATGGTCTAAGCAATTGTCACAAGATAATTTCCTTCGCTCCTTAGATGCTCCCGCACCCGCTGAGTTTCTCCAGCACTTTTGACTGTCACAAGATGATGTTTATCTCAATAGAGATATAATCTCCAAAGGGGCAGAAGTGCATGAGACTTAATCTTTAATAATCCTTTTAATATATTTCACCACACCTTAATAACAATAATTTTTTGGGAAACGTGAAGTGTTTTTCTCTAATTGATCTGAATCCTCAAACTGCTTGTATCAGTACAGTATTTAGCAGGGTGGGCATAGAAATGGCAGATGGGGTTCAATCTCAACTATTGAGAAGTGGTGCACCAGTCAAATGCACCAGTAAAGTATGCAGCAAATGGAAGGAGTTGTGGAAACATTGATGGTCCGAGGGATCTTGAGGTGTAGGTGCATGGCTCTCTGAAAATGGGAATAAAGTTAGAGGTAAAGAAAGCATACGGCATGCTTACATTCATCAACTGAAAAGTGTTGTAAAGTCATATTACAGCTGTATAAAATTAGCGTACACCGTACAGTATTTGGAATATTGTGTGTATATCTGGTCGTCCTACGAGAGGGAGGTTTTGTAAGCTTTGGAGAGGGTGCCGAAGAGGTTGATCAGGATATTGCCTGTATTAGCAATAAGGAGGGGCTAGACAAACTTGGGATTGTTTTCACCTCAGCGTGGAATTTAAGGTGAGTGGGGGAAAGGACATTTATGAAACAAGTTTTCATTTTACACTAAGGGTGGCACATGCCTGGAATGTCTTGCCAAGGAAAATGGTGGAGGTAGATACGATACAACAGCAAAGTTCAGGAAGAATTTAGACAGACACGTGAACAGAAAGGAATAGAGGGATTTGGACCCTAGGCAGGTCGATGACATTAGTTTAGACTGGCATCGTGGTTTGTGCAGACATTGTGGGTCGAAGGGCCTCTTCCTGCACTGTACAGTTCTATGTTCTATTAAATTGGCTGAGGTGGCAAATGAAGTGGAATTAACTGGTCTTTGTGATGAAAGATCCAAATTCATAGCATTTAAGAGGTAGTGTAATTGTCAAGATTTATGCTGAGGGTTGGCCGTAGAAATATGTGTTCATGGAATGAGTGTGGAGTATGCCATGGAAAGCTGGAAATAACTTACCCAACTAACTGAGGTAATAACAGAACAAACTGTATTGTAAAGTTCTGACCAGCATAATTTTTCATTTAATTACTGTAATGCTCCCCATTGCGACAATTACTTTTCTAAACCAGCGACAAACAAAATTTCATTTGCATTAAGTGCTCCCATAAATGTAATTTGTTACGGTTTTGCCAATGGCATTTCAAAATAGTTACAGGAGTAGTCTGTTAAAGATATTCAGCAGCCATATTTTAGTTATTCCATAACCCCACTATCTGGATTAGGTGCTTTCTCCAAACACATACATTGAAATAATTTGGACAAAGATGAAATGTGAAATTTAACCACAAAACAAAGTTATTTGCCTCAAAATAAAGGATCATGGAAACATCAACATTTCCACAACAGCCCTTCAGTAAACAACGGGACAGTGTTCGTTTGAGGGAGGTGAGGGGGCAGCATGGAAGATGGTGGGGCTCCTGCCTCATCAACATGATTTAATTTTTCAAAGTAGCAATGAAGTGTATGAAGAGGCCATACCGTTGATGACATCTACATGGACTTCAGCGAGGCCTTTGACACAGGGACTGGATCAAAAGGTTGCCACCCATGAGATCCAGGGAAAGTTGGCAAATTGGAACAAAATTGGCCGTAGACTAGGCAGATTATGACGATGGAGGTTTTGTTGTGAGATCAAAGCCCAAAACAGTGGTTTACTAGATCAATATCCAAACCTACACGGCCTGTTACACATATTAACAATCGTACTTACAGAATTCAGATGTGAAAGTACAAAGTTTGCAGATGACACATTACTTGGTGGTATTGCTGATGGTGAGTTTTGGTAAGGGTAGTTTTGGGCTCTAGGAAGATGCAAATTGATAAGATGGGCAGAGCAATGGCAGATGGAATTTAATATGGGCAAGTCTCAAGGGCCTGTCCAATGAAGGCGATTGTTTCTGCGACTGTCATAGTCGTAGCAGGTCGCTGAAAAAGCGGCGACTGGACCCACCCCCACGACAAGCTACGTAAACCTACCACCTAGTTGACGTCGAGCTACGTCAAGCTACCGACAACTGGCGATCCATCACGACATCCACCTACAACCACACCTACGACAACCTATGACCACACGGGCGACAACCTACGACAACCAAAGTCAACCTACATCCACCCGCGACAAGCCACGACAAGCAACGATCCTGTCGGCTACAACTGAAGACAATTCAGTCACCGTTGACGTAGGTAGTTGCCAATGGAATTCACCAAAGTCAGCACCCGGTGACAACCAACGTCACCTGGCGATAAGCGGCGTCATCCTGGTGACAACCTACGACAGGAGAAGAGAAGCTACGTCAAGCCCACAGTCACCAAAAACTTTTGAACATTTCAAAATCCAGCGGCGACCAGAAAAACGTTACGACTCTTTAGGTGACTTGAGGAGACTACTCACGACCATACAGGCATCACCCCGCGACCATGTGACGACAGCCTAGTCGCCTGTAGTCACCGAAAAAATCACCTAAGTGGGACAGGGGCATTTGGTGATCCATTTTGGGATGACTAACCAGGTCTGGACATACATTTTGGATGATAGGGTAGTTTAGTTTAGTTTAGTTTAAAGATACAGTGTGGGAACAGGCCCTTCGGCCCACCGAATCCATGCCAACCAGAATCCGGAGCACCTAGAGAAAGCCCACACGGTCACACAGAGAACTAATACCACCTAGACAGCATCCAAAGTCAGGATCAAACCAGATTCTCTGGTGCTGTAAGGCAGCAACTCCACCTCTGCACCACTGTGCTGCCCCAGGAGATCAGAGGATGATTTATTTTCCCCCAAGAGGGCGGCTGGAATCTGGAATGAACTGCCTGACAGGGAGGTGGCAAAAACTCACACAAGATTTGATTATCTAGACAACTGAATCACCTCAGCATAGAAAGCCACAGGCCTGGAGATAAAATAACAGATCAATATAGAAAGACACTTGGCCATCTTGGATGGGGCTGTTTGTCCTATTCTAACATTATTATCTAGTAGCATTGTTATGCGGGGAGACTGGTGATGGGGTTGGACTTGCAGGTAGTAAGTGCAGACTGTGTGCCTGGTCCATAATTTTCTTGTCCATTGAGAAAATAGTTTTCATTTCAGTTACAGTGCATATAACAATACAGCACAGGAACTAGACCCTCAGCACACAATCCTTGTGCCAAACATGATGCCTAATTAAACTAATCTCTGCCTGCACGTGGTCCATAGTCCATCAATCACTGCATATCCATGTGCCTATCTAAAAGGCTCTTAAATCACCACTTCCTCCACCACCACCCCCTTGCAGCAAGTTCCAAATACCCACAATTCTATGTCAAATAAAAAATCCCGCACATTTCCTTCAAATTTTACCCCACTACATTCAATTTATGGCCACTATTCTTCGGTATTTCCACCCTAGGGAAAAAGCTTCTGACTGTCCATAATTTCTATTAGGTTTTCTCTTCGCCTCCGATGCTCCAGAGGAAACGATCCAAGTTTGTCCAACTTGTCCTTATAGCTAATACCTTCTGATCCAAGCAGCATTAACCTCTTATGCATCCTCTACAAAGCCTCGGCATCCTTCTTGTCAGAATCAGAATGCCTTTTATTGTCACTATACACATGTACAGCGAGATTAAAAACTGCTCCTACTCAATGCAAAAGCAAGACAAAAAGGGGGGGGGGGGGGATAAGGTGCACAGTTTCTGCAGCGCTATATACATATCTATAAAAAGACAATGGATAAATAGAATGGATAATAGGATTCCTATATCCAGTATGGGTTACAGTTACACTACAAATTACAGTAGGTGGATAGATGATAGTCCGGGCGTTAGGCTGTGAAGTCAATGCATGTGTGAGTTCAGGGAGATAATGGATTTTGGGAAGAAACTGTTCTTGAGCCTATTTGTCCTTGTGCTGATGCACCTGTAGTGCCTGTCCTTGTAATGGGACAACTGAAACTGCAAGCAATACTCTAGATTAAGCCAAACTAAAGTCCAATAAAGTTTCAAAATTACTCCCTGACTTTTATACTCAATGCTCCGTTAAGTTTGATGGCGGGACTGTCATATGAGGAAAGATTGAAAAGACTAGGCTTGTATTCACTGAAATTTAGAAGGATGAGAGGTTATCTTATAGAAATATATACAATTATACAAGGATTGGACAAGCTAGATGCAGGAAAAATGTTCCCAATGTGGGGCGAGTCCAGAACTAAGGGCCTCAGTCTAAGAATAAAGGAATTAAAACTGAGATGAGAAAAAAAATTTCACCCAGAGAGTTGTGAATTTGTGGAATTCCCTGCCACAGAGGGCAGTGGAGGCCAAGTCACTGGATGGATTTAAGAGAGAGTTAGATAGAGCTCTAGGGGCTAGTGGAATCAAGGGATATGGGGAGAAGACAGGCACGGGTTATTGGGGACGATCAGCCATGATCATAATGAATGGCGGTGCTGGCTCGAAGGGCCGAATGGGCTCCTCCTGCACCTATTTTTTAATGTTCTTTTTAATTATTTGGACAAATACTTCCAGACTGATTTTGATAGCATCCAAATTAGAAAGTTTGGCTGAAAAGGTCAGGAAGTCAAGGGAACTGTTTGGAATGTATCCTCAGGGGACTATGGAGGAAGATCATAGGGGCACCAACATTAATCTTTCACTTCCCTTCACATCATGGGAGGGGTGCAGGGGTGAGTGCCAGAGGATTGGTGGACACTACTGCCTTGTTTAAGACAGGGAGACAAGAACAAACTGGGCAGAAGAATGCCCAAAATAACAAAAATCACACAGATTACCTGTATACTAATGCAGAAACGTGAAGTTTAATGTAACTGAGTCTACAGCCCTTAGTGACTGAGTCAGTTTGATTAATCATTTATGAACTGCACAATCAAACACTACACTCATTCATTACTGGAACTTTGATTGCAGACATCTCATGAAAGATGTATTGTGGTACCGTAAGCCTTGTTCACTCCAAGGAATGCTACTCCAATGTCTACAGCAGGACTCTTAACAGTATTGATGTACAGAGGGATGGATTTTGGGGTCCAACAGGGTGCACACTTTCTGATCAACTTTATTCACTTAATCTAAATCTTATTTTTTGATACAATAATAGCGATTACAGTATTTAAAAAAACCCGTCAAATAACACTTGTGATTCAAAGTTCAGCAACGAGGCATTAGGATGTCCGTTCGGATTGAATACACATGTGGATGGAAATAGAAGATTAACATTTGAGAAAAGATGGAGGCACATGCTACCCAAGTCCACTTTAACAATTAGCCTGTACTGATATCAAAGCTCAGATAATAACAGGGGTTGCACATGTAAAGGATTGACTGTTGGGTGTACACCAGAGGGATGAAAATATAATTGGGATAGTTGGAGAATTAAGGGATATTGTTATTACGAGGGAAGGTCATCGTGTCATCTATCAGCCCGACTGGTAGCAAACAGGATGCTGTGCCTAATTGTACTGCCTTTAAGATGCTTGGCATACAGCAAGCGATCATGCTGCTCGTTTCACTCAAACATTCAGTTGACAACATAACAAAGTACAAGCTAACTTTATATGGCTTCAATGCAAGATTTCAACATTTTGGGGCACATCAACTCCCAGGAAGTGCAAAGACTAGAGCCATCCACAAAAGCTGCATAGCCTGCTGAGTTACTCCAGCACTTTGTGTTTTGCCAATGACAGGAGCAATGGTAGAATTAAAAGTAGCAATTAGCAGTATGTGTAAAATAATGGAGTTTATTAAATAGTACAGATAGTATATCCATTAGGTGATAGTTGATGAGTTGTTCATGGCCTTCATTCTGGATCTGTTTGGATACGAGAGACTCTTCCTTCAGGCCATTCTCTTTACTTGCTTCTCAGGCGGGCCTCAAACCAGCATTAATCATTTATGTCAACCTGATCGTGAACCACAAACTGTACACTTCATGCATTGTTGGTGAACAGAACCAGAGATTCAGACTTGATTACAACATCCCTGGACAGTTTTAAGTGTGACAGAGGCTACTGGGAACAGCAAGCATTGGATTGTCCTGTTTGGCAATGTGCATAAAAAGCCGTGCTTGAGATTTCCAAGGGGACTGAATATCCTCAAGGGCGTTTCCTTGACAAACACAAGAGATTTGTGGCCATTGCTGATATGTGGGCATTCACAATGGAGGACGAGCACCCAGAAAGATACAGAGCACATTTCTTCAATGACAGAACACCCAAACAAAGGAGAAGTGGCAGAAGGAGATTACAACACCACACAACACCCACCTTCCCCAACCTCCTGACCCACCTGTGGAAGAGTTCATAAATCGCACAAAGGATAGATAGAAAACATCTTCACTCGTAAGGAGTTGCAGAAGACTTTATTGCCCAAGAACCTGACAGTGAGCCACCACATTAAACAGAGGAATACTGGTTATTCCTCCCTGGGTTATGAATGAGCTGATTTAGGAAAATCTGATGTTATGCAAATCCTCCTGCACGATTTCAAAGCATTTTTCAATCTTCAATGTTAATAAAATGTTTTGTGGCATTTATTAATGACTGGGCACAGTATATATTCAACTTGTTCGATTATAGATTCACTCAATGAAATAAAAGAATTAGAGCAAATATGTGGAGTGATATGATATTACTAGTTCGAGCGTGTGGGAGATTGCAACCTTCACGTGGTCCGCCCTGTTTCAACAAATGCAATCAACCTGGCGTGCACAATCAAATAAGATCAAATATAACAAGTTGTCCTACAACTTTAGGCTGTGCACGCCATGTGCAAGAAGAAGACTAGTTCGAAACAATTGATGTTTTATAGAGAAATCGCTTTATAGACAGTTCACGGTGTTAGAACTTTTACGGAACTCAGACTACCCTTACTTCTAGTTAATATTCTTTGTATCTCATTGGGTTAGTTAGGAGTTGGACCCATTGACAATAACGGTATGTTTGGAGAGTAAAGGCCCTGTCTCACGGTGCGAGTTGACACACGAGTGACCCAGAGTGACAGACTCGTGGTTGTGTACGATATTCCAAGTTGATGTTCAAGTGTTTGTGGCGAGTTCCCACGGGTATGGTAATCTGGGAGATCGTCTCCAGAGTTACCAAGTTCCCCTCCCGTTTGCTCTTGAGTTACCAAGTTCCTCTCCCGCTCAGGGCGTGTGTTGTTGCTGCAGTCCGGGATTCGCATTTAAAGCACTCGGTTATCTTCAGCGGTTCAGGCGAGGACAGGTTTGGGGGGGGTGGGGGGGGGGGATGAGGAATGGTGGAAATGGGAGAAGGCAAAGACTATGGGTGGGGAGGAGTGAGAGGGGGGCTAGGAATGGCATCTGCGAAACGGGTAGTCAACCTTTAGGGTCCCGGCCCGAAACAACCGTATACATTTTATGATTTCCCTCCAAAGATGCAGTCTCCCGTGGTTTGTTTGCACAACTCTCTTCCCTCTCTCTCCAAACATTGGGGGGGGGGGGGGGGACGACGACAAGATAGTTTAAACGGACCTTACCCCCACTTCATGCTTCTGTTGTGCATAATTCAGCAGTAAAACCTCTCTTCCCCTTACCCAGCGACGCCCGATTCCTCGCATCCCCACAAGTTCGCATCGACGAGGGAAGAATGAGCTGGGAGTCTGAAGAAGGGTCCCAACCCGAAACATCACCCATTCCTTCTCTCCAGAGGCGATGCCTGTCCCGCTGAGTTACTCCAGCATGTTTGTGTCTATCGTCGGTGTAAACCAGCATCTGCAGTTCCTTCCTACACACGGACAGTGAAGTGCCTCGGCCAAATTAGGAACATTAGGATTCTCTGATGTGAAGATAGTCTGGTTTGCGTTTCATACACTTGATCATATCCGAAACTAAAGTATAGATAGACACAAAATGCTTGAGTAACTCGACGGGACAGGCCGCATATCTGGAGAGAAGGAATGGGTGGCGTTTTGGGTAAGTCTGAAGAAGGGTCTCGACTCCATTCCCTCTCTCCAGAGATGCTGCCTGGTCCGCGAGTTACTCCAGCATTTTGTGTCTATTAAAGAGTTCCCACGGTAGACGCACGAATCACTAAACTTAACGCACGGGCCACTACGATATAACTCTGAGTTTAAATGTTTCAATTTTAAACTTGACCACGAAATTTGACTCGTGGAAAAAGTCAAACATGTTTGACTTTTTTCACGAGTTCACAAGTTTCACAGGTACCTGCCGTTAGCGCTACGAGTGGACAAGTTGATCGCGCGAGTTCCGACGTTCCCACTACGTTGGCTGTACGTGATCACCACGAGTGAAAACTCGGGGTCACTCGTGGGCCAACTCGCACCGTGAGACAGGGGTTTATGTATTTAAGAGAGAAACATGCATGGATCTGCAAGATGCCTTAAGAACATTCTAAACAAGTAACTAAAATAACAAAATACCACATGGTGGAAATAGGAAATAAAATCAGGAAATGCTGGAAAAACCCAGCGGGTCCGGGGCCACCTCATCTAACATATCATTCTTTGCAATTTCCACCGGCTCCAACAAGATTCCACTGTTAGATGCACATCCTTCTGCCTTTTCAGCATTTCAAAAGAAACACTCCCTTCATCTCTCCCTGGTCTACATGGAACCTTCCTATGGAACTGCTGCACCTGCACCTTTTCCTCTTCCTTTCCATTCCCACCATCCAAGGACCCAAGCAGTCTTGACAGGTGAAAAGGACATTTAGTTGCATCTCTTCCAATCCACAAAATTGTGGATTGGAAGAGATCCACAAAAGTTCCAATTGAAGTGCTACACCCAATCTTTGTAGGGGGCACCGTCGAGTATGGCTGCCCTGCCAGCAGCTGTTAGTCTTTTCACCCTTTTTTTTAGTTTTAGTTAGTTAAAAGTGTTTGTTTTGGAGATCTTTTAGTCTTTTTATGTGGGGAGGAGGAAAGGGGGAAACTATTTTTCTCAGTACCTACCTGGTCGGAGATGCGGCTTTTCTCCGAGCCATGTTTTCACCCCTTCCTCACGGCCTACCAGCAGTCTGGAGCGGCATATACTGCCGGGACCAGCTGGGACTTCAGCTTAGGCGGCGGCCCAGCGCTGGAGCGCCATCGTGGAGCGGGCGATGCCTTGCCTGGGTTGCAGTGCGGTGGACTCCGGAGGGCTGGGACCGCTGACTCCAACATCGCGAAGCTGTGGTCTGTGGTCTGTGGAGCTTCCAGCCGCGGGCGGAGCTGAACTTTAAAAACTGCAGAGCTGAGGAGTGTTCACCCGACGCCAAGAGCTTTATCACCCAGCTAGAGGGCCTGAAACATTGGGCTGCCATAGCAGCGACTGCGGAGGCCTCAATAAGCCCGACTATGGGTGAACTGGGGATGGGACGGGATTTTGCTGCCTTCCCCCACAGTAGTAACCATTGTGGGGGGGGGGTGTTTTTATGTTTACTGTTAAATTATTTAATGTTGTGTATTATCTTTATTCGTGTGCTGCATTGGCAAGTCAAATTTCACTGCACCAATTGGTGTATGTGATAATAAATGTCTTTTGTCCTTTAAGTGCATTTGGTGTTCATAATGTGGGAAATACTGTGGGCTCCATACTGGGGGAAAATAAAGACAGATTGGGTGATTGTTTTGCATCAAGTTCGCATGAATTATACCAGCTTCCGATCGACTGCCACATAAATTCACCATTGCACTGCCATTCCAACTTCCCTATTTGCGTTCGCCGGCACCGTTTCAACAAGGCCCATCGCAAGCTTGATGCAATTATAGCTTATTCACTCTTTCTTTCTGTCTGCATCTAAACTGGCCATTCTTGCCTGTCGCTGGTTTGGCTCAGTTTGGCTATTCTATTGCTTTAAGCTGACTTGCTGCCTCATTATTAACATGTCACGCAGCATAGTGTGCTACCAATCACCTCCATTAATCTAATTGGACTCTCCACCTCAGACATTTTCCCTGCCTTCTCCATGAGTGGAAACCAATTTATTTTTCACTCTTGGTTCTGACCAAGGTCCTGGTCAGAAACATTAACTGTTGTACTTTGCGAAGGTGCTGACCACTTCCGGCAGTAAACAACGGGACAGTGTTCGTTTGAGGGAGGTGAGGGGGGCAGGCATGGAAGATGGTGGGGCTCCTGCCTCATCAACATGATTGAATTTTTCAAAGTAGCAATGAAGTGTATGATGAGGCCATACTGTTGATGTCATCTACATGGAGTTCAGAGAGGCCTTTGACAAGGTTCCACACAGGGACTGGATCAAAAGGTTGCCACCCATGAGATCCAGGGCAAGTCGGCAAATTGGAACAAAATTGGCCGTAGACTAGGCAGATTATGACGATGGAAGTTTTGTTGTGTGATCAAAGCCCAAAACAGTGGTTTACTGGATCAATATCCAAACCCACACGGCTTGTTACACATATTAACAATCATATTTACTGAATTCAGATGTGAAAGTACAAAGTTTGCTGATGACACATTATTTGTGGTATTGCTGATCATGAGAAGGGTAGTTTTGGCTTTAGGAAGATGCAAATTGATAAGATGGGCAGAGCAATGGCAGATGGAATTTAATATTGGCAAGTCTTAGGTGATGCATTTTGGGATGACTAACAAGGTCAAGACATACATTTTAGATGATAGGGTAGTTTAGTTTAAAGATACAGTGTGGGAACAGGCCCTTCAGCCCACCGAGTCAGACCAGAATTCTGCCGATCAGAATCCAGTGCACCCGGAGATAGCCCACGGGGTCACACGGAGAACTAACACCATATTGACAGCATCCAAAGTCTGGATCGAACCAAATTCTCTGGTGCTGTAAGGCAGCAACTCCACCTCTGCGCCACTGTGCTGCCCCAGGAGATCAGAGGATGATTTATTTTCCCCCCAAGAGGGCAGCTGGAATCTGGAATGAACTGCCTGACAGAGAGGTGGCAAAAACTCACACAAGATTTGATTATCTAGACAATTGAATCACCTCAGCATAGAAAGCCACAGGCCTGGAGGTAAAATAACAGATCAATATAGAAAGGCATTTGGCCATCTTGGACGGGGCTATTTGTCCTGTTCTAACATTATTACTCTAGTAGCATTGTTATGCGGGGAGACTGGTGATGGGGTTGGACCAGCAGGTAGTAAGTGCAGACTGTGTGCCTGGTCCATAATTTTCTTGTCCATTGAGAATATAACTGTTCCTCATTTCAATTACAGTGCATATAACAATACAGCACAGGAACTAGACCCTCAGCACACAATGCCTGTGCCAAACATGATGCCTAATTAAACTAATCTCCTCTGCCTGCACGTGGTCCATAGTCCATCAATCACTACATATCCATGTGCCTATCTATAAGGCTCTTAATCACCACTTCCTCCACCACTACCACCTTGCAGCAAGTTCCAAATACCCACAATTCTATGTCAAATAAAAAATCCCGCACATTTCGTTCAAATTTTACTCCACTACATTCAATTTATGGCCACTATTCTTCAATATTTCCACCCTAGCTAAAAAGCTTCTGACTGTCCATAATTTCTATTAGGTCTCTTTTTTCTATAATTTCTCTTCGCCTCCGATGCTCCAGAGGAAACGGTCCAAGTTTGTCCAACTTCTCCTTATGGCTAATACCTTCTGATCCAAGCAGCGTTAACCTCTTCTGCATCCTCTACAAAGCCTCGACATACAATTTAATTTTCACTCTTGGTTCTGACCAAGGTCCCGGACAGAAACATTAACTGTTGCTCACCAACAGCTGCTGACCCTTTCCGGCATTTTCTCATTGTAGTTCACGGCAAGTTACTTCAGAACATCTTGAACATGGTATACGGTGGCATGGTGCATCTGTGCCATGTTAAACAAAGACTCTGTGCTGTCTGGGAGTGAAATTTGCCAATGTTAGGTCTCACTTTCCTATAGATAAGATTTCCAACAACTTAAAATTCAAAATGTATATATTTGTTGATATGCAATTTTTCATAACTTTGGATCCATCAACAAACCAGGATACTTGCAACAATGGGACTTTGTGGTCTCAAGGGAAAGGCCTGGTTAAAATGATAATTGGATTAATATGTAATTTGTCATTTTAACCAGGACAGCATCTTCAGACAAAGCAAGGACAGAACCATCTGATGTGAATCAGAATGCCACGGAACTATGCAAAACTAACAAAAAGTGAGAAAGTAGCCAAAACTTGATTCTGAGGAGACTGAAAATCCAATTAAGTCTTACTGCAACATAGTAAAGATTGCAGATTGCAGTTGTAAGGAAATATAAATTAAATTTGCATTCAAATGCAATCTGGTCCTTCAGAAAAATAATTAACATATTCATCAGCTTAATGCAGTTTTAAACTAAGAAATCAGTTTAAATAGAGAACACTGATGATCAAGAGCATCTCACACAGATTATCTCCTACAGATTTCCCTATTTTGACCTTTCGTTGTTCTATCCCCTCCTTGTGTGATAATGTTATATCTTAACAATCACACTCACTGCATAATATAGATGACTCCTCACAAGCTAATTATATGTTTCTATTTTGCAGCAGTACCATTTAAAGTGGTGTGATTATTGTACTCCAAGGCATATCACACACCTAATTTAAAACATCCTATCAATCCAGGAAATTAAACACCATCACTAAACCACAGCCTATCAACATCCATTCACAGAGTTATGCTGGAATTTATTTTAGTTGTGATTGTGAATGAAGGTTAATTTCATATTGGTCACAACAATTTATTTTGGAACGTCTTTTGGAACAACTTGAGCCTGGAGCTTCAGTTCGGTGATAGCAATAAGAAATTGCAGCTTTGAATCAACAGCAGCCAATTAAAATAACAGTTTCAAAGATATTCTGCCAACGTTCGACAGCAATTCTCATTCTCATATGCACTAAATGTGTAAACCCAATCTATTTAACATCAAGGTTCCCAGCTAATAGTGCAGTGTTTCTAATAGAGCAGCATATTAGTACGAAAGTACTCATTTAACCCAACACATTTTTAATAGGGAATAGAGAATTCTGTACGGTACTCTAATTGTGTGATTTCAGTGATGGTGAATCATCTGTTTTCAGCATCAAGTATTTCCAGGTGAAGAGGTGGCTCAGCTAGACTCACTCAATTTGTGTACTCAAGAAAATTGCCCAGTACCACACCTACAGTGCCCTCCATAATGTTTGGGTCAAAGACCCAACATTTATTTATTTGCCTCTGTACTCCACAATTTGAGATTTGTAATAGAAATAAATAACATGTGGTTAAAGTGCACATTGTCAGATTTTATTAAAGGGTAATTTTTATACATGTTCGTGTCACCATGTAGAAATTACAACTGTGTTTATACCCCCTACCCCCCCCCCCTCCATTTCAGGGCACCATAATGTTTGGGACACATGGCTTCACAGGTGTTTGCAATTGCTCAGGTGTGTTTAATTGCCTCCTTAATGCAGGTATAAGAGAGCTCTCAGCACCTAGTCTTTCCATCACCTTTGGAAATGTTTATTGCTGTTTATCAACAAGAGGACCAAAGTTGTGCCAATGAAAGTCAAAGAAGCCATTATGAGACAGAGGAACAAGAATAAAACTGTTAGTGAGACATCAGCCAAACCACAGGCTTACCAAAATCAACTGTTTGGAACATCATTAAGAAGAAAGAGATGCACTGGTGAGTTTACTAATCGCCAAGGGACTGGCAGGCCAAGGAAGACCAGAAGAATTATCTCTATAATAAAGAAAAATCCCCAAACACTTGCCCGACAGATCAGAAACACTCTTCAGGAGTCAGGTGTGGATTTGTCAATGACCACTGTCCGCAGAAGACTTCATGAACAGAAATACAGAGGCTACACTGCAAGATGCAAACCATTGGTTAGCTGCAAAAATAGGATGACCAGGTTACAGTTTGCCAAGAAGTAATTAAAAGAGCAACCATAGTTCTGGAAAAAAGTCTTGTGGACAGATGAGACGAAGAATTACTTATCAGAGTGATGGTAAGAGCAAAGTATGGAGGAGAGAAGGAACTGCCCAAGATCCAAAGCATACCACCTCATCTGTGAAACACGGTGGTGGGAGTGTTATGGCTTGGGCATATATGGCTTCTGAAGGTACTGGCTCACTTATCTTCATTGATGATACAACTGCTGATGGTAGTAGTATAATGAATTCTGAAGTGTACAGACACATCTTATCTGCTCAAGTTCAAACAAATGCCTCAAAACCCATTGGCCGGCGATTCATTCTACAGCAAGACAATGATTCCAAACATACTGCTAAATCAACAAAGGAGATTTTAAAAGGTAAAAAATCGTCAATTCTTGAGTGGCCAAGTAAATCGCCTGGTCTGAACCCAATTGAGCATGCCTTTTATATGCTGAAGAGAAAACTGAAGGGGACTAGCCCCCAAAACAAGCTAAAGATGGTTGCAATACAGGCCTGGCAGGCATTACCAGAGAAGACACCCAGCAACTGGTGATGTCCATGAATCGCAGACTTCAAGCAGCCATTGCATGCAAAAGAAAGGCAACAAAATACTAAACATGACTACTTTCATTTACATGACATTGCTGTGTCCCGATCATTATGGTGCCCTGAAAGGGAGGAGGGGGGGGGAGGGAGGGGGAGGGGGAGGGGAGGGGGAGGGGGAGGGGGGGGGGGGGGGGGGGGGGGGAAGGACCTATATATAAACACTGGTGTAATTTCTACATGGTGAAACCAACATGTATAAAAATGGCCTTTATTAAAATCAGACAATGTGCACTTTAACCACATGCGATTTTTTTTTTTTTTCTCTATTGCAAATCGCAAATTGTGGAGTACAGAGACAAATAAATAAATGATGGGTCTTTGCCCCAACCTTATGGAGGGCACCTTACAACAGGTCATCCACTGGCCTGTGGAATTACCAATCTTTGGTCTGCAGAAGCTTGTGCTCTGCAGAAAATCCTTATTTCATTTTGATGACTTCCACATCAATGGTTTGAACTCAATTCTGGGAAGTGAAAGACCAATATTCTACTGACGCAGAGCTGACGTGTTAGTTTTTACTTGGGTTGACTTGCATTGAGTTGAGTTGAGTATAGGAGCAAAGAGGTCCTTCTGCAGTTGTACAGAGCCCTAGTGAGACGACACCTGGAGTATTATGTGCAGTTTTGGTCCCCTAATTTGAGGAAGGACATTCTTGCTATTGAGGGAGTGCAGTGTAGGTTTACAAGGTTGATTCCCGGGATGGTGGGACTGTCATATGCTGAGAGAATGGAGCAGCTGGGCTTGTATACTCTGGAATTTAGAAGGATGAGAGGGGATCCTACTGAAACATATAAGATTATTAAGGGTTTGGACATGCTAGAGGCAGGATACATGTTCCCGATGTTGGGGGAGTCCAGAACCAGGGGCCACAGTTTAAGAATAAGGGGTAAGCCATTTAGAACGGAGATGAGGAAACACTTTTTCACACAGAGAATTGTGAGTCTGTGGAATTCGCTGCCTCAGAGGGCGGTGGAGGCAGGCTCTCTGGATACTTTCAAGAGAGAGCTAAATGGGGCTCTTAAAGATAGCGGAGTCAGGGGATATGGGGAAAAGGCAGTAACGGGGTACTGATTGGGGATGATCAGCCATGATCACATTGAATGGTGGAGCTGGCTTGAAGGGCCGAATGGCCTACTCCTGCATCTATTGTCAATTAGGCTGTGGGCCGAGGAGCTTTTTCATTCAAGTCCGTGACCCAACTCACGGAACTACCTGAATTTTTAACATATTGTGTAAATATATTATATATATCATACCTGAAACTCCTCAAGAACAAAACCAGCACATTTGTTTAAAATATGACAAAAACTTCAAATTTTACGAGTAGTAATTGTCCAATCAATGCACGTTTGACATTGAGGTTGGACGCAAATTGACCAATCCCGCGCTTTGTTTTATGGTCGCTAGGCAGAGGGGACCCTGGGATCATGGCTGCCTCCTCATTACATTCAAAACAATAGCAAGGTTTCCAAGAAATAAAGGTAATGCTAACCTTGCTGATCATTTTGTTTTTCAATTGATTTATCTTTATAAAGTTATGATGTGAACTGTTAAATAAAAATGATAAATAACAAATGTAGAGCTAGGGTTAAGATTAGGATCAAGGTCAGCGTCGGTCGGGCTTGTTGATAGGCCGAAGGATGCTGTGGAGGATCCGTCGGGCCATCGAGCCGCCGGTGGGTGGTGAGAGTGGTTAAGCCGCCAGTGGGTCGTGAAAGTGGTCAGCCAGGCCGGGCCGCCGATGGATCGTGAGAGAGGCCGGGCAGCCGGTGGGTGATGAGAGTGGTAGGTCCGCCAGTGGGTGCTGCAAGTGGTCGGTCGGGCTGTCAGTAGGCTGTGTTGCAGCGAGCGAGCAGGCGGTCTGGCGGAGTCTGCGCTATGCGGGTGCTGAAGGTGGCCCGGGCGGCAGTGGGCAGTGCTGCTCCCCACCCTCATCACTACGATGATCGAGAAGGCCATGCTGAACGAGGAGGACTCACTGCGGGGCCACGGAAGGAGCCCGCAGCCAGTCCCAAAGCGGCTCCAGCTCCAGTCGTGGGCAGCTCTGGAAGGGGGGCGCGTTAGGGTTAGGTTTAAGGTTAGGCATTTTCCTGTCAGTGGAAGATGCCTCGGCCTTCCCCCAGCCTGGCACTAACCCATTCCCACTATGGCCGTGACCCCCACTCTGCACACTGCCCTCACCCCTTAATTAGGCTGGTTCAGGAGCCAGACCTCTGCGGCAGTCTCATTTAAAAAACACACTCACAGTTATATTAATTACTAGACTGAGTGGGACCCATTGGGTCCCATGTTCACACTGGAGGGTTGGTACCCCGACGCGATATTCCACCTCTCCACCAATTCCAATATTGGTGGCCAGTGGGAGGACTTTCTGGAGCGCTGGTATATGGGTGTTGTTGGCTGCAGGGACTACTGGTCTCCAGAGGGCTAGTATGAACATTGTGGGCCAAATGGATTCTTGGGGTGGCAGCTCAGTCCCTCAAGCATGATGTGCTGGAAGCTCACTCACGGCTGGTGGGCTAGCAGTTGACTCACGGCTATTCCTTGAAATTCCATTTCAAGCAGAGTGCAAGGTCACCAAATTTAAATCCATTTCCCTACCATTTCAAGCAGGGTGCAAGGCCACCAAATTCAAGTGCAGTTTCTTACCTCTTCGAGCAGGGTGCAAAGCCACAAAATTCAAGTGCAGTTTCATACCACTTCAAGCAGGGTGCAAGGCCACCAAATTCAGGTTCAGTTTCCTACCACTTCAAGCAGGGTGCAAGGCCACCAAATTCAAGTGCAGTTTCATACCATTTCAAGGAGGGTGCAAGGCCACCAAATTCAAATGCAGTTTCATACCATTTCATGCAGGGTGCAAGGACACCACATTCAAATGCATGTTCATACCATTTCAAGCAGGGTGAAACCACCATAAAAACCACCATAAAACCACACAAAACACCTCACTCACAGATCAGTAGACATTCAGTATATTCAGTTGATTCACAGCTCAGACAGAGTCGTGACCTGCATGATGGGGGAGGGAGACACACACACACTTCCTGGTTTCATAATCCCTCCCCCTCCCACCGGAAAAGGTGTGGCCTTCATGGCGTGATTGACAGGAGAGAGATTCTCAACATTTTTTAAACACTAATAACACTTTTGTTTTTCATTGATGGGCAGAATCCTCTGCACCTGATGAGCGGAGGGGGACTGAGTAAGATGGCCAAAAATCACAGCCGTAAGTGGAAGCGTTTTATCTAAAATCAATATAGTGCAAGCAGGAAGTTGTCAAGTTTAGACAAACAACCATCTGCAGTGCCTTTTCACTTCAACCCAAAACCCCCCAAGCAACCATTTGCTTGCAGTGCCTTTTCACTTCAACCCAAACCCCCCAAACAACCATTTGCATGCAGTGCCTTTTCACTTCAACCCAAACCGCCCAAACAACCATTTGCATGCTCTGCCTTTTCACTTCAACCCAAACCCCCCAAACAACCATTTGCATGCAGTGCCTTTTTACTTCAACCCAAACCCCCAAACAAAAATTTGCATGCAGTGCCTTTTTACTTCAACCCAAACCCCCCAAACAACCATTTTCATGCAGTGCCTTTTTACTTCAACCCAAACCCCCCAAACAACCATTAGCATGCAGTGCCTTTTTACTTCAAACCAACCATATTTTCATTTTCAAACCACATTAAGGGCACTCACAGTTGAGTAGACATGTGTTCAGTGTTATTCAGAGCTCAGAGAGACGTGACCCTCTGGATTCCTCCATCTTGCAGAGACTGAGTGAGTCACACCACTTCCGGGTTTTATAGTCCCTCCCCCCTCCCACCAGCAGGGGCAGCAGAACCTGCCTCCAATGCCCTCTGAGGCTGAGAATTCCACAGACTCACCACTCTCTGTGAGAAAAAGTGTTTCCTCGTCTCTGTTCTAAATGGCTTACCCCTTATTCTTAACAGTGGCCCCTGGTTCTGGACTCCCCCAACATCGGGAACATGTTTCCTGCCTCTAGGGTGTCCAAACCCTTAACAATCTTATATGTTTCAATGAGATCCCCTCTCATCCTTCTAAACACCAGAGTGTACAAGCCCAGCTGCTCCGTTCTCTCAGCATATGACAGTCCCGCCATCCCGGGAATTAACCTTGTAAACCTACGCTGCACTTGCTCAATAGCAAGAATGTCCTTCCTCAAATTAGGGGACCAAAACTGCGCATAATACTCCAGGTGTGGTCTCACTAGGCCTTTGTATAACTGCAGAAGGACCTCTTTGCTCCTATATTTGATTCCTCTTGTTATAAAGGCCAACATGCCATTCGCTTTCTTCACTGCCTGCTGTACATGCATGCTTACTTTCATAGACTGATGAACAAGGACCCTCAGATCCCGTTGTACTTCCCCTTTTTCCAAACTTGACACCATTTAGATAGTAATCTGCCTTCCTGGTTTTGCTACCAAAGTGGATAACCTCACATTTATCTGCATTAAACTTCATCTGCCATGCATTTGCCCACTCCCCCAACCTGTCCAAGTCACCCTGCATTCCCATAACATCCTCCTCACAGTTCACACTGCCACCCAGCTTTGTGTCATCTGCAAATTTGCTGATGTTACTTTGAATCCCTTTATCCAAATCATTGATGTGTATTGTAAAAAGCTGCGGTCCCAGCACTGAGCCTTGTGGTACCCCACTAGTCACTGCCTGCCATTCTGAAAGGGACCCGTTAATCCTTACTCTTTGTTTCCTGTCTGCCAACCACTTCTCTATCCATGTCAGCACTCTACCCCCAATAACATGTGCCCTCATTTTGCCCACTAATCTCTTATGTGGGACCTTATCAAATTTAATTTGCAAGTTTAATTAATTAATGTACAATTTTCGGCACTGGCGAGTTATGACTTCCTTCTCAATTATATTTTATCTAAATATGTGCAAAATTTCATGTAGTTCCGAGACATGGGTCGCAAAAATTGATTTCTAGACACATTTTTAATGCTTGGCCCACAGCCTATATTCCAGTTTATTTTCTTAATTCAGATAAACATTTGATTCCTTTCTCAAGCACCACTTCACAACATTTTACGGATTGCCCAATACTATTTCCCTTTGCATGAGAATATTACTATCCACTGTAAATGGGATCATTAAGCTTGTAAACATGGTCTCAGGGTCATGGTAAAACTATTGAACAGGTGGGCTGAGGAATGGTTGATGATGTTTAATACAGAGAAGTGCATGGGGTTACATTTGGGGAAGTGTAACCAGGGCAGGACCTACACAATGAATGGCAGGGTTCAGGAGAGTGTTGTAGAGCAGATGGATCTAGGAGTACAGGTACATAGTTCCTTGAAAGTGGAGTCACAAGTAGATAGGGTGGTCAAGAAGGCTTTTGGCACATTGGCCTTCATCAGTCAGGGTACTGAGTATAGAAGTTGGGAGGTCATGTTACAGTTGTACAAGACATTGGTGAGGCCATATATGTGTTCAGTTTTGATCACCATTATTGGAAAGATGTTGTTAAGCTGGAAAGGGTGTAGAGAAGATTTACAAGCATGTTGCCAGGACTCAAGGGCCTGAGCTTTTGGGAGAGGTTGAACAGTTTAGGACTTTATTCCATTTGCAGCACAAAAGGATCAGGGGTGATCTTATATAGGTGTATGATTAAGAGAGGAACATATAGGGTTAATACACAAAATCATTTCTGTAGGAAGGAACTGCAGATGCTGGTTTAAACCCAAGATAGACACCAAAAGTTGGAATAACTCAATGGGCCAGTCAACATCTCTGGAGAAAAGGAATAGGTACCATTTTGGGTCAAGACCCTTCTTCAGACCCAGAGCCCTTTACCCGGAGTAGGGGAATTAGGGGACAGCTTTAAGGTGAGGGGAGAAGATTTAAGAGGAACGTGATGGCCAACTTTTTATTACACAAAGGGTGTTAGGTATATGCCACAGTAAGTAGATATTTAAGAAACATTTGGGCAGGTACATGGATAGTATAGGGTTAGAGAGATATGGGTCAAACACATGGAGGTGGGAATAGTTTAGACGAGGCATGTTGGGTGGCTTGGGCAAATTTGGCCCAAGGGCCTGTTTCCACGCTGTTTGACTCTTATGACTCTAAACATGGAGGTATTGTAGTTTGCAGCTTTGACAAATCAGACTTCAAATTTTAGCTTTTGTGCACGTTTTAACTTAGAATTCATAATGATAGCTAATGAGGGCACGGAGCCTCACAGCAGCCTATTGGGTCCATACCTGTTCACAGTACATCAACACCATGTATTTACTGGCACTGCCACAGCTTACTTTTTCAAGTCCAGCCAATTCTGATATGAATAGTGATTAAAAGAGCAAAAAAACAAATGTAGGTATGGGTTCAGTCTTTTCCTAAAGCTTTCTAAAATTATTGGTAGCCAGTCAATAATTCATTTCTAAATATCATTGAACCATAAAACATCCAATTACTTTACAATTGTATTTAAATCTTCATACGCACTGTTTGTGTGATAAACTTTTTGCAATGTTTTCTGTAGCTTTGTCTGAATTGTCAAAGCTACAAACTGCAATACCTCTATGTTCAGTCCTACAAGATGGTGCAATTTTCTCTGACCCCAATATCACATTTGCAAACTGACTGGGAAGTATCAAAGCAATTTGCCCATTTCAATTTCAAAGTTATTAAACAGGCATCCTGTATCACTGCAGTAATTTTAGACAGCTTTGTGTTCAGTTTTATGTCGACAAGAAAATAACTTGTGGAGGACTATAATTCCATGCTGAAAAACTCAATGATGAGGCAACTGTATGACAAAAACAACTAATTTAAACCCTACTCAAGGTCTACCCAATGTCCTCAAGCTCTTTACTGATGAAATTCACAGTGGCTTTATTATTTCCCTATTGTGTCCAGGGACATTAACATTAATCTTGGTCTACAGTGGCTCACGTGCCTTACACAAATGTTATAAAACACCAGGTAATGGTGAACCATGGGATGCTACTTTACCATCACTCATGTAGCAATTGTGCAGAGCTGATTTTGTGATCACTAGTTGGAAGTAAGACCAAAGCATTCAAACTTCAGATACAATCACCAAAACTGACAGAAATCTTGATATACCTCAGAAATTACTGTTACACAGATATCAGATACAGAAATACATTAACATCATGGAGCCCGCGGTCTGTGGTTAGAGACCGACTTCGGGAACTCCAAGCCGCGGTAGTTTTGACCGTCCCGACGTGGGAGTTTCGATCGCCACGATGCGGGGGCTTCGACTGCCGGCTGCGGGAGCTTTGATCGCCCCGACAGATGATTCGACTGCCCCGACCGCGGGAGAATAAAGAGGAAGAAGATTAGACTTTTTTGCCTTCCATCACAGTGGGGAATGTGGGGAATCCGCTGTGGTTGATTTTTATGTTAACTTTTATGTAGTTGTGTGTCTTGTTGCTTTTTTTTTCATATGCCTGTGTGGTAATTCGCATATCACTGTACCTTAATTGGTACATGTGACAATAAAAGACCTTTGAAACCTTTGAAAATACAGTAATCAATTAAATCTTAATACACAAAACGTCGGCGGCTGAAAAAGATGACAGATAAGCATGACTTTTGGTCTCTGCCGAGTCTCTGCTCATATTTAACAGGTAATTTGGCTGGATATTTACAGTGCTTTTGGATTTGTTCAGACCTCAAAAACTTTGAAGTTTTCTTTAGGTTATGTGTGGACATTCAATGTCAAGATATTACAAATTAAAAAGATGTATTTATTACTATGACAAATGAAAATACCAAAACGTCATTCGCATATATTTATATACGAGAAATAAACAAAGTTTGTAATGGATGGAAAGATCATGCAACATATTCACCCACTTGGAGCATATTTAGCATACCTCTGTAAACTAAACAAAAACATGCTTGCACAAGTTCAGGCATTTTTCAAAAATTGCACCAGGTGAAGACTATGCCTTTATCACACACAATGCCCAATGTTGGAAATATTCAAGCATTTTGATTAAGGGATGGATACATTTCATTTTAAAATTAAAGATTAGTAATCAATAGTTGTAGACTTTAGCATACGATTTTGTTATCGTAATCTCTGAGCAGTTTGAGACAATAAGAGATATATAATACACACAAAATGCTGGAGTGACTCAGCGGGTCAGGCAACATCTATGGAGAAAAGGAAAAGGTGACATTTCGGGTCGAGACCCTTCTTCAGAGACTTCTAGAGTCTGAAGAACTATCTCAACCCGAAACGTCACCTATTCCTTTTCTCCAAAGTTGCTACTTGACCCGCTGAGTTACTCCAGCATTTTGCGTCTATGTTTGGTGTAATTGTAAGGTAATGTTCTTGGTGGCAAAGTCGTTATATCTAACCACTAAAAATACATAATGCAAACAAGAATAGGCCACCCAATTATAAGTCTGCTCCATCATCATGGGTGATCTGTAGTCAAAATCCATTCACTCTTTATCCTAGGTACCGTTATGTAGCACAACCTTTGAGCTTATACTTAGCAAGAATTCAACATTTTTAGTGCCCGGATTTAAAAAAATCATTCAATCAACTCTGACTTACTTTTAAGAGGTCATCGTGGTCTTGTTCTTCATTCTGAGAAATGTTGGTTTTACTGCTTCAGTTTATAACTAGAGCTATATCTGATTACCCATATGCTAGCTTTGGGCATGTTGCTAGACCTGCCAGCATCAACCAATTTGTGCCCACCAAACGTAGAGTCCACAATTTCATTATGTCTATCAGATAAAGATTAAATTGGCCCTGATAACAGAAATGGGAAATTTTTTAACTATTAATGCAACTTTTCTGAACCACTGAACTTCCAAACAGGTTTGATCAAATCTATATAATAGCTTTTTCAGGACCTCTTTCCGGAGGTCTGTTATCCAATAATAGGCTGCATTTTTCCAGATATGGCCTGACCAGGTTTCTGGATGAAAAAAGCTAACTGATGGAAGACTGCACTGGTGGTGTTCATTGTTTTCTCTCCACTGATGCTTCACTCTGGATTTTTCCAGCATTACTTCAAAACATCTCTATTTAACTTTTGGAAGAAGTTCACCGTGACAACTAGAAATGCATTACAGGTATCAAGTGCCTGACTTATGGACAGCTCGGGCATAGGAACAGGTGTTTTGGGAGACAGGCAAGATGGGTTTGTTGCTTGCAAGAGGGTGGATATGAGGCATTTCCGCTGACTTCACCCCTGACCCCCAAACCCGCCCAAGTCACAATAAACGAGACAAGCAGAGCTGGGAGCACTGCGGAGATTCACACGGCAAGACAGCTTAACTGGCTCTCAAAGGTATTAATGGTATAATCAATTTCTTAATCCTGGACATCGCACCTCAAAAGTTCAATGATATATCATTCAATTATACTTTATTGTCACATGTACCTAGGTACAGTGAAATTCTTTATTTTTGCGCAGAATCCGGTAAAATTATACAGCAGACTTCACCGAGGAAGTACACACGTTTCTGGCGCCGACAAGGTTTCAAACGTTCTTAGCACAGTCTTATCTTCTTGCAGCGACAAACTGGACCTGCTGCCACACATGGCCACGGGCGGCCCATTGGGTCCCTCTGAAATTGTCCGCGTCTAATCTCCACAGCAATATCTAGGCGTGTGGATAACTAATTCACTTTCTCACCTAGACGGTGAAGCTGGCTGGCAGCCGTTCTTCCCATGCTTGCTCGTTCTCCTGTCACAGCTGTTTTAATGATCCCCTGCCACACACTGTTTTGTTCATTTGTGACCTACAAACTGCTCGGGTTGAAAACAGTTCTCAGGAACCGAAGACAGACACGAAATGCTGGAGTAACTCAGCGGGCCAGGCAGCATCTCTGGAGAGAAGGAATGGGTCGAAACCCATCTTCAGACTGAACCCCATCATAATAAGGAACTGTACCCAAAGTCTTCGTGGACGTGGGTTCAATTGTGATGAGGAGTTTGGATGAATATTAGAAGTAGAAAATTGCCAAGTTAAGAAAGTGGGTTCGACACAAATAGCTGAAGTAACTCAGCGGGTGTAGACCACTCAAAGAGTAGTGCAGGCATTGACAAGGCTCCTGAAAGGTCTCCCAAGTTAAAACAGAATCAAATATTCGTTACATTTCCAACTGAGGAAAAGACAATTCCTTCGCATTCTGTTCTCCAAAGTGGACCGTTTTTTTACTGATTCCACACTTTGGCATCCGCATAGCTTTTAAATGCATTTCTCACCTTTAAGAATATAATCCAATTCATCTCTGTTGTAAAAGTGAATAACCTCAGCGCTTCACCAACCAAAATTTGTTCACTCACAAATCAGCTTGTGCTTCTCGCGACATCCCGCTCTAATCTACAATTTACCACATCTTTAAGTGTGATTTGTAAAATTAAAATGGATCACAACTACACGCATTTTCCTTCCATACATCCACTGCCCACATTTACCCACGTCTGAACTTCACTGGTCTGGGCGTGAAACAAACAACTTGAAGTCCAGTGACATGGACATCAGTGGTGGTGCTTGAGTTCGATTCAAAACTAGACGTCAGCCTTGAAAGCCAGCAAAACCACAGCCCATCTTAACAGCTGTGAAAAGTGTCAATTCTTAATTAATTTCTTCACTCTGTTCACGGCAATTGAAACTCGTAGGCGTGTGGACCCTGCTGCAGGAACCCGATAACTAATCCACCAGATGCTGGGAATCTTGGCAAGGTGGAACATCACAGCTTGATCAGGGGACTATCGTAACATGGGCCAAGTTGATGATGATTCATTCCAGATCTACGATTGAGCAGTTACTCAGTAAGGTGCATAAAATGCCTGTGGTACCATTTAAAGCTACAACCAGGATTCAGACTTGTTTATTCCTCATCTGAATTAAGATGTGAAAAGCTGAAGTCCAAAAAGACATTCTCCAGGAAACTCTACCCCCCTTTTGTATGCCCAGAACCATTTACCAACTCATAACGCGCAAGCTTCTAATCCTTTTGTCACTTTTGCTCAAGATCTCAATCAAATATTGGACCACATTTGTGTCATGACTCCAATAGCTCATTTGTTCCTTAGCAACAATCCATTTCCTCCATTCCTTAGCTCCCTCTGCTCAAACCTCAATGTTTTACCTCCAGACCACGCTGTTGCATTTCACTCCTGGGCAACCTCCTCCTTAGACAAGACAAGAGACATTTATTGTCACATGCACCAGTTGATACAGTGAAATTTGTGGTCGCATACAAATTTTTTTTTTAAAAAGCCTTCCTCTACTTCCTTGGAAGGCTAATGAAGTTCGGCATATAACTCTCACCAACTTCTACAGATGCACCAGGGAAAGCATTTTATCAGGATGCATCACAGCTAGGCTTGGGAACAACTGCATGCAAGACCGCAAGAAATTGCAGCAAATTGTGGATGCAGCCCAGACCATCACACCAACCTCGGTAAGGCCAGCAGCATAATCAAGGAAGAGTCGCACCCTGGCCATTCCCACTTCTCCCCTTTCCCATCAGGCAAAAAGTATAGGTGTGAAAATGCACACCACCAGATTCAAGGACAGTTTCTTCCCAGGCAACTGAATCATCCTACCACAACCGGGGAGCAATGCTGAACTACTCTCAACCTCTTTGGTGATCCTCGGACTATCTTTGATCAGACTTTGTTGGCTTTACCATGCACTATACGTTACTCCCCTTATCATGTATTTATACATTGTAAATGGATCGATTGTAATCATGTATTGTCTTTCTGCTGACTGGTCAGCATGCAACAAAACGATTTTCACTGTACCTCGGTACATGTGACAATAAACTAAATTGAACCTCCATATTTATCTTTAAACATTGTTAAGAAAAACTTTGCTGTTTGTTATCATGACCCATTAATGTTCACTGACCTCCATTGCCTAGTATCACATTTCTTCTTTCAAGTTCCAACCCAAAATCCTTCATAGCCTTCACCCATCTTGCAGCTCCTGCTATTCACCAATGCCACACTCAGAGACACCTGTGCCATCATCTTGTTTAAGTCAGAGTACAAGTGTTCTATCATTGGCAGCTATTCCTTGATCTGCCAAACTCGGGAACATTTTTCATTCTTATCCTCCCAGTCTTGTTATCTTTCTTCAGAATATTCATCGTCAGTGCCAACAAAAGGTGTGTATTGAGTCACCAGAATCATTCAGTATGTTTTGTGGTGTTAGATAACTCTTCCCCAGTATGACTTAACAAGAGTTGACAACTTGCCTTAAATGCACAATTCTGCACAAAATTTCTATATGACCTTTAAACAATCTTGAACTGAATTGTTAAAATTAATATTCTTTCATACATTGGAAGGATCAATGGTCTATTCTACTTTTACTTTGTACTTTGTTCCCTTTGATCTCTCATTTTCACACCTCACCTTTCCATATTTCTGTGCCTCCCCCTCCTGACTCTCTGAAGAAGTCTCGACCCGAATCACCACCCACACCTTCAATCCAGAGATGCTGCCTGTCCCGCTGAGTTACTCCAGCATTTTGTGTCTATCTTGGGGGAAATAACATCCACTGTTGCTTGTTAACAACCTTAGTCATTACTTTACATTTTAATACTCTCGCCCCAACAACAGTAACAAAAAAATGTTACCGAGAAGAAACTGCAGTTGCTGGAAATTTAAAAGAGCAGAAATACTTGAAAGTTAAGCAGCATCTGTGAAAAAAATCAAAATTTATGGATGTTGATCTGTCAGAAACTATAGGCAAAGAATCAAATATTACTGAGTTAAAGAAGGAACTGCAGATGCTGGAAAATCGAGGGTACACAAAATGCTGGAGAAATCAGCGGGTACAGCAGCATCTATGGAGCGAAGGAGATAGGCAACGTTTTCGGGCTAAAACCCTTCTTCAGACTGATGGGGGGTGGGTGGAGGTGGGGGGAAGAAAGGAAAAAGGCTGAGGGAGCTGAGGGAGAGGTAGGAAGGGGAGGAGACAGCAAGGGTTAACAGAATTGATAGAATTCAATGTTCATGCCAAGAGGATGCAGACTCCCCAAGCGGAATATGAGGTGCTGTTCCTCCAATTTGCGGTGTTGCTCACTCTGGCCATGGAGGAGGCCCAGGACAGAGAGGTCGGATACGGAATGGGAGGGGGAGTTGAAGTGCTGAGCCAGTTGGTTATTGCGGACCGAGCGAAGGTGTTCGGCGAAACAATCGCCCAGCCTCCGCTTGATCTCACCGATATAGATCAGTTGACATCTAGAGCAGCGGATGCAATAGATGAGGTTGGAGGAGGTGCAGGTGAACCTCTGTCGGACCTGGAACGACTGCTTGAGTTATTGAGTGGAGTGGAGGGGGGAGGTAAAGCGACAAGTGTAGCATCTCTTGCGGTTACAAGGGAAAGTGCCCGGGGAAGGGCTGGAGCGGGAGGTAAGGGAAGAATTGACAAGGGAGTTGCGGAGGGAGCGGTCTTTGCTGAAGGCAGACAGGGAAGATGTGGTGAGTGGTGGGATCACGTTGGAGGTGGCGAAACTGGCGGAGGACTATGTGTTGTATGTGCCGGCTGGTGGGGTGAAAGGTGAGGACCAGGGGGACTCTGCCCTTGTTGCGAGTGGGGGGATGGGGAGAGAGAGCAGTGTTACGGGGTACGGAGGAGACCCTAGTGCGAGCCTCATCTATAGTGGGGAAGGGGGATCTCCGTTCTCTGAAGAATGAGGACATTTGTGATGCCCTGGTGTGGAACACCTCATCCTGGGATCAAATATTACTGTTTAAGAAGGAACTGCAGATGCTGGAAAATCGAAGGTAGACAAAAATGCTGGAGAAACTGAGCGGGTGCAGCAGCATCTATGGAGCAAAGGAAATAGGCAACGTTTCGGGCCGAAACCCTTCTCCAGACAGAGTACTACTGTTCACATTGAAATATAACCTACCGAGAGGTCAAAACAATGCAATAGCAGCATTTCAGTGATGAGGGATACTGATAAAACTGTATTGTGTTTCTGTTTGTGCATGAAGCAATTCTAGCATGAAATTCATCCTAGATAATGTTTGTTTTTAAATTTTGATTTTTCATTTACTCTTGTCAACGATTGCAAAATATCCCATGAATCCACGTTATGGCAGAAATGTAAAAAGGTTTTAGATGTTCTTTTATCTTGCATCGATTACTACAATTTGAGGCTGACTTTTTCACAAAAGCATTTTAATGCATGCCATAGAATCATTCAGAATGGAAACAGGCCCTTCGGCCCAACTTGTCCATGCCGAAGCCGAACACGATGTCCAACACTCACTCATCTTAGCTAGTCGCATTTGTCTGTATTAGGCCCATACCTATATAAACTTTCCTATCAATGTACAGCACCTATCCAAATGTCTTTTAACACAGGTATGCATAAACAAATGCATTTCAAAATCTTTATTTTTAATCAGTTAAGGCAGAAGTAGACATTTTTTTTAGTTAAAGAACTGACCAGAACATGGAAAACAGAACAGTATAGCACAGGAACAAGCCCTTCGGCCCACAAGGCCCGTGTTCAACTTGATGCCAAGTTAAATTAATCTAATCTGCACGCACGTGATCCATATCTCTTCATTCTCTGCGTAGCCATGTGCCGATATAAAGGCCTTTTAAATGTCACTCTTATCTGCCTCTACCACCAAAGGCAGACAAATCGAACAAGCTTAGATGGGGATGGCCCACCATGCAGCATGTTCCCAGCACCCACCACTCTTTGTAAAAGAGACTTACCTGCACATCTCCTTTAAACTATGTCCCCCTCACTTGAAAGCTATACCCTCTAGTCTTTGACATTTTCACCCTAAGAAAAACGTTTGACTCTCTACCCTATCTCTGCCTCTCATAATTTTATATATAGTTCATAGAAGCAGAATTAGGCCATTCTGTCCATCGAGTCTATCTGCCATTCAATCATGGCTGACCTATCATTCCCTCATTCTCCTGCTTTCTCCCTGTAACATTTGACACCCTGACTAATTACGTATCTGCCAATCTCCACTTTAAAAATGCCCAGTGTCTTAGCCTATCAGCTGTCTGTGGCGATGACTTAGCCTGATCAGCTGTTTGCGGCAATGAATTCCACAGATGGACCTCCCTCTGGCTAAAGAAATTCCTCCTTATCTCCATTTTAAAGGTACGTCCTTTTATTCTATGTCCTTTGCTCCTAGACTCTCCCACTCATGGAAACTCCCCATCACGTTTTCCAGGCCATTCACTATTCATAAGTCTCAATGAGATACCACCTCATCCTAAACTCCAGCGAGTAGAGGCCCAGTGCCGACTAACGTTCATCATACATTCATAAGGTCATACGGTCATGTGACAGGAGAAGTAGACCATTTGGCCCATCAAGTCTACTGAGCCAATCAATCATGCCTAATCTATCTCTCCCTCCTAACCCCATAACAGCGAGCTATGCGTCGTCTCACACACGAGTGAACGATAGGGGGGAAGTGGTGTCGGTAATTACTGGTTGTTTGCTATAACTGAGTAAGGGATTATCATTGTATGTCGTAGAAACAAAGCAGTGCAGATGCTGCTAATGCGAGCAGCAACAATAGCAGCATCAACCAGGCCGTGTGGCAACAGAAGGGCTCGCTGGTGCGCCTTGTGTATGATGTTGGCGACTGGTTTACCGTAAAACGATGGTTTACTGTACACAAATCAAACATGCAGTTTCCTGTTATAAATTATACCCTAATTTATGGGTGACGTTTCAGGTCGAGACCCTTCCTGCTGAGTTACTCCAGCATTTTGTGTCTATCTTTGGTTTAAACCAGCATCTGCAGTTCCTTCCTACACATAACCCAATTTCTATTGTTCTTCCCTGTTCTGAGCCACAACACTTTTTGTCACATCAGCGGGGCCTCTGCAATATTAAGGCATAATAAGCAGCTTTTGCCTTTGAAGCACAAATTCCATTGGTGCCATTTCCTACGCAGCCTACCGACATTGAGAAATACCTACATCAAATTGTTTGTTCTGAGGTGGCTAATGAGGACAAAGTGGGAGCCACAGTTGCATAGAAGATGGCTAATGAGGCAAGAGGGTGGGAAGTTTATGAAGTGGAATGCTGCTTATGCAAGCTTCTTGTGTGATCACGATGCATAGCTGATGTTCTCCATACACTTCTGAACTCTCCACACAATACTGACTGCACTGAGCAGTCGTGAGCAAGTAGCTTCCAGGAGTCAGTGGGGATCAAGAGTGAAGAGTGTTTTATCATCAATACCCAGATAGGAGAATAAAAATCTTACTTGCAGCAGCACTACAGAATACGTAAACATGTGTAGGAAGGAACTGCAAATGCTGGTTTAGACCAAAGATAGACACAAAAAGCTGGAATAACTCAGCGGGACAGGCAGCATCTCTGGAGGGAAGGAATGGGAGACATTTCAGGTTGAGGTCTGAAGCAGGGTCTCGACCCGAGACGTCACCCATTCCTTCTCCCTTTTTGTGTCTATCTTCAGACCAAGTAAACATAGTAAGCTGTAAACAATATAAACGGTGAAAAAAAGTTCAGTGTGTGTACTTCAAGTCGTTTAAACATTTAACTTGCAGCACTGTATGAGCTGATGCAAAATATAGAACAATGTATGAAAAAAAATTAAACATTAAATGTAAGAAACAAATTTATTCATTGATTATAATATTTATAATATTCCATCAGGTTGTGAGTGTGGATCGAACCACAGAAAAATTAGTGCCCTCTCCTCTTCCCTCTACCCCTCTCTCCCCACTCCCTTTCCTCTCTCTCCCACCTCATTTCTCCCACAACCTCTCTTCCCCCTACTCTCTTCTCCCCCCACCACTCCCACTCCCTCTCCCCCTCCTCTCTCCCCCCCCCCCCTTCATTCTCTCTCGTCCCCTTGAGGGGACGGGACCCAGTGATCTCCCCTCCCTCCCTTCTCCCCACCCCGTCTCCCCCTACCCCCCTCTCACCCCCCCCCCCTGTGTGTGTGGGGGGTGGTTAGTGTGTGTATGAAGCCGCAGCGCCCCCCCCCCCCCCCCCACCCAACCCACCGGGGGAACAGACCCAGCGAGTCTGCACTTGGTCTAGTATATTTATAATATTCCATCAGGTTCTGAGTGTGGATCGATCCAGAGAACAATTAGTGCCCTCTATTTAGATTATGATCTACATACATGAGATTCAATCAAGACTGATCAACATTACACGTTCTAATTTGTTTCCTCAGGACTGCATGTGTAGGTTTTTGTCCATTAGGTTAATATTAACTGTTACTACGAACAATAGAACTAGGTTGTGATGGGCTATGAAAACCATTTTGGACTTCTAAATGATCACATCTTTGAATTGTCAACACGCATCAGGACCTCTACAAAAACATTTGTCACACTTGTATTTAAACAGGCAATGGCCTACTTCTGTCTCACGTACAAGTTTCAGAACACAACCAAGAGATTGGCTGATTTCAGAGAACAGCAACCTCAAACTCGTGAATTTTACTTCGGAGTCACGTGAGTGACTACGTGAAGAAGCCCCGCCTGACGCTGGATCGGCATTACGTCGTCGCTGTCGGCAGAGGAAAGAGCTGCAGAGCGCAGCTCCACACAGCGGTAAGGAACCGGCCCGCAGGTAAGAGAGATTTTCGTTTCTAGGGCGGTTTTCAGAACTCCGTAGCCTGGTGGGTAAACCAGGAGGAGTTAGAAAGAAAATGGAGTAAGCCAAAAAACAGCGGGTAAAACGGGGAGGAGAAGAGTCGGGACAGGAAATTATTGCGGAGCCGGTTCCGATACCGGTGGCCGTTGAAATTCCCGTTAGTGAGGCTTTGATTGCTCCACAAACAGAAACTTTGGAGGAAAACCCAGTGCCTAAAAAATGTAAAAGAAAAGCTGAAAGGCCTGAGGTTTCTGAGGATTCTGATTCAAAAGTTCCAGAAAGAAAAGCCTTATGGCTCAGAATGGATCAAATGGAGAAAATGCTCCAAACTATAATCAACCAAGGGTCTAAGTACCCAGAATATTCCCAGGCAGCCCCTGAGGGGGTTCCATATCATGAATATGGTGCCAGTTTGAATTGGGAATTTGAAACTCCAGTGCCTGGGATTGGACTGGAGGAAGTCTCCTTGAACAAGTTTCAGGAGTACCAGGGCTGTATGAGACAGACCCTGAAAGTGGTGATTGAGGTCCGGAGTACACACCACAATACAAATATATTGATCCAGGTGTGCCTGATGTGGCACAAAGTTTTGCTATACCTGGAGAAGGCGGTAAGGCCATGGAAGAAAACCTGGCGGCCAATATTAATTATTTGGTCTCTCACCCGCTTCAAAGAGCTGTTATGGTTGAGACAGCAGAATTGTATAAAACACCTATTAATTGTGCCTCATTAAAGGTACCTACGGTGAATCCGGGTGTTTGGGCGCCAATGTCATCGATGATGCGGGCGCAGGAGATTCGATTTAAAAGAGTCCTCAAGCTGATTTCAGCCGGCATTACTGCCTTTGGAAGTCAAGTGGAAGGTTGTGGAATGACCAAAGTTTAGAAGCATATGTTGGCTTTATTTTGCAACTCATTTTTGAGATAAATTGTATGAGGAAGATTGCCATGCGGCCTCTGTTACATCCAAGATTTGCAGGGTTGTGCAAGCCAAGCAATGTTCAAACTCCTGGTTTATTTTGGAGAGAATTTGTCTAAACAAATTAAAGAAATGGATGAAGAGGCAAAAACTATTAAGGCCTTACGAAACCCTTCACTTTTGGTCAGAGAAGGGCTGGCCATATGAAAAGGGGATTTGATTTTGGAGCTGGAACAAGCCGAGGCAGGAGTATGATAAGAAAGAATTTCCAGCCAGCGCAGCCAAATGTACACCCATTTATTGGGAAAAGGTGATCATTTCATCCAGTTGGAGAGGTACATAAATTTATCCTATTAAAGAAGAATGTTTGGATGAACCTCAGATTGGTGGTAGACTCCGAATGTTTTATTATGAATGGGACAGTATAACAGCTGATCGTGTTGTATTAGATACTGTGTTTGGTCTACCATTGATTTTGTAGAAGGTATGGATCCATTGGGACAGAATAAGCCTAATCATTCTTTGATGTTTTCAGCTCTTGAAAAAATTCAAATTGACAAAGAGGGTAAGAATTTGTGTGAAAAAGGAGTTATTGAGAAAACAGGAGAGGATCCACAACAATTTGTATCAAATATTTTCCCCAGACCAAAGAAAGATGGGGGTTGTAGAATCATTTTAGATCTCACACAATTGAATACATTTGTCCAGTATAAACATTTTAATGGACACATTCAACACTGCAATGCAGCTGGTATCAACAGGTTGTTATATGGCTACAATAGATTTGAAGGATGCGTATTATTCGGTCCCAATTCATCATAGTTTTCGCAGGTTTTAAAGTTTAAATGGATGGGACAGCTGTGGCAATACAAAGCATTATCTAATGGATTTAGTTCAGCACCTAGATTGTTCACTAAATTGTTGAAGCCAGCACTTGCACTGCTAAGGGCACAAAAACACATTGTTATGGCTTATCTAGATTAATTGTCAATGCTAATCAGGAGTCAGCTGAAAAATCAGTCTCAGCAACTACAAGCTTGTTTGAGTAGTTGGGATTCCTGATTCATCCAACAAAATCTAAGTTACAGCCATCCCAAACCATTGAATATCTGGGGTTTGTGATTAATTCAGTTACCACGTTGGTAACTTTACCAAAGGATAAGGTGATAGATTTGACAAATGTGTGTCAGAACATGATTAACAAACCTTATCCCTCCATCCGAGAAGTTCTCAAGGTTATTGGTAAGTTGGTAGCAGCAGTTCCAGCAGTAGAATTTGGTCCTCTACATTATCAAAATCTTCAAAGGGCAACAACTCAAGCGCTTATTCAGCGAGCAGGCCATTTTGATAGGCCAATGCAATTGCCAAAGGAAGCTTTATCAGAATTACATTGGTGGGTTGAGAATGTTCCACAAGCTGCTAAGAACATTTTGGTTCATCAGCCAGTAGTGTTTTTGCAAACTGACGCAAGTTCTCTCGGATGGGGGGCTACGGATAATGAGACCAGCTGTGGGGGCAGATGGGCTGTCCAAGAGGATTTATTGCTCCAAACATATGGTATTAATTATTTGGAGCTACTGGGAGCATTTTATGGATTAAAAGCTTATTGTTCTACATTAAAAGATTTACATGTCCATATACAAATAGACAATACCACAGCTGTGGCATATATCAATCACATGGGTGGTGCCAGATCAATATCATGTGATCATCTGGTAAACCAGATGTGGCAATGGTGTATTGGTAAAAATATTTGGCTTTCCGCTATTTATCTCCCAGGGAGAGACAATGTTGTGGCAGACGAAAGATCACGAATATTTAAAGACAATACAGAATGGATGTTAAATCCACAAATTTTCAAAAATATTGTCAGTCGGTATGGAGTACCGGACATTGATCTGTTTGCATCTAGATTGAATCACCAATTGCCCAAATACGTGTCTTGGGAACACGGTCCAGGGGCAGTAGCGGTGGATGCTTTCTCGCTACACTGGGGGAATACGTTCTTTTATGCTTTTCCCCCATTCTGTCTGATTGGGCAATGTCTCAAGAAATAGCGCAAGACGCTGCCAAAGGCATTTTGGTGGTGCCAAATTGGCCTACGCAGTCATGGTTCCCATTGATGCTTAAAATGATTGTTGAACCATGCATGACAATTCACAGTTGCGACAATCTGTTGACACAACCAGTAACAAAAGAAATTCATCCATTGCATGATCATATGAATTTGTTAATCTGCAGGTTCTGACCAGACCATTGCAAGAGTTTGAACTGTCGGACAGGACCGTGGATGTTATAGATGCAGCTTGGAGGAATAGCACTAAAAAACAATATATGTTGCATATAAGAAAATGGGAAGCTTTTTGTACACAGTCAAAGATATCTTATCATACTGCAAACATTTCAAATGTATTGGAGTTCCTTGCTGGGCTACACTTTGATGAGCATTTGAGTTATAGTGCCATTAATTGTGCTTGTAGTGCATTGTCATCCTATTTAGGACAAATTTCTGATCGGGATTCAGTAGGGTCTCACCCATTAGTATCCCGATTCATGAAAGGTATTTTTTAATAAAAATCCTCCCAAGCCCAGATATACAGAAATTTGGGATGTTAGCATTGTTCTCACTTGGCTTAAGCAATGGACTCCAATTACTTCAATGTCTTTGCAGAAATTAACATTCAAGGTGGTTATGTTAATGGCATTGGTATCAGCTCAAAGAGTACAAACTTTGCAATTGTTACGGTTGGATTGCATGCATGTGACTACAGATAACATTGTGTTTTATGTTTATGACCTGATCAAACAAAGCAGACCAGGGAGAACTGGAATTAAGGTAATGTTTAAAGCATATCCTATTGATGAAACATTGTGTGTAGTTAAGCATTTAACTCAATACATTGAGGTAACCAAAAATCTCAGAGGTTCTGAGAAAGCATTATTGATAACACACAAAAAGCCACATACAAAAGTTTCAGTTCAAACCATTTCTAGATGGTTAAAACAGGTTTGGGTCTAGCAGGAATAGACACTGATGTGTTTAAATCTTACTCCACTAGGGCGGCAGCTACGTCCGCGACGAAGGTACAGGACGTACCACTCGATCAAATTTTAAAGGCCGCAGGGTGGTGTAGAGTAGAAACATTTTCAAAGTTCTACAATAAACCTGTTGTCACGGTGCCAGGATTTGGACACACAGTACTGGGTTCTCTTTAAATGCTTGCTTTGTTTTATATTATCGATTTATATTATCGATTTATGTTATCATTGACATCATTTATCAATTTTTCTTTGTAATTTTCCCCTGTGATAGAGGGGTTATTATTTAAAAAGTTGTTCTTTTTTATGATTAAAGGACTTATTACATAAATTGTAACAATGTCTTAAAATACTATTTACTCACTACTGTTTTGACTAAACAGAGTCGTATGGAATGAATTTACGACATAAAAAACACAGAGCTTTAAAATCTTCACGTAGTCACTCACGTGACTCCGAAGTAAAATAGTAAGATTAAACGAGAATTTACCTGTTCGAAGTTTGATCTTTATTTTATGAGGAGTTACGATGAGGGATTACGTGTCCTCCGTTCCCAACCCTCATAATACAAATGATCATCTGGTAGTTCTAGTCTATCTTGAGCCTTACTACTTTACTCTGGCTATTGGTTCTGTGTTTTTCATGCCGCTGCTTTGAAGTATGCCGATCCAGCGTCAGGCGGGGCTTCTTCACGTAATCCCTCATCGTAACTCCTCATAAAATAAAGATCAAACTTCGAACAGGTAAGTTCTCATTTAATCTTACTATTAACATTCGGTTTTATCACCAGATTCACCGATAAATCAACAGACTTTAAGGAAAATGCACTTTGCAGACTGAACTTGAGCAACTACAAGTGGTGTAGGCAGGAACTGCAAATGCTGGTTTACACTGAAGATAGACACAAAATGTTGGAGTAACTCAGCGGGTCAGCATCTCTGGATAGAGATTCCTTCCACCCAGACATGCTGACTGCCCCGCTAAGTTATTGCAGCATTTTGTATTATGCCCCTGTCCCACTTAGGAAACCTGAACGGAAACCTCTGGAGACTTTGCGCCCCACCCAAGGTTTCCGTGCGGTTCCCGGAGGTTTTTGTCAGTCTCCCTAATGGTCGAAAGTGGTTTCCGCTTCTTCCATGTTCTGGCGATTATTTCAAAAAAATGAAAAAACCTCCGTGAACCTAACAAAAATCTCCGGGAACCTACGGGAACCGCACGGAAACCTTGGGTGGGGCGCCAAGTCTCCAGAGGTTTCCGTTCAGGTTTCCTAAGTGGGACAGGGGCATAAGACTACAACTGGTACCTGGGTTACAGGCAAAGGCAATCATACATAGAATGTACAACATGAAAACACCATATTTTTAGTCACAAAAACAGCATTGCAGTTTGAGAGACACAAGAGACTAATGATGTTGTAAACTTGAGCAAAATAAAAACAATCTGCTGGAGGAACTTAGACAGCATCTGTGGAGGGATATGGCCAGTTGATGTTTCGGATGGAGACACTTCCCCTGGACTGGTAGGGATACAATCCAGAGGAAGGGTCTCGACCCAAAATGTTGTCCAGCCAATTCCCTCCACAGATGCCGCCTGATCTGTTGAGTTCCTCCAGCAGATAGTTTTTTGTTCATCATTGCAGTTCTCATTGCTGCCCTTGCAGACATTTTGTCAGCGATGTCTTCAGCCAGATAGTGTTGAAAAGACATTTGCTATTATGTTGCCATATTATTTTACGTCGTATTTTCGGTTGGTTTGTCACAAGTATAAGAAATTAAAGATGTAAAAACCATCTTGCCTCGGACTCAGCTTTGAACGTCCAGTTCTCTGTTGCTCATGGAAATTACTCGTGGATTGAGGACGCTCAATCATTTCTGCCTCCGTTCCCTGCAGTTCTGTTGTTATCACCCTCGTCCCATCCAGAACAAGGATAAAGGTTTCCTTGTGCTCACCGGCCATCTCAGCAGTCTGCACATTCAACTGATCAGCCTCTGTGAATTCTGCCACCTTTCAACAAACCACACTACCTTCCTCTCCACATCCACCATTCTGAGGGGCTCATTCCCTTCTCCACCCTCTCCATATTTCTTTATGGTCCAAGAGGTGGTCATTCACTTCACCAAGGACCTGCCAGCTCTCACACCCATCCCACACAACCATCCCACACTTAGTCCCCGACAACCTCTTCTCTCTTTCATGCCAATCACTTCCATCTTGATTCTCTCAACTACACTCTGGGCCCCATTCACTATACAGTTAACTAGCAAACCAGCTTATCCTCAGGACATGGGAGAAAATTGGAGCAGTCCTGGAAACCCATGCAATGTCGGAAGGAACTGCAGATGCAGGTTTAAACCGAAGATAGACACAAAATGCTGGAATGACTCAGTGAGACAGGCAGCATCTCTGACAAGAAGGAATGGGTGGCGTATCAATAGGCAATAGATGCAGGATGAAGGGCATTTGGCCCTTCGAGCCAGCACTGCCATTCACTGTGATCATGGCTCATCATCCCCATTCAGTACCCCGTTGCTGCCCTTTTACCATATCCCCTGACTCCTCTATCTTTAAGAGCTCTATCTAACTCTCTCTTGAAAGCATCCAGAGAATTGGCCTCCACTGCCTTTTGATGCAGAGAATTCCACAGATTCAAAACTTCTGGGTGAAAACATCAATCCTCATCTCCATTCTAAATGGCCTACCCCTTATTCTTAAACTGTGGCCCCTGTTTCTGGACTCCCCCACAATCGGGAACATGTTTCCTACCTCTAGTGTGTCCAATCCCTCAATAATCTTATATGTTTCAATAAGATTCCCTCTCATCCTTCTAAAGTATACAAGCACAGCCGCTCCATTCTATCAACATATGACAGTCCCATCATCCTGTGAAATAACCTCGTGAACCTACGCTGCACCCCATCAATAGCATGAATGTCATTCCTCAAATTTGGAGACCAAAACTGCACACAATACTCCACGTGTGGTCTCACTAGGGCCCTGTACAACTGCAGAAGGACATCTTTGCTCTGACACTCAACTCCTCTTATTATGAAGGACAACATGCCATTAGCTTCCTTCACTGCCTGAGACCCTTCTTCTGGCACATGCAGTCTCAGTGAGAATGTGGGAAATTGAGTCAGTAAGTCTCCATCCAATCACTAGATGGACACAAAATGCTGGAGTAACTCAGCGCGACAGGCAGCGTCTCTGGAGAGAAGGAATGGGTGACCTTTCGTGTCGAGACCCTTCTTCAGTCTGAAAACTTCCCAAAACGTTACCCATTCCTTCTCTCCAGTGATGTTGCCTGTCCCGTTGAGTTACTCCAGCATTTTGTGTCTACCTTCGATTTAAACCAACACCTGCAGCTCTTTGTTTAAGAAGGAACTGCAGATGCTGGAAAATCGAAGGTAGACAAAAGTGCTGGAGAAACTCAGCGGGTCGAAACGTTGCTTATTTCCTTCGCTCCATAGATGCTGCTGCTCCCGCTGAGTTTCTCCAGCACTTTTGTCTACCTGCAGTTCTTTCCTGTACATCCTAATTCAAAGTTGTAGTTACAAAATTTAGTTATAAACTCGGTACCAACAATAGAATTCAAACCATTGAACCTTATTCTTGCACGTAATTAATGGTATTAAAGCAGAGTCCTTTTCACTTTAACTTTAAATTCAAACATTTTGGGAATTTCTTTGAGCAAAGAAATCTAGAAATGGAATTTTACTGAACATGAAACAAGGACTGAGTGAGCTTGAACACCAGATTTTCAAGTACCAGTTGTTTAAATCATTTGGCGTTTTAAACAAATGCCTTGCAATAAACCCAGAGCACTGGCTTTCATATTAGATATTGCCAAACTTGGAGTGCCCTCTGATGGAGGGTACTGGGCCAAACAACTGCTGCAGAGCAAAAAAATACACGTCAGCAATCTGCTGAAGGAGCAAGTCCATGTTTCAGGTCAAAGCCCTTTCATTAAATCCGGGGGAACTTGGAGCAAACAGATTAAGATGGTCGTGGGGTTGGAGCAGGCAGTGCGATGGGAGAATGCAAGATCTTTGATATGGAACGTGTGCATAAAAGTAAATTAGCGAATAAAAGTAAGAATGATGCGAGTTAATGATCGTATACACAAATGCAAAATAATTAGTAGAAAGAAAATACTGAGGGAAATTTGAAATGCAAATATTAAAACAAAGTTAAACAATTTCAGTTTAAGTCCAGGATGCTGTTATCTGCCCAGAGACATGGCGAGGTGCTGGTGCCTCAGCTTTAATACTAGCAGAGGTTGATGTGGGAATGCACAGGAATATTAACCAATGGTGGAGCTCAAGGTCATACTACTAGACATAAGATTCTACAAACCCATGGCCAATAGATTTGTTCTCTCCATTGTAGCGACAATCACATTGGAAGCAGCAATCATGATTACAAAACTAAGTGCACGCAAATGGTTGGTTTTAATGCCAAGCGTTTTGACTGTCTTGTATGGGATGTATGGAGGCGATGATGCAGATGAAGTGGACGGAGGGGACAGAAAACCGAGTGGAGTTTATGACATGTCTGAGAATCCTGCTGCAGGTATGTGTAATAGCATGGATTATCTGTTGAATGGGAGACTGATGATCTGGAAGCGAGGGTGAGGAGAATTCTAGTAAACAAGGAACTGCAGATGCTGGTTTACAAAAATGACAAAGTGCTGGAGTAACTCAGCGGGTCAGGCAGCATCTCTGGAGAGAAGGAATGGGTGACGTTTCGGGTTGAGACCCTTCTTCAGACTCAGACATGTTGAGTTACTCCAGCACTTTGTGTCTTTTTCAGGGGCATTCTAGTTTGGTTCTGGGAATTGATACAAGGAGAAAGACATTGGAGGAAAGACACAGTGAGGGGTCTGTCGTCTGTGGTACAGGTGAAAGCTGCAGTTAAGGACAAAGGAAATCAATATTGGAAGCAATGGCGTTGCTGAGCCTAAACAGCAGAAAAAGAGATGGGGAAAACACAAGAGGATCAGTGAGGGCACTGAGTAGGAGGCGGTTTAGACAAGGCTTTTGAGTTTTTGTTGATATGAGTTGCTAATCTCTTTCCTGAAATGGAGAATGGATATCAAATCCAGCTTAGTTTACTGTAATATATGCCCCAGTTGAAAGAAATTGTTTGTTCTCATGAAACTCTCTGGGTAAATAGACACGCAGTAACGATAAATACAGCAATACTCGTGAAAAGTGGCAGAAAGATGCACAATTGTATGCAATCCAAAGTAGTGTAATAAACAGATTGAAGTGCAATCACGGAATAACCGAATGGACTATAGCTGGAAGAAGTGTATGTGGCAGCACCTCCTGGAATGGGGCGTAGAAAATATGATTGGTTCAGGAGGCTAATAGCAGTGGGAAAGAAGCTGTTCTTGAGTCTGGACATCCGAGCTTTCAAGTTCCTGTATAATTTCCCAGGAGGCAAAACGAAAAGGGAATGTCCGGGGCGGCAGGGATTCTTGATGAAGTGTCCAGTCTCCCCGATGCATCTCACTGTAAAGTTAGACTGAGTGGAAGTGATGAGCCTGTGATGGGCTGGGCATGTGTTCACCACTGCAGGCTCACTGGTCAAGAGCAGACCAGTTGCCATATCAGGTTGAGATGAATCCTGTCAGGATATTTGCTAAAGCACATCTGTAGACTTTTCGAGAGATTCCCCGTAGACATGCCCAATCTTCTCAGACTCCAAAGTAAACATGCTGAGGTTCTCAATCTCTTTCTTCTACTTTGATTTCATCGCTGTTGCTGATCTAGCATCATCAATTAAATTCAAGACTGGCTTGCACTTTGTCACAATCACGGGTGTGCAGGGGAACAAGGGACTGAGCTCACAACCTGAGGGGCATCAGGGGTGTAGGTCAAGGTGGAAGAATATTGTGCCGAATTCTATCTAATTGAGATGGTCAGGAAATCTAGAAACCAGTTACAGGTGGAGGTCCCTGTAACAGACTATGATCTAAATGGTGGCCGATTAGGAAAAGGGGAGATGCAGCGTGACCTGGGTGCCATGGTACACCAGTCATTGAAAGTAGGCATGCAGGTGCAGCAGGCAGTGAAGAAAGCGAATGGTATGTTAGCTTTCATAGCAAAAGGATTTGAGTATAGGAGCAGGGACGTTCTACATCAGTTGTATAGGGTCTTGGTGAGACCACACCTGGAGTATTGCGTACAGTTCTGGTCTCCAAATCTGAGGAAGGACATTATTGCCATAGAGGGAGTGCAGAGAAGGTTCACCAGACTGATTCCTGGGATGTCAGGACTGTCTTATGAAGAAAGACTGGATAGACTCGGTTTATACTCTCTAGAATTTAGGAGATTGAGAGGGGATCTTATAGAAACTTACAAAATTCTTAAGGGGTTGGACAGGCTAGATGCAGGAAGATTGTTCCCGATGTTGGGGAGGTCCAGGACAAGGGGTCACAGCTTAAGGATAAGGGGGAAATCCTTTAGGACCGAGATGATAAGAATTTTTTTCACACAGAGAGTGGTGGGTCTCTGGAACTCTCTGCCACAGAGGGTGGTTGAGGCCAGTTCATTGGCTATATTTAAGAGGAAGTTAGATGTGGCCCTTGTGGCTAAGGGGATACTGAGTTGGATGATCAGCCATGATCATATTGAATGGCGGTGTGGGCTCGAAGGGCTGAATGGCCTACTCCTGCACCTAATTTCTATGTTTCTATGTCCCACAGCTCAGTTCCAGAAATATAGGGATGAGATTCGATATTATGATGTTTAACTGTGAGCTCTGGTCAATGACTAGCATCGTGACATAGGCTGAACGTAGTGCAAGATAAATAGCAAGATAAATAGCTTCCTCTATAGTCTTATCTTTCCAGTTTACAAATTGCAAAGGGTCTCGATTGTTCAGAAGACTGGGAAAAATGTAGGAATTATCAATCTATCAAAGCACTCTGTTATGCTTAGTGTTACAGCTTCTGGGTGGTAGGCACTAAGATAGGTGACCACTTATTTCAAGGACTGTAATGATGGTGACTTCTTTGCGATGGTGGCTTCCTTTCAGGACAGAATAATAATGTACTCCACCAATGGTAAGATTTACAAAATTACTAAACTTTACCATTTAACAGCACTTAATCTGCAACACTTTAACAGCACTGAACTCAGACAGAATTTAAAATGTCCGCTAATTTTCCAAAATGCTTTAAGGCTAACAACTGAAGTCTGAAGAAGGGCTTCGACCCGAAATGTTGCCTATTTCCTTCGCTCCATTGATGCTGCCTCACCCGCTGAGTTTCTCCAGCATTTTTGTCTAACTTCGATTTTCCAGCATCTGCAGTTCCTTCTTAAACAACTGAAGTTGAATAATGTTTTTATCTCAGTGTTGTACCAATATTAACTTAGTTGCTGCAACAAACTGACTTGAAATTGCATTTTCTAAACAACTGTGTATTGTGTACATGTCAACAATATATCAGTGGAGGATCACACTACTTAATGGATTTTGGATGTAATTCTATGGTTCATTACTTTAGCTGAAACCATTGAACTTGATTTTCACAGAAATATATTTTTTATACTTCGTTACATTCTTGTCCAATCATTCCCGCAGTGTGAGAGAGTAACGGAGTCAGAGTAATACAGCATGGAAACAGGTCATTAAGCTCACAACATCAAGTGGGAGCCCATTCACATTAATCCCATCTTCCAGCACTGGGCACACAACCTTCCATGCCAAAGCAAATTTAGTTTAGCTCGGCCCACCAAGTCCGCACCGACCAGCGTTTCTGCACATCAACACTCCCCTACACACACTAGGGACAATTTTACATTCACACTGAACCAATTAACCTACAAACCTATACGCCTTTGGAGTGTGGGAGGAAACCAAAGATCTTGGAGAAAACCCATGCAGGTCACAGGAAGAACGTACAGACAAGCACCCATAGTTAGGATCGAATCCCTGCCTCTGGCACTGTAAGGCAGTCGCTCTACCTCTACGCCACCGTGCCGCCCGAATATGGAGATCTTGCTTTTTAGTCTTTTGCCCAACTCCCTTTCATCACTTTGCAGGACCTCATCCCTTTTACAACCCAGGTCGTTTGTTCTTGTCAAGTGCTTGTCCCAACACCCTTTAAATGCTGTCAGTGCTTCCACCACTCTTGCAAACTGTGCATTCCAGCTGCCCACCACACCTGAATGAGCAAGGATTCCTCAGATTCCCCACTAAATCTTTTTTCTCTTTACCCTGCATCTCGGTCCCCCAGTTTCAACTACCTCTGATGTGGGGAATAGTTTCATAGACCAACATAGAACAGTACAGCATAGGAACAGGTTCTTTGGTCCACAATGTCCATGCTGGATATGATGCTCCAGGTCTAATTAATCGCCCCGCCTGCACCATCCATATCCCTCCATTCGCTGCATTTCCATGTGCCTATCCAAAAGCCTCATTAATGTCACTGTCTTATCCGCTTCCACAACCGCCACTTTGTGTGTTCCAAGCACTCGCAGCTCCTTGGAAAAAAAAAATCGCCCCACATATCTCCTTTAAATTTTGCCCCCGCCTCCTTAAAGCTGTGCCCTCTAGTCTTTGATATGCCAACCCTTTGAAAAATGTTTTGACCGTCTACCTCACCTAAGCTGCTCAGTTTTATATCACCATCAGGTCTCCTCTCAGCCTCTGATGATCCAGAGAAAACAATCCACGTTTATCCAACCTCTCCTTTTAGCTGATATCCTGTAATTCAGGCAACATTCTGGTAACCCCTACTGCACCCTCTACAAAGCCTCCACACTGCCTCCGTAATGGGGCAAGTAGTACTGCACGCAAGACCTCAGTTGCTGTCTAACCAAATTCCTATAAAGTGGCAGCATGACTTCCTTATACTCAATGTGGCGACCATGAAGGCAAGCATACGGTACCTCTTCTTTACCTCTCTATCGAATTGTATTACCACTTTCAGAAAGCAATGGACTTTGACCCGAAGATCCCATTATATCAATGCTGCTAAGGGTCTTGCCATTAACTGAACACTTTCCCCGTAACATAACCATATAACCATATAACAATTACAGCACGGAAACAGGCCATCTCAGCCCTTCAAGTCCGTGCCGAACAACTTTTTTCCCTTAGTCCCACCTGCCTGCACTCATATAACCATAACATTTGACCTCCCAATCTTATACTTACTCGGATTAAACTCCATCTGCTATTTCTCTGCCCATTTCTGCTGCTAAACTATATCCTTTTGTATATTTGACAGCCTTCCTTAAAGTCCGTAACCCCATCAATGTTGGTGTCATCTGCAAACTTTCTAACCACCCTATCTACATTTACGTCAAGGCTGTTTATATATATCACAAACAACAGTCTACTTTATTTATACCTCATGTAATTTTACATGACACGCTCATAATTTTACATCTTCCCCACTTAACCTCCTCCTTCTTTGGGGGAAAAAAAAGACCTGGCCTTTCCTCGGAACTGAACTGCTTCAACCCTGGCAATGTCCTGGTGAATCTCTTGTGGACTCTCTCGAGCATCTCTCCTGTAGCAGGGCGAATAGAATTGCTGCTGTGCCCCAACTGTGATGTGGCCAAAGTTTTATAATGTTGCTATATAATCCCCCCACTCTTGCATCCAATGCCCTGAAGAATTAAAAAAAAATCAATCAATTTGACCAGACAGCATCAGCCCTTGACAACACACTGACAAATGCGTGCTATATTGGCCATCTCTGATTAGTTCCTGCCTTTTCTAGTCATTATTAATCCTCTCCTTCAATTGTTTTCCAATAACTTCCTCACTATTGATGTTAGGCTCAGAGATCCGTAATTGCTAGCTTTTACCCAGAGTAGGGGAATCAATGACCAGAGGACATAGGTTCAAGGTGAAGGGGAAAAGATTTAATAGGAATCCGAGGGGTAACTTTTTCACACAAAGGGTGGTGGGTGTATGGAACAAACTGTCAGAGGAGGTAGTTGAGGCTGGGACTATCCCATCGTTTATGAAACTGTTGGACAGGTACATGGATAGGACAGGTTTGGAGGGCTATGGACCAAGCGCAGGCAAGTGGGACTAGGGTAGCTGGAACATTGTTGGCCGGTGTGGGCGAGTTGGGCTGAAGGGCCTGTTTCCACACTGTATCACTCTATGACTCTGTGACTCTATAAGGGGGACGCATTTACCAACCTCCAGTAATCCGGTATCCAACAACGATTTTAAAAGTCCCTGCCAGTGCCCCAGCATCCTCTTTCCTAACCGCAACCCATAGCAATGTGGAATAAATCCCATCCAGTCCTAGGGATTTATCCATCTTTAAGTCTGCCAAGGCATCAAATACTACTTTATCCATGGGCACTTCCTCTTCCCCTTCATTGAATGCTCCAAGAAAAAAGATTTTCCTTTGTAAATTCCAATGAAAATTTGATTCATTTGGTCCCTGCCTATCACTTTCGACTCAATGCATAGACTGCCCCTGCTAATCCTAATGGGCCCAATAGTTTATTTGACTCCTCATTCTTTTGCCGATTATGTACATAAAATGCCTTCAGATGTCCTGAAATCCTGCCCCCCCCCCCACCAATCATATTTTGTGACCCCTCCTTGCCTTCCTAATTCCATATTTATCTATTTCCCTACATTTCAAGATGTTTCCACCCTCCATCCTCCCCCACTCTTTACTCTTCTAAACCTGCCAAATGATTCCTGTTTTTCTCTTTATCCATTGTGTTGAGATTTCATCAATGTAACTCAAAAGCCTAATATTGACCATACATTGACCAATTTTGTGATACTTAAATGCAGAGAAGCCAATGGATCTACTGTAGAGATAGTGTCCATTAGGATGCGACAATTGCTGCATTCAACCTGGGTCCTAAAGATAATGGTACAATACACTTGATGGCACAAATTTCCTATTGTTTCACATGCATTATGTTGTCTAACTAAAATGTCACCATTGACCATGTGTAGCAGAAGGAAAACACGCCTGTAATGTTTCTTAGACACGTTACTGAAAATATTATTAAATGAACAGAAGATAAGGTTAACAGGGCTTCTCATTTCAATCCCCAGAGTGGTTCATATGAACATTTTGTTCCCTTCTCAAAACATTTTGTCCTGTTGAAGCTGAGCACTGCACTCCTCCGAATCAAGACATCAGGATCCAGCTTGTGATCCTCCTGACCACTTCAAGTTTATCTTAGTCCAAGGTGAAGTGCTGTAAAGGGGCTGTCCCACTGCGGCGACCTAATCTGCGAGTTTAGACGAGTTTGCCCTGAACTCAAACTCGCAGCACGGTCGCCACGTGGTCCTAGGAGGACCTATGAGGTCACTGGAACTCTCCTTCATGCTCGAGGGAAGTTCTCGCATACTCGCGGCCTCAGATAGGTGGCGGAAACATTTTCAGCATGTTGAAACATTTTCCTCAAATAAAAATTGGTCGGCATGGTCCTTTTTAACTCGTAGTGCAGTGGAGTGAGGTTACTATTTAGTTACAGGCAGTCGAGGGAAGCTGTAGGCAATCTCCTTCACTGACCGAGCATTTTAATTGGCTCAATGGAGTTTTCAGTACCAAGGAAAACCGAGCGGTAGGTTAAATGCCCGCAAAACTTTATTATACGTTGTCTGGCTTCTTAAAAGTGTCTCTTCCCCCCCCCCCTTTCAACCATATTCCTCTTGATCCCCCCATATCCCAAAGACATGCCAGTTGATAGCTTAGTAGGCCATTGTAAAAAAAACTCTAGTGTTGGTGGATGTAGGAAAAACAGGAAGGAGTTAATTGGCATCAGAGAGAGAAAATAGGTTACAAAGAAATATGCAACATTAATTATGAGATTGATGGTCTTTCTCAGAGCTGGAACAGACTTAAAATGCCAAATGACTTACTTCTACATTACAAGAGAATATGTAAGATCAACCTACATATCGGAGATTCATTTAAAATTCCACAGGACCATGGAAAGCACAAGCTGTTTAATTATCTTATTACAAACTTAAACTTCTTGTGAAGAATTGTTCTTGCATCCCAAATGGGAGCTCCTGTAAACCAGATGTACAGTAGTGAAAAGCAGATCCTTTGGTAAACTGAGAACCTTCGGTTTATTTAGCTGGAAGCTGTCTGAACCATATGGAGTCAGATACATATTGCGCAGAAACAGGCCTTTGGCCTATGCCTCCAAGGATGCCCTCCTATGGCAGTCCCAGTTGACCAATATCCCTTCAAACCTTTCCCATCAGAGTACCTGTCCAAATGTCTTTTAAATATTCTTATATTTGGCTCAATCACTTCCTCTGGCCACGTTCCATTCCTTGCGCATACCACCCTCTGTATCAAAATGTTGCTCATCAGGTTCCCATTAAATCTTTTCCCTCTTACCTTAAACCCTTACTCTCAAGTTCTTGATTTCCCAATACTGAGAAAAAGACTGTGCATGCACCCGGTCCAAGTCCTTCATGATCCATGTCCACTCGGTCCAGTCCTAATCTGCCCAACCTTTCTATGAAACTCACAGACCTGAGCCATATCCTATAGGGTGACCAAAACTGAACACAATACTCCATGTATGGCCTCACCAATGTCTTGTAAAACTAATCACAACATACCAATTTCTATACCCAATGCCCTTACTGATGAAGGCCATGGTGCCAAAAGATTACCCTGTCTAGCAGTGATGCCGTTTTCGGGAATGCAGGTAATTGTAATCCTTGGTCCCACTCTCAACAACACCCGGCAGGAACTTACTTTTCATGTTTAAGTCCAACCCTGGTTTGATTTTCCAAAATACAACACCTCACATTTATCCGAATTAAATTCTATTTATCATTCCTTGGCCCAATGACCAGCTGTCCAAGATCCTGCTGTAATTATTGATAAGCACCTTCACAGTCTCTGAAACCACTCATTTTAGTGTCACCTGCAAACTTATTAACCATGCCTTCTACATTCTCTTTCAAATCATTGATACAGATGACAAACAACAACAAACCATTTGATTTCTCTACTTTCAAGTAACCTCTATATTCCTCTCTCTCCACCCCTCCCCCACCCTAGTCATCCCGCCAGTCCCACTGTTTGCATCCATATATCCCTTTATTATCATCTCCTTCCACAGCTAACAATGGACCATTATGGGCTCCACCTCCTCTTAGTCATCAGTGATCTGTTCTGAACATTTTCATACCTCCAGTTTCCCTCCCCCTTCGCTTTCAGTCTGAAGAAAGGTTTCGACCAGATTCCTTATTCTCCAGAGATGCTGCCTGACCCGCTGAGTTAGTCCAGAATTTTGTGTCAATCTTCGGTGTAAACCAGCATCTGCAATTCCTTCCTACACAACAATGAACCCAGTACTGTCCCCTAAGGCATACCTCTAGTCACAGGCCTTCAGTCTGAAAAACAACCTTCCACAATCATCCTATGCACCTTATCCCCCCCCCCCCCCCCCCATTTTTGTCTTGTTTTTGCACTGAGTAGGAGCAGTTTTTAAATCTCACTGTACACGTGTATAGTGACAATAAAAGGCATTCTGATTCTGATTCTGATTCTTCTATGATTTCTACCATCAAGCCCATTATGTATCTAATTAGCTAGCTTTTCCTGGATCTCATGCGCTCTAACCTTCCAGAGCAATATATGGTTATTATATAACTGGGCATAAGGATCATTAAAGGCTGTGCTGGTCCATTTACACTATGTCTACTTCCCTGCCTTCATCAACCCTCCCGGTAACCACTTCAAAAAAACTCAATCAAATTCATGAGACATGCTCTTCCATGCACGTCACACTGGCTGTCTCCAGTCAACCCTCGACTTTCTAAACGCCTGTATATCATATCCCTCAGAATCAGCTTCTGCAACTTATCTGCCACAATCGTCAGGCTTACTGGTCTCTATTTCCTAACATTTTCTTTGCAGCCCTTCTTAAATAAAGACGCAACAATAGTAATTCTCTGGTCTTCCAGCACATTATCCGTGGATCGACATTTGTATTAAAATATGCAGTGTGTTTTATTTCAGAATATTTAATGTAGCGAAAGTCAGAGCCATGGCAATTGCACAGCATCATGTCTTGATAAACACGCAGCAGCTGTGCAATGAAGATTTTAATCATCAGCACAATGTGGGAATGGGCAAGTTCATGATTTATTGCCCACCATTTATTTGCCCGTTAGAAAATATTGAAGTGTCTCCAATTCTGTAGATCATGTGCGTAAGATAGTGCTGATAAATCGAGAGTCACATTGTTTGGACCCAGTAATAAAGGATTGGCAATCCATTTACAATCCAGCTAAGTGAGCAAATAGCAGGCGGCACTCCCAGGCACCTGCTGTCCTGGTAAATGTCAGAGGTTGAGGTGCTGTCCAAGAAGCTTTGACATGTAATATTTCATACAGATTTAGTTTACAAAAAAAGTTCAATTTGCACACTCTGTACATTTGCACACAGACACAAAATTGCCAGAGTAACTCAGCAAGACAGGCAGCATCTCTGGAGAGAAGGAATGGGCGATGTTTCGGGTTGAGACCCTTCTCAAGACATTTGCACATACATTGCTAAATCATTTGTTCTAATTTATTTTTAAAATACATTTGGACAGGTACATGAATAGGATAGGTTTGGAGGAAGATGGGCCAAATGCAAGCAGATTGGAATAGTGTAGATATGATATGTTGGTTGGCGTGGGCAAGTTGGGCCAAAGGCCCGTTTCCATGCTGCATGAGTCTGTTGTTGTGGATGCAACAACTGCATCTATTAAGCTTCCATTATGTCATTCTTGATTTAACAGCTGATTTGGAAAGCACAGAGCAAGTCCAGTTAAATAATTCTAATTTATTGGACGCTTTTGAATAAAGCAAATGAACGAGCAGTGAAAATAAATGGGAATGCAAACAAATGATGACTTTGAAATAGTTAATCAAGTTGGATCATGCTGCTAGCTCCATGTTAAAAAAACTGGTTGACGGGAACACCTTCAACAACCATCAACATGCCATGGTTCCAGCATACACACTCCATAAAATACACGGCATATTCTTGACAAGGCTACTTCACAGTACATCTCAAGTTAAACTTATCATCAAGAGAAATAGAGAAGTGCATGGGAACACCATGACCTCCAAGTTCGCAATCAAGTCATTCCCCAATTTGGAAATGTTGGCAGCTGGTCCCAATCCTGAACTCTGTCGAAAAGCACAATGCAAGTTCATCCAGTAGGACTGGAACAAATCACACACGGTATCAGCAGCTAAAAACTTAAGAGGCTGTCCCACTTGGGCGACCTAATTGGCGAGTTTAGAAGAGTTTGAAAAATATGACATGTCCTTTGACCTTCTTCGACTATATTGAAGACTAACTTCGGGAAAATTGGACACCGAATAGTGGAGAGTGACGACGACCTCCTTCGACCTCCCTTCGACTATGATGAAGACTATCTACGACTACCCTCGATTATGTACGACTAACATCGCGACCTACTATGACCTACTACGACTAAACCTACGAGTAAAAAAAAGTATTCATTTTTTCCATGGCTGACCAGGCTGAGTACTCGAGTACGCGGAGACCACTCTCCAGCATGAAGGAGAGTTACGAAGACCTCCTACGACCTCGTGTCGACCATGCTACGAGTATGAGTTGAGGACAAACTCGCCAGAACTCGCGGATTAGGTTGCCCAAGTGGGACAGGCCCTTTAGGGAAAGTCAATAAACATTGTCAACAATGACCACATTCCCTCATTGAACGACGTTGAGATATGCAACCTTTTAATTAATTAAATTTAAAAGTGCAATTTTTCCAGTGCGTTAATGAAATTAGACACACTTTATTTTAACAATTCGCTACCAAATGATTTCCTGCCAGTCAGTTCAATTATAAAGTCATCAACGCAATGTTTCAGAAGTATTTGTGGTCATCAATAACATAAATGACAGCAGAACAGAACAAATGGAAATGCATTCAAGAAATAGTCTCTTGGCTGCACAGACTGACAGCTACAGTCCACATCTATTCTATTAATGACACTACATTTAATAATCATCTCTAAATTTGTTGACTACAGCATTGATCGCAGTTCCACAAAAGAACAAACTTGTCCAATCCCCAAGGTAATTCTTCACCTGCTGACCAAATATTGTTTCCACAGAGCTGAGCTATGCAGTGTACAGTCCCAAACATTCCATTATTTAGCAGGACTCAGCAAATGTGCTTTAGATGAAGTACTCGAGCTCCACTTTGCTTCTTTCCCCCAGTCAAATGCATCTCTACCAAGCATCCACGACTTAATCACATCAGAACCGATTACTCAAAATAATGCAGTACATGAATCATACCCTGTATGTTTGCTTCATTGAAATGATTACTATTCATCTTGGAATCTTCAAATCCCATTGCAAGAATTAGATTCTGGCTCCTATTGGAAGCAAATTGAGTCAACCAATTTTAGACACCGAGCTTTAGCCAGTCGAATGTTTCCTATGAAGAGGAACACAAAACGTTGGAGTAGCTCAGCGAGACAGGCAGCATCTCTGGAGAGAATTGCTTAGTAACTCTGTGAAATGAGTTACTCCTTTTTGAGCCTATCTTCTGTGTAAACCAGCATCTGCAGTTCCTTCCTACACCAAAGTTTCCAATAGCTTGCATGCAGCCACGAGGCAGCCGTGATATACTTATTTATTGGCTTTGAGTTAAATACTCGTGTGACCAATTCCAACTCCCAAACGCATTTATAAGCAAGACCAACATACAAGATTCCAAACCCCATTCCACATCATTCAATGTGGAAAATACCCTTTTAACAGATTGATGGGACCCAATCTTGTGACATCCCAACTTGAAATATTCCATGATTTGCATTTATGTAACCGCACACACAAATGTAAGTGTGCACAAGTGTGTAAAATTGGGGCCCAAACTAAGTATACTGAAGTAGGGTCTCGACCCGAAATGTCACCCATTCTTTCTCTCCAGAGATGCTGTCTGTCCCGCTGAGTTACTCCAGCATTTTGTGTATATCTTTGATTTAAACCAGCACCTGCAGTTCCTTCTTACAAATAATAATTGACTGCTAAAGTAAGTCTTATGTCTGTCTGAAAATAGAATAGGGTAACTTAAGGCAGGGATAAATTTAAAAACAATTTGTCTTTTCCAATTTTCAGCTATTTCATTCTCAAATGTATTCAGCTTTCAACCTCTCAAAATGGCATTTCTCCAAGCCTGTGCTGTTTAGATATTTATACGTCTGCTCACCCACTTCATTCACATTCCAGGCATCAGATGCCTGGCTTCTCTCACTGTCATTACTACATATCATTTTTGGCAATTTTGCATACTAAATGGTACAAATGTAACATATCTACTACAAATGGTGATAACATTCTGTTCATTTGTAAGTACTTCATCTGATGTCTTTGCAACAGGCAGAGGAGTATAGTTTACTAATATCGCCAACTCATCCTATGAAATAGGCTTTTCCATGCAATATTATTTTCACCTTGCACAAAGGTAGCACAGACTATATGCTACAATTGCTTTGTAATAATGGGGTGTAATTCTGCTTGCATTACAAAAGTTTCCTTTAATTAAAAGCACAGGTCCTGAAGCTCTATTCAACATGGTCCCAGCATTTAAAATAGATATTTATTTCACATTCAAACTTAATTGCAGCTGGAATGTGAGTGAAAGTATTGTTCAACAGACATGCAATTGATGTGGAATAATTGACGTGGAGTTTCCATAATTGTCCATCACAATCTCTTGCCCAGAGATACAATTTCTTATCTGTTGTGAATAAAAACATTTGGCAATTAAGAAGATTCATTATCTCCGCTTCATGCAATCTTTCAAAAAAACATGCCAAGAGGCAGAACTCGTCATTGAGTGACATGAAGTTAGGCAGGCAGTATGCCTATACTACATCCATCTGCCATAATTAGTAAAATAGGGGCAGGACAAGCCAAAAATACAGCTCTCCACCCCACTTCCATTGTCAGATTCTGGCTGTTCCTGTATCCTACAGAATCCTTGGCAAACAGAAGCTCGCACTTTTGAAAAGTGTTAATTTATATAGTGCTAATAAGTTCCAGATTTCTATCTTCCATCATGTAAAAATAATTTGCCCAATTTATCCCAGCATGATATTTTGAAGAGCATGCTCACCCTTTATTCCTCAACTTCCAAACCAACAAAATGGTTTCTCCCCAATTTTGATGAACCTCAACATTTGAATGTAAGATTCAAAGTTTGTAAGTATTATAAAGTTGATTTGTACAATCTAATTTTGCAGTTGTATCTTTCAAATATATTTTGTACTATAATATCTCTAACAATAAGAAATATCACCAGATACCACATCAATGATCTGGATGAAGGGGTGGTAAATTGGATTAGTAAGTATGCAGATGATACCAAGATAGGGGGTGTTGTGGATAATGAAGAGGATTTCCAAAGTCTACAGAGTGATTTAGGCCAGTTGGAAAAATGGGCTGAAAGATGGCAGATGGAGTTTAATGCTGATAAATGTGAGGTGCTACACCTTGGCAGGACAAATCAAAATAGGACGTACATGGTAAACGGTAGGGAATTGAAGAATACAGTTGAACAGAGGGATCTGGGAATAACCGTGCATAGTTCCTTGAAGGTGGAATCTCATATAGATAGGGTGGTAAAGAAAGCTTTTGGTATGCTAGCCTTTATAAATCAGAGCATTGAGTATAGAAGCTGGGATGTAATGTTAAAATTGTACAAGGCGTTGGTGAGACCAAATCTGGAGTATGGTGTACAATTTTGGTCGCCCAATTATAGGAAGGATGTCAACAAAATAGAGAGGGTACAGAGGAGATTTACTAGAATGTTGCCTGGGTTTCAACAGCTAAGTTACAGAGATAGGTTAAATAAGTTAGGTCTTTATTCTCTGGAGCGCAGAAGGTAAGGGGGGACTTGATAGAGGTCTTTAAAATGATGAGAGGGATAGACAGAGTTAATGTGGACAAGCTTTTCCCTTTGAGAATAGGGAAGATTCAAACAAGAGGACATGACTTTAGAATTAAGGGACAGAGGTTTAGGGGTAACATGAGGGGGAACTTCTTTACTCAGAGAGTGGTAGCGTTGTGGAATGAGCTTCCAGTGGAAGTGGTGGCAGCAGGTTCGTTGGTATCATTTAAAAATAAATTGGATAGGCATATGGATGAGAAGGGTATGGAGGGTTATGGTATGAGTGCAGGCAGGTGGGACTAAGGGAAAAAAGTTGTTTGGCACGGACATGAAGGGCCGAGATGGCCTGTTTCCGTGCTGTAATTGTTATATGGTTATAGATACAACAGAGGGTGAAGGTAGACACAAAAAGCTGAAGTAACTCAGAGGGACAGACATCATCTATGGAGAGAAGGAATGTGTGACGTTTCGGGTCGAAACCCTTCTTCAGATGTCGTCCATTCCTTCTCTATAGAGATGCTGTCTGTCCCGCTGAGTTAATCCACCTTCTTGTGTCAATCTATTAATTTGATTAAAACCAGCATCTGCAGTTCCTTCCTACAGAACAGAAGGTGATACATATGTGGAATAAGCTCCCGGACTAAGTAGTTGAGATAGGTAAATAATAAAATTTAAGACATTTGGACAGATCGATGGATAAGAAAGGTTTAGAGGGATATGGGTCAAATGTGGGCAAATGGGACTAACTTAGATAGGACGCGGGGCTTGTTTCAGTACTGCATGGCTCGATCAGTACTCAACTTGTCTTTAAGTCTGTAATTGTATTTGTCATTTTAGATCCGTTTCTTTTGACGTTTATTTCAAGCATTTCATTTGTTGCAAAGTTCAATGAAAATCCTTAACTGATTGCCCTATGCTTCAGTAGAATTTAATAGCAAGATTAAATGAGAACTTACCAGTTTGAAGTTTGATCTTTATGTTATGAGGAGTTGCGATGAGGGATTTCGTGAAGACCCCGTCAGCACACATGCGCGACATTCTTCAAAGCAGCGGTGTGGAATCACAGATTAAACAACAATGACTAATATAGTAAGATTGAAGAGACTCTATTTAAAAGTTGACCTTATAGTAGAGGGTTGGGAGCGGAGGGCACGAAATCCCTCATCGCAACTCCTCATAAAATAAAGATCAAATTTCAAACTGGTAAGTTCTCGTTTAATCTTACTATTTCATTTTGGAGTCACGTGAGTGACTTTGTGAAGATTTCAAAGCTCTGTGATTAAGTGCCCTGGATCACGTCCATGCTCACACACTGCCGCAATTCTGATGGAAGGAGTATGTTAACGTATTTCAGACTTGACAAGCTGAAAACATAACATAGTATTTATTAATACAAATCAAAAACCCATCACTCGGGGTTAAACGCTTCTTGGGGACCAGTACTTAACACTGTCTCCGCAAACGTAGCGGGAGCGGCCACAGGTTTATTATAAAACCACTGGAATGTAGCTTTGCTGGCCCAGCCCACTGTTGCGAGGATATGGTCCATGGGAACCTCCATGGTCCTCGCCGCTGATGTCGATGCAGCCCTGGTAGAATGGGATTTAAAGATATTAGTATTAATACCTGCTGCATCCAATACCACCCTGAGCCACCTGGAGATCGTCTGCACCGTCACCCTGTGATGGGGTTTCTTATGGCTGATCAGCAGGCCTTTCTCCATTTTCCTGATGGTATGCGTCACTTTAATATAGTGACGTATGTAGGTGGCTATGCAGAGCCTCACATCAACGTGGTATGCTGGAAATATTAATTGCAGCCCTGTAATCCCAGGTCTGTGCTGCTTGAGTAACTCATCTATGAAGAAAGTTACTCTCTCAGGGGTTGATACCATATGATCCAATTTTATCTTTTGTAAGGTCTGGACCCGTTGAGCCGAGGTTAGCGCCATTAACATCACCATCTTCAGGGTGAGTTTATCCAGCGGTAGTCCAATCATAGGCGACCAACTCCTGAGTAGGGTCAATACTACCCTATATCCCAGGTGATGTTGTATCGTGGTCGGGGAGGGTTCAAATTGAAGATACCCCTCATCAATTTGGACACAAACTGGTGAGATCCTACTCCTATACAAAGGTAGGATGACAGTGCGCTCCTGACACTGTTGATGGCGCTGTAGCTAGGGCCCTCATCATGATGTAACCCCGCGAGGAATTCCAGCATATGGGGTATCGTGGCAGAGTTGTACGTGATGTTAATCCGGCTGCAGCAGGCCTCACATTTCCTGATTTGGGTGAGGTACTGTCGACTAGTGGATTCTCTGCACGATGCTGCAATGGTGTCCATGGTCCTCGGTGTTAGTCCGTATTGCAGGAGTGGCCTCTTCAGAACCTGCAAGCCAACAGGTTCAGATGACCATGGCACGGATGGTATTCCCCTGTTGTGGGGTTAGTCATCAAATCCGGGCATTTGTTAATATGTGCCCATGGTTCTTTAATCATCTCAAAGACCACTGGATACCATAGTTGTGTAGGCCAGTCGGGTATTATTAAGATGCCTGTTGCAGAATCTGATTTTATTTTCTGCAACACCCGACTGATGAGGCAAAATGGAGAAAATGCATAGAAAAACCATTTTCCCCCAGTGCAGCGAGAAAGTGTCCATCGCTACTGCCCCAGGATCTGGTTCCCAAGATACATATGTTGGTATCTGATGGTTCAATCTGGACGCAAAAAGGTCGATATCTGGTGTTCCAAATTTGGCGATCATTTTTGCAAATATTTGGGAATTTAACATCCACTCAGTGTTATCATTGAATACGCTTGACCTGGTGTCCGCCACTGTATTGAGCTTACCTGGAAGGTAGGTAGCTAATATCCAAATATTTCTTGCTATGCACCAGAGCCAGATTGAGTTTGCCAATTCATCACAAGATATTGACTTGATACCACCCATATGATTTAAACATGCCACCACAGTGGTGTTGTCTATTTGAAGACAGACATGGGTATGATGTAAATTCATGCAATAAGCTCGCAGCCCATGAAATGCTCCTAGCATCGCCAAATAGTTTATTCCTTGTGATAATAGAAGGGTAGATTTGTGTAAATCCCATTTACCGCCACAACTGGAAGTAGTGTCGGTAGCTCCCCAGCCTTGGGCGCTTGCGTCGGTTTGTACGACTGATGGGTTCGGTACAATCATGGGATTGAATGAGTCATGACTATTAACAATCCACCATTGTAACTCAACTTTTGCCTTGATTGGCAGCTGCATAGGCGTATCAAAATGTCCAGCATTTGTTTTTAATGCCGAAATTTTTGTTCTTTGCAAATTTTGATAGTGTAAAGGGCCAATTCATGCAGCTGGAAATGTAGCTATTAATTTCCCAATTACCTTAGCAGCATGTCTGATTGTTGGTTTCCTGGCGCAAGCAAGGTTGTTACATGCTTCAATAACATCCATTGCCTTGTTATCTGGGATGGTAACAATCATTTGATTGGTGTTAATTGTGAATCCCAGATAGTCCATGACCTGTGAAGGGTAGAACTTAGATTTGAAACAATGTTTTAGTAGCTGCTACTGTTAAATTTGTCGATTCCATAGTCTTTCCCACAATCAAGATGTCATCTAAATATGCCATGACAATATGGTTTTGTTTCCACAGGGATGCCAATACTGGTTTCAATTTTTTTGTAAATAACCTAGGGGCTGTTGTAAACCCATTAGGTAAGGCTCTATATTGCCATAGCTGATCCATCCACACAAACTTTAAGAACTTTCGGTGATGTGACCGAAATAGAATGCTGAATCGATGCATGCCATGAAGCACCTTTTGGAAATCAGTGATTTAGCTGTTTCGAATGTGTCCATTTTGAAATGGGTATATTTTACAAAAATATTCAAATGGGTTAAATCAATAATAATCCTGCATCCACCATCTTTTTTGGTTTTGGTAAAGATGTTGGATACAAACTCAAGAGGTTCGTGTATCATTTTCTCTATCACCCCCTTGGCATGTCTAAAGTTATAAAGCTCCATGCATCCCAGAATAATCTTCCACTAATTTGTGAGGTTAAACATGCAGCACTCGCATGAGAACCAGACCCCCTTACCTCCATGGTTACCGGCGGGGCCGGATGTTCTGGGTTTTGGCGCTCCGTTGTGTTGCTGGATTGTGGGGTTGGCGCATCTTCCACGCCGGTCGCTGTTGGCCCTGCCCTAAAAAAGGCCTTTGTTGTTGGGGTGCGGCCGGCGAGTAGGTCCTTGATATTCTTTCAGGTGGCCCCCCGAGGTCTTACATATGGTGTTTGTCTGTGAGATGCCGGCCTGCTGGAGGAAGGTGGTTTCATCAAAACTACCTTCGCCTCCTCGTCCAGGTCCTTGACCTGTTTGGGCAGGTCCTCACCGAACAGCTGTCTCGGTGGCGGCTTCGCAGATGCCTTGCACGACCCCGGGAACTTGGGGTTGAGAGTAGGCTTGATGGAGATTTTCCGGAAAGCGTTAATTTCATACTATGTGTTACACAATAGCGCAAGAGCATCTTCCTGCTCCTCCGTCATCTCCGTGCCATCAATCGATCTGGCAAAGCCGTGATTCCTATCCTGGATCATATCGAGCGATTGCCCTTTTAAATACTGATCAAAAAATATTAACTAAAGTACTGTCTCGGAGGCTAAGCTTAGTGATTTCCAAAATAATACATTATGATCAAACAGGTTTTATTCCAAAACGTTATTCATCACATAATCTTAGACGCTTGTTTAACATTATATACTCGAGAAGAAGAAGAGATAGTGAATTAGCAGTTATATCGTTGGATGCTGAAAAAGCATTCGACCAGGTGGAATGGTCATATTTATTTAATATAATGGAAAAATATCAATTGGGGGATGGATTTTGTAAATGGGTAAGAATATTATATTCTAATCCTACAGCAAGAATTTTAACCAATCAAATACTATCACCTAAATTTAGACTTTTTAGGGGATGCAGACAGGGATGTCCGTTATCCCCTTTATTATTTGCTTTGGTGATAGAACCTCTGGCCGAAAGAATCAGATCAGAACCCGAAATATATGGGTATAATACTGACACAACAAATAATAAGATATCTTTATATGCAGATGATATTCTGATTTATATTACTAAGCCGGAATGTAGTATTCCCAAGTTATTTAATGTTATAAACGAATTTAGCGTATTTTCAGGATATAGGATTAATTGGAATAAAAGTGACATTATGCCTATAATTGGTATAAATGTAAATATATTACAAAAATACCCATTAAAAATAGTTACAGATAAATTTAAATATTTAGGAGTCAATGTGTCTAAATCCTATAAATTATTAATTAAAGCTAATTATTATCAATTATTAGAGAAACTTAAAAAAAACATTTTATATTGGAAAACACTCCCTATATCTATGATCGGTAGGATTAATGCTATAAAGATGATTTTTTTACCACAATTGTTATATTTATTTCAAGCAATTCCTTTTTTTCTCCCAAAAAGTTTTAAAAAAAAAATTGATACTATAGTTAATAATTTTGTCTGGGATTACAAAAGTCATAGAATAAGTAAAAAACACTTATGTAAGTCTAAGATAAATGGAGGGCTGGCACTTCCAAATTTTCTATATTACTTTTGGGCAGTCCAGATTAAGAATATGAATTTTTGGTGGGTAAATATAGATGTTGAACCAATGTGGTTAAAAATGGAAAAGGAAGACTGTTCACCTTTCAATATAGAGTCGATTATTTTCGCACCTAAGGAAGTACAAAAAAAGACTTATAGGGACAACCCTATAATTCATAATAATAGGCGTATTTGGAAACAGATAGTTAAGACCCTATATCTGGATAATCTTTCTTTTAGGTTACCAATTAGGAATAACCCACTGTTTAAACCCTCAATCTTAGATGCGGGGTTTAGACTGTGGGAGGATTTAGGAATTAAAAGGATAGGACACCTTTATAGAAATGGAAATTTTTTATTATTTGAAGAGTTACAAGATATTTTTGGATTACCTTCACAACATCATTTTAGGTATTTACAAATTAGAGATTTTATTAAATGTAACACACAAGACTATAAAAAAAAAGAACCAGGCTTATTAGATGAGCTGTTTAATTTACATCCAAATACGGATAAGCTTATAGCTTATATATACAATACTATTTTAGATAAAGAGAACCCAACAACTGAAACATATCGTCAAGCATGGGAAAATGAAATCGGATTACCTATAACAAAAGAAACTTGGGAAGAATGCTTACAAAGAATACATTGGTGTTCTTTGAATGCCAGACATACACTGATACAATTTAAAGTTATATATAGATTACACTACTCGAAAACCAAATTAAAAAGTATTTTTCCTAATCTCTCCTCTATTTGTGATAAATGTAAGAATCTTGAAGCAAATTTAATGCATAGTTTGGTAACGTGTCCACGGTTGAATTATTATTGGATTGAAATTTTTAAAGTTATTTCGGAAGTTCTTAAGGTTGAACTCGACCCAGACCCAAAATTAATAATATTCGGAATCCCGGAGCCAAATTTGGTACTCACGGTTAATCAAAGAAATTTTTTTGATTACTGTTTAATAATAGGGAAAAAAATGATACTTAAATTTTGGAAGGGAACATTATCTCCAACAATTAAAATGTGGAAAGCAGAGATGTTGGAGACGTTGAATTTGGAAAGAATTAGATTTGTCCTTTTGGACAGGTATAATTCTTTTGAATCGATATGGTCTCCATATATACAGTATTTAGAAAAGTAGCTATTCTTGGGATCACGGCTCGACGGACACCCTATGGATCCGATGCGAATAACTTACTTATAATTGATATTATTGTGCATTTATTAGAGATATTTCTGAATGAAATAGTATTTCGTATAATGACTTTAGTTTTTGTTTATATATATGTAATATTTTTGTTTTTCAAATTTTCCCTTTTTATTTTCTTTTTATTTACGATTGAAGTATGTGGGAAGAATAATTTTTATTTTTGTTTTTTTATTTTATTATTTTTTTTATTTACTCTTTTTTCTTTTCTCTTTTATATATCTTTTTCTTTATTTCCAAAAAATAGAAGATATTAAGTATTGATATGTTATTTGTAGTAATATTGAATTAAGGTGTTAGTTTATAAAGTAAGTTTTACATTGTAAACGGTTTACCTCAAATAAAAAAAATATTACACAAAGCCGTGATTCCCGATGTCAACAGTTTCAGGATCTTTTGTAGTTTGAGTTCCTGTGCCCTTATTCCTGGACTGATGTTGCCCCAGATGGGCGTGTTGACTGTCGGTACATTCAGTGATACACAATTGTTTGGGGCCTTATATTTGTTCATTGCCTCGGTTAGTACCTGATCCTGCAGCTGGTGTGTAGTAAGGAAGTCAATGCTTGCCGCTAGATTGGGCTGCAATGGCTGTCCTGAGTGCTTAGGGTGGGCAAATTTGGAAACCACATCAAGAAGTTCCTCTTGGGGTTTCTCAGGTGCTGCAGGTTCCTCCGCCAACCGTTCTTCCACGTCAGCCAGCTACTGACCCCTGACACTCCCCACCGATGACGGGGACATGCTGGGTGGCCCAGATGCATGTCTCCTGAAACTAGAGGACATCCAGTCAAGGGATTGAGATTTTGCTCAAGGAGTCGCTCCATCATGCGCTCCATGCGGGCCATGCGACCGCCGCCGCTATCTGCGGACAACAAGTCGACTTCCTCAGGTTCTCCTGAACCACTGAGGCTTCTGCCATCGGCCCGCACCTCATCGAGATGATGTCTAGGGTGCCTAGACAGGATGTCGCTGCCTGCCACTCCAGCGGGGCTCTGTGACTGGAAAGACATGAGCGGTGAGGAGTCGGTTCCAGCCACCGGAGCGGGGTTTCCCCGAGACAAAGGTGACATTCGGTCACGTCCAGCCGCTAACGCGGGGTGCGGTGACCGAGATGCTTTACCACCGGCCCGCGATCTGGCAGGCTCCCCCGGTGGTGAGTCTGTGCTGGTCACACCTGCGGGGCTCCCAGACTCAGACCTCGATCCCTCACCGGTCCGCGATCTGGCGGACTGCTCCGGTGGTAAGTCAACGCCGGCCGCAGCATCAGGGTTCTTCAACTTTTGTGCGGTTCTTCCCCTGGTCCGCCCTCTGGTGTCCTGTATAGGAGGGGAGACAGAACGTGCCGCAGAGCGGGGAACACGTTTACGCACCTTTTTCCCACATTCCCTATGTTTAGGTGACAGTGGTAGGGAGTCAGGGTCTTGCCTACCCTGCTCCCGCGCGGTGCTCCTACCACTATGTGGCTCCATAGACAGCTGTGGTGCAGAGTCAGGTCCTGGTTTAGTTGGGTTCCCCGACTTCCGCGTTCTTTTCCCGGCCCAACGAGCGGGTGCTGCCGTTGTAGCGGGCAGCTCCGGGGAATGCAGCCGCTGACTCCTGTCAGATGTCCTGCGGCTAGAAGTATACTTCAAACTCCTTTCCATCGTCCCTGTGAACAAAAAATTCTATCCACAGGAACTAATCAACTCAAGGTTAGTTCCTCTTACCTGAGCGGTCTTTTTTGAAGGGCTGGTGGAGGAGCACACTCCCTCCCCCAGCCGTCGACTGCAACTGCGAGCGTCGATATGGAGCGCACTCACGTGACTCCGAAATGAAATTTGCAATTTTACCTGTTACACTAATCTCATTGGAATATAATGTTTTATTTTACTTCGGAGTCACGTGAGTGACTACGTGAAGACCCCGCCAGCACCCATGCGCGACATATCATCGTACGCATGCGGAAGCGGCAGTCGGAAGGAGCGGGGCTCCTCCAGCGTAAGTTTAAAAAACTTACGCAAGGTAAGTCTCACCGGAGGGTGAGCGACGACGAAAAGAATGGAAGGAAAAAAATTGAAACGAGCAGCGGCAAGAGCTGCCGCCATGGAGAGCAGCCAGCGGGCTGTTTCTCCCGAGCCACAGGTACAACCTGCAGCTCCCGACTTTTCGCCCATAAGGGCGTCTGGTACACCACGGCCGGGCGGCAATTCCACCAGAAAGTCGGCCTGGCTCAGCTGAGTCCGGACCCGAGGACACCCCGTTCGTTGAACACGACGGAGGTCGTCTTTCCCGCATGGAGCGGATGATGGAGCAAATGCTCCAGCGTGACCTGCTTTTGCAGGGGCAGAGTCACGGTGGGCCTCTTCGCAGGCCCACGGCAGGTTCCTATCACGGACTGCCTAATGTCTCGCCCTCTACACAGGGGAGCATTGGGGGTCAGAACTGGGCTGACCCCGAAGAGGGGGAGTTGGCTGAAGAACCTACAGTGTCTGGGGTGCAGGAAGAGTTGCTGGAAATGGTCAACAAACATGCAGTGCCTTCACAGAAAGGCCTGCCTATCCATCCCAAGCTGGCAGCCAGCATTAATTACATGGCTACAAACCAGCTCCAGGAGCAGGCTATTCACACTACAGCCGAAAAATATTTAGCTCCGGAGAATTGCAACTCCCTAAATGTTCCTACGGTGAACAACCCCATTTGGGGGAACATGAGCCCCATGATAAGAGGGCAAGAGGTCAAACTGCAGAAGATCCTGAAGCTATTGACCGCTGGGATTACGGCAGTGGCCAGAACTGCAGTGGGAATTGAGTTACCGGAGGAATTACAAGATGCTCTGGCTCTATTGTGCAACACACAATATGAGATTAACAACTTCAGGAGGAGCATCATAAAACCGGCACTCAACCCCAAATTTGCGGGGTTGTGCAAACCAGGCAATGTTCAACCACCGAATCTACTGTTTGGGGACAACCTTCCCAAACAGGTGAAAGACCTGGACGAGGAGGCCAAGGCCATAGGCCTCATCAAGGTACCCGGTTCATTTAAACCTCATTACCCACAACGGCAGCACCCCTACACACCCACCGGACAGCGATATTATCACAGACCAGCCGGTGGTGAAAGCTCGAAGGCCGGTCCACCTGCACAGCGGTCTTTTTTAGGCCATGGCCCAGCCCGGCCTTCTTGGAAAATGCGCCACCCCTACACCGTGCCAACTCAACAGAAGAAACAAGGACAGAGACCACAACACCGACAATAACCATGGAGGTAGGTGGGTCTGGGTTCCCCAGGAACATTCCTTGCCTAAATTCACAAAATGTGGGGGGCCGGTTGCACTTGTGTTATGAAGTTTGGCGCACACTTACCTCTGATCCTTACATACTCAGAAGTATTCAGGGCTACAAAATTGAATTTGTTTACGAACTCCCTACTCCAGTCCAGCATTCACCTAGCCGGAAGTTTATACTTTCACAAAAAGAAAGAACGGCAGGGCATGCTGAACTGTTGAGGCTAATTGAAAAAGGAGTTATTGAGAAAACCACCAGAGAGCCTCAGGAGTTCGTATCCAATATATTTACCAAAAATAAAAGCGATGGAGGATGCCGCATAATTATTGATCTGACCGAACAAAATACTTCTGTTCAGTATGTTCATTTCAAAATGGATACCTTTGACACAGCTAGGCAGCTAATAGCCTATGGGTACTACATGGCATGCATTGACCTCAAAGATGCATACTATTCAGTACCAATTCACAAGGATCATAGGAAATACCTAAAATTTATCTGGATGGAACAATTATGGCAATACAAAGCCTTGCCCAATGGGTTATCATCAGCACCCAGACTGTTTACTAAAATATTGAAACCAGCTTTGGCCTACCTAAGAAAACAGAATCACATTGTAATGGCCTATCTTGATGATATCCTCATTGTTGGGGAGAATTTGAAAGTGGCTACATTGGCAGTTTTAGCCACAAAACATCTTTTTCAAAAGCTGGGATTCATCATACATCCAGATAAATCAAAACTGAAACCCTCAATCACCATGGATTACTTGGGGTTTACCATTAACTCGATGCAAATGTCTATCACTTTACCACCAAATAAAGCGGTGGACTTGATAGAGGCTTGCAGGAGCCTTACTGGCATCAGAGATCCATCCATTCGGCAGGTGGCCAGGGTAATTGGGAAGATAGTGGCTGCTTTTCCCGCAGCACAATTCGGACCATTACATTATCAAAACTTACAAAGAGCTTAAATTATAGCTCTTAAAAGACATGCAGGCCATTTCGACAGGCCTATGAAATTGCCAGAAAAGGCAAAAACCGAATTAAATTGGTGGATGGAGAATGCTCAAAAGTGTTCAAAACCCATCATTATTGTCAATCCCTCGATCATCTTACAAACTGATGCCAGTGCCCTAGGTTGGGGAGCAACTAATACCACCACTAGTTGTGGAGGTAGATGGAATGCACTAGAACTAACCCAATTCAATACACTGGGGATTAACCATTCAGAAATGCTGGGAGCATTTCATGGCCTTAGGGGATACTGCTCAAATATGCACAAAATACACGTAAGATTACAAATTGACAATACCACGGTGGTGGCTTACATTAACCACATGGGTGGAATAAAGTCGATATCGTGTGATGAATTGGCTCACAATATCTGGCACTGGTGTCTGCAAAGAGAAATTTTGATTTCAGCCACTTACCTCCCAGGTAAACTAAATACAGTGGCAGACACCAGGTCACGAAAATTTAACGACAACATAGAATGGATGTTGGATCGAAAAGTGTTCACAGATATTGTAGAACGTTATAGGACACCAGATATCGACCTCTTTGCATCCAGATTAAATCACCAACTACCAACATATGTTGCTTGGGAACCAGACCCAGGGGCAGTAGCAATGGACGCTTTCACGCTACATTGGGGGGATTTGTTCTGTTATGCTTTTCCCCCCTTCTGCCTCATCAGTCGGGTCTTGCAAAAAATCAGACAAGACTCCGCATCGGGTATTTTGGTTGTGCCCGACTGGCCTACCCAACCATGGTTCCCAATGGTACAGAAGATGGCCACAGAACCTTGTATTAAGGTCAATAAACGACCTAACCTGCTTATACATCCTGTCACAGGAGAACACCATCCATGTCATGACCGCATGGACCTATTGATTTGCAGGTTCTGAAAAGGCCACTTTTGGGGTACGGACTCACCAGCAGAACCATAGATACCATCTCAGCATCGTGCAGGGAGTCCACCCGTAAGCAGTACCTGACCTACATCAGGAAGTGGGAAAAATTCTGCTCTGCAACCAACACTACCTACGAATCAGCTACCATTACAGAAGTTCTGGAATTCTTGGCAACCCTTCACCATGACAAAGGACTGAGCTATAGTGCCATTAACTGTGCCAGGAGTGCCGTATCAACCTACCTGGGCAAGGGGAGTGACCAATTGGGCATTGGATCACATCCATTAGTATCAAAACTAATGAGAGGAATATTCAATTCCAATCCCCCCAGGCCCAGATACAACCACACATGGGATATCAGCATAGTATTAACAATGCTGCGAGGATGGACACCTAACTCAGGACTTACCCTGGATAAGCTTACCTACAAGGTGGTAATGATCATGGCACTCGTCACGGCACAACGGGTCCAGTCCCTGCACAAATTAAATCTGGAAGCCATGTCTATATCCAATGACAAAATCACCTTTTATGTGCAGGGGCTGTTAAAACAAGATCGACCCGGAATGTCTGGACATACTTTAGAGTTTCTAGCCTACCCGGCAGATACTCGACTTGGTATTGTCACTTTATTATCACGATACATCTCAGTCACAAAAAATCTCAGGGGCACTGAGGAAGCTTTGCTCATTAGCCACAAAAAGCCTCACCACAAAGTCACGGTGCAAACCATTTCTAGATGGATAAGGGTGGTTCTGGATGCGGCGGGGATAGACACTAATATATTTAAATCTCACTCCACCAGGGCGGCATCCACGTCGGCGGCTAGGATGATGGAGGTACCATTGGACCACATCCTGGCCACAGCGGGTTGGAGTAATGAGAGGACGTTTCATCGCTTTTATAATAAACCCGTGACCTCCACTGACTCTTATGCAGGGAGAATTTTGAGCTCTGCCAAATAATTTACCCTTTATGGGATATATATTTTTTGTGTTTGGTATGAATAAATACCTATTTTTATTTTTCAGCCAGTGTTTGTCTGAATTACGTTCATCCTCTTATCCCAACACAGCGGTGTGTGAGCATGGAGTTTTCCAGGGCATGAAATCACAGAGCTTTGAAATCTTCACGTAGTCACTCACGTGACTCCGAAGTAAAATAGTAAGATTAAATGAGAACTTACCAGTTTGAAGTTTGATCTTTATTTTATGAGGAGTTACGATGAGGGATTACGTGCCCTCCGCTCCCAGCCCTCTATTATAAAGATCAACTGGTATGAAAGTTCTCTCTTATCTTACTATATTAGTCTACGTTGCCATCTGTGATTTCACACCACTGCTTTGAAGAAATGTCGCGCATGCGTGCTGGCGGGGTCTTCACGTAATCCCTCATCGTAACTCCTCATAAAATAAAGATCAAACTTCAAACTGGTAAGTTCTCATTTAATCTTACTATTCTATTTATGTTGCCATGGATTATCATCAGCAAACTCGGTTATATGTTCATGCCAAGTTACTCTATAAGAAGAGTGGCCGCACTGAACTTTAGATACTACAAATGATAATCTGCACAGATGCTTCAACATTGAAAATGACCCTAAAATGTACTAAAGCTGTACATTGAGAGATTACTTAAAGCGTGGACATAATACATGACATTTATTTATCATCGGTAAACATTAACAGATCATCTGTAGTTACTGCTGCAATATACAGTAACCATCATTATAACGGACCACGTGGGGGTAGTAATAGTGTTTGTTGTTGCCGTTTGTCCGCTATAACCGAGTAACGGATCCACTCTAAAATACTAACGGTTACTTGCTGAAACAACGAGTTGTTTTCAAATAGAAAGTTATTTTTAACAGCTAATAATTTATTTTTGTAACTGCAAGCAAAAAATACTAAACGCTGTTTGTTACATTGTTTAATAGCATTAAGTGTCATTCGAAACAAATGCTTGTCAATTTTAATGCCATGTCAATTTCAATAGCCTCCGCAATGCACCCAGTAGCCTGCGTTCTTAAAGAGACAGTCTGCTATATCCAAAATCCATTATAAAGAAGTCTGTAATAGCGTGGGTTTACTGTGTTGGTCCCCATTCCTCATGATTACCACAATTCAAGCCAGAGTTGTTTTATTTCTCAGATGGAGTTTTTTAGCATGACTGTTGAGCTCTTTTGTGAAAGCAAGTAATACAACTATGAGTCTGAAAAAGGGTCTCAACCCGAACGTCACCCATTCTTCTCTCCACGATGTTGCCTGTCCAGCTGTGTTACTCCAGCATTTCATGTCTATCTTCCATTTAAACCAGCATCTGCAGTTCCTTCCTACACAATACAACAATTAAGGTTAACTCAAGTTAATCCAACTCATTCTTTTGGGCTATTGTGCTGGGGTGTTGTAGGGAGAAACAAGTCAGGGAGGCCGTCACTGTTTCAGCAGAAAGGACAACATCTATATCACACCAACTTTGAAGAAGTTCTATTTGAATCTTCAGTTTACTTGAACTTTATCCACCTATTATGTTGATCAACCAAGCCAACAACACAACCTAGACATTCATTCATCGAGTGTTACTATTTTAGATCGCAAACTTTCATGTTCATTCATTGTACTGAAATATTGGCTCAACCATTTTGCCAAGCACTTTTTACAAGGTGCACACCAGCCCTTCACCAATGTGGATATTATTTCAAACTGCCCTTTCTATGTCTATGTTTATTGGGTCAAACAGCATCCTGCAGTGGTAAATAAAACCCACAATTCTGGAATACACTTCTGGCCAAGCTGTTCCAGTACATTTACACTGACAACTACCAAATGTAGCAAATCATTCAGGTACACCCCGAGTTTAAGATTAGTACGAGTTTAGTTCATTGTCACATGTGCCGAGCTGCAGTAAAAAACTTTTGTTGCATGCTAACCAGTTAGCGGAAAGACAATACATGGTTTCAATCGAGCCATCCACAGTGTGCAGAAACATGATAAAAGCAATAACGTTTAATGCAAGATTAATCTGGTAAAGTCCAATCAAAGATAGTCAGAGTCTCCAATGAGATGGACAATAGTTTAGGACTCTCTAGTTGTTAGTCAGATAGTCCAGTTGCTTGATAACAGCTGGGTAGAAACTGTCCCTGAATCTGTATACTTCTATACTTTTAGCCCGATGGGAGTGGGGAGAAGAGGGAGTAGCCAGGGTGCAACTCATCCCTGATCTCTCAGTGGCTCAGCACTTCAACTCCCCCTCCCATTCCAAATCCAACCTTTCTGTTCTGGGCCTCCGCCATTGCTAGAGTGAGGCCCAGCGCAAATTGGAGGAGCAGCACCTCATATTTCACTTGGGTAGTTTACACCCCAGTGGTATGAACATTGACTTCCAATTTCAGGTAGTCCTTGTTTTTTCCCCCCTTCCCCTCTCCTTTCCAGCTCTCCTACAAGCCTACGGTCTACCCCACTTCCTTTCTTTTTCCCGCACCCCCCCCGACATCAATCTGAAGAAGGGTCTCGACCCGAAACGTAGCCAATTCCTTCTCTCCATAGATGCTGCCTCACCCGCTGAGTTTATCCAGCACTTTTGTCTACCTTGAATAAGCTGGTGGCTTTGCCGAGGCAGAGTGAAGTGTAAATAGAGACAATGGAAGGGAGGTTAGTTTCTGTGATGGTCCGGGCTGCGTCCACCTTTCTCTGCAATATCTTGTGGTCTTGGATGGAACTGTTACCAAACCAAGCTGTGATGCATCGCAATAAAATGCTTTCGACAGTGCATCGGTAAAAGTTGGTGAGAGTTGTTGGGGACATGCTGAACCTCTTAAACCTTTTAAGGAATGAGAAGCATTGGTGTGCTTTCTTGGCCTTTGCTTCAATATGGGTGGTCCAAGACAAGTTGTTGATGACATTTACTCCTTGGAATTTGAAGCTTTCAACCATCTCAACTTCGGCGCCATCAATGCAAATCACGATCTCCTTTGTCTTGCTGGCATTGAGAGAAAGGTTGTTGACTCAGCACCAGCACACGAGGTTCCCGATCACCTTCCTGTACTTTGTCTCATCATTATTTGATATATCTTCCACCTTCAATGGTGGAAATTGTAATTAGATTCATACATGGCTGCACAGTCGTGTGTGTACAAGGAGTAAAGAACGCAGCTGAGAACGCATCCTTGCAGAGCACCAGTGCTGAGGATTATTGTAGACGATGATTTAGAAACATAGAAAATAGGTGCAGGAGGAGGCCTTCGAGCCAGCACTGCCACTCATTGTGATCATGTCCCCTATCCTCACTGATTGGGGTCTGTTGGTCAGGAGGTCGAGAATGGAGTTGCAGAGATGAGTGCTGACTCCATGACCAGCACGTTTGGTGATGTTCTCCAAAAGCAAGAGAAATCCCATCCAATAAAGTACACCTAGATGATGGAAGGAGTCATTGTCAGCACCAATAACCTGCTGAGAGATGCACTAATTGGATTTCCACTGGACTGTTTGGCTCCAGATCTCATTTCAGCCTGAGACCAAAAATGGATCTAAGCTAAATTCTGGAGGCGAGTTCAGTGAAGTGAGAATAACTAACCTTGACAACCAGGTAGCATTGAGGAGCGGTGGTATAACTCACAGTTCGGTGCATGCTGCCATACTGTGATAATTTCAACCAATTCAAACTTTCCTAATTTTGATGCTATTTGCAAATTCAGTAAGCTAAGTTACTCAAAGTGCAGAGGGTACCATGACAACCAATGCTCTGACGCTGATTGAATTCCGTTGTTCTAGGTGTCAACCTCTCTATATCGGCGAGACCAAGCGCAGGCTCGGCGATCGTTTCACTGAACACCTCCGCTCAGTCCTCCTGAATCTACCTGATCTCCTGTTGCTCAGCACTTCAACTCCCCCTCCCATTCCCAATCTGACCTTTCTGGCCTGGGCCTCTTCCACTGCCAGAGTGAGGCCTAGCACAAATTGGAGGAACAGTACTTCATATTTCGCTTGAGTAGTTTACACCCCAGCAGTATGAACATTGACTTCTCTAACTTCAGATAGCCCTTACTTACCCTCTCTCCATCCCCTTCCCAGTTCTCCCACTAGTTTTATGGTCTCCGACTACATTCTATCATTGTCTCACCCCCTCCCTTGACATCAGTCTGAAGAAGGGTCTCGACCCGAAATGTCGCCCATTCCTTTTCTCCATAGATGCTGCCTCACCCGCTGAATTACTCCAGCATTTTGTGTCTACAATTTAAACCAGCATCTGCAGTTCTTTCTTACAGTGATAGAATAACTGATATATTTATGTGTGACAAGCTAAGCAGGATCACAGCTGTCTTCTCATTGACTGATAAATTAAACAAGCACCCCACTGTGCCTTTAGATGAACAACTGTGAGGATGTATTTACACAGCAACATGACCCTGCTCTGTGGTATGGTGTTGACATAAATACTATGTTGCAAGATGCCTGTGCTGCATTTTCTTAGTGAAGAAAATTTTGTTTTGTTTAATTTAGAGATACAGCGCGGAACCAAGCCCTTCAGCCCACCGAGTCCGCACCGATCAGTGATCCCCACACATTAACACTATCCTACATACCCTCTGAACAAGCTACACATATTCCAAGCCAATTAACCAACAAACTGTACGTCTTTGGAATGTGAGAGGAAGCTGAAGATCTCGGAGAAAACCCACGCGGTCACGAGGAGAATGTACAAACTCCATACAGGCAGCACCCGTAGTCGGGATCAAATCCGGGCCTCCTGCGCTGCATTCGCTGTAAGGCAGCAACTCTACCACTGCGCTGCCCTATAATTGTTACGCAACAATTCCGTGCTTTCCCAAAGACCTTGTTATTAAAACATCAATTTTATCACCTTACAAGTTAATAAATCTGCTCAACTGCCCCCTTGGGCAGATAGGCACATGCACTATCTTGATAAGGGAGAAAAGTTCACACCAATAGATATGATATTTTCTTTTCTTTAACCTAATAATGTTATCATCATGTCATAATTGTTATTAACAACAATTTAAATAGAAATGTGACATGGATATTCAATTGCCATGTAATTATGTTCTAAATGTACAGCAACAAAGCAGAGCAGATAGTAGACGGGATATGTAATTCATATTCAATTGACCCCGAGCTATAAACAAACTGTTAGAGAGATACCTGCCTCAGAGGGCGGTGGAGGCAGGTTCTTTGGATGCTTTCAAGAGAGAGCTGGATGGGGCTCTTAAAAATAGAAGAGTCAAGGGATATAGGAAGAAGGCAGGAACGGAGTACTGATTTGGGCTGACCAGCCATGATCACATTGAATGGTGATGCTGGCTCGAAGGCCCAAATGGCCTACTCCTGCACCTATTGTCTATTGAAACATTACCCTTTCCTTCTCTCCAGAGATGCTGCCTGTTCCGCTGAGTTACACTAGCTTTTTTTATGTCTACTAAATTCTCTCTCCATGTCTGAGATACTTGCAACAGATTACGTTATTAGTTAAAATTAGATGTTCCGTGATTCTGGATTAATGCAAGGGACTAGATTACAATTTGTATCATTAATCAGTGTCAGATGCTGATCTTTTAAGTAATTATAAGAATCCCTCCTAATAAGCACTTCAAAGTCTCCTGTAATGAGATTAACTGGAAGTGTGAAGATTAGTTTTCATACCAAGCCTGGAGATACGCACTTGAATTTTTAACATTTAAAACGGAACTATTTCACCAAGCACTAAGAAGCCTCAACAAATTCTTCTTTACCTGCCTTTCTGTTGTCATATTCATCAGGTATGACCTCAATTCAATACAGGTCAACTGAATGGAATTTTGTGAAACGCTAATTTCTTAGCTGTTACAAATTAGTGCCTTATTGATATTTTAAAGAACGCTGAGCACCACTGGTAAGAAATAACCTACACTTTCACCTCACGCCCATTGCACCTGCCTTCAGAAAAATACATTTTCTCATCTTTGCATTCAGCTTAAAGAATGATTCTTTTGAATAAGATGCCAAACAAATGAGCTGCAAATGGAAGGAAAGTGTTCTCTGAACCATCCTGCTTCTAAACTGTCCATATGATGAGCGTTTTATAACTGGAGGAATGAGCACAAAGCAGTTATTTTAATGGATAAAATAATAATAATACTTTATTGTCATTGTAAATACATACAACGAAATTTCAGGCGCACTGCCCGAGTGGAGCTCCAACGTATCAGATAAATAATATCGACAATGGAAACAACAAAATCGGCAAGAAAAACGTCGTCGTCAGAATGTACAATGTTTCACAGTATAGCGTTGTGGCAGTACAAAATAATGGCTATGGGGGCTGTGTGTTCAGTGCAGGGTTCAGAGTGGTGATGGCCTTGGGGTAGAAACTGTTTGTTAATCTTGTGGTGTGTGATTTGATGGACCTGTAACGCTTTCCTGAAGGCAGAAGGGCAAACAAGTGATGTGTGGAATGAGACGAGTCCTTTAGGATGCTTGATGCCCTCCGCAGGCAACGAGAGCTATAGATCTCATCCAGGGCAGGCAGGTGTGTGTTGGTGATCTTCTGGGCTGTGTTGATGACTCTCTGCAGAGCCTTCTTGTCAGCAGCAGAACTGTTGCCATCCCATACCACAATGCCATGTGTCAGGACACTCTCCATGAAGCAACGGTAGAATGGCAATAGCAGCTGTTGTAGCAAGTTGACTTTCCTGAGTGATCTTAGGAAGTAGAGCCGTTGTTGTGCCTTCTTTAGCAGGGAGAGCGTGGTAGCTGTCTACAATAGGTGTGTTTCTTGCTCCTTTAGTCTTCACCTCTCTAGAAGTATCCACAAGATGACAGAAATGGAGACATTCACTCCCGGTTTAACAATGCGTTTACTCTGTTGTTCCCTAGGAACAACTTAAAGTCTTTGGTTTAAATTATTTTACTTGCTGGATTTCATGAAGATACTGTGCTGAAAGTAACATTTATTTCCGACACAGAAAGTGTCAAAAATTCCACACTTCTAAAAAAATGAAGCAGACACACAGCTGGAAAATTGAAGTCGAGAGGTTTATATCGTGAAATTACATTGGAAGATTGGGAAAAACAATGTCACAAATCTGCAGAATCTGCAACAAAGAGCAAACTGTGTAGAAAGAATGTTCCTTCTTCCAGATGCATTTTCTCATTGGCCCTTAATGGAATCACACAACGACAACATTTATGAAATGCAATGTTGAGCTTGCACTGTACTTTCATTGTGTCAATGTTATAGAGTCAAGAGGCTCTAATTGTGGTATCTACCGAAACAGAACAATGGAATTCTTACTCGCAACATACATACAGCACCAGCAATTTCATAACTCGTCCACTTTACCCTCAACCTAGTTATTGTTGTTGCTTCTATTTACATTTCACTGTAGTTCTGAGCTGCTTAACATGCTGGAACAACAGCAAAGGGGAAAACAAATAAAAATAGGGAAGAATGAAGGGACCAAAAATTCAAATGTAATACCCAAACAAGTTGACACCAGGCAACCGGGGAGTTACATTTTAATCTGTCATAAGAAATTGGAACAAATTGTCGAATCCGTGTCAAAAAGTTCAAAGGTAATGCGACATCCAGTCCACACTGCAAGACATCTCAATTGGGAACATGGCAGCGTGAAGCTCTCGTGGCATTCCAAACTATCTATTGGCTTCGGCCATTGATAATGGGTCTTATGTTGGGGCGAGTTTGGGTTCCACAATTTGTTGGCACCACCAACTATAAGTTAGGCGTTAAGTTGCATATTTTGGTGCACTACGCCTTACATACACATATATCACCTTAAACATAATAGGCACACAAAAATGCTGGAGAAATTCAGCCGGTGAGGCAGCATCTATGGAGCGAAGGAAATAGGCAACATTTTGGGTCGAGACCCTTCTTAGGACTCAATATAACAGGAATGTTTTTTTGGATGCCAACAAATTTTGCACAAGCTGCAGTGGAATGAGTCAAACCGGTCAGGCCTCAATGGCTGTATGTAACATGGTCCAGCGTGATATCCAAGTGAGATGACTCCAAAAGGGAGGGGGAGGGGGGAGGGAAGAATGGGTTAGGAAGTTAAAGTCAGTTGCATTTCATAAAGCAGTAATATAATATTTGGAAAGATAAGAAACATAAAATAACAGTGCGGTGTATATTTTGCATTACAGGCAACAATGTCAATGCTTTATTTGAAATTCACAGCCTATCCTCACTGAAAGAAACAATGGATATTGGAAAAAACATTGATTGCAACATTTGCTGCTGAAGGCTTTACTGTAACGCGTTGAGAAAGCTGCAGATAATAGTGCAGGAATTCCTTGAGTTTCAAAAGAGTTCTGTTCCTGAAAAGTGCCGATAACCTATTTATTTCTTACGTCAGAAGTAAATAAAAACTGTGGGAGAGGATCAGAGTAGAAGTTGTGGCAATGAGAGCGAGCAGATATGGGAGGAACAGCCACCCGACAGCCTCACCGACTCAGTAACTGAGCGAGTCTATGCAGCATTCTCAGTCCTGCTGGGTCGACCCAACTCCTGATTATTGTGACTTGTTCATATATACGAGTGTCTACAGATACGCATCTGCAACCCAGGGTTATGCTATAGTAGCAAGAGAGAGTGCGCAGAAGCAATTCACCAAAATATTGTCTGGAATGGAAGACAATATTCTAATATTCTAACGATAAGGAGACAGTCAATAAAATGAGTTTATTCTCACTGGACCATGATAGGCTGAGTGGTCATCTTCCAGAGGTTTATAACATGATGAGGAACAGAGATAGGAAGGATAGTCAGAATCTTGTTCCTAGGACAGTGGAGTGTAGAACATGTTGAGTGAAGAGAAATTTAAAGCCATCTGAGAAGCAAGTCTTTTCCCTCTCTCACAGACAACGGTGAATAGTAGGGAGCATAGGCAGATAGAATTACGATGTAAAAGAGGTGTTAGGACAGATGTTGATTTGGAAAAGGATTTAATTCTTCAGTTGTACGTTAAGAGGAATTAATATTAGCTCCATAAGGGGTATTATCTGCTTTGAAATGAAGTTTGAAACTCAAACCAAGATCCCATCCATTCATGTTTAGGGTAGGTGCTTTCTGCCAACCCCCAGATACCGCACAGACTGAGCCAAGAGTGTGGTGAACTGCAAATGTATGTCCAGGCCTTTGTAGGAAAGTACTCACTGACACTGCTAAATGTGGAGCAAGCAAGTCTTTCACACTGCGTCAATTCCCTACACACTTCTCGTGTCACGTTGTGTGCTTAACTCTTAATATCCTCAAGGCATCCTTCAATTCTTAGTTCTCAACTCCTCATAATTCAATTGTAAAGAAAATTAAAAAAAAACTAAATTCATCTGCTGCCTTTGACTTCAAGGCATGACAAATGTATTTACTATCTTTGAAATGTAATGTATGGTGAACAGAGAATGCATTTGTCAATTTGATTTCAGCAAACTGTCAAGTGCTGCAATACAAGATGTCCAGATAATCTGTTTAAGCCATGCCAATTCTTACTCAGGCAATGGGGAGAACAAGCTTGTCTTTAATCATTTGGGATCATTGATATTCACCTGAGACAATCAAACAGGGCTTCATTTTAATGATTCATCTTTAAGTCAGCACATGCATCAGTGCACTGCTGGGGTCCAGCTATCATTTATGGGCATTAGCGGACAATTGCGGACTTGAACCCACGATCATCTACAATGACATGGGAGAAAAGCAGTCAGGCACATCTGACAAGCAGCGCTCACCTTAATTCTGAAATGGATTTCAAATATATCAAATTTTCAATTTTTATGAAATTTGTGTATTGAGCACATTATAGCTTTTGTAAAAAAGTGTAATCAGCAAACTGGCAGCTCAGGCGGAAGGTTACAGCTGCAAATGTTCTAACTGTTTACCCCCCGAGTTCTCATTTTTTATGTGCTTGCCATGGTTCACCTGTGCAGTGACGACAGCTTAAATATCAGAAAAATGAGTGCAAGACAACTCGATACAATTCACGGGGGGAGGGAGAAACTTCACTCACAACACCATGCAACCTTTTATTGTAGTTTTAAAGCAAAAAAAACACAAAGGCACAAAATAAGCTGAACTCAGCAGGTCAAACAGCATCTATGGAGAAAAGGAATGGGTGATGTTTCGGGTCAAGACCTTTCTTTTTGAAAACGCACTTGGATAAAAAGTAAGAATACCTCAATCTTCCATTTGATGCAGTACACATGAATAAACAATTTAATAAAGATAATTTAATAACAAAGCTACATTTACAGATAAGCAAATGTATATAATAATCCTGAAAATGTTCAGACTAAAGAGCAGTAAAATGAAAATGCAGGAAACTGCAGATGCCGGGATCTTGAGCCAAAAACCAAAGGCTGGAGGAACTCAGCGGATCAATAGTCTCCAGTTTTACATTTCATTCCTCCTTTTCTTTCCCTAGCCAACAATCTCCTTTTCACCTCTAGCCTTTGTACCTTATGGGCCTGTCCCACTTAGGCGACTGCAGGAGACTATGCAGTCGCCACATGTTCGCGGGTGGTTGCCGGGGAGTCGCCTTCATGGTCGTGAGGAGTTCCCGCATTCTGGGAACTAGTCGCGGCCTCATTATGGTCGCCGTGAATTATTCAACATGTTGGAAAATTAGCTGCGACCAGAATGAAGCGGCCACGGAGAGTAGCGAGAATTCTCGTGCCGTAGGTGGGTCGCCAGGAGGTCCTAGTGGGTTGCCAGGAGGTCGAAGGTTGTAGCCCGTGCTGACCGGTGAATTTCATTGGATCATTTTGGGGAAAAAAATGTTAGCAGTAGTTTTTTTGTGTGTGTGCGTGTGTGTGCGCATGTGTCTGCGTGCGTGTCTGTGTGTCCTGAAAAACTGCTTAAGTGGGACAGGCCTAATACTATACCCATAAGCCAACCATCAACCTTCCCCTCCCCACTTGTATCCACCTATCACTCGCCAGGCTTTGTCCTGATCCCACCTCTCTTTTCCAGCATTCTCCCCATTACTTCATCACTGACGGAGGTCCAGGCCTGTCATGTTGTCTCTCTATTCCCTCCACAGATGTTGCCTAACCTACCAAGTTCCTCCAGCCTCTTGTTTCTTACATTAAGCAATATCTGTGAATTGAGATTGGAGGGTTAATGACATTGCAGTCCATTTCACCACCTGTGCCCACAAGACCTGTACTCAATGAGAGATTTAACAGTTGCATTGGTTTAACAACTCAAGTAAAAAATCACTGTGCTCTTCTTGAAACAGATTGTTTAACTTGTTAAGTGTTATTCTGAATACACTCATTTGTTATGACAGTGCTTTCATTAAAAGCAAAAGTAACATTGAACACAGACACAATTGGACAGACATCAGCATCAAGATAGAGTAGAAAAGCAACTTTAATCTAGCATGCATTATTCATGGCACATCTTTCAGGAAGAAAAATTCTTGTTATCTTATGTATGAGTGGTTTAATACAAACAGATAAATAGGTGCAGGAATAGGCCATTCGATACTTCAAGCCATCGGCTAAAATCAGTACCCCGTTCCTGCTTTCTTCCCCATAACCTTGATTCTTTTAGTCCGTAAAGCTAAATCTAAATCTCTCTCGAAAACATCCAGTTAATTGGCCTCCACTACCTACTGTGGCAGAGAATTCCACAAATTCACAACTCTTTGGGTGAAGAGGTTTTTCCTCATCTCAGTCCTAAATGGCTTACCCCTTATTCTTAAAATGTGACCCTGGTTCTGGACTCCCCCAACATCGGGAAAATTTTTCCTACATCTAGCCTGTCCAATCCTTTAAGAATTTTATATGTTTCTGTAAGATCCCCTCTCATCCTTTTAAATTCCAGTGAATACAAACCCAGTCAACCCATTCTTTCATCATATGTTCGTCCTGCCATCCCAGGAATTAACCTGGCAAACCTATGCTGCACTCCCTCAATAGCATGGGCGGAAATCCCGGAGGGGATGGGGGGGGGATGGGGGGGGGGGATGGGACAGGGTGGTCCTGTTTTCAGAGGTGGGGGACATTTCCCCCCCCCCCCCCCCCTCCCCCCATGTTTTGTAATCCGGATTTTGAAATTCAGTGAAAAAAAATCTATTCAAAATCTCCGCTTTCCGCGAGAGAGGGGGGGTGGGACTGATGATCGAGGGCGCTGATTGGACGAGAGAGACATCGGTCAGCAGGCAGTGGGGGGGGGGGAGAGAAACATGATGATTCAGCGCGATGATTGGAGGAGGAAAGTGTCAGTCAGAGACGGAAGTAGGGGGTGGGACTGAGGATCAAGCACGGTGATTGGAGGAGGGAGACATCCCGGTGGAGCAAAGATCATAGAGCAGAGCTTGAATCGGCCTGTTCGCGGGGCCTTTCATCGCCCAGCTCGGCTTAAAATCGGCCGCGGGATCTTCCATCAAATTGCTGAGTCGAGGCGATCGAGGCTCCCGATGTTGAAGCCCCCGCCGGGCGAAGGAAGATCCCGCCGGACGATTAAAAGCCTCGCGAACGGGCCGACTGAAGCCCCACAATTCGGGGCGAACGACGCTGCTGTTGCTGGAGTTCAGAGTCGGTCACCAACCAGGTCAGCTCCCAATGTTATCGTCCACAGGGCCCACGGCCGAAGCCTCACATGTGTATGTGTGCGCGGGCACCAAGAAATTGTGCCCCCCCCCCCCCCCCCCCATGTTTTGATAGCGATTTCCGCCCCTGCTCAATAGCAATAATGTCCTTCCTCAAATTAGGAAACCAAAATTGTACACAATACTCCAGGTGCAGTGTCACCAGAGCCCTGTACAACTGCAGTAGGACCTCGTTGCTCCTAAACTCAAATTCTCGCATAATGAAGGCCAACATGCCATTAGCTTTCTTCACTGCCTGTTATACATGCATGCTTACTTTCAGTGATGTACAAGCACACCCAAGTCTCATTACACCTCCCCTTTTCCTAACCTGACACCATTCAGATAATAATCTGCCTTCCTGTTCTTGCCACCAAAGTGGATAACCTCACATTTATCCACATTATATTGCATCTGCCATGCATCTGCCCACCCACTCAACCGATCCAAGTCACCCTGCAGCCGCATAGCATCCTCAACGCAGCTCACACTGCCACCCAGCTTTGTCATTCTCAAACTTGGAGATGTCACATTTAATTCCCTCGTCTAAACCGTTAATATATATTGTAAATAACTGGGGTCCCAGCACAGAGCCTTGCGGCACCCCACTAGTCACTGCCTGCCATTCTGAAAAGGACCCGTTAATTCCTACTCTTTGCTTGCTGTCTGCCAAACAGTTCTCTATTCATGTCAACACCCTATGCCCAATACCATGTGCTCTAATTTTGCACACTAGTCTCTTGAGTGGGACTTTGTTAAAGGCTTTTTGAAAGTCCAGATACACCACATACACTGGCTCTCCCTTATCCATTCTACTTGTTATGTCCTCAAAAAATTCCAGAAGATTTGTCAAGCATGATTTCCCCTTCATAAATCCATGCTGACTTTGACCGATCCTGTCACTGCTTTCCAGTAATGTAGTATCATCTCCTTCTACAGGAAGTCAAGATCAACATTATCTCAGGCTTTAGACATTTCTGAATGGAGAACTTGAATGCCTTAATTACCACCCTGGCAGTTCATTCACTTATTTATCAGGTCGGTGGGACCATACTATTGCCAAATTGGTCACAATGATCTGCCAATCAATGGTCTTCCCCGACGTCAGGAATAATTTATGTATTTTTACTGGTTGGGCATTCCCACTGTAACAAACCAGATCTTTCCAGTTAACAAATACCCTTCTGGCCATGTGTTCCCTTCTGAAACTTTTCCAGAAGATATTTGTGCATCCGTTGGCATGCGGTGACAGCATGCAGTAATTGGCATGGAACAGTAATGAAAAGCTAAGGGAGACTGAAGATGAAACCAATGCAAGCAATATTCAGCAAGTTAAAATTATTTACTGTACCACTCAGATAATTCACTATCCGACCATTCACAAAACACAATAGTTCAGTATCTGACTCGAGTAATATTTCCCATCTTATCTCCCATTCACTGTTCACATTCCCCACCCTCTCTTTCAAAGCACCAGAGGTATATAAAAATCATTAGACGTACATAAGATGGGCAAAGTCTTTTTCCAAGGATGGGGGAACCTAAAACTAAACATAGATTTGAGGGGAAAGGGCTCAGATTTAAAAGGGACCCGAGGCCACATTCTCAAACAGAGGGTGGTGGAGATATGGAAAAGCACCCCGGGGAGCCTGCGGAGACAATGTTTAAAAGACAATTGGATAGGTACATGGATAGAAGAGGTTCACAGGGATATGGGTCAAATGCAGGCAAATGCGACTGTCTTGGATAGACATCTTGATGGGTATGAACGAGTTGCACCAAAGAGCCTGTTTCCGTGCTGTATAACTATGCTATAATTGTTACTGGATCCAGGTTATCCAATTGTTACTGGATCCAGGTTGTTACTGGATCAATTTGTTACTGTACTTCAATTGTTCCCACGCTCCCAGTCAACTCACGAGGGAGTCTTCCATTGCCTCGTTCTTTAGACCAGCATCCCATTTCCCAAACTCCCTTCAAACTCAGCTGGTTCACTGGAAATTGGTTACAATACTTTTAACACACAAAAATACTACTTATGTCAAAATGAACAAACGTTCTAAAGTCTAGCTAATTTCTTCATCTGGTACCAAAGTTCGGTCTTGCTGATTTATTCGAGTTTTACTTTGGTATTTCCACAAAGCATTTGGATACATGGACACAATCGCAAAGGAAAGCACTTACAGCAGGTGATAACAAACACCAAAGCAATTTTTTTCAATTTTTGCATTCTACATTGGTAATTGAATAAGTATACTTGGATAACTAATTAACTGCTGACTAACTGCTGTGCCAACATCAACACTTCCCACGCTTCTCGGCCCACAGACTTTTTCCTATCCTTGGCCCAGTACCAAACCGTGGTACATTCCACAGCTTACAGCCAAGAGATACGCTAGCACCAAAGCAGGCCGACAGCACAGCTCCCTTTGATTGGGGTTGCCAACTTCAACTTTGTTGGAAAGGCAAGCTGTTTCTTTTCCACTATTACACAAAAAAAACTTTTAAAAAACATAACCCATGCATTTATTTTAAAGTTTTTCAAATTGTTACTAATCATCCTTGATCACCAGGAAAAGGTGAGAATGGGAAGCAAGAGCAGTATTACTCAGAAGACCATCAGGACAGTCTGTGGGCAGCGTTTGACTTTCAACCAACTCATAATTTGGAATGGAATAGAATGCTTTGTCACATGTGACAAGACACAGTGAAATTCTTTGCTTGTATACTCAACTTAAGACTTACTCCAGCTTAGGCGAGAACCCAGGCAGTGATACCAACAGGTAGACAGAATGCAGTAATTGTCTGAATTATTGGCTAATTATTACATTAAGGCCATATATAGTAGCTTTGTTTACAAAAATGGCACCAAATCAAAAAAATACCTGTCACCTTTGCTGCTCAAAGGAAAAACTACTGACTTGTTCTTATCCTTAAGGGCCTGTCTCATGGTGCGAGTCCACCCACGAGTGACCCCAAGTGAAAGAAAAAAAAACAGACTCGTGGTTGTGTACGAGATTTCAAGTTTATGATCAAGTGTTTAACCGAGTTCCCACGGGTATGTCATTTCTGCGAATGTTCCAAGTTCCTCTCCCGAGTTACCAAGTTCCTCTCCCGTTACTCTCGAGCCAACCGTGAATGAAGGTATATTTTAATAACTGTTCTTTCACATCGGATTGTTGGGAGACGGAGCTCAGGGTTCGCCTCCTGAGCTGCTTTTGTGCCCAAGCACGAGTTGAGGTGGAGGGAGGTTGGGGAGGGGGTGGGGCGTCATTAATCTGTTTGGGGTGACAAGGCTCTTGGGTTAGGAGTGGTGTGCGAGGGAGAGTTAATTCTCTCTGATCTCTCTCAAGCCCCAGACGAGAACAGAGGAAACCTCTCTTGCCACCGCGTACAAGCCCGTTGTATATAACTTTGCTGCTGACGTGCACACGCACTCTCTCTCCCTGCAGCTCAGAGCCCAACCTCACCAACCTATAGTGGTAACATTCACATCGGGTCCCCTCCACACCCACACCCCCTCTCTCCGACACACACGCCCCACAAGACAACAGGCAGTGTGAGAGACAGAGAGTTTGTAGGGTGTTGGTTTTGAATAAGGTTTTCTTTTTAAATTATTAGCCAAGGTCGCATTTACTTATTTTAAACGAAGTTTGGAGCACTTGACAATACTTTTTTTTTCTCTTTCTGCTCGTTTTCAGAAAGGGTTCAGACCGCGCCCCACTTGGCCCTTTGAACCAAGCCCTGCGAGAGGGAGGGAGGGAGGGAGGGAGGGAGGGAGGGAGGGAGGGAGGGAGGGAGGGAGGGAAGGTGTGAGTGAACAAGAGCGCCGAGGAGAGGGAAATGGGGGGGTGGGGGAGCGGGTGGAGGAGAAATAGGGAAGAAGTTAGTTGTTCAGATCAGAAACCTGTAGGCTGGGAGCCATAATGGTGAAGAGCGCACCCAGTTCTTCTGAGGAGTGCATAAGAGACATCGATCGGAAGCAATGTTCCTCTAGAACTATAACTGAAACCGTGTCCACATCACCTCCTCTTGGCCGGACCGCAAGACCCAGGTGACCGGTCAGCGCTCTCCGCCACTAAGGAATCTCAAGAGGGCAATGCCAATGTAAACCGCGGCATCTCCTAAAATATGCCTATTCACACACACATTAATTCTCTCTCTCTCTCTCTCTCTCACACACACACAATATCATCCAAGACTGTTCGTGTAGAAGGCAACATTTGCCCAGAAGACGCCAAGAAAGGAATAAAGTGTAGGACAGGAACTGCCTGCAGATGCTGGTTTAAACCGAAGATAGACACAAAAAGCTGGAGCTGACAAGGGGCGATCAAACAGCACAATGTCACCCCGTCACCAATTCCTTCTCTCCAGTGATGCTGCCTGCCCACTGAGTAAAAAAAGAGCGAGAATGTGATCTGAGAGGAAAGATAGTGGAGAGAAGTGAATCGTAAACTGATGGAAGGGGAGGAAAGGCGCCTGAGCGAAAGATAGAGCGGAGAAAACCCAGCAATCGATCTATAGAATGTACTTGGAAGAGGAAAAAAACATCCCTTTGTGAATACTCTATTCACGCTGATGATGTTAGCTCAGACTGATCAACGTGGGCTGTGGCCGGGCGATGGTTGTGATCGTTTACAGGCTGTAAATCAGGAATCTTGTGATCGCTATTGGTTGTAAATCTACACGTCAGGAAAATCCAACATTCATTGATTCATCTCAGAAAGCAGCGACGCATGGCCCATTGCGGTCCGGAAGTTCGGACACCCTTCCTGAAGTCTGATTTCACTTTTTGGATGCAATGCGCTATATCAGTGCTTCTTAAACTGGTGAATGGTTCACCCAAGCACGAATGAAATTATTTTATGGAGTGAATGAAACTAGAGGGGTGGGTGAAGGGTGAATTACATAATTTATCCAGATTTTGTTTTCTATACTTAAAAAAAGACATTGCCATTAAAGTGGTTAGTAAGCTCATTGGTTTTAATGGCAGTGGAGCTGGAACTTTGATATGTTTTTTTATCTATACCTATGGTTTTCTAATTTCAAAGTAACAGGATATTTCCCAAATTTACTGTAATATAACCGTTTAGGGAAGACCAGACGAGCTCGTGTGATCATACATTTATAAATGGCAACACTGGAGGATCGCCGTATGCAACTGTTGAACTGTAACTTTATTGTGTGTAGAAATGTAGCCACCAAAGTTGATATTTGGTGGTTTTGTGAGCTTTCGGGAGGGGTAGAAAGTTATATTACATGGAGAAAAATATATTAAATCACACACTCCATGGTTTTTATAGCTATTTTTCCAAGAAATAACTGCAGTAATCAAAGCCTGAAAGGGTAGGATAGGGCTGAAGCCCAGTGTTTAGATGTTGGAATGTTTTTTTTTATCATTCTAATAGAATGATTTTCCAACTCCAGTGGTAATTAAACTTTTTTTTCACTCCTAGTTTTAACATATTTTTAGTATGTTAAAAAAGCTGAATAAAATAAACATGTACAAAATGAGTTCATTCATGTATTTTGCTCATGTGACAAAAATACATTATATATAAAATTGTACACAAGGGAAAATAAGACTTAAATTACCAAAAAAACAAAGAAAATGTAGTCGACGGTGAATTAAATTTTGTGATTAAGACTCGAGGGTGAATGGCACTGAAATAATTTAAAGAGTGCCCACGGTAGACTCACGAGTCACTAAGGTGTACGCACGGGCCACTACGTTATTACAACGAGTTTAAATGTTTCCATTTTTTAACTTGAACAGTAAATTTGACTCGTGGAAAACATCAAACATGTTTGAATTTTTTCACGAGTTAACAAGTCTCACGGGTACCTGCCGTTAGCGCCATGAGTCCCGATGTTCCCGCTACGTTGATTGTACGTGATTACCGCGCGTGAAAACTCGGGGTCACTCGTGGGTCGACTCGCACCGTGAGACAGGGGTTTTAGAACCGTTTTGAACATTTCTCTAGATTCCTCATCAAAACCTCAATTCCTCTAGAATGGTGCACAAAATTACTGGAGGCACATTAAAATGTATCTCTATTTCCTGGCCTATGTCCATCTAACCATTTATAATGGCTCCCATTCCACATTTTTAACTCTTTTCGACAGCTTCAAAAGGTTGTGCACTAATGCCCCCGTCTCTCTTCATACATTCCACATGCACGCTGCCACTTCTCTTCATCTTTTCCTTTAGTGATCAGCCCATGTCTATTCGGTCACTGTTTAGATTTTCCTTCATATACCATTGTGACCTGCCCATTTTCAACAGTTTGGATCTCCAACTCAAACAAAAATGCTATTTGATGAGTGCGGGATATTTTCTATTGAACAAGTACTTATTTACAGGCCAAAGTCCAAGTAAACAGCATAGTTACATCGTAGAAATTAACCCAGCATAATACACCCCTTGGGATATTTATGTACCTCCATTCTCCAGAGTTAGTAGCAACAGCTGATATCATTTGTGTTTGCAGTTTAAGACCGTTTTTAATGGCTTGTGATAATTTACAAATCTACACTCATTTATGAACAGACAAGTTGTTTTCTGAATTGTTTTGCTTCTGGCATTTGCAAATGCCATATGCAAATTTTACTGTATTTTTGAAATCATTTAATTCTCTTGCCAAGGGAAACCAACGTGAATTAGAAGGCAAATCACATTTATCTTAATTGATGTGGAACATTGAAGAAAGAGGGTTAATGGGGATATGCAGTTGATGAGTTTACTACAAGCCATTAAACGGGTCAGATATCACTTTGTCATCACTACAGAAGGCCACAGAATAAAATGGAAGTACAACACCGTTGATCCAAAATTGACCAAATAACAAAAAAAAGGTAATCAAAGAATCAGAGTCATTGAGCTACACATTTAAACAAGATCTTCGGCCCAACTTGACCATACCGACAATTTTAATGAACTAAACTAATCGCACTTCCATGCATATGGCCCATATCTCTCCAAATCTTTCCTATCCATGGGCCTGTGTAAGTGTCTTTTAAATCTTGTAATTGTACCCTCCTCCAATACTTCCTCTGGCAGCTTGTTCCATGTAAGCATTATGCTGAGTAAAAGGTTTTGTTTTTTGGACTGAAGGAAGTGCACAATAGAACTTTCTCCGTGATCAAACCCAGAGCCAACTATTTTACACCACAAATATTAAGATTTTGGAGATAGATGGAGAGGGATCATTTTCTAAATCGGCAGACAACACCATCTTGTAAACACATAGTGAATTGTGAGCAGGATGCCAATAAAGATGATGGACAAAGATATGCCAGTGGAATGTGCAAAGTGTTGGAACATGAAACAATGTTAAAATATGAAGATTTACATTTTGGTGGAAAAATAAGTGGAGGCAACGAAAATCGAATGGCACAATTGTAAAAGAGATAGAATAGAAATCTGGGAAAAGATGTACAGAGTGTTTTAACAAAAGCTGGGAACAATGTGAAAATGGTCCATATTTCCTTAAATGGTGTGATTTTCCTAGAGGTGCTCCGGTTTCCTTCTACATCCCAAAGATCTGCAGGTTAGTAGGTTAATTGGCTTCTGGAAATTGTCCCTAATGTGTAGGATAGAAAAGGTGTGCATGCGATTGCTGATCGGCGCAGAATCGGTGGACCGAAGGTCCTGTTTCGACCCTGTATGTCTAAAAAATTTAAACATGAATGAATGAATGAATGAACAAGCAGGGTCTTGAGTTTTCTTTGGTATATTGTAATGATGATGTTGCCGGCCGAGCCAGCATTTAATTGCTCATTCCTAATTGTCCTTGTAAAGATGGTGGCAAACTGCCTTCTTGTACCACGGCAGTCCATGACACAGGGTAATACCTTGTTGGGGACAGTGTTCCAGGATTGTGACACACAACGGTGAAATAGCGGCTGCTGTGTTCCGTATATTGTCAAACTGCTCAGTGATATTGAAGCTGTAACGACCCACACTAGTGTAGAGTATTCCGAGAGTACTCCATCACACTCCTAACGAGCTTTGTAGATGGTGGACAGGCTCTGGGGAGTTAGGAGAGTTACTCTCTGCAGGATTCCTCGCCTCTAACACACTCTTGTAGCCACATTGTATATATGGCCATTCCAGTTCAGTTTCTGGTCAATAGTAACTCCAGGAATATTGATAGTCGGGGAGAGTGGATTATGTGACAATAATGCCATTGAATAACTATCAGGCGGTGATTTCTCTCATTTGATATTGTTGAAGAACAAGGAAGTCAGTATGAACCTTTATAAAACACTAATGACAACTGAGTCCCTGGTCATCAAGGTTCATTCCACATCTGGTTCTGCTCTGTGTGGAGTTTGCATGTTCTCCCTATACTCCACATGGCATCCTCAGAGTGCTCCTGCTTCCTCACACGTGGTAGGTTATTTAGCCACGATAAATTATCCCTTGTGTAGGTGGGTGGGAAAAGTAAAGGGACTGTTTGCAGAAGAGGTTACAGGGAATGCTAATAGAACTTTGGGATGACTTTATGAGTCAACACAAACTTGATGGTCCTCCTCCTCCTCCTCCTCTTCCTGTCTCAAAAGGAAATATGGAGCACTGGTAGCTTAGGGGAGATCTAATGAAGAGGTTTTGAATTATGAACATTGCAGACAGCAGATGGAAATTTATCTCATTGGCAGAGGGTCATGAATTATCGGATATAGAACAAGACGGTTGGCAATAAAACCCACCTGCACGTGGTGGAGGATTCAATTGTATCGTTCAAAAGGAAACAAGAACATTTCTGGCAGGGAGGAAAGCAGAAGTTGTGGAAGCCAGTACAGACTAATCGGGCCAAATTACTTCATCCATGCTGCACTGAAATCGTGTTTGGGATAAATATACATTTGTTGTCATTTGTACTATTCGAGCTCATCAATTAATTTCTGTATCACTTCTCTTACAAATGCAATCCTTGCGCCTTAATAACCTTAACTTTATACTATTTAATACTTACATTCTGCATGTAATTTCAACAGAATATGAAGTACTCTAGCTGCCGCTTATTTGTATTGTATGGATTTTCCAGATGACATCCTTTCACATTATCTGAAGAGCACAGACTCTTCTGCTTCTTGCTGATCATTATCCTGCTGTGCATTCCATATCTTGTTAAGGCCCTGTCCCACTTTCCCGAGTTACCCACGAACTCTCCCGAGTATTCCCCTCGATTCGAACTCAGGGAATTACGGTAATAGCCGTTCGTAGGTACACGGGGCTATTTTTTTAAACTCGTGGACATTTTTCAACATGTTGAAAAAACGTCCCAACATACCTGATGCCCCAAGTTCCTACGGCTGGCATTACGAGCTGCTACAAAACATCTACGGACTCCATCGGGCTCCTATGAGCTCGCTACCGACATTACCCGACATTCCCCGAGTTCGAATCAAGGGGAAAACTCGGGAGAGTTTGTGAGTAACTCTGGAAAGTGACCCAGGGCCTTTACACCTCCCAATAACCCCATACTACTCCAGAGCCAACTCTATTTGCCATCTCTCCACCGTCCAAGTCTTTTGCCATTATCCTGCAACTTTCTTCTCCTGCCAGCCACACTACTTTATTCTTTGCAATCATCCCCCATGCATACAGAGTCAAAATCCTTTCAAAGCTCTTTTGAAAATTAAAGGTACCCCGAACTGGGCAATACAGAGCTCAACAACATACAGCACACAACCTTCCAGCTATTTAAACAGTTGCTGTTATCAAGCCAGAATTGGATCATATATTTTTGCTCAAGACATAACCAAGCAATTGTACCTTTTCTTTTAACCTGGCATTTTGCCCATTCATACATTCAAATTTGTTTCTTCAGCAGGGGTCCCAAATATTGACCTGCTGTTGAGACGGATGACAGAGCTTCAAGAAATGGCTTCAGGCACTTCAAATACAAAATTCTAAACTCATATATACTTTTGCAATCCCTCTCACGCTATTTTTATTACATTACACACTACAGAGCGGTTATTTTTTTCAAAATTCACATTGCACACTTGCCACCTCGATTTCCCAAATAAGGAGGTCAAAAAGGTACAATAAAAAAATTGGTGTCTGCCATTTTACAATCAGGCACACCAGTAACATGACGGATTAACCAACACCATCCAAATCCAGCGCTTGCCAGATAACAAACTTTTATATAAAATTCTAAACCCTAGTTGATAATCTCCTTATATAATAAAAGATGGTATAGAACCTTTGGTCAAACTCCTTATCATTGCAAATATAATAAGAATCAGCACAAGGGAAAAGCAAATGTGCTGATGAACATATCGTTCAACGCTGTATGAACAGGTTGCTAGTCAATATAATGTAGAAGGCACGTGCCAGAAGCAGAATGAATGAGAAAATGATATTTAGCAAAACATGGCAATGTGGCAATGTTTAGCATGTGGCAACATCGCTACATCAAGGTGCTATGGAAGATAATTTTAAACCACGTTATTAATGGTACGCATTGCAAATGAGTGTTTGATGAGCTTAATGACGTTCATCTCAGGGGAGAATCTGTGCAATGTGTTTGGATGAATCAATGTCTGAGCCTCCACAGATCATATTATGTGCAACATCACAATGCATCTTGTTAAGGCCCTGTTAACAAGATTGGATGCATGGCTTCTTTTGAAATGGTTAAGTAGTGAGGGGCAGCATGTGCATGGCAACACCAACGCACGTAGGATTCCCAAATTGCACACCTTAACTTGGACATACCATCTTTCCATTCCCGGAGGTCTACATTCTGGAACTCATTTTCTAATGGACTGTGCAAGTATCTTCATTAGAAGGACTGCACCAATTTCTCGGCTCACCACCTTCATCAGCAATTAGGAATGGACAATAAATTATGGTCTTGCCAGCAAAATACATATTCCTGCTCCCACTTCAACAAAATAATTAAAACAGACACCAGGAAGCATTGTAATAACATTCATCAATATGATAACATTATCACATGAAGGCAGCCAGAAATGCTTTTCCAATCCTGAAATAAGTAATTTATATGATTGGGATTCTATCCCAACTTCTGAAATAATGTTAAAGGGAAACACTACCTACAGCTGCTGTCACATACCTCCAGTGACACTGCTTTGATCCTGACCAAGGGTCTGGTTCACATGATGCCCCCTTGCTCTATCTTGGACCATACGGGTTCCATTTCCATGTGCTCTTGTTTCTTCCCACATCCCAAAAGATAAATGACTACTGTAAATCAACTTTAATACTGATGGGTAACAGAAGAATTGGAGGGGAGCTCATAGGAATAGGAGATGGAATAAGTACCATGAAAGTGATTGGACTGGTGGGAATGCACGGAGCCAATGTATACTTGAAGGGTCAAACGGCTTCCTTTGTTGCAAAGAACTATGAGATTGCTGATAAAATGTCAACATCTAGTAAACATCTTTAGTATTAGTATTTACTGGAATGAAGGATAAAATACAATTACATCCAATTTTGACGGTTCTTTAAGGCAGAATATTTATTTACAACCATGCTCCATTAAAAACTAATTTGCTAAGGTGCGTAAATAATATTTGGTTATGACCCAGCCAGTATGTTGGAACTCTTGGCCAGATGAATTAAAACATGAATTTATGGACACAAAATGCTGGAATAACGTAGCGGGTCACGTAGCATCTCCAGAAGCAAAGAATAGGTGACAATGTTTGGTCAAAACCCTTCTTCATACCCCCTTCCCACCCAAAACATCACCTATTCTTTTTCTCCAGAGATGCTGCCTGTCCCACTGAGTTACTCCAACATGTTGTGTCTACCTTCAGTGTAAACCAGCATCTGCAGTTCCTTCCTATATATAAAATATCAGTTTGTTAATTTGACAAAGTGAGCCATTGTGAATGTGGCTGGGGAGGGGGAGGGGAAGGGGAAGGGGACCTATTCAAATCAAAACATCATAACACTACACCCCCCACTTTCAGTGCATTGGGAGTCAGGAATGAGGATACATCATCTTCTTCAAGGTAGGCACCCAGCTATAACCATCTAAATACCTCAAGGGCCTGTCCCACTTGGGCATAATTTGAGCATCATTTACGCTACATCATTTACGCATCACGACGCGCGCGTCATGACACGCACGTGATGCGCGCATGGCGTGTATTACGCACGCATGGTGCGTGGTGACGTAGACAGTGACGTGCGGTCGTGCACGGCGCCCCAGGATTTTGGGATTCACAAAATCTTTACACGCCACCTGCGTGACATGCAAATGGCGCCCAAGTGGGACAGGGCCATTAATGCACAGTTTTCAGCAAATCACCTAAATGTTTCCAAAAGTGTTGCATATTGCAATTGCTTATTCCAGTTTTAATTTACTGTCAGCAAGCATTCTTTAACTACTAATGTTGCTTGTTCAGTATCCAATTCTTAATCATTTCTACTTTAATATTTTTATTTAAACAAAACTTTTAATCTTAAACTTATCTGACCTGACTTCTAAAACAATTTAGGGCTTGGAAGTTTTGTTCGTTCCTCCAGTGCTACACTACTTTTAATCTTCATTAGAAACCTTGATCATCTCTGCTCACCACTCTCCAGTTAGTTCCTCATCAAGAATAATTTTTAATTCCACACAGAAATTGGTCGTAACAGAGATAAAGAAATAAGACAGTTGAACTCCATTCCATTCTCAACCAGGAACTGCATACACCCAGCAGGGCTTACTTGACTGAGCAGAAAATAAGCCACTTCCCTAAAGAGCGACAGTGTATAGGATCAGCTGGTGGGCTTCAGGTTCAGAACCTGGCTGGATGCAAGCTCAGACTTACATATTTGAACAAACATCTATTGCTTAAAGGGGAAGTGCTCCCCATTCCTACACACAAAGGCTGAAGGAAATCTTTCCCCAACTAGTCAGATACAAATGTTCATAGTTCCTCTCATCTAACACCCATCAATCCTTAATTGTATGTGCAATAATTAGATCTGCACTAATTACAAATCCAGCCTGAAATTTAAGTCCGAGTGGCTTGGGTACAATTGGATACCTATCCAAGTAATTCTTTACTTAATTATTTACACTGATTGAAAAGCTATAATTAGCTCTTCAATTCTTTCTGAATAAAATAATGAAACCAAGATTATTACTAAGGAACTGAACGGCTGAAAAACTCCCATCTATAATTTCCAGATTACAGATATCATAATTTATGAAAAATCAAATATTCCATGAAGGCGAATCTCATCAATGGAAAACATCCTGAATTATCAAACCGATTGGAAGAACTTTTGTCTTCTTGTTTTAAATCATGCCATTTCCAACGACACAGGCAACGTTTTATATAATTACTGCACAACTCTTCATGTTTCCTGCACAGTGACCATAGAAGTCCACAACATCTTCAATAGAATTAACTTTCGTTAATGCAGCTTTCAGGCTGTATTGACAGCCACCCACAAATATGAGACCCAATAGTAAACCCAATAGTATCCAACAGGTTCTGCAGTCCGTCTGTCTTTTTAAAAAAAATCTTGTCGAGTGTAGTTAGTTTTTTTCTTTTAGCTGGATATGTGTGGGGGGTGGGGGGGGTGGGGGAAACTTTAAAAAATATTTTCCCTGTACAGCGGAGCCGACCTTTCCTCTGTCGGGTCTCCGTTGCCGTTGGGGCCTAGCACCATGGAGCGGTCTCCAACCGGACCTGGGGCTCCAGTCGCGGAGCTGCAGACTACTCACCATCGCGGAGCTGGCCGAGTTCGGAATGGGAGGAGCTGTGGTGGCGCGCTGCTGCTGCCCGACCCCGGAGATTCGGAGGCTCCAGCTGCAGGCCAGTGGACGGTAACACCGGGAACTCGCAGGTCCCTGGTGGGAGACCGCTTTTCGGAGCTCCCGCGGCGGCAACTTCTCCCGCCCGAGTTGCGGGGTTGAAGACGACCTGGAGCGGGGCCTTACATCACCCGGCACGGCTTTGATGGCCACGGGACTTGCTGGAGCCCGCCGGGGGTTCTAACATCAGGACCTGGAGTACAGCCTTGCATCATCCGGCGCGGCCTTAATGGCCGCGGTATTTATTTACCATCGCCCGCCGGGGGCTCCGACTCTGACATCGGGAGGAGAATGGGGAGTGCAGGGGAGAGATACGACTTTGCCTTCCATCACAGTGAGGAGGAGATTCACGGTGATGGATGTTTGTGTGAGTTGTGTTGTGTCTTGGTTCTTTTCTTGTATGTATGACTGCAGAAACTAAATTTCGTTTGAACCTCAATGAGGTTCAAATGACAATAAACTGTGTTGTATTGTAAAAAGGCAAACATCTGATTGGTTATGCCACTGTTATGTTTGTCTCCGAGTTGGAAACCAGCTTTCAAATCCCATGGTGGATCAATCTCCAAATTGAAATACACATCATCTCGGTTGAATTGTCCATTTTATACTAACACCGAATACTTAATATGGTTGATTCAATGACAAAACTCACACCAGACTTCAGGTACATTTTTCTTGTAATCAATTTAATATCTACCCATTAACTGAACATCATTGAAACTTAGTTTTTCTTAATTACTTTATTACTCACCTCAATTCTGTGTCATTGGCTTATCAATTTTCAATGCAGCAAAGTTTCATGTTCTTACACTATGAAAACTTTAATGTTTTTTAAACACAGCAACTCACTTGTCGAACTCTGATGCAAAAGATCTTATGTCACTAAGCAAAGTAGACCAAGAGGTTGCCCCAGATTTTGGCCAACATAATATTCAACCAAAACGTGTGTGTGCGTGCGTGCGTATATAACTACATTTCAAAAAGAATACGAAAAGGACCTCATCCAATCCTGCTCCGCCATTACATTGAATCAAGACTGATCCAATGTTCTCCTTCACACCACTTGCAGTGTCGCCTGATGTTCTGTGACTGCCTTTAGTTCGAATATCTGTTCATCTCAACCTTTAAAATATTCACTGACTATCTTCACAGCTCTCTAGGGAAAATAATTCTGAGGGAAAAGCATGCCTCCTCAGCTTCATGCCAAATGGGCTCTTAGCTTGATTCTATGCACCCTCTCTGATCCTGTTCACTATGAGAAACATCTTCCAAGCATCCACCTTGTCAATCCCTCTCAGTCTTACTTTTTCACCAGGATCACTTCACATTCTTTACACCCATGTGTGTGTCCCCTACCTGCTCAAGCTTTCTTTGTATGTTAACCCCTTCAAACCAAGAATCAAGCTGGCAAATATTCTCTGTACTGCCTTCAACCCTAGCATATCATAAAATATGGAGGGTGAACCTTCACCAGATGCAGCCTCACCAGGTGCCGTCTCACCAAGCTGTAGAACTCCTTCCCAGCGCTTAAGGTTTAAACTAAATAGTGGGTGGGCGGAGACAAATTGGAAATACAAGGATGGAATTAAAGGGAAAAAAAGTATAGAAAAAGTTAAGAAAGACACCAGAATTAACAGCTCACGAAGGGATAGGATATGGCCAAGTGACACAGGAATTGATGTGAAAGATGAGGTGAGTAATGGATTAAAAGTATTATATATGAATGCGCAAAGAATAAGTAGTAAAGTGGTGGAGCTTGAGGCTCAGTTAGAGATTGGTAGATATGACATTGTGGGGATTATAGAGACATGGCTGCAGGAGGATCGGGTCTGGGAACTGAATATTCAGGGTTATACATCCTATAGAAAGGACAGGCAGGTGGACAGAGGAGGTAGGGTAGCTCTGTTGGTGAGGGGTGTAATTCAGTCCCTTGCAAGGGGTGATATAGGGGCTGACGATGTAGAATTGCTGTGGATAAAATTGAGGAATTGTAAATGTAAGAAGACATTAATGGGAGTTATCTACAGGCCCCCAAACAGTAGCCTGGATATAGGGTGCAAGTTGCAGCAGGAGTTAAAATTGGCATGTAACAAAGGAAATACCACTGTGGTTATGGAAGATTTCAATATGTAAGTAGACTGGGAAAATCAGGTTGGTTTTGGACCCCATGAAAGGGAGTTTGTAGAGTGCCTCTGAGATGGATTCTTAGAGCAACTTGGAGCCGACCAGAGAAAAGGCAATTCTGGATTTAGTGTTGTCTAATGAACCAGAAGGAACTCAATAAAGGAACTCAAGGTAAAGGAAACCCTAGGAGGTAGTGACCATAATATGATAAGTTTTAATCTGCAATTTGAGAGGGAGAAGTTTAAATCAGAAGTGGCAGTGTTGCAGTTGAACAAAGGAGACTATGCAGGCATGAGAGACGAGTTGGCCAACTTCGACTGGAAAAGGATCCTAGCAGGAATGATGGTGGAACAGCAATGGCAGGAATTTCTGGGCATTGTCCAGAAGATGTAGGATCATTTCATTCCAAAGAGGAAGAAGGATTCCAAGGGGAGTAAGAGGCAACCGTGGCTGACAAGGGAAGTTAGGGATGGAATAAAACTAAAAGAAAAACCGTATAACATAGCAAAGAGTAGCAGGAAGCCAGAGGATTGGGAAACCTTCACAGGACAACAGAAGGAAACAAAACGGGCAATACAGGCTAAAAAAAAAGTACGAGCGTAAACTGGCCAAGAATATAAAGAAGGATAATAAAAGCTTCTTTAGGTATGTTAAGAGAAAAAGATTAGTAAAGACAAATGTGGGTCCATTGAAGGCAGAAACAGGTGAAATATTATGGGGAACAAGGAAATGGCAGAAGAGTTGAACAGGTACTTTGGTTCTGTCTTCACTAAGGAAGACACAAACAATCTCCTAGGTGTACTAGAGGATCTATGGAGACAAAGGAACTAAAAGAAATTGGCATTAGGTGAGAAATAGTATTGGGTAGTCTGATGGGACTGAAGGCTGATAAATCCTCAGGGCCTGACGGTCTGAATCCCAGGGTATTCAAGGAGGTGGCTCTAGAAATTGTGGATGCATTGGTGATCATTTTCCAACATTCTACAGTTTCAGGATCCGTTCCTGTGGATTGGAGGGTAGCTAATGAAATCCCACTTTTCAAGAAAGCAGCAAGAGAGAAAAAATGAATTATAGACCAGCTAGCCGACCGGTGGTGGGGAAGATGCTGGAGTCAATTATTAAAGAAGTCATAACAGTGCATTTGGATAGCAGTAAAAGGATCTGTCTAAGTCAGCATGGATTTATGAAGAGGGAATCCTGCTTGACTAATTTTCTGGGATTTTTGTGACAAGTAAAATGGATGAAGGAGAGCCAGTGGATGGAGTGTATTTGGACTTTCAGAAAGCCTTTGATAAGGTCCCACAGGAGATTAGTGGGCAAAATTAGAGTACATGGTATCGGTGGTAGGATATTGACATGGATAGAGAATTGGTTGGCAGACAGAAAACAAAGAGTAGGAATAAACGGGTCCCTGTCAGAATGTCAAGCAGTGGCGAGTGGAGTGCCGCAAGGCTCATTGCTCGGGCCGCAACTATTTACAATAAGTATTCATGATTTAGATGAAGAGATTAAAAGTAACACTGGCAAATTTGCAGATGACACAAAGCTGGGTGGCAGTGTGAAGTGTAAAGAGGATGCTAGGTGGTTGCAGGATGACTTGGACAGGTTGAGTGAGTGGGCAGATGCAGTATAATGTAGATAAATGTGAGGTTATCCACTTTGGCAGCAAGAACAAGGTAGATTATTATTCAATGGTGTCAGATTAGGAAAAAGGGAAGTGCAACGAGACCTGGGTGTCCCTGTACCCCAGTACCTGAAAGTAAAGAGCAGTTACAGCAGGCAGTGAAGAAAGCTAATGGCATGTTGGCCTCCACAACGAGAGGATTTGAGTACAGGAGTAAAGGGCCTGTCCCACTTTCACAACCTAATTCACGACCTCTGCCGAGTTTGCCCTAGACTCATTCTCGCAGCATGGTCGTCACGGGGTCGTAGGAGGCCTTAGATCGTAGGTAGGTCGTAGGAGGTCGTGATGCTAGTCGTAGGTACTCGTGGCATCAGCTAAGTCGCGCTGTTTTTCTAGCATGTCTGAAAAATGTCCACGAGTAAAAAAGGTTGTGAATAAGGTCATGAAAGTGGGACAGGCCCTTAAAGAGGTCCTTCTGCAGTTGTACAGGGCCCTGGTGAGACCACACCTGGAGTATTGTGTGCAGTTTTGGTCTCCTAATTTGTGGAAGGACATTCTTGCTATTGAGGCAGTGCAGCGTAGGTTCACAAGGTTAATCCGCGGGATGGCGGGAATGTCATATGAGAAAAGATCGGAAAGACTGGGCTTGTATTCACTGAAATTTAGGATGAGGGGGGGGGGATCTTATTGAAACATACAAAATTATTAAAAGGACTGGGCAAGTTCAGAACTAGGGGCCACAGTCTAAGAATAAAGGAATTAAAACTGAGATGAGAAAAAAACTATTTCACGCAGAGAGTGGTGAATTTGTGGAATACTCTGCCACAGAAGGCAGTGGGGGCCAATTCACTGGATGTATTTAAGAGAGAGTTGGATAGAGTGCTTGGGGCTAGCGGAATCAAGGGGTATGGGGAGAGGGCAGGCACGAGGTACTGATTGTGGATGATCAGCCATGACCACGATGAATGGCAGTGCTGGCTCGAAGGGCCAAATGGCCTCATCCTGCACCTATTTTCTATGTTTCTATGACCCGAAACATCACCCCTTCCTTCTCTCCAGAGATGCTGCCAGACCCGCTGAGTCACTCCAGCAATTTGTCCACCCATTTCATTAACCTAATTATTAACTATATACCTGCATGCCAATCCTTTGCTTCGTGCACTTGATGCCCAGATCCCTTTGTTCTGCTACATTCACACAGTTTAATGGTTTGCATTTTTATTCTTTCCCTTCAAAGTGGATAACCTGACATCGCTGGGGGCTGCGACCATCAGCAGCCTGCATGTGTGGAGTAGACCAGCAAACAGCGCAGCACGTCATTTTCGACTGCGATGTCCTCCACCCTCCTGGTAGAGGGGTAGACCTCACGGTCCTCGACAACAGAACATTGAACCGGCTACAGCGCCTGGAGGGTGTTACATAACGTCTGCTGCTTCAAACGCAAGAAGAAGACCTCACACTTCCCCACATTTTATTCTGCCAACCAACTTCACTTCATATTTCAATATCCATTTACAGCCTCATTGTACCGTCTCTACAATTTGCTGCACTGCATTTGTATCAACAGCAACTTTGGCCACTGTACACATGTCCTTTCATTCAAGTCATTCAAGTGGAACGGAAACAGTCAAGGTCCCTACACTCTGTGGCACAGCTTTCCAATCTGAAAACAACTCATTTATTGCAGCTCTTTTCTGTTGGATGGCCAATACCCTATCCATGGCAACATATAAAATACTTCACACAAAACAAGTCTCACATTATACTTATGATATCAGATTTAAACTTTAGAGACAATTAAGGTGCATTCTATTTGTCGCATCAATGCACTGACCCTGACTTTCACAAAAAAAGTAATACTGACAGAACTAATTGAACGGATACCCAGGAAAGCTCTTAATTACATTCTTCTAATTTGCAACATTCATTACTTTACTCATTACAATGTTTCAGCTCGATGCTATTTATGCACAAGTTAAGATTAAAGACAGTACACCAAGTGCTAAGAATCTGCTCCTCGTAATTTTGGCTCAGCTTTCATTTTTTCCCCCCTATTTGTGTGGTCTTGCCTGCTTCGTTATTAGGAATACATCACACTGAGCCTAACTGCAACATTTCGTTATTTGGTGTCACCTAATCAGAGATATTCCATTTGTTCCGTCTTCACTAATGCACAAGGCTGACTTATGCTTTTCGTTTCCCTGATGCTGTCAGATCTATTGATTACTTCAAGCATGGTTTTATTTCAAATGTACAGTACCTACAACATTTTTTAATTATCATTTAAACTCTTAGTAATCTTAAGCAGTCAATCAGGCTTTAGGTTTTGAGAACAGATCCGAAAACAGACCTATACTTGAAAAGATAAAGATCAAAAGCAAAGTCACCTCTCTGCAAACAAAGAACAACCAGCATTTTATACTTGACAGCACTAATGCTTGATACCATATTTGATCAGAATGGTCAGAGTCTGCATGGATATACATTTTTTTTGGGAGATAAAGCTCTGTATCCCATCTTCATTTATTACAGCTAAAATTCAAATCGGCTAAAAAGATGAATATTTCTACAGTCCTATTGATGTTCTCCCCCAAAATGCTATCTAATTCTTTTGCTATGTAAAGCAATGTGGTAATGAACAAATAACCTGTTAGAGCATTTATTGGCTTGGAAACAAGTGCTTAACTCCAAGGTAATGCTACATACCGTGAAAAAGACTTTAACTAGTTTGGCTGATAATGTGGTCCTTTTGGGATCCTTCTGCTCTTTAAACCCGACTTCCCTCCCACTTACAAACAATCTCAGTCTCATACTATCTCACATCAACTATAGAGCAGGTGCCAGCACATCTCTATCCAAGGAGATTTGCCAGGGAACTGATAAAGATGCATTAATGCAGGCACGTGAAGGCAGATGGGATTAGTTTGGGCTGGCATCTTGGTGGGCTGAAGTTCCACTGTTGTAATGATCTCTACCTTCCAACTTCCATTTCCAAATCCCTCTCGGATCGCTCTCAAAACTGCCAAGCAACACGATGACTCATTTAACTTTAAATCTGATTCCATTAATAAGATCACTACCAATAACATCTACTACAGTTATGATAGAATACCAAGGGTGCAGAACCAATGATGCAACCCAAAATTAGGCATCTGTCCAAAACACTCCCATAAGCTGGCCTTGAGCTAAAGGCAAACCGTCCCTTTGATTCCAGAAGATTGTTTATTTTTCTTTCAAAGTTACACATTTTTTCTTTATTTTCATTGTCAGCTCGAACGAGCTAAACTCGCCAGAAGACAACTTCACTCTTTGACAAATTCTGCAGCCGGACAACAAAATTGAGAAGCAGCAGAGGTACACAGAGCATCATTCAACGAACAAAACCCGAATACTTCCAGGAGAACAAGGACCAAGTCCACAAATTATCCAGCTATTGAATTTGGCATCAAATCCTGAGTCTTAATCAGGTCCGGTGATAATGTGTTGAAAGGGATCTTCAGTGTTAATTTAAATGGGCTTGTGGCGCAAATGTAATGCTGTTGCATCACAGCTCCAGGTTACCCTGACCCTCTGCTGTTGTGTGGATAATATCCAGGTGTTCCATTTTCCTCCACAGCCCAAAGGCATGTGGGATGCAAGATTAATTGGCCTTTTGTGCATTTTCTCTAGCACTGTACATAGGGGAGTGATAGACTCTTGGGGGTGGGAAGAGGTTGGGAGAGTTGACGGAAATGGAGAGAATAAAATGGAATTTGTGCAGCAACAGTGTAAATACGTATTTGTTTGTGTATATTCAGTGGGCTGAAAGACTTGTTGCCATTTATATTATTCTCCTTCTTTTCTTTCAGTGGAATTATTTTCTAACGGAATGGATGACATGGATAAGCTTATCCACGTTACCCATTCCGTTAGAAAATAATTTTCCCATTGAGGGTAGGGAAGATTCAAACAAGAGGGCATGACATGACAATTAAGGGACAGAAGTTTAGGGGTAACATGAGGGGGAACTTCTTTACTCAGAGAGTGGTGGCTGTGTGGAATGATCTTCCAGCAGAAGTGGAGGCAGGATCGATTTTAGCATTTAAAAGTAAAGTGGATAGGTATATGGACGGGAAGGGAATGGAGGGGTATGGTCTGAGTGCAGGTAGATGGGACTAGGGGAAAATAAATGGTCGGCACGGACTGGAAGGGCCGAGAAGGCCTGTTTCCGTGCTGTAATTGTTATATGGTTGTTATATGGTTAAAGGACAGCTGTAAATTGTACATTTGTGTATTTTAAATCTAGTGTAAAGCTAATGTAATGCATCCTATTTTCAGAACACAATGTACAACATGCCACTAATTTCCTCATTAACTATCATCAATAGCATGATTAATCAATTTTTTATAAATTTCAAAGTGCTTAACAGAACTGAAAATTTGCTAAAGGTAAACTATAAAATGCAGACGCTTGTAAATGCCTGATTTATTTTACTAGACCTGAAGCAATTTCACACTGCATCCTGTAAAACGATGCCAAGGCAGCCCAATTACAGAGGTAACAAAGCATTTATGATAGACACAAAGTGCTGGAGTAAAGGGCCTGTCCCACTTTAACGACCTAATTCACAACCTCTGCTGAGTTTACCCTTTACTCATACTCGCAGCATGGTCGTCACAAGGTCGTAGGAGGTCGTAGGTAGGTCGTAACAGGCCGTGATGCTAGTCGTAGGTACTCGTGGCATCAAGTAGGTCGGGGCGTTTTTCTAGCATGATGAAAAATGTCCACGAGTAAAAAAGGTTGTGAATTAGGTCATGAAAGTGGGACAGGCCCTTAACTCAGCAGGACAGACAGCATCTCTAGAGAGAAGGAATGGGTGACGTTTCGGGTTGAGACCCTTCTTTGAAGAAGGGTCTTGACCCAAAACATCATCCATTCCTTCTCTCCAGAAATGCTGCCTGTCCGTTACTCCAGCACTTTGTGTCTCTCTTCGGTTTAAACCAGCATCTGCAGATCCTTCCACTCAAAGCATTTATGATAATCTACCAACATCCTGTAATAAATTGCCTGTATTCAACATGTCAGCCACAAACCAATGCTTAATTCCTTCCACATCCTCTCCAAAAACCAAGCAGATACATAAAATTAATTGTACAAATATTCACATTAATGGGTCAACTTTATCTCTGTGCCATGATTTGAAGTTGAACATTTAAATGCATAAGAGCCCCTTCAATTTAGTATGCAGAATAATATTTTTCTTTTTATGGTTATAGTCCCAGCAATGAGAACTCAAACTTTGATGAAACCAAATTACCAGGTGATTAAGTGTATATTTGAAAATCCTAGTAAAATTTATGCCATGATAAAAGCATTAAAATACTGAATAAGCACCATAATTCATGAAAACACCCACATTAAAAAAAACAATGATGCTGTTTTTTGCTGGCTAAGCATAATAGCAGCATTTTCAACATCATAAACATTTGCTAATGCACTTATGTGAAGCTGACCAGAGTTAATCAAATTCAATTACTTTAATTAAGGACAAAATATCCAGGTTCTGCATCAAATATTTAACTAACAATATATTTTAGAATCTAATATTTGCAACCGTCCCAGTCGAAATAAGAGAGCTCAAATTTCCATTTGGAGAAATTAAATACATTTTGCACAGAGGGAAACAAGCCATTGCTAAGGATCCCATCCCGAAATGTCAACCTATCCTATATCTCCAAAGATGCTTCCTGACCCACTGAGTTACTCCAGCACTTTGTGTCCATCTTTGGTACAAACCAGCATCTGCTGATCTTCCTTATCACACACTTGAATATTATTGTTTGCCCAATATTAATTTCAACATGTGCAAATCCCAACTCCAAAGAATTTAAAAGGTCCTGAAATATAAGAGCTTCAAACAAGTTTGATCCTGCAGCTGGACTGCATAACACATTTCTGCACAGCAAACAATGCAAGTTAGGAGCAGGACTTGATCACTCAGATGCTCAAGCCTGCTCTTTCTACCAGTGAAAATGATTGTGGCAGATCAGATTGTGACCTCAACTCTGCATTCCTGTCTACTGCTTTATTTCTCCACCTGCCCGAATCAGCGAGGCTTCAACAGCTCTCAAAATGCTGGGTTATAAGCTGCCCAAGCAAAATATAACATGCTGTTCCTCCAGTTTGCTTGCGGCCTCATACTTACAGTGGAGGAGCCAATATGGACAGGACGGAAAAGCCAATATGGGAGTGGGAAGAGGTGTTAAAATGTTTGGCAACTGGGAGATTGCATAGGCCTTGGAGGACTGAGCATAGGTGTTCAGCGAAACAGTGGCCCAGTCTGCACTTGGTCACGTCTAGATATAGCAGTCCACACCTGGTACAGCAGATACAGTAGATGAGGTTGGCAGGGGTGCAAGTGAACCTCTGCCTCACCCAAAACGACTGTCAGAGACCTTAGATGGAGTAGAGGGAGGAGGTATAGGGACAGGTGTGGGATCTCCTGCAGTTGCAGGGGAAAGTACCTGAGGAGGAGGTAGTTTGAGTGGGAAGGGATGAGTTAACCAGGGGGTTACCCAGGATACCCGTCCCCAATTATAAAAGAAAGTGTGGGACAGACTTTCCAGACACCACTTTTTCCTGACTAAAGTCTCCAACCAAAAGAAGCCAAAGAATCATTGCAGAATGCCATTCACGTAAGATTCAGTTCAGGTCTTAACAGTGGCTGTGGAATTTCTTCACCAACAGGCAATGAAGTGACATGATGAATTCAGTCGAATTTCTGCCCCAAATTAACCTGAAGGTCAAATTTACATTCTGTTGCACACTTCAAACTGACAGGTGCAGCGTTAAATTCCACTTATTGATGCAGATCAGGCACACATTCCAAATTCATTGTAAATGGTGTTTTGATTATGTCAGTGGGAATGATTTTTAAACATTAGTCATTTCAAACTGCAAAGATTTTCAGCGAGCTGCAGCTCGGATGCTTGGCTACAAAAAGAGATAAATGGCACCAAGGGAAATGTTAAGAATATTTGAGCTGAAGCTGCTACATTCTCCTAACAGCAGAAGCAAATTAAATTCAGGGATCACTCAAGTCAAACAATTAACATTCAGATGTGAAAATGTCAACATCCTTCATTTTTACAACTCTACATTTGAATGTTATAGAATAGAAATTGAATTGCCCAAACCTTACAGCTTCATGTGTGGTAATATGCTGTAGAAAGAATTTCCACAAATAGTATCAATGTATACTATGTAAACATGGCATACATCCCTTAATTAATTCATTTACACCAACACCTATTATATCGAGACAAAAATGCTGGAGAAACTCAGCGGGTGCGGCAGCATCTATGGAGCAAAGGAAATAGGCAACGTTTCAGGCTGAAACCCTTGGGTTATGGCTCGAAGCGTTGCCTATTTCCTTTGCTCCATAGATGCTGTCGCACCTGCTGAGTTTCTCCAGCATTTTTGTCTACCTTTGATTTTCCAGCATCTGCAGTTCCTTCTTAAACCTATTATATCTATCAGCTTTGTCCTTGCTTTGAAGTTGCATAGCATTTACATAACAGTTATAAAGCCAATCAAGACAATCGGACACCAAATGACCACCATATATTTTTTAATTTATTTAAAATCACTGACGAAAAACTTTGTTCATTTCTGCCAGTAAATGAGCTATGCTCAATTTTAACTCTTAAAAAAAACTCGAAGCAAACAATGTACTATGCAAATATTGAGTCCCTTCCACAACAGGAAGGTTTGTGCAGAGGGAATGATCAATGCAGTCTATCATGGGTAAACAAATACATTTGTGCCAACGAATAGAGCTTTAAAAAATATAAAGATCTAAACAGTAATGAAAAAAAACCTATAATGAGAAACAGAAAAGCATCAACTTATCCAGTCCTGGGTAGGGAATTGATCAAATCCACACGGGATGTCAATTGTCCCAAAAGCAATATTCACTCGGATCATGCTGCATCTTTCCATTTAAACAGGAGACTGTTGAGAAACTTTCTTCAGAGTTGTGCAATTGCAAACAATAATTGAACAGTTAAAATTCCTCATCTCTTTGAGATAAGACATGTTTTTCTAAACCTCTCCTTAAAACAAGGTAAACTTGGCTAATTCACAAAGCCCTTAGTGATAAGTTATTGTATGGTGCAACCACAGTATCAACATCTGGAAATGGATAATCATTTAAGTAGTTAATTATCAACTCATAATGCCCACAGCTTCTCTCGAAGATTGTGCAGGAGTTCAGGAAACTTTGTTTTACCGTCTCATTCCCTTTCCTCGGTTCCCATTAACAATTTCAGAACAATCTGCATAACTTCCATCTGTTTCAGCTACCTAACCTCCAACCGTTTGCAGGAAGATAATTGGGCCTCAAGCATCTGATTTTAGTTGAATTATTTGGGATGGCTTAATTACCATTAAACTGTACTCTATTGGCTGCATACTAAAGGTAAGGGCAATTCAAATCAATTCCACTTCCCTGGGCAGGAAGCTTTTCAGTAGCTCCTTTAATTATCTTGTATTTGCAGAAATATCTACAGCAAAAGCATTTGACTCACAGCACCACCTTCCCCATAACAGTGGTGGCAGAGCTATGCCATACTTTTCCCATCATCCGCTAAGAAAGCAAGCTATCAATGCAGATTTTGCCTGCACCTACCGACCCTTCACAAACCTGCTGGATCTCCCAACCACTTAAAAAAGAAAGATAAAAAAAAACAGGTAATGAAGGCTTACACTCCAGGAGATATTGCAAAACTGGCTTAATGCTCTGAGAAATGCAAGTAACAATTTAATTTCCTACTATTGCAATTAAAGTTGAAGACAGGACCACAGGATGTCAATGGTTCCAAATGTAATATTCACCAGGATCTTCTGTTAAGGCCCGGCACATATAGAAAGACGAAGGCACATACGGTTCAACTCCAAGGCATCCATAGTTATGGGGTAAGTTTACAATCAAATTGTAAAATAATAGAGTCAAATGAACAAATAGATGTTGCTGATCTCGTAAGCCTTTTAAATCTTGTGGAGCAGAACCAACTACCCAACCCCAGCAGGACACAATTATATATTGGGGTTCAGTGTGTAAAATCATTTGATTGTCTATTTTGATAAATATATGGGTTTGGGTCAAATCATGCCAGCTCAGCTCTATACTTTATCCAGCTCATGTATGTTTGTTTAATGCCAGGTTCACTTTAAGAAACAAGTTTCCGATGTACTTATTTAGCATTTCATCCTCACAGGTCAATAACTTACGCGAGATAATTTACAGTATCGGGTCATGTACAAAAAAGTTTAAAATTCATGATTGGGAATTGGGAATGCTGCCCAGCCCAGTACACATAGCCCATCCATAATTAGCTTTGAGAACTTGGTAGAAAGCCGACTTATTGACTTACAGCAGACTTATTGAACAATTGCAGTTGTTCTGGTGAAAGTAGGTCCAGGCTGCTGTTAGTTTGGGAGCTGCAGGAGTAACCAAGTAACTAAGAAGGACCAGCAATGTAGTTCTATGTCAAAAATATGTATGGCTTGGAAAGATTACTGAACATTCCCATGCCCCATCCCCATGCAGCTGCTGCTCTTCCCCGTCATAGAGCCATTTGTTATATGGGACAGTGGAGCTGATGCCTCACAGCGCCAGACACCCAGGTTCGATCCTGACTATGGGTGCTGTCTGCGTGGAGTTTGCACGTTATCCCTGTGACTGCATGAGTTTTCTCCGGGTGCTCCGGTTACCTCCCACATTCCAAAGACGTGCAGGTTTATAATTTATTAGCTTCTGTTAAATTACCCTGGTGTGTAGGATGCGAAAGTGGGACAACAGAACTAGTGTGAACAGGTGATTGATGGTCGGTGTGGACTGAGTGGACCAAGGGCCTGTTCTACAAAAACAAAAATGTTGGTTGGGGCATGTTGCTGGAGTAGCCTTGGGAAGTAACTGTAGCGTCTTTTGTAAATAGTATACAGTGATGGATTCATTGGTTGAGGGACTCATTATTTAGAGAGATTGATGGGATGCCAATCAAGCAGACTGCTTTGCCCTGGATGCTGAGCTCTACATTTTTTTGATGCTGCATTCATCCAGACAAGTAGAGAGTAGGAAGAATGGTCTCAACCTGAATCGTCCTCCGTTCCTTCTCTCCAGAGATGCTGCCTGTCCCGCTGAGTTTCCAGCTTTTTGTGTCTATCTTCCATTTAAACCAGCATCTGCAGTTCTTTCCTACACAAGTAGAGAGTATTATTTTACACTCTCTATCTGTGCCTTGGAGATGGGGGAAAGGTTGTCAGGAGAAGAGACACCCCTTTCAGGATTGCCAGCCTCTTATCTAGAAGACCACCATCATCCCAGTGCTGAAGAAATGTAAGACCTCATGCCTAAACTACTACCATCCAGTGGCCTTGACATCCAGCAGCATGAAATGTATTGGGAGGCTAATTATGGAACGCATTAAATCCAGTCAACCCAGCAGCCTTGACCCACTGCAGTTCACCTACTGCCACAACAGGTCCACGGATGATGCCGTCGTCCTGGGCCTATACTCATCCCTAGAACACCTGGAGATGAGACACCTAGGTCAGACACCTATTCATAAACTACAGCTCTGCTTTAATACCATCCAAGCTTATCACCAAACTCGTGGGACTTGGTGTCAGTAGTCATCTCCACAGCTTGATCCTGACCAACAGACAGCAATCAGTGAGGAGAGGGGACAAATCATCCTCCACGATAACCCTCAACATGGGGGCTCTGCAACGATGCGTTCTCAGCCCCCTTCTTTACTCCTTGTACACCCACCACTGTGCAGCCACGTACAAGTCTAATTCAATTTTCAATTCCGCAGACCACACCACAGTTGTGGGTCGGATATCAAATAATGATGAGACGGAGTACTGGAGGAAGATTGAGAAACTCCTGTCCTGGTGTCGAGACAATAACGTTTTCTCAATGTCAACAAGACAAAGGAGATAGTGATAGAAAGCAGTGCACATACCTCAGTTTGCATTAACAGTGCCGCAATAAAGATGGTCAAAAACTTCAAATTCCTAGGAATCAAAATCACCAACAACTTCTCCTAGACCACCCATATTGAAGCAACGACCAAGAAGGCACACCAACGCCTCTACTTAGAAGGCTTAAGGGCCTATCCCACTTGGCAATTTTTTTGGTGGCTGCCGGTGTCATATCAGTGTCGCCAAAAGATTTTGAACATTTCAAAATCCAGCTGCAACAAAAAAATGTTGCGACACTTGAAAAAACACCGCGCGTCACTACGACATCATGCCGTGTCAAGCCACAAATTCTACGGTGACCTGATACGTCATTCAAAGATGCCGGCAGTCACCGAAAAAAATCGGCAAGTGGGACAGGCCCTTTAGGAAGTTTGGCATGTCACCTACAACTCTCACCAACTTCTATAGATGCGCCATAGAAAGCATTTTATCAGGATGCGTCACAGCTTGGTTTGGAAACCGCTCCATCCAGGACCACAGGAAATTGTAGCGAACTGTGGACACAGCCCAGACCATCACACAAACCAACCTCCCTTCCATTGACTTCATTTATACCTCATATAGCCTCAGCATTATCAAGGACGAGTCACACCCTGGCCACTCAGGCCACTCTCCCATCAGGCCAAACGTATAGAAGTGTGAACATGCACACCACCAGATTCAGGGACAGTTTCTTCCCATCTGTTATCAGGCAATTGAATCATCCTGCCACAACCAGAGAGCAGTGCTGAACTACTATCTGCCTCTTCGATAACTCTCAGTCTATCCTTGATCGCAAGTTGTTGGCTTTACCTTACACTAAATGTTATTCCCTCATCATGTACACATGCATATGGCTTGAATGTAATCATGCGTTGTCTTTCTGCTGACTGGTTAGCACGCAACAAAAGCTTTTCACTGTACCTCGGTACATGTGAATAAACGAAACTACTCCTGTAGCCACAATATCTTTTGTATCTGTCCAATTGAGATTCTGTCAACCGTCGTCTCACCAGAGAGATCTTCCAGTTGTCCTCTTCATCCCTTCTTCACTTTCTACAACTCAAAACCCAACATATTTTCCTCTTTTCAAGGACTAATGAACATTAATATCCAACTTTCCATGGATGCTGTCTGATCCAGAATTTACAGGTTTCATGACAAGATCCATTGCTGTTTTTACTTTCACCACCTTCACTTGATTGTGTGTAGAATATTTTGGAATCTCGAGTATCAACATTTCGACAATTTGGCTCTCGACCAAGATTTAGTGGCCTTGGTTTTACTGGGCACAAAAAAAGTCACAGAATACAGGGAAAGAGTCTGCTGTTGACTGGAAACAAAACAACAATCCACTCAAGTGCTGACAATTTATTCTTTGTGGATAGATAACTTCACCATTCATTCATTGCCAATTGACACCTCTCAGGTAGCAACTGAATGTATCATTTTACTTTGGAGTCACGCGAGTGATTCCGTGAAGAAGGCCCGCCAGGCCGCATGCGCACCAGTACGTCAGCCGCATTGGTGCAAGCACCAGTCTGGCAGGACTCAGATCCTGCCGGTGGTAAGTTGAACTTAAAAGGCAAGTTCGGTTTTTTACTTAGCAGGGGTTTTTAGGCAGGAGCCTCTTTTTACAGAGGTTTTTCTGCCAGTTTCGCAGCCCGACAAGTTGCCGGTTATGGACTGTGGGGAAATTCCAGTCCGACCGCAAATGCGGATAAACCAGCAAAATTGATCGGGTTGCGAGATAAGGAGCTGCTAACAGTGCAGTTCCCAGCCTGCAGGAATGCCGTAAAAACGGCAAGAAATTTAAGCAGAGTCGCTGACGGGGGGTCAGCGGCTCCTCAGCCTGTGGGATGCCCGTTGGAAAGGCAAGAAATTTAAGCAGAGTCGCTGACAGGGGGGTCAGCGGCTCCCAGCCTGTGGGATGCCGTTGGAACGGCAAGGAAGCAACGCTGGAGTCACTGACAGTGGGGTCAGTGGCTCACAGACGTTGGCCCCCAGTCAAGAAATTACTGGGACTCATTCAGCCCTATTTGGACTCAGGTGAGTCGGGCTATAAAGGGTTTCTCCTTATAATAAAAAGTATGTATTTTATAGTGTTTTTTCTTTAAATAAAAGCTAAAGGCAAAGTAAAAAGTTATTGTTATATGTTCTGACAATGTTATCATTGTTTAAGCACAGGTTGCTATGAATTATTTTTACCCTTCACAGGTAAAGCTGTACACTAAATGTTGATTTAGTGAGCTTACACAGCAATAGCGCGGGCCTATGGGACAGGCCGCGCCAGCAACACCTGGGACAGGGTTGCTCAAATTCACACATATCTGCTCGACCACGGAGTAGGGAGATGATTCTCCACCGGGGCTAGAGAGCAAGGCCCACGGAGCCGGGGGATGAATTCCTCACCGGGGCTGGATAGTGCATTGAAACGACTATCCTAAATACAGCAACTGTTGTATACAGTGCTACAAAGGTCTCCCTCTCGGAGATGGGTCAGTATCCTGCTGACACTGAGTCTCAGGGTATGGCCGTGGGGCATACCCAAAGGGATGAAGGGCACGTGTCACAGGTACCTTTCCTGACAATAAAGTTGCCATCCCAGTAGAATATTCTATTGGGTTAAGGCCAATGGGTTTGTATCAGTATTTGTATCCTGCGCAGCGCCTGTTAGGGTTGCCTACAAATCACCCTCTCTGAGGAGGGAAGAGCAAAAGGTCAAGATGATTCCGGGCTCTTAAAATGTCAATACTCAAGCACATATGTGCCGACAGTGAACAACGCCAACAGGGGGGTGTGAGAACCAGCCGTTGAATCGGTTATTCAGGTAGGTCTATTCTACAGGGGAAGAAGCCTGGCAGACGAATTAATTCAGCCAATGATGGGCAAAAGTCATCGTTCAGAACGCACCCCAGGTGCTCATCGGCAGTAGTGGTTCACTAGAGCTGGGGGCAGCATGATAGCTCAGATATTCCATGCACCTTCCAATCATGCTCAACTAAATGGGTCTAGCACTTCCAAAATTTGGATAGTGCACCGTTCACAAGTTGTACTATTTACATTTGTTTGTACAACACACAAAGGGTAAAAATATTTGGTTGAGGTACAGCCGGAGCATTCCAAGTAAGTTTGGATTATGGCCAGGGTTTGGAAATTGGGCAAAAAATCTCATGCAAACCACCCATGCAATAGGCAGGATTGGCATGTTATTATGAAGAATGGAGCGTATCGGGCGTATGAACTTTCCGAATGTAAAAACTTATTCCTGACTACAACAGATTCATAAGGTAAGAGGTACATGTTATACAAATCCCATTACAAAGGTTATCAAAGACAATATAACTGTACTATAGCAGTAAAGCTTTACAGTATGGGATAAAGTGTTTGTTGGTCATTGGGATTTACCTTTAATTATTTATTAGCCTTGTGACAAGAGATTGGGGTTATAGCAATCTGTACAAAATGGAGTTATTTTCATTAAGAGTAATTGGCAATATAGCAGCTGTGTTGTAGCTGAGCAAATCAAGGAACTGATATTGTGTAAGTAACAATTAGATCATTGCTAACAACCTTGTGCTATTGTCAGCTGAGGCTACTTCAGCCACAATGATGAGGTAACAGTATTCAGCATTGCTGAACATGACAATAACTCATTGAACTTGAACCTCGCTACAGTAGTGTGGTCAGTTGAATTCAGTTATTATGAACTGATGTTTAGAACTCTAAGATGAGAAGTTCCAAATACCATCACCTACTCAAAGGTAGTGGAGATTGCTTGAGTTATCAATTCTTCAGTTGTTGGTATCAACTAAATATATACACTAAATGCACCCATGAGTAAGGGGTTTTGAGCGAGTATACATATTCTACATGCTCAAATTCAAGTTGCTACTCTACGATTGTGACATATGTTAGTCACATGATAATCAAGGGAAAAATATCCTGTAATTAATCTCCTTGCCACTGGTGTAACATCCAGTTCAGATCAATGATAACACAGAATAAGTGTTGGATCTCGAAGTATGATGAAAGCATGGTTCAATACTTCATCGAATATTCATCATGTTAATGCATGTTTTTCACTCATTGCAAAAAATATGTGGCACAACAGTGCGGAGAAATACTTTCTCGCTTCAATACGAGGAATGTTCTTTATGTCTTCCTCATTTTTTGCCTCATTAGCCAGGTCTTAAAACAGCCAGCAAGACCTCGCTTGGGTTCATACTGTCGGACTGGCCAAGCGTCCATGTTGCCTGCTTCATCAGGCATTATGGCACAACGGTATACGGTTATGCCAAAAAACAAGAACTTGCTGTTTCAAACTGTGGTTCAGGAGACCAGCTTTTGCACAGTAAAACAATTATTGACCTACACATTTTGAATGGATTGACTTTTTCTTCAGCTTGTCACATCAAGACATGAAGGTGCTCACTACAGTGTGCAGGAATAGCACCCAAAAAAGCAGTAAATTCCTATTGAGGGGATCAGAAGTGTTTTGTTAAATGTTAATGTTACATTTAATGCAGTACAGATTACTGACATTTCCAGCTCATTTTAAATGGTATTGACAATAATTCAGTTATAGAGACACTACAGCTGCAACATAAGGGAACTACGCTCTCGGGTCCAACCCGGATATCGAGTTGTTAAAAGATCTTGACGCAAGTTCTCCCACTACAAGATTATGCAGTTGGTTATTGAAAATGTGTGAACAATACTTCACCAAGGGGTTCCAGCTACATCCTTAGTTATGACACTTATATCAGCACAACGACTGCAAACATTGCAAACGTTGTGGCTAGATAGGATGGAATTGGCTGCAGGTGCCATTACATTTACATTCTGGTCTACACACCCAGAGTAGACTAGGGGTAGCATGATTGAAGATTATTTTGAACACCCCACGGTCTCACTTCTATGTTATCTAGGCCACCAGAATCCTAAGAAGTATGGAATCAGCATTGTTTATTAGTTAACAAACAACTACACAAAGGAAGGTCGGTTCAGACTTTTTTCATGGTGGCTGCAGCAGGTTCTGGGTTATACAAATATTAACACTGACGATTGTATATCTCATTCCACCAGGTCAGTATCTACGTCAGCGTATCATTTAGATAGTGTGTTTACATCTCATTCCACTAGGGCAGCAGCTACGTTGGCGGCCAAGGCAAGGGACGTGCCCTTCGACCATATTTTGGCGGCCGTCGGATGAGCAAATGAGCTGATGTTTCAGAATTTTTATCATCGGCCGATTGTCAATCCAGGACTGTTTGCCTATGCCATTTTAAGTACCTAAATTTAAAGGGTACTGTCATTTGTTTACATTGTTAAATAAACATACATTGAATTCAATGTTACTACTAATGCATTTATTTCTCTTTCGAGTTAATCAATGCAGTGGGATGCCGAGATTTGTAATCTGCGGCATGAAATCACAAAGCTTTGAACTCTTCACGGAATCACTCACGTGACTCCGAAGTAAAATAGTAAGATTAAACGAGAACTTACCAGTTTGAAGTTTGACCTTGATTTTATGAGGAGTTACATTGGTGACTACGTGCCCGCCACGCCCAACCCTCTCTCATAAAGGATCATATGGTAGTTCTCGAGTCACTGATCTTACTATGTACTTCTGTGTTGTTTATTTGTGATTTCATACCGCTGCTTTGAAGTTTGGTGCGCATGTGGCCTGGCCGGCCTTCTTCACGTAATCACCAACGTAACTCCTCATAAAATCAAGATCAAACTTCAAACTGGTAAGTTCTCGTTTAATCTTACTATTTATGTTTGCTGTGCATGATCAGAAATGAGTGACAAGAGAGAGGTTCTGCAAGGAAATTATTACATTTGATGGTTTACTGATCAAACAGTAGCATCGGGAACAGACATCCACACAAACTCACTGGCTCAGCTTGAGAGATAGCGATTAGAAGAAAACCACTGACAATGTACAAGTGGCTCCTAAACGTGCTGAAATGCAGCATTTTCCTGGGTTCAACTTACATCACAGTCAGACATGCTGCCTGTCCCACTGAGTTACTCCAGCTTTTTGTATCTATCTTCGGTTTAAACCAGCATCTGCAGTTCCTTCCTGCACAAGCAGGGTTTGCATGTGGACTCACAAAGAAACCATTGTAAATGTGTTTGTTTAAACACACTCTGCAGAGCCTGGAGAATACTGACGAAACATCACTTGTGCAGCAGTGTTAGCTCTTATTTTGCATTTCTGCCCCTTGACTATAAATCAGTGGACTTCTGTTTTGCAATCAATGGATGATTCAGAGAGCATGGCTGGCTGTAGGTCAACTTGAATTGAGTAGTATCAAAAGGTTAATCATTAAATACTTTATTAGTCAGACAGTAGTGCCATTATCCAACACCTCACAAAATAGCCTTTAATTCTGTATCATATCATCCAGGAATGAAATATGCAGTCATTAACAAAAAGAAAGTTTAAGCTTGTTAAAAAATTGTGTTTTCCATTATTATGCCACAATTCTGTATCTCTAGGATATCACCAACAGTCCAATGGATGGCCCCATCCACTCTTACTTTCTTTTCCCATCTGAATTATCAAGACACAAGCAGCATTTAAAACTCTCTTCATCCTTATTTTGGCCTAAAACACCACCTTCATTGGCATTCCAGTACATTAATCATATGAGTATGGTGAGCAAGCAGAACAGATTTTGCATGCCTATCAAGTTTGAAGAGATTAATGTTGCTTAAATAGCAATGATTTCCATGATATATTCCCCATCTTTATCCACCTCCCACCCTTCAGCAGTGCAGTCTCGGATTCATATTCAGCAACACTATGGGTAATCAATGTGAAGTCAGGATGCAAAGCATTAAAAATGCGAATACCCCCAAGGCAAGTGACTTGTGTCTCAGTTCCCTCAAGCCTTATTTATATAGTTGAATTGTGTTTGCACAAGAATACAGTCCATTGCTGAATGATTTAACCTCAAAAACTGGCCTGCTTGATTTGCATCCTACCTACTTTCGCAAACGCTCTCACTAATGCTGGCCGCACTGATTAGTTCCAGAAAGATGTACTACACAAATCCATTAAGTACTTCAAAAGAGGCCTCATTATCTACAAAAACACGGTAACATCAAAACCTGGACATTCCTCTCTAAGCCACACCATCAAAACCTGTGTTCCTCCATGAATGATGCTGGAATTCTACACTGTGCAAAGCTGTGGGATGATTCTTTTAGACAATGGTCTATATGTCAATATGGAATTATTAAGGTTGAATAAGCTCACAGCACTTTCCCACCTTTCAAGGGCATAAACATGGGCCATGCCATTGATACACTCGCTGAACACTAACAAACTTGCAATCTGTATCTGAAATATATAACCTACCTTATTTTCTTATTTGTCTGCATGAACCGAGTTAAAAAAAAAAACACTACACAAAAAAAACGATTAATTACAATTCAAACAAAAACCCTGCCCTACAAAATCAACATCTAAGTGAGTGCAGAGAGACAGAGAGAGAAACCAAATATTAGAAACTTCAAAGGTAGACAAAAATGCTGGAGCGAAGGAAATAGGCAATGTTTCGGGCCGAAACCCTTCTTCAGACTGAAAACCCTTCTTCAGACATTAGAAACTTCAAATTTGGCCACAGCATGAAATTATAGGGAATACAAAGCTATTTAGCCCAGTTGATCCACGCCAACATCCACATCACGCTCCACAAACTTCATCCACCATCAACATATCCTTGTTTTCTATTAAGTACATCTATTCTAGCCCCTTGAACTCCATGCAAACAATCTGCTTTTATTCAAGCGTAATTATGGAAATTTGGAGCAATTAAGTTATAATGAAATGTGAAAACCATGCGGCTTGAAAAGATTGATTCGAGTCTCATACAATGTTTATTCAATAGTTTAAACTTTGAGTTGAGACAAGCATTGAAGTGCAATTTTCCTGCAACCAAAATGCTATTTGCCAAATGTTGTGCCAACTTCTTGTAACTCTAAGCGAGGAAACTTAAGCCACTACCATTGCCCCCAAATGATTATTTCATATCATAAAGCCGTTGAAGTACACTGTTCTCAGTTCCTTCAATTCCCACACTGGCCAGCTTAATTACAATTGAAATTAAATGTGATTTGCTTCAACTAATAAGCGAACACAATCTTCCAAGTGTATAAGATCCTGTCAAGGTGAAGCTGGACTGAATCCTCAGCCAGTTTATTGCAAGCTGCCGGAAAATCCTCCAAATTCTGGAAATAAAATAAAAGTATAAAAATGCGCAGAGCATTTTTATTGTGATGCACTAGTTCTCATTTGAACCTGGGGTGGTAATTTTCCAAAATAGTTTTTAAATGAATGTTTACAGGCATTCTGCAAACCAAAGAATATGAAGGTTCCTGTGTCAGCCCACTTCCTCCTTTCCCGGTTCTACACATCCAATTACTACACAATCTCTTGAAAGAGTACACACATTATTTTGTGAAAATTGTTGTAATGTATTGGTAAGCAATTCAAGCAATATTAGTCTCACAAATTACACACAAAACTGTAGTTGCCAACCTCCTTCGAACATTACCAATAATTAGTTCCAGCATCTTCAATATAAATGTGGTCAACATAAACAAAGTCACACTCAATGATTGCTGAATCAGATGGCCTAGATTTAATACTTTCTGCATCATCTATATTCAAACAACTGCAGCTTCTGAACAGGTTGTTGATATTCCTGTTGAACATTGAAGTTACACAATGATTGTACACTCCAAAGGGCCATGCCATTTACTCAGCTTAAAAGACAGCCCTCAATTTCCTGGTTACATTTGTGAAAACTATGTGGAATGGACACGCAACAACTATGGCAGTTTCCATTCTAGGATATCTGATACATCCTCCTTCTTCAGTAAAATGGCGTCTCCCTATATGGATCCCTCACCCTTGTTCCTGTGTCCCAATGTTCTATTCTCTCTCCCCCCTCACCCCAAATGGAATAAGGATAGAGATTCCCTGGTCTCACCTTTCACCTCACAAGCCTCCGCATCTCTTTGGTTCACTCACCCCTTAACACCCAAAATGCCCCTTCCCCAAGTATTTTGCTCTGCAACCGCAAGAGATGTAACACTTGTCCCTATCCCTACTCCCTCCTCCCTTACTCCATTCCAGGGGGCCTTCCAGGTGAGACAGAGGTTCACGTGCACAGGCACGGAAAACGCTATCAAAACATGAGGGGGGACCGGGCCACATAATTTCGTGGCGGTCGCGCGCACATCCGCTCACACACACACACACAAGGCTTCGGAGGCTTCAGCCGTGGGCCCTGTGGACGGTAATTACAGGAACAACAGTCCAGGCTTACGGCCAGCGCAGAGAAGCAGCGCTAAATCCAGCTCAACTCTGCCTTTCTCGCCGGGTTAACCTACAGCCCTGCCTGGACTGACAGGACACCAGTCCGGAGCCGTGTAGCTAGCACTGCTTCTCCGCACTGGCCATAAGCCTGGGCCGTCGTTCCCACCCCCGGGCATGGCGGGGGGGGGGGGGGGGGGGGCACTCGGGTTTGGACAGGGACGGTCCAGCAGCGATTGCAGCGCCAGAGACCCGGGATCGATCCTGGCTGCGGATGAGGCGCAGGTCTGTGTCCAGGGCTGCTGAGAGTGTCTTTTGCTTGTGACCTGGGCATGTAATTCAAGCTACGCTCTATGATCTTTGCTCCACAGGCGTCTTCCTCCTCCAATCACCGCGCTCTATCCTCAATCCCCACCCCCCTACTTCCGCCTCTGACCGACACCTCCCTTCTCCAAACATCGTGCTGAATCATCACGGTCCCCCCCCCCCCCCCATTGCCTGCTGACCGATGTCTCTCTCATCCTATCAGTGCCCTCCTTCATCAGTCCCACCCTCACTATCTCGTGCAAAGCGGAGATTTCACCGGATTTTAAAATCCGGATTACAAAAATGGGGGGGGGAGGGCCTCCAGCGTTGAATCTCCACCCGGCGCGCCCTGCGGACTTTGGGAGCCGTGGACTCCGGTAGGAGGGGGCCGACTCAGGGTCCAGGCCGCTGAGGACGTCCCCCAGCCCCAACGTCGGACTTACAACACCCCGGGGAGCAGGCCTGAACATCGGACCGCCCGGAGCAGCGACAGCGGAGGGCTCGGGGAGGCCCGGACCACGGGTGAACATTGGGGAACATTGGGAAGAGACTGACTTTGGTGACTTCCCTCACGGTGGGAAAATTTGATCCTGCCGTGAGGGGATGTTTTATGTTGAATTTCTATCTACTCTGTGTTGGGTTCTTTATTTTTTTCCTGTATGGCTGTATGGTGACTTCATTTCACTGTGCCAATTGGCACACGTGACAAATAAAATGTATCTGTATCTGTACAAGACCAAGCTTAGACTCAATGACCATTTCACCAAACTCTTGTGCTCAATCTACCCAGGTCTACTGGATCTCCCGGTTGCTAACTATTTTAACTCCGCATCCCCATCCTGAACTTTCTATCCTGGACCTCCTCCATCGCCAGAGTGAAGACACTCACAGACTGGTGGAACAGCACCTCGTATTCCATTTTAGTAGCTTGCAACCCAATGGTATGAACACTGAATTCTCCAATTATAGGTGATGGAAGGCAATAAAGTTCAGTCATCTTCCTCCTTTGTTCATCCGTGTTGTCAGGGCTTTTGTGCCATCCGCAGTTCCCCGCTGCCGACAGTCCGATGTCCAAGCCCTCGTGTCAGGATGATGGAAACTCCGATTGGAACACTGGAGTTCCCGAGTCGGCCTCCTCTTACCAGAGAACGTGGCTTCACGGTGTTAAAGACTACAGGCCCCACGGTCGGAGCGCTTTCGCTGGCGAACCTCGGCAAAGGATCGCCCGTTCCCAATGCGCCCAAGGCTTGAAGCTACGGGCCGGTCCCCAAGAAAGGCCGCAACATTGTAGGCTGCAGGGGGGACGGAGATGCGACACGGAAAAAGAAAATTGCATCTCCGTCGAGCTTGGTTGAAGAGCTAGGTTTTAAGCAGCAACTTAAAACCAAAGTCAGCTAGTGCTTCAGTTTTGGCCTCAAAAGAACTGATGGTGCTCTTAGATATCTTACATTTTTAAACTATGTAATCCTGAGCCGAAAGATCAGAGTCTTGTTGTCTTTTGGATAATGAATTTAATGAAATGCTCTGGAAAGAGATGTTGGATAAACTCCAGATATAAACCTAGGCAGATAGCATTTTCATCTGGATGTCATATTTTAAGCAGATTTTCACTATGATCCAATAGTGATAATTTTAGACTGTTTAATCTTCTAATTATTTGTAATTTAAGAAAAGCCTGCTGTAATAAGTGCAGTCACAAGAGGACTGCAATTAAGATTAATTGGTGGAAAGGCCCAGTGTTAATTAAATGGCTCAATCGAATGGTGATTTGGAAAAGGAAGGAACACAGCAGATCAGATTTCGTGGCAAAGTCCGATCTGCTTGGGAAGGAGGTTTAAAGCTAATGTTTAAAAAGAATAATTGCAAGCGACAAGACGATTCTGAAGAGATTTTTTGAAACTGAGAATCTAAGAATGCATTTCTTGGTCTTCATAGCCATGAATAAATATTACAATTTCAGCTACTGATTATAGAGCATTTCACGTCAGAAAAGGGTCCATCAAATAACATTTGCCAGAGTTTTGAGTGAATTTTTTGTAGAAAGAATGCACTTGGAGAGTACAATGGATATAGCTGCAATCTCTCCAATTGTGGATGTTATATGCATTTAAAGGACTTGGCTCTTGGCTACTTGGAATCATGATGTCAAAATACAAATTCAATTTGTTAAAATTTAACCTGCTCACATAATAACATCAGCACTGCTAATCTTAGACATAACTGGTGTGACATTTCAAAAGGGTTCCCAAATGCAAACATTAACTATATTAATCTTTCCAGTGATGCTGCCTATTCTACTGAGTGTTTCAATTTTCTGTTCTTGTTTCAGATTTCCACCATCTGTAGTTTTTTAAATTTTCATGTGCTATGAAATTTCTGTGTCATATCGTAATGAACACTGGCAAATTGGTTCTTCCAGCCTTGAACCGAATGCTGAACATTCAATGAATTCACTTTGGAATTTGTGCTTTGTATTTCAACATTTCAAGATTCTATAATTGTAATTTTAGACCGTATCCTCATGGATTATTCCATCTGGCCTGGTTTACATCTGGAGTTTGAGCCATCAGTTCAGTTCATTGTCACGTGTACCGAGGTACAGTGAAAAGCTTTTTGTTGTGTGCTAATCAGTCAGCAAAAAGACAATACATGATTACAATCAATCCATTTACAGTGTATAGATACATGACAAAGGAATAATGTTTAGTGCAAGGTAAGCCAGCAATGTCCGATCAAGGAGAGTCTGAGGTTCACCATAGTGGTACATAGTGTTTAGTGTTTTCTGAGTCATTCGTAACTGTCACTGTATGTGATGTTGTTACTTGAGGGCGGAGCACCAAGGCAGATTCGTTGTATGTCAATACTTGGCCAGTAAACTTACTTAGTAGTTCAGCACTGCTCTCTGGTTGTGGTAGGATGATTCCGTTGCCTGATAACAGCTGGGAAGAAACTGTCCCTGAAACTGGTCGCGTGCGGTTTCACACATTTGCCTGATGGGAGAGGGGAGGGAGTGGCCAGGGTGCGACTCGTCATCGATTATGCTGCTGATCTTGTCGAGGCAGCGTGAGGTATAAATGGAATCAATAGAAGGGAGGTTGGTTTGTGTGATGGCCTGGGCTGTGTCAATTTGTTGCAATTTCTTAGATCAAAATATACAGTTTTTAAGAATATGTAACGGAGAAAGAGCAAGCACTAGCAATAAAAATAGTATTCAAATCTATGCTTTGAAATGATGTTCATTGAAGCATTTATTTTCAGATAAAGCATTCAATAATTTCTGCTGTTCATGTTAGTGAAGCAAGAGATATACTGAACAGTGTTGACAAAGCATCCGCTGCCTGGCTAAAATCAGCCAAATCAGATGATGCACATTCGTTTTTCAATCCATTGAATAACTATCATGTGAACTTAGAACCACAGGGAGCGTTTGATGCAAGCGATGTAGATGAGGGGGACAGGTTGAACAAGCACAGGAGAGAGAACGGAAATGACTTGAGTGGATACACCATTAGATGTACAGGGAGAAAGATACTGGTACACTTGGGGTAGAGTATCAAGGCCCTCGTGGACTGGTCCTGCTGAGTAGAGCATATATATCCTATGCATTTTCCCCAGTCTGCCTCTGAATTTCAATGGTCACAAATATTGGGAGAAAGATCATGTGTAAAACAGAGTATTTCACAGCAAGTGCTTCACTCCTTCACTTCCAGGTGCCTGATGCCAAAGAGAAAGCAGCCATGATCAGCAGCCCATCTGCTATCTTAAACATTCTCCACATGATCACAGCCAGAGTGCTTGTAACGGACAAATTTCACTGCTGCACTTTCCTCGACTTCCAAATTGGCTTCCACAATCTATAAATGGGAGATAGGAACACCAAAAGTACACAGCCAAGTCACAAACTATGCTGACTTTCTAATATAATTGTTCCTTTGTTAAAACTTACAGCTGGATCAAAATCAGGTACACCCATTTAGTTGTACCATGGCTGCAGCTATACTATAGACAAATGGTTCAATTAAGCCGCTCAACATATTTAAGGGTAGTAGATGCTACTCTCGTTTGTAACATCTGAACATAATTTGAAAAAATTATATTTCTTGTAGAATTTCTAAGAATAAGGCATACAAGGTACTTAGCCAATATCTATACAGTAAACCCACGTTTTAACAGACCTCTTTATAAAAAGATTTTGGTTATAGCGAATCGACCTACCGATGGCTGCCGATGCCACGCCTTCCTTGTGTGCCTCGCAGCCGCTTACAGCCACGGATCACACCGTCTCCCTAGGCGTTTCCAGGTCCGGCTCCCAACGCCACCGTCGGTCCACACAGCTTCCTCGGACGCTTCTAGGCCATGCCTGCCGCCGCCGCCGCCACCACCACCACCGACCCTTTCATTCACTCTGACCGCCACCGGGCCGCGAACATAGACTACACAGATTCTCGTCTCTCCCTCGGCCACCAGCAGGCCAGGGCCATCAACTCACCTGGATTCCAGGCCCAGTTCCAGACCGAGGGTCTGAAGCACGGTCTTGAGCCAAAACATCACCTATCCACATTCTCCAGAGATGTCCTGCTGAGTTACTCCAGCACTTTGTGTCCTTTGTGTATTAAGCAGCAGCTGCAGTTGTTTGTTTCTACTATTTATACAATTACAATATCTTCCTCGATTATAGCGGACTATCGGCAACAACACATCATTTCCCCCCGATGGTCCATTATAATGAGGGTTTTATGTAGTTTGTTACCCAAGCCCCAACCTGTGCAGAAATTGGCTGAAGCCAACAGCTTTTCTCAGTACATCAGCCAGATGGCTATCAGTCAGGTTTGTGTTCATCTATACTTTTACAGAAAGGGGAAAACTGATGAAAAGCACAAACTAACTTCATGCTTTCTGCATTGGCTGTAGTTCAGCAATCATTATTAAAACAGAATTAGTTAAGTGAAATTTGGCCATTAGAGATTTTGGCACAATGACCCATTTCTCAACATTCACTACATTACAAATGGAACTCAAATATTAATTTTAATTTCCAATCTATATAATTAAATGCTTATAAACTTAGGAAAACCTAGCTGTTTTCATTCTCAGTAAGGCTCACGTACAGCTGAACAGGAATCGGCCCCACATGTCAAAGAGGACAAATTGGCAACTTCATTCAATGGTACATAATTGCAGAAATAACTAAATATCACGTGATGCTTATAGAATTTGAAAACCGATACTCGCTGAAATAATGTAATAAGATTTTAAAGACATTAACTAAAAATAATTAGATATTAAGACACAAAATGATTATTCATCCATCGTGTATGTCCACACTTTTTAAAAAAAAAGCAAAAAACCTACTTGACCAGATCATCTGTTAAACTATTGGTTTTGATTAATTGAATTTCCAATCAGATTTTTAAAAATAACCAAGTAATACTCACTCTAACCATTGGCTAAAAGAGGCCATGAAATATCTTTGTCGAGTCAAAGTGAAAATCCAAAGACTTTTTACATGTACATTGAAAACAAGAGATTAATGAAGGAGAAGGTAGAACCACAGGATAAAGGAGGGGATTTATTTTGGAGTCAAGAAACGTAGACCATGAGGTATTAAATGGGCACTTTGCATCTGTTTCAGAACAAAATGATAGTGTTGGGGCTGTTGAAGACCATTAAGCAGATACCTCCCTAGGGCCTGATGGGATCTATCCCAGGTTATTGAGAGAGGCAAGAGGAGATTGCTTGGGTCTTGAAGATCTTTGCATCTTTTCTAGCCACAGGCAAGGTCCCGAAGGACTGGAGAGTAGCCAATATTGTTCCTTCGTTAAAGAAGGGTGGTAGAGACAATCCAAGAAATGGTAGGCCGGCGAGTCTTACCTCAGTAGTTGGGAAGCTATTGAAGATAATTCTTCAGGATATGATTTGATCTCATTTGGAAGAGAATGCGCTAATTCGTGAAGGTCATTTATCCACGGCAAATCATGTCATATGAACTCGATTGTGTTTTTGTTTGAGGTGACAAAGGTGTTCAATGAGAGCATGGTGTTGGATATTGTCTATGTAGATTTTTGTACAAGATTGGATAACGTCCATCATGAGAGGTTGATCTAGAAGATTAAACTGAATGGGGTACATGGTAGCTTGGTTGTTTTATTTCAGAAATAGTTTATGCATAGAAACCAGAGTTATGGTGGAAGGGTGTTATTCTGTTGGAGGTCCATGACCAAAAATGTTCTGCAGGGATCTGTGCTGGGACCTCTGATGTTTGTGATATATAAATGACTTGGATGTAAATGTGGTTAGATGTGTACATGGGCCCCAGCTATGCCAGCCTCTTTGTAGGGTACGTTGAACAATCCACATTCCAGGCGTATATTGGCCCTATCCCCAAACTTTTTCTCCGTTACATTGATGACTACATCGGTGCTACCACCTGCACCCATGCAGAACTCAAGTCAAATCAAAAAAAGTCAAACAAACTTTATTGTCATTTAGAAATACATTGATATATGCAGTTCCAAACGAAATTCAGTTGCATTTGGCTCCCTGTGCAACACGATAATTAACAGAAGGATAAACATGGATAAAATGGATAAAAAGGATAAAATGATAAATAGACAATGGTGGCAGCCCATTACATGGCATTCAGGAGTCTGATGGCTCGTGGGAAGAAGCTGTTGCAGAACCTTGATGTTCTGCTCCTTATGCTGCGATATCTTTTGGCCGAGGGCAGCAGAGTGAACAGTCCGTGATGGAGATGTGTGGGGTCTTTTATAATACTGCTGGCCTTAGACACGTTTGGTCGCAATATCCCCGATTGAGGGGAGAGAGGTCCCGATGATTTTTTCCGCTGTCCTCACCACTCTCTGCACGGACTTCCAGTCAGAGGCTTTACAGTCCCCAAACCAGACAGAGATACAGCTGGTCAAAATACTCTCTACTCATGGACTTCACCACCAATTTTCATCCTGCACTCAAATTTACTTGGACATTTCTGACACCTCCCTCCCCTTTCTTGATCTCTCAGTCTCCATGACAAGAAATAGACTATTGACTGACGCCAATTACAAACCCACTGACTCCCACAACTATCTCGACTACACTTCTTCCTACCCTGCTTCCTGCAAACTCTATCCCCTACTCCCAATTCCTCCGTCTACACCGCATCTGTGCCCAAGATGAGGTGTTCCATACTAGAACATCCGAGATGTCCTCATTCTTTACGGAACGGGGTTCCTCTCTCCCATCGTAGATGAGGCCCTCACTCATGTCTCCTCTGTGCCCCACAGCTCTGCCCTTGCTCCCCCTCTCCATAGTCGCAACAGAGACAGAGTCCTCCTAGTCCTTACCTTCCACCCCATCAGCCGTCTCATAGAACACATAATTCTCTGAAATTTCCACCACCTCCAACAGGATCCCACCACTAGCCACATTTACACATCACCACCCCTTTCCGCCTTCACAGAGACCGTTCCCTCCGCAAGTCCTTGGTTAACTCATCCCTTCCCACCCAAACCATCCCCTCCCCAGGTACCTTCCCCTGCAACCGCAGAAGATGCAACACCTGTCGCTATACCTCTTCACTCGGCTCTGTCCAGGGATCCCAACAGTCTTTTCAGGTTAGGCAGAGATTCACTTGCACCTCCTTCAACCTCATCTATATCCATTGTTCAAAATGTGGACTCTTATACATCGGCGAGACCAAACACAGACTGGGCGATTGTTTCGCGGAACACCTTCGTTCAGCCCGCATGAACCAAACTGATCTCCCGGTTGCTGGACACTTTAATTCTCTTTCCCATTCCTACACGGACCTTTCTGTCCTTGGTCCCCTCCATTGTCAGAGTGAGCCTAAATTGGAGGAACAGCATCTCATATTTCGCTTGGGCAGCTTACAGCCCAGTGGTATGAATATTGATTTCTCTCACTTCAGGTAGCCTTGGTATTCCCTCTCTCTGTATCCCTTCCCCCACCCAAGTTGCACTGGCATCTCATTTTCACCCCACAAACAGCTTACAATGGCCTGTTTCCTTTATTATCATTACTTTTTTCATTCATTGTTCTTTATCTGTCCACATCACCGTCTATATCGCTCGTCTCCCTTATCCCTAACCAGTCTGAAGAAACTCCTTCACCCAAAACGTCACCCATTCCTTCTCTCCAGAGATGCTGCCTGTCCCACTGAGTTACTCCATCTTTTTTATACTGCAGATTTGTAGGACTTTGGTAAGTCCGTATTTCAAACATTGTATCCAGTTCTGGTCACCGATGACAAGGAAAGATATGGAGGCTTCGGAGAAGGTGCAGAAGATGTTAACCAAAAGCTGCCTCAATTAGAAGGCATTAGCCAAAAGGAGAGCTTGGACAAACTTGAATTATTTCCTCTTGAGTGGAGGCTGTGGGGAGAGCTGATATTAGTATATTAAATAATGAGAGACATAGATAAGGTAAACGGTCAGAACCTTTCTCGTAAGTGGTGAAATTACAAAAATTGCAGGGGCATAGTTTTAAGCTGCCATCAATATGCTATCTTTTCTTATATTTTTTGTTGATACTATGTTAGTCATGAACCCAATAAAGTACTTGTCAACTTTTTTTGAAGGAATTTGAAATTTGACTCCTTTGTCACATTTGTGTGCAGTATTGTAAAAAGACACATACATTTCATTAATTTGTTCTATATCCCTCTACATCACCATCTATATGTCATTTCCCTTTCCCCTGACTGTCAGTCTGAAGAAGGGTCTCGACCCAAAATGTCACCTATTCCTTTTCTCCATAGATGCTGTCTGAGTTACCCCACCCAGCTTTTTGTTTCTATCTTCGGTTTAAACCAGCATCTGCCGTTCCTTCCTACAAACCAAGTCATCCTGCTCTGTTTCAACAAGACAAAGACAAATAGATACATCGCTGTTCTAAATCATTAACCTTCTTTCCCAATTCCATTAACAGTCAACAACTCTAATTCTTTTCATCTGTCAACTGATTCCAATCCAATCTTGAGTCAACAATTAACAGGGACTTCATTTCCAACACGTTAGTTACTCTTCTTCCTGTTTGTCTTGGAATTTATTAATTCGAGCTCCACAGAACTGCCAATTTGGAACCAAGATGAAGTAATCTAGCCATACACTAGGAACAATATTTTATTACGAAGCCTACAATTTCCCCTAAGATATTTCCCCCCATAGTTTAACGTAGACGTTCTTCACACTATCCTATAATCCTATAATCATGAAACCTCCATTATTGCAGATTGAGGTCATTCAACACTTCAGGTAGGTAATGCCGAGGTCCCCGTGAACTGAAACATGCAATAAAGTACGATGCTAGTAACACTACCCAAGGGCTTATAGTGTATCATTTTGAATTGTGTACAATGGGATATGTGCACTTTTAAACAAAAATCCTATCAACTCCCTCAAAGTACAAACAATTCTTACAAATCTGTTTGCTGGTTATAATATAATGATGGTCAACATATGTCCGAATTAAGCAAGTTTATCAACTGCTAATGAATTGGTAGTTTTGGATAGCTGTTTATTTCTCCAAATGAGTGTGTTAAATTGATAGATTCAAAGCCTTGGCACAGTCCTTTAAATGATCGGCAGCTCAGAACATTCAGGAGAAATTCTGTCCCACAAATTTGATTGAACTCTTTGAAGGATTTAAGCATACTGATGAAGGGAATTAGATGTTGTCGACAGCGATTTTTATAAGGCTATTGACAAGACCCATGGAAGGTTGGTTAAGAAGGTTCAATCTTTGGGTGTTAATGGCGGAGTAGCAAGATGGATTCAACAGTGGTTGAATGGGAGATACCAGAGAGTAATGGTGGATGGCTGTTTGTCAGGGTGGAAGCCGGTGACCCGTGGGGTGCCTCATGGATCTGTGTTGGGTCCACTGTTGTTCGTCATGTACATCAATTGTCTAGATGATGGGGTGGAAAATTGGATAAGCAAGTATGCAGATGATACTAAGATAGGTGGTGCTGTGGATAATGAAGTAGATTTTCAAAGTCTACAGAGAGATTTGGGCCATTTGGAAGAGTGGGCTGAAAGATGGCAGATGGAGTTTAATGCTGATAAGTGTGAGGTGCTACATCTTGGCAGAACAAATCAAAATAGGACGTACATGGTAAATGGTATGGAATTGAGGAATGCTGTGGAACAGAGGGATCTAGGAATAACTGTGTATAGTTCCCTGAAGGTGGAATCGCATGTAGATAGAGTGGTAAAGAAAGCTTTTAGTGTGCTGGTCTTTATAAATCAGAGCATTGAATATAGGGGTAGGGAAGTAATGTTAAAATTGTACAAGGCATTGGTGAGACCAATTCTGGAGTATGGTGTACAATTTTGGTCGCCTAATTATAGGAAGGATGTCAACAAAATAGAGAGAGTACAGAGGAGATTTACTAGAATGTAGCCCGGGTTCCAGCAACTAAGTTACAGAGAAAGGTTGAACAAGTTAGGTCTTTATTCTTTGGAGTGCAGAAGGTTAAGGGGGGACTTGATTGAGGTCTTTAAAATGATGAAAGAGATAGACAGAGTTGACGTGGATAAGCTTTTCCCCATTGAGGGTAGGGAAGATTCAAGCAAGAGGGCATGACATGAGAATTAAGGGACAGAAGTTTAGGGGTAACATGAGGGGGAACTTCTTTAGTCAGAGAGTGGTGGCTGAGTGGAATGATCTTCCAGCAGAAGTGGTGGAGGCAGGATCGATTTTAACAATTAAAAGTAAAGTGGATAGGTATATGGACGGGAAGGGAATGGAGGGGTATGGTCTGAGTGCAGGTAGATGGGACTAGGGGAAAATAAATGGTCGGCACGAACTGGAAGGGCCGAGAAGGCCTGTTTCCGTGCTGTAATGGTTATATGGTTATCATGCCCGGTACGCTAGTCAAAAGAGTCCAAAAAACTAAAGCAGATTGTGCTTTACTAAATCAACACTTGATTAGGAAGTGTGTATGCAAATTGCATCTTAAAACATGTTAAAGATGCAATAGCTGAATTAAAACTAAACCAAGCTATTCAAATTGGTCGCATTTTAATTTTAGAAATGGGTTCCCAATCAGTTTTCTGTTAATGATACATTCAGTTTCAAAGTAAAAATACAGCAAAACTGCCTGCTCATCTTCTGTCGGAATATCAGCCATTCAGTCCACTGAGTGTATGCTAGCTCTCAGAAATCCCATTCTTCCCAGTGTTGGAACTGAGAGTGCAATGATGATTCAATTGGACTTAAATATTACTATTTCATACAAAACTATAATTTAGTTTGGAGTATTTATACTTGCAGTGTAACATCTGTGGGTTCTTCCATATTATTCATGAGGCAAGTAACAAGGATAACTTTTGAACATTCTTCATTGAAGGCCAATAAAGTTTACATTTTTTTTAAATCTACCAAATAGTATATACACTGATGCTGTGCCATGAAGGAACAATCTTTATCTGCATCAGACTATATATACTTAGTAAACAGCAAGTGTCCCAAACTTGGTTAATCCCAACTGTGATATTTTTTAAATCCCTCATTTACTCTAGACATTAATAAATACCCATTTGCATTGGCTTGAGTTTGGTTCCTACCTAGAAATGATGGTACCATCCAATCAGTACTAACTCAAACATGACTCATCTTGCATGTTCTCTATGTTGGATTAAGGCACCAAGGATATGGTTGCTGAATTTGCTAATGACACATAATACATATGTAGGCAAACTGTTAAGAGCGCCCAAGGAAGCTTCAGAAGAAACACATTTTGGTTGAGTAGACAGGCAAAGCAAATGGAGTTTAATGTGAGGAGAATGTTAAAACATTCATTTTGACAGGAAAGATAAATCAGCATTTTATCAAAATGCTGAGATATTGCAGAGCGAACATGTAAAGGCTAAGTGAATCAAATGCAAAAGTCGGAGGGTTATGTTGCGCTTCAGAGATATCTGGAGCTTTTTATAAAATATTGTATAAATATGTAATGCTTCGGACTTAGTTGAGATTTATTGATTAATATGTATAATGGATGGATCTCTCTTCCTCATCAATCCATAACTAAAGTAACCTCTCATTACCATCTTCAAATGAAGACAGGTATTGCTCTGTGTGCATGTTTGAGGTCGATTTAGAACTACTGTGGCTCCATTTCAGACAGTCCTGACACCTTCTCCATGACGATGTAATTTTCGATCATCCATACAGTTCACCTATACGCAGCCTGCTGTAGGCACTCATCAGCTACAATGAAAATTACTTCATCAAGTTCAGCAGAGAAATCGCTCACGGTCTCTCAAGACAGCTGTCGGGCAGCTTCCTACATTAATGGGCTGTATAAGTAATCCCGAAAGCACAATATCCGCTGCCATTATCAGATTGGTAGACTTTGGTCCAAGATCAGCCAATAGCACATTGGGGGCAGAATTAAATTCCTGTTAACTTTTGAAATGCCAAAAATGGCCAGTCTCCTTCCCAATTTATGTAGCAAAAACAGTATTCATTTTCCCAGCTTACTCCACATAACTTACTCTCTTGTCATTGCTCCTCATCCCACACCATGGCTCCTTTTACTCAATATTGTGGCCAAATTAGCTGCAATCTCAATAATACTGAAGCACACGGAAACAACAAGACTCAGTAATCAAGGCTCAAATATCCAATCCAAGTGATTTCAATCGCCAGTTCTCCCATTCTGGTCTACTAAAGACCAAATAACCTCCAGCTATTTGCATGTTTAATTTTAGTCATTGTGGATATGCATTCAATCAATTCTCAGTTGAATAACTATCTGGGGATTTCCTCACATCATTTTTCCATTATGGACTGATGATGTTTTCAGGGCCAACTGAACTCCATATGACAACTATGTTAAAGCACTTAACCCCCGTGCATGAGCTGTTGCATGGTTGCTTCAGTCCATACTAAACTGCACATAGGTTCAGTTTACTGGAATAAATGCTTCAACAGCACGAATGCTGCTGGGCAAAACTATTTTTATTTTGTGACCTTTTAAGTGACAGTTCCTCGTCAGTTTTGGGAGATTACCAAGAAGAGTTGTCCAATCACAGTTGAATGTTCAACATCATTCTTACACTTGTATACCTCCTCTTCCACCCTGCATCTTAAGTACAAATATAATTTATCTTAGTAGAATGTTAGTCTGAAGAAGAGTCCCGACCTGAAATGTCATGCATCCACGTCCTCCAGAGAGGCTGCCTGACTTGCTGAGTTGTTCCAACACTTTATTTCCTCTCTAATCTCAGTTGACAATCAGTTTGGCCTTGAGACTATGGCAAATATGGGCCTTCTCTGCAGTAATGTCACCGTTAGTGAATCTAAAATAACCAGCATTATTTCCACATGGATTATCTTCTTTCCACATGGATTATCGTGGATTATCTTCGAGAGACATAGCAAACTCCAAGAAGGCACACTGTTTCAAAATAGTACTGCCGCTCACCAATGGAGTCAGTCCAAATTATTTTACCATTACAATCTCATATCTTCCATTTCACAAAATCATTGTTTTTGAAACTTGATCCATAATTCAGATTGCTGGGAATATCACTAATGGTCCCAACCTTCCTGCCAGGAACGCTGCCTTTGTTATAAATGGCTACATTGTATTGATAATGGTTTATTATTGTCATACATACCCAGATACAGTGAAATACTTTGTTTTGCAGGCAAATTATACTTTCCACAAATACATCTGATGGAGCAAATGCAAAAATAAACCAGAGTGCAGAAAATAGTGTTAGAACTGCAGAGACCATGTAAATAAAAAGTCTTCAATCATTTCATATGCTCTTTGCAGCACAACCAAACACACTAAGTGGTGGAGAACCATTCTGTAATTCACCCACATTCACCCTGCCTACAAAATCCCCACACATGATTAAAGCCATGCTACTTCAAACATCCCAGGCTCTTCACCAGTGTGCACCTGTAGACCCTAGTGTTGCTGGAAAGGCAAGTAACACGAACAAAGCTTCCATGTAAACATTTTGTTGAAATCAGATACTCACAGTCATCAAAAAACAGAAACTATAGATGCTGGAAATATGAAATGTATAAGTGGAGGAGTAACTCTGCAAGTCAGGCAGCACATGGACAGAAACACGGGGTTAATCATTCAAGCTAATGACCATCTGTGCAGGCACAATTAAAAAAAAGCATGTTTTACCTGCGGAGAAACATGCAGAAAGCAGATAGGAATGCGTGAGAATACAGTAAACCCTCTTTATAACGGACTGGGGGGGGGGGGGGGGGGGAATGGTGTCCATTATCGTCAATTGTCCGTTATAACAGAGTAACGGATTGTGATTGAAAAAGTAGTGGAAACAACTCCTGATGCTTGTTAATATACAAATGGACACAAGATGCAGGAAAAACTCAGCAGGTCATGCATCAAATCTTGAAAACCTGGATAATGACCTTTCCAGTCAAGACTCTTCTTCAGATTTGGTCTGGAATCCCGGTGAGGTTGATGGTGGCAGGGGAGAGGCGGGGATCGGCTGTGTCATAGGCCGCGGCCTCGCGGGTGGTCGGAGGGCTGCCGATGAAGCTGCGCGGGCCAGCAGTGGTGGCAGTAGGCCTGGCCTGGTAGCAGCCGGGGCTGGCTGTGTTGGCTGAGGGGTGACGTCGGCAGCCTGGCCTGGAAGCGGCCGGGGAGGTAGTGCAGGCTGGAGTGGCGATAGCACCCTGGCCTGGCTGTAAAAGTCAGTAGGTCCGTCTGCTATAACCAAAGGCAGGAAAGGGGTACTGATTGGGGATGATCAGCCATAATCACATTGAATGGCGGTGCTGGCTCGAAGGGCCGAATGGCCTACTCCTGCACCTATTGTCAAAATCCATCATAAAGAGGTCGGTAATAATGAGGATTTACTGTATCTCTGATAGGGCAGAGACCAAGCACAACTGGATGGCACAGATAGTGTTGTGGTGCCTGCAAGATGGGACAGCATGTTTGTTAACTGCAGTTGATCTTTCTGGAGAACTAAAGGGACTAAAGATAAGCTAGAACAGATGAGAACAAAATACTGAAACAAACAAGTGTAAAAATTAACAGCATTATTCTATCTCAAGTCACAACATAAGGTATACAATTTATAAAGATAAACAAACAACATGATTAAAAACATCAACCAAAGTGTGCCGTTAACAATTAGGATTGAAGTTACAATTTAATCATTGTTTAAATCTGGTTCCAAGTGGATTCGTCGCCAAATGAATACCATAGAATTTTGATTCAAGAGCATTCTGAAACTAACAAAAAGGTGCTAGTCAGATTAAGTTTAACTCCGTTAAACAGCCTTTGAAATTAATGCTCAATTTCCTGTTCATGATTTTGAACTGATTTTACACTGATATAGTTTATTCGGAAATACAAGCCTTAAATTGAACAAAATTAGTTGCCAGAACAGGTACAAATAATACAAAACTAAAACAACTGCAAGAAGTTATAGTCATTTTAAAGCAGTACCAAAAACAATGACACAAGAAGATCCATGTTGAATCTAGACCGTACAACTTGATGACTTTGTCTCCACACCACCAAACCTATATTTAGGTCCTTGATAATTAGCACCAGTGAAGAAATTCTAGGTTTCACTGGTCGGGAAAATGAGGACTAGTTTGATGGGAATATCCCAGAGACCGAGGAGCTGGTTAACCACAAATACATATTGCTTCCAAAATGAAAACTCCATCACATAACGTTAAAGTACACAGTATCACAAGTCCGAAATCCAACTGAAATCCCATGATGTAAAGAGCCAGGAGGGGGAAAAAAACATGTAACAACCCAACCATTAGCACACACGCACAGATTGTTCAGAGTTGACAAGGCCATCATTTGTCCAAACCCCACTCCACTGAGAGATCAAATAGGTGAACTTAAACCACACAGGCAGTCAGCACTTACTGAAATGGGCATGAAGTAGTTCAAACTCTGGTCCAACCTCACCATTAGTCTTGACCAATAAGTCCAAGGTCATATACAAAGTGAAGAACAAAGTTACTGCGAGTTCTAAAACTTGAAGAAACTTCAGTCAAACTTAGAACCTTGGCTTCATTATCATGACCATTCTCAAGAGATGCAACAATTCCAGTTACATTAACAGCACAGGCACTTCTCCACAGACAAGCACAGGCAAAGTCACTGCACACACATTTATCAATGTGGCTTAAGAGCTGTTCAAAAATCCCACATTTAGAATACATTCATCTAGAGACAAAAAGGACATAATCTGCATCAGGTGTCAGTTGCAGGAGAAATGCAGGAAACCATATTAATCAGCTTTCAAAAGCTATTGCATTTGAGAGGGGAATGGAATATCTTTTACTCATTTCGCAGAAATGAACATTGATCTTGGATCTGCTACATGATGAAACCCAATCTCAGTGCTAGCCAGTGTAACAGAAAGCTGCATAATTACTCCAATACTTATCTACCGTCCTCACAGCTATGCCTCACCAATAAGTTTCCTTGTGGAGTGGACTTAATCTACAGGACAAATGGATAACTGTTCACTTGCATTGCCTTCACTACAGATTCAAGGACACTTTAACTTTGGTTAAACACCCCCCCCCCCCCCCCCCCTCTCTCCTCCAACCTGTGTCTGCTGTACAATCTCTTCATCCAACCATAACTAGACTGTTAAAGAACAGGGACCAGCACATAAATCATAGCAGCCAGCCACCTCAATGAAAGCACACTTTAATTAGGAAATTAACCATTGCCTTTGTTATACGGCAACCTTTTGGCTGTCTGACGACATGTCTGAGAACCAAGGCACAAGATCAGTCTACTGTTCCATGGTCCTTGAGACATCCAGAGTCTACAGAAAGAAGGCACCTCCAATCACTGCAAAGGTATCATCCAAGCCGTGTCTGCAAAATTATCCAAATTCACCGCAAGGCATGCAAACTTTCTTCTGCCAATATCCACAGCACTGAGGTCTGGACTGCACAGCCAGCTTGGATGGGAGGACCATCTTTTTCACATGCCCAACACAAGATGACAACATTCCAAGCAACATGACACAATGCACAGAGAAATCAGTATCAAAATGAAAAAGCATTTAGGATGGCATTGAGAAGTGGGGTGGAAAGCTTGTGACTCAAAACTCTCACATCCAGAGTTCAATCCCAAACTCTGACGCTCTCAGTGTGTGGCATTTACATGTTCTCTCGGTGAACACTTTCTTCAATGTTTGCTTTTCTCCCTCAAATGAAAGATGTGCTGGTTGCTAGGGTTAGGGTTAATAGGTGTAAAGTAGGCAGAAAAGGGTGGAACTGATGGGCATCTTTCCTATAGTGGATACTTTGGGAATGTGGTGAAATCAGATGGATGGGTTTTCTCTAAAAGTTAAAGAATAATTAACTTTAAATCAATTTGTTAGGAGCAAAGAGGCCCAGCAAAGAGTCATACAGCACCGAAATAGGCCTTTTGGCCCAACTCATCCATGCTGACCAAGATGTCCCATCTAATCTAGTCCAATTTTCCAACATGACACCTTTATCCCTCTGAACCTTTTCTATCCCATTACATGTGCAAATATCTTTTAAATGTTCAGATCGTATCTGGCACAACTGCTTCCTCTGGCAGCTCGTTCTTCATGCCTATGTGTCAAATCGTTGCCAGTCATGTTCCTGTTAAATCTTTCCCTCTCACCTTAAACCTATGTCCTCCAGGTTTTGATTCCCCTACCCTGGGAAAAGGATTATATGCATCCACCCTATCTATTTCCATGGGGATGTTATGCATCTCTCTATAAGATCACCCCGCAGGCCCCAGCACTCCAAGGAACAAAGTCCTCGCATGCCCAATCTCTTCCTATAGCTCAGATCTTCGAGTCCTGGCAACATCCTCGTTAATATTCTCTGCACTCATTCCAGATTCCAGTTCAATGGTACCTTTCCTACAGTAAATAGGTAGAAACACGCTACCTCCACGCCCACCTGTTGTCGCCCCCCCTCCCCTCTCCCCAGTAGCGGAGCCTGCAGATTCCACGCTGGCATCATTAGCCACCTCATTTCCACTGGATTAAACTCATGTTCGGTCATCAGGGACTGCTTGAATACTCATCAATTTAGGAATTCCCAGCTGCAAAACCATTTTGCGATATCCCCCCTCTTCTCCCCAAGATACTATCGTTTTAAATCAGGATGGGTTACGTGAAAGGTTACATTTGCATTTCAAATCACGAAATACCAGCAATGAAACACTGAATGGCCAAGTCAATGTGTGTTGTCGGAACCTTACGTAAACCATGAATGGTTGGCATGCACGGGCCACGTTACAGTTGTGTGCCGGATAAGGTGGAGATTTTCCAACCAACTTATTGTTCAAATTAGCAGTGATTCCAAACTGCAATGCTGCAGAGAGCTGATAGAAATCATTGTGCCAGGAACAAGCTTACCTTGAATGCCCGGGACTGTGAGGGAAGCGATGGCATCAGCTGCTGCTTCGCAGTCTGGGCATCCACTCCATGCTCAAACATGCACGGAGAGCAAGCACGTCAATGAACGCGGCACACACTTCAAATCAAAAGGCACAACCAAACTTAACCCCCATCTCAAATCGCACACAAGAGGCCTCGAAGAATGGTGGGCAAAATATTGTTTTTTTTCTCTCTCACACAAAAACTACCATTTAAGTTTATTTCACGCTGCTGCTGCTTCGCGAACAGACAACTCCCAAAGAAGGGCTTATAGTACGGAGACGAGGCTGGGCTGGGAACAAGGACGAGGCAGTAACTGTGCGGGCAGCGTGGATGGCAGCCTCCTTGTAAGGAGGCGCCGGTCCGTCCCCAGCACCCGTGTATGTGTGTGCGTGTATGTATGGTGTGTGTGTATGTGTGTATATATGTGTGTGCCTCTCCCAGCGGCTCGCGTAAAACGCGAGAAAGCAGCGCTTTTTTTCCAACCCACCCCATAATAATTTTTGGTATTTGTATTACCTCGTTCCTGATCAGCTTGCAAACACGAAGGCATATTCTTCTTCCACACCGGCATCTTTGAAAGGATTCATGCAAAGGCTGGCGGCGGTGCAGAGCTCTCGGTCCTCAGCCGGTCGCGTACACCAGCAGCTGGCGGTGAGCGCCCGCCCTGCCTCCCTCCTCCCCACACCGTTCTTCCCCGCCGCTGCACGGTGGCCTCGTTGTCAAGCGCCACCACCCCCGGGGGCTCCACACACACACGCCAGCCAGCCAGTGCTGGGGATCCAGAGCACCGCCAAACTTCACCACATTAGCAAGAGAAAATGAACCCCGTGGTAACAAAACACAAATCTTACTTTTACAAAATGCACGGTCACGGATTGACTCGGCTTCTTTAAAAAAAACACAATCACGCTTGGAAATTCATTCCCCCCTTTCTGTACAAAGATCAGGAGGAATTCAGGTGGGGGAACAAATCCTTGACAGAGTACTGAAAGTGGACGAGTCGAGCTCGTAAAATCGACTGGGAGAAATGGTGCAGTCCATTCACGAGTTTAGATAATCACAGGACAGGTTGTTGGAATCCATGCCAGGGATCTTCACTTTAACCAGAACACTGCTTCAAGGTGTTCGGCTTCACTTAAACGTATCCCTGGAAGGGCGAGCCAAGCTCAGCGTGTGCTTCCTCTGGATTGTCACAAAAGAAAATGTATGTCCTCTCAAACAGTCATGATCGCTGTTAAGCACAACGTGCCATTTCTAGACCGAAGGCATGGTCTAATCGAAAAGAAATGATCATCTACCTCCAAAAGCAAAGGATATCTTCTGCCGCACGTACGCACTTTCTGTTTCCCTGCTACCCATGCTGCCACTCTGATGCATTTGCAACTTCTGTTTTTAATTTGCCCCATTTAAAGTATTTTGTGAAGATTTCTGCTGCTATTAATTAGATAATAGCACCCATTTAAAAAAAAAAGGTTTATGTGTAGAATCTATATGGAGTACAAAGTTGAGTTTAACTTTTCATCCCAGTTTAAAAATAATGATAGATCTGTATTAATTGTCAGAGGTGCTGGAGGGTAAACTATTTGTGAACTGTTACACTATTCAACTGGCATACGAATTAAGAGATAGTTTTCGAGGGAATAAGGGGTGAACATTTTCACGCGAATTCTCAAATAAATGAAACAATACTGTGTTCATAATATTTTTCGTCCTCCACGTGGTAAATCAGTGAAGAACCAATGAAAAGCAATATGTTTACTTATAATTGTCCCTTCGCAGGAAGGACATTGAAGCCAAAACAAACTCATTGGGAAGTCACTCAGTGCAAAATTGTTAGAATGATAACAGTAATGGAACGTTCTACAATGCAAGTACGGGCTCTTTGGCCCACATTGTCTGTGCCAAACATGATGCCGTTTTACCAATCTCCCTGCCTGCATGTGATCCATATCACTCATTTCCCTGCATATTCATGTGCCTATCTAAAAATGTATTAAATGTGACTATTGTATCTGCATCTATCACCATCCTCAACATCTTGTCCCAGAGACCTACTGCTTTCTGTGTGGGGAAAAAAAAACTTGTCCCACACATCCCAGGACAAGATGTAGGGTGGCACAGTGGTGCAGCAGTAGATTTGCTGCCTTACTATGCCAGAGACCAGAGTTCGATCCTGACTACAGATACTGTCAGTGCTGAGTTTGTATGTTCTCCCTGTGACCACATGGGTTTTCTCCAGGTGATCTGGTTTCCTCCCACATTGCAAAGATGTGCAGGTTGGCTTCAGTATAAAATTGTAAATTGTCCCAAGTGTGTAGGATAGTGAGAGTGTACAGGGTGATCGCTGGTCAGCTTGGACCCAGTGTTTGTTTCCACACTGTATCTCTAAATCTCCTTTAATCTTTCCCACTCTGACCTTAAACCCTATTTATTTCTAGTCTTTCAGATTTCCACACTGGAAAAGATTCTGACTGTCTACCCTTTATATGTCAATTATAATTTTATATACTTAGAGTGAGAAATGAAAGCCAGATAAAAAGGGATCTGTCCGCCTCAATGAAAAATATATATTTGCAAAATGATAAGGCAGGAATATATTTCTAGTTAAGGAATAAGAAGGGTTTTGGCTCAAAACATTGCCTATTTCCTTCGCTCCATAGATGCTGCTGCACCCGCTGAGTTTCGCCAGCACTTTTGTCTATCATTCATTTAAAATTGTCACTGAGCAATGGTTAGGTGGGTGTTTGTTTTTTGTGGTGTGTTGCTGGAGTTTTGAATGCCATAATACAGATTAATTAAAGCCATGTTCAAAAGAAACTAGATAAATATTTGAAGAAAACAATAAATGCAGGGAACACTCATCAGGCAAGACAATATGTGGAGAGGGAAACACAGCTTCTTCTTCTTTCGTGTCCTTATGCTATATAGTGGCTCGCCACTGCCGTACACATCGTTGTGCTATTGGAGTGTTAAGTGCAAGGACTGCAGTAGTACATGGATTATCCAGCAATGGGCATTGCAGTAGGTGTTGCATTGTCTGGGTCTGTGTGCCACAGTCACAGGTTGTTGTAGCCCCATTTGTGCATTGTCACCCTTGACCGCCCGACCTCGGTTCGCAGTCGGTTGAGACATCTCCAGTTCAGCCAGTGTCCATCAGCACCTGGTGGTAAGCACTCTGCTGCTGGTTTGTGCCCATCTTGGTGGAAATGGGGACAGTGGCGAGTCTGTTCTTCCACATCTGGAGATGAGCTTCAGTTGGTGTTGTTTCCAATGGGGAGCCCTTACGGGATTTTAACCGCCTGGGAGGGGGCACATGGTTGTGTAATGGGTGTCTATCGTCTGTCAGTTGTTTCAGACGCTCTGTCCTACTTGCGACAGCTCTCCTGATGTCTGGTGGAGCGATGCCAGCCAGTAGGTAAACGTTGTTTATGTCCGTAGATCGGAGGCACCCAGTGATGCTACGGCAGCTGGCATTCAAGGATGAGTCAATCTTCTGTGCATGTGTAGATCTCTCCCAAGCAGGGCAAGCATATTCTGCAGCAGAGAAGCAGAGTGCTAAGGCTGTAGTACGTACTGTTGTTGGGTAGGCACCCTATTTGGTGGTGGTGAGTTTGTTCAATATGTTGTTGCCCGTGCCCACTTTGCTTTAGTTTTTTCCACATGTGCCTTGAATGTTAAGCAGCAGTCGAGTGTGACTCCAAGGTAGACAGGGTTTGGGCAATGTGTTAGTGGGAGTCCAGACCATGTGACGTGTGGTTGATGGTTAGCATCTTGTTTCCTCAGGTGGAATGCACAGACTTGTGTTTTCGATGGGTTTGCACGCAGCTGGTTTTCCTCATAGTTTGAAGATAAACCGGTCAGTGCCTCTGTCAGCGTTGTCTCACCATCTTGGAACTGTGTACCTTGTGCTGTTATACAGAGATCATCAGCATAGAAGAAGCGCTGAGTTACCAAGTCAGTTGGCTGGTCATTGGTGTAGATGTTGTACAGGATCGGTGACAGAACACTTCCTTGAGGGAGGCCGTTCTTCTGTCATCGCCATCTGCTACATTTCTCTCCTTTCTCAACAAAGATCCTTTGATTTGGGAGCATCGTGTGTATTAGCTCGGTTAGATGCAGATCTTTTGTCATCTCAAGGATGTTGTAGAGGAGTCGTTTACAGGTAATAGTGTTCTTCTTCTTCTTTCGTACGGCGTGCATAGCCTAAAGTTGTCGGACAACTTGTTCTATTTGATTGTGCATGCCGGGTTGATTGCATTTGTCGAAACAGGGCGGACCACGTGAAGGTTCCACTCTCCCACCCCAGGTGATAGTGTTGTATGCTGCTGACAAATCGACAAACACTTCTCCCATGATTTGCCCTTGCTCAAAGCCATCTTCGATATGTTGCGTTAGGTTGAGGAGCTGGCTTGTTGTGGACTTGGCTGGGCGGAATCCTGCCTGTTCTGATATTAGGTGTTCATCTACATATGGAGCAAGGCGATTGAGGATGAGTCTCTCAAATAGTTTGTAGGTGTGGCAGAGTAGAGAGATGGGTCTATAACTCTTTGCCTAATGTTTAAACACAGCTAATGTTTGAAGTTGATGTAACTTGTTTTTTAAATAATCAATTTATTTGCTTTTGTTAAGACTATACTGAGAGACATTATTTAATTGACTTCCGTAATAAAGATTTGCCCAGTTAAGCCAACACAGCAGCAAACTTGTTGGAAAAGCATAAAGCTTCTTTAATTCAAGTCTCTGCGTGTACCATCTTCTAGTGCCATTGTGTTTAAGGAAGGAAGTGTTATTCCGTGTGTTCCCTGTGTTTTAACAACTAATATAAAACTAATTTAATTGACCCATAAATTGATACTACATGGGAACATATTAAAACTTTACACTCCATCCACATAACCACACACCACCCTTTCCCAAACTGCTAGTTCCAATTTTACATTCAATCCCATTTTATTTAATCCCTTTATCAGTGCTGTATCATCAGTTCAGCCGTCAATTCTTGTCTTTGCATTTGACTTTCTCTTTTGCCTGTTAAAAGGCAGTATTCATCAGCTCCTCTATCGAGCTTCCAAATCTCTCACAAAAGAAACATTTAAAGGATTGAGATAAATCAATGTTGATGTGCCTTTCACCAATTCCATTTATAAAATAAATATCAGATAGACAAATAACAGACAGACATCATTCCCCAGAAATCTGTTGCATAGTATAATCTGGTGTGTATCATCCTATACAATTAGTGTTCAGTAAACACAATTATGGATTTACCTTGCATTTAGCACTGGCGATTGCCCTTTCAAGTCCTCAGACAGAAGCCTAAACGGTGGCCAAAACAGTGTGTAATGTCTACCTGCATGCCACAAGTATTTGACCTCTGCTGGTGTTAAGGAACTTTTGTGGAAGGAAGGAAGTAAGCATCTCTCATTCTCTCCCTCTCTCTCCTTGTGCTCTTCTGGTTTGAACGGTTTTACTATTTGCACAAAAACAGTACCCGATAGCACTACGATGTTTCGCCAAGTTACTCGCCGTTCTCCTGTGCTGCGAGTGTAACAAGTTTCCACATCTGGAGGCAAGCTTCAGTTGGTGTTGCTTCCAATGGGGTGTCGCTGGTTAGGGAGCCCTTATGAGATTTTAACTGCCTAGGGAGGGCACATGGTTGTGTAATGGGTGTCTATCATCTGTCAGTTGTTTCAGACACTCTGTCCTACTTGCAACAGCTCTCCTAATGTCTGGGGGAGCGATGCCAGCCAGTAGGTAGACGTTGTTTATGTCCATAGATCGGAGGCAACCAGTGATACTACGGCAGCTGGTATTCAAGGATGTCGATCTTCGGTGCATGTGTAGATCTCTCCCGAGCAGGGCAGGCATATTCTGCAGCAGAGAAGCAGAGTGCTAAGGCTGTAGTACGTACTGTTGTTGGGTTGGCAGCCCATTTGGTGGTGGTGAGTTTGTTCAATATGTTGTTTCGGGTGCCCACCTTTGCTTTAATATTTTCCACGTGTGCCTTGAATGTTAAGCAGTGGTCGAGTGTGACTCTAAGGTAGACAGGGTTTGGGCAATGTGTTAGTGGGAGTCCAGACCATGTGACGTGTAGTTGATGGTTAGCCTCTTGTTTCCTCAGGTGGAATGCACAGACTTGTTTTCGATGGGTTGGCACGCAGCTGGTTTTCCTCATAGTTTGAAGATAAACAGGTGAGTGCCTCTGTCAGCATTGTCTCCTGCCCAATCATCTTTCATAAATAATCAGTAATATGCAAACTAGTTCCACAACCATTTTTTTTAAACATGCATCTAGCACATAATGCAGACAGGGCTGATTATTATTGGGCCTTGTGCACCGGAGAATTTGGTGTCATGGGGTCATTTAAAGAATGTGCTGGCTAGCTTGGCCATGGCAATCCCTTCTGCTTTACCAGGCGCTGAAGGTTTTCTAGACCATAGATTGTGAGCATGACTCACAATTTGTTTTTCATTACAATTACCTATGCTTATGAGCCTGTGTAGACTAACACATAGACCTACTGTAATATGCATAGATTTAAAACAAAAGTATGCCGTTACCAGCCGTTCATAAGTTCTAGGAGCAGAATAGGCCATTCAGCCCATCAAGTCTACTCCGCCATTCAATCATAGCTAATCTATTTTTCCCTCTCAACCCCATTCCCCTTCACCCCATAACCCGACACCTGTACCAATCAAAAATCTGATAAGCTCCACCTTTAGAATCATTCTCAGTACAGTCGTTTGTGACAATGAATTCCACAGATTCATCACCCTCTGACGAAAGAAATTCCTTCTCATGTCCTTTCTAAAGATATGTTCCTATTTTTCTGAGGCTATGACGTCTGGTCCTTGACTCTTACAGTAGTGGAAACATCCTCTCCACTTTCACTCCATCCAGGACTTTCACTATTCAATTTGACTTTCACCATTATCAAAGTTTTTCATTGCAGGATCTTTCAGATTTCAATTTTCTGGTCATGCAGCAGAACAAAAATGTCCCTTTGGCCGACCACATCGATACAAATCCCATTTACCAACATATGGTCTAAAGCCTTCAAAACTTTGGTCATCCGTGTTCCCTTTCAATGTCTTCTGATCCCCTCTAAACCTCTTGCCATTTATCTTAAACCTATGGCCTCTAGTTTTAGACACCTTTCAGGAAAAGATTATTACAATTTACTCGATGATCCTTATAATGTTGTATACTTTTGACAGAACTCACTTACCATTGTCACTTCAAGGAAAACAAACTCAGTCTATCCTACAGTGGCTTGCAAAAGTATTCATACCCCTTGAACCTTTCCACATTTTGTCACGTTACAACCACAAACGTAAATGTATTTTATTGGGATTTTATGTGATGGACCAACACAAAGTGGCGCACAATTGTGAAGTTGAAGGAAAATGATACATGGTTTTCAATTTTTTTTACAAATAAAAAACTGAAAAGTGTGGCGTGCAAACCTATTCAGCCCCCTTTACTCTGATACCCCTAAATAAAATCCAGTGCAACCAATTGCCTTCAGAAGTCACCTAATTAGTAAATAGAGTCCACGTGTGTGTAATCTAATCTCAGTATAAATACAGCTGTTCTGTGAAGGCCTCAGAGGTTGGTTAGAGAACATTAGTGAACAAACAGCATCATGAAGCCCAAGGAACACACCAGACAGGTCAGGGATAAAGTTGTGGAGAAGTTTAAACCAGGGTTAGGTTATAAAAAAATATCCCAAGCTTTGAACATCTCACGGAGCACTGTTCAATTCATCATCCGAAAATGGAAAGAGTATAGCACAAATGCAAACCTACAAAGACGTGGCCGTCCACCTAAACTGACAGGCCGGGCAAGGAGAGCATTGATCAGAGAAGCAGCCAAGAGGCCCATGGTAACTCTGGAGAAGCTGCAGAGATCCACAGCTCAGGTGGGAGAATCTGTCCACAGGACAACTATTAGTCGTGCACTCCACAAATTGGGCCTTTATGGAAGAGTGGCAAGAAGAAAGCCATTGTTGAAAGAAAGCCATAAGAAGTCCCGTTTGCAGTTTGCCACAAGCCATGTGGGGGACACAGCAAACATGTGGAGGAAGGTGCTCTGGTCTGATGAGACCAAAATTGAAGTTTTTGGCCCAAATGCAAAACGCTATGCGAGGCGGAAAACTAACACTGCACATCACCCTGAACACACCATCCCCACTGTGAAACATGGTGGTGGCAGCATCATGCTGTGGGGATGCTTTTCTTCAGCAGGGACAGGGAAGCTGGTCAGAGTTGATGGGAAGGTGGATGGAGCCAAATACAGGGCAATCTTAGAAGAAAACCTGTTAGAGTCTGCAAAAGACTTGAGACTGGGGCGGAGGTTCACCTTCCAGCAGGACAACGACCCTAAACGTACAGCCAGAGCTACAATGAAATGGTTTAGATCAAAGCATATTCATGTGTTAGAATGGCCCAGTCAAAGTCCAGACCTAAATCCAATTGAGAATCTCTGGCAAGACTTGAAAATTGTTGTTCACAGACGCTCTCCATCCAATCTGACTGAGCTTGAGCTATTTTGCAAAGAAGAATGGCCAAAATTTCAGTCTCTGGATGTGCAAAGCTGGTAGAGACATACCCCAAAGACTTGCAGCTGTAATTGCAGCGAAAGGTGGTTCGACAAAGTATTGACTCAGGGGGGCAGAATACTTTTGCACGCCACACTTTTCAGTTTGTTATTTGTAATAAAATTTGGAAACCATGTATCATTTTCCTTCCACTTCACAATTATGCACCACTTTGTGTTGGTCTATCACATAAAATCCCAATAAAATACATTTACGTTTGTGGTTGTAACGTGACAAAATGTGGAAAAGTTCAAGGGGTATGAATACTTTTGCAAGCCACTGTATATCACTTCATAACTGAAATGCTTGGTCGCAGGCAATACTCGGGTGAATCTGTTCTGCACCCTCGCTCTCTCTTTCTACATTGTTAAGTGAAGCACTGTGCACAGTGATCCTGTTTTGACCTAACCAATGTTTCAAAAAGATATTGCCTTCTCATTTAGAGCAAATGTTTTCAGGTCAAATTTTTTTATCCTGAACAGACAGCAAGAAGTCCATTTATACAATGAAAATTCTTTCATTAGTAATTTGATCTTTCATCAATAGAAGTTTAATTCAAATAATAACTGCTAATTTAATTAAATTTGAAGAACACTGTGAATATATTACATGATTGTATAACTTCTTCATAACATATCTTGAGACTGAGAATGATTTTTGATGATAGCTCCAATAATTACTTACTGTCTTCACGTTCATGTGTCTTGTGTTGCTATCTATTATAATGGAAATGTTTTTGTAACTATTTTAAGGCCATCCAAATCATTAATATTGTTACTTTTGAGTGGTTTATTATTTTCTTTGTTACGTTCTTGGAGCAGAATTGTGCCATTCAACCCTTCAAGTCTACTCCGCTATTCAATCATGGCTGATCTATCTTTCCCTCTCAACCCCATTCTCCTGCCTTCGTCCTCATAATCCCTGACACCCATACTAATCAAGAATCTGTCAATCTCCATCTTAAAAATATCCACGGACTTGACCTCCACAGCCGTATGCTCCAATGAATTCCACAGATTTCCCACCCTCTGACTAAAGACATTCCTCCTTATCTCCTTTCTAAATGTACGTCCAAGGTATAAAGGTATATCCCCAGGACTGTTATTATTCCTTTTCTTCACAACCAAGTTCCTATAATTCTCCAAATAAAACTATACCAGCAGTTCAATAAAATTTACTTCTCCAACTTGAAAATAATCCATCTTGCAGCTGAGTCTCCACTTTAGCCAGTTTAGCTGAAAGGTCTTGCACCTGTAATACTAACTCACTTTCACTTTATACTTACACAGCCCAGCCTACTGATCATTTCTTAGAGTTCTGCACCACAACTCTCACGAGTCCCTTCTGTTGATGTGCTCCCTCTCTCTCTCTAATTTCCCTCATTAATGAATCAGCTGGATGGCTTCATCAACATCTCATCCCCATGGCAACCCTGGCCTAAACACAATACTGCACTAATCATCGCTCCTCAACTCTTCAGCAACTTGTTTTTCTCCTTTCTTTAGTTCCAAGAAAAGCTCTTTGATCGAAACATTAACTCTATCTATCCTTTCACTGATTCTGCCTAATCTGCTTGACATTTCCAGTGTTTTCTATCACAAATTTTCAACATACACTTTTTTTTCCCCTTAATTTTTCTACCTGTAAATTCCTAGATTGCTTAAACTCTCAATAGATCTTGCTTGTAAGGTCATGCAAGATATTCTGAACAATTTGCTCTGTATATTTAATTACACTGCTGAGTTGCAAACATACCTTGATAATTTAGAGTATATTTTCAGAAATATTTTCAAATTGTAAATACATTTATAAAGTAAAGAAACAAGTTTGATTGTTACATTATATTTGACCTCGGTGAGGAGAGAAAAACATAACAAAGTTGTGAACACTTTCTCAGAGGTATTTACTTGCCACTCTGTGTTGGGACCAGGGGTTCAGTCTAACTGGGAATTATAAATGTTGTAAAGCAAGTGTTCCTAACCTGGGGTCCATTTACCCCCTGGGGGTAAATTTGTTGATACTGAAATTGTACATTTTTTTTTTCATTGATTGACTGTGTTTGGTTCTGGTATACTGTTCATCATTAGTTGCTCATAAATAAGTAAATTAACATTGTTATCTGCTATTAAAGTTGCCAGGGGTAAACGGGACGAAAAAGGTTGGGAACCCCTGTTGTAAAGGCTGCCTCTCTGCTGTCATTAAGAATCCTCATGTAACCTGTATCTTCAAACCACTTTCTAATGGACCGTATTTTCCAAAATCTGAATAAAAGTAAATGGTCAGTTGAGTATCTGCAATGTTTGGCAATGGAATGAATATAAAAGAATAATACACTATATGGCGTAATACACTATACACTGATGGTAGAGGTGAGGACAATTTCCTCCAGATATGGACATGATACTTGTGCTTGATATCGCAAACCATGCAATAATGAACACAGAATATAACGGTTACCTAATTAAAAACAAAATCTTCATTAAATGAAATTGCACTTCCAGAGTGGTAAGAGATCATTGTTGTATTATTCTGCAGTTGACTGTGACAAATTAATCATCCAGGTACCAGGATGGAGAGGCTGATGAAAATTACTTTATTTCCTTTCAGTACCACTCAACAGATACGATTTGCATAGTTTCTTCATGATTAACTATGATTTATGATATAAAGTGAATTGAAAGGCAGTAGGAAGGACTTAGTATAACATTATATACTTCAGGCTTGGGAAAACCAATCCATTCAGTTTAAGTCTCAGACCTTGCCTATCTGTAAAAAGGGAAAATATTGTTTCTTTCCTATTATTTTCCTTAACTTAAGCGACAATATAGAAATCCAACACAAATTTAGGGCACAATTATGCCCCTGGTTTTCACATCCACTATTTATATTCTATCCTGGGAACAAACAGATAGATGCATTGAGGTTCATGGTCCACATTATGATTTTCAGGAAGAATTAATAAAAACTGTCACGTGAATGATCACCCATTCATTGTGAAGGATTGTTTATAACCAGAAAACATTATTTAACCATTAAAGGGGAGTTGTAGGAATCATGTTTCCCTTGGTTCAGTGTTTAGAATCAAGGGTCATAAATTCAGAGTTGATCTCTCCAGACTGAGATGAGAAGAAATGTTGTGACACAAAGGGGTGTGAATCTATGCAATCATCTGTCAAAGAGCGCCGAGGAGGATCGATCTCTAACCATTTTTAGTTTCTAACTTTCAGCCATGTATGCAGTCCAAGTAGTAAAGAACTTGGAATCCTACACTGCCTTTTAAGTTTAGGGCCAAAAATTACGGTAAATTCTCCCTTCCATTTATTTTTAATTCCTCATCAATGATCAGCAGAATTAACATCTGGAGCATGAACATGTTCCTTTTTCAACCATTTAGAAACATAGACATAGAAACATAGAAAATAGGTGCAGGAGTAGGCCATTCGGCCCTTCGAGCCTGCACCGCCATTCAATATGATCATGGCTGATCATCCAACTCAGTCTCCTGTATCTGCCTTCTCTCCATACCCCCTGATCCCTTTTGCCACAAGGGCCACATCTAACTCCCTCTTAAATATAGCCAATGAACTGGCCTCAACTACCTTCTGTGGCAGAGAATTCCACAGATTCACCACTCTCTGTGTGAAAAATGATTTTCTCATCTTGGTCCTAAAAGACTTCCCCCTTATCCTTAAACTGTGACCCCTTGTTCTGGGGTTCCCCAACATCGGGAACAATCTTCCTGCATCTTGCCTGTTCAACCCCTTAAGAATTTTGTAAGTCTCTATAAGATCCCCCCTCAATCTTGTAAATTCCAGCGAGTACAAGCCGAGTCCATCCAGTCTTTCTTCATATGGAAGTCCTGCCATCCCAGGAATCAGTCCGGTGAACCTTCTCTGTACTCCCCCTATGGCAAGAATGTCTTTCCTCAGATTAGGAGACCAAAACTGTATGCAACCAAAACCCTGTACAACTCCAGTAGAACCTCCCTGCTCTTGTACTCAAATCCTTTTGCTATGAATGCCAACATACCATTCGCTTTCTTCACAGCCTGCTGCACCTGCATGCCTACTTTCAATGACTGGTGTACCATGACACCCAGGTCTCGGTGCATCTCCCCTTTTCCTAATTGGCCACCATTCAGATAATAGTCTACCCTCCTGTTTTTGCCACCAAAGTGGATAACCTCACATTTATCCACATTATACTGCATCTGCCATGCATTTGCCCACTCACCCAACCTATCCAAGTCACCTTGCAGCCTCATAGCATCCTCCTCACAGCTAACACTGCCCCCCAGCTACGTGTCATCCGCAAACTTGGAGATGTTGCATTCAATTCCCTCATCCAGATCATTAATATATATTGTAAATAGCTGGGGTCCCAGCACTGAACCTTGCAGTACCCCACTAGTCACTGCCTGCCATTCTGTGCGGTACCCCACTAGTCACTACCTGCTATTCTGCATTTAGCATTAGCAACGATTGCCAAGCCAAGTTTGGCTCAGGTAAAATGCAAAGCAAATCTCTTTTGATATTGCCAATGTCAACGATTACAAGGTGACAAACTTGCACTTTGGATCCAATTAGTCAGTGGTATGTGATCAAAATAGCCAAGTTAGTGCAAATTAAAGATTAAAGTGTTACTACTAAACTGTAAGCAGGAAATGGGACACCAATTAATTCCTTCATGATCCTTACATTCAACAACGAGAAATAATTTCCATCCTGTTGACATGACATTGGACTTGTACATGAATTCCTAAGAAGAAAAGATTGTCTTTTATGTGCTTCTTATATTTATGATCAACTTGATAAAAGGATTGTCCTAGCTAGTGGGAATTGAGAACAAGAGTTGAAATAGAGAAACACTTTTTATGGATCACTTTCAAAGCTGTGATTAATTTTCAAGTAAATAAAAAGACACAATGTGCTGTAGCAACTCAACTGTCAGGCAGCATCTCTGGAGAACATACATAGGTACAGTTTTGGTCTGAAGAAGGGCCCTGATCCAAAACATCACCTATCCTTGTTCTCCATGGATGGCACCTGGCCCTCAGTTATTCTAGCACTTTGTATATATATATTTGTAAACAAGCATTTGCAGTTCCTTGTTTCTACACGAATGTTCAAGTCATGGGATTCATCATAATTCTGGGTTTGAGATTCTAATTGGTGAATTACTTCCTAAATTAATCCTGCTATGGTTGCAGCTTCAGTTACTACAATATTAGAGCATGGATGGGCTGTGTGACTTGTTAAGCTTGTTCTATGATTCAATAAGATAATAGCTGATTTGATCTTTGATAGTTGGCCTCCACTCAACTTTACTATCAGGTCCCCAGAACCCTTCATAGCCAAATAATCTATCTATCTACCCAACAATGAATATATATAAATAACTCAGCATCCACGGATCTCTGTGAGAGAGCATTTTAAAGATTCACAGACTTCAGAAGATGTTCTTCAGAATGTGGCTTGTCTAGCTTCATTTGCAAGACAAGTTTAATCAGTTCTCAGCTGGTTTACTGTGCAAAACAGTTTTAATGTAAAGAAAGACGTCAGGACATGATTACATCTATCACATTCAAAATTAAAATGGCTAACACCATGGCACCAAACTAAAATGCAGCTCTTTGACACACATACATTTTTTTTTTTACCTTTCCCTCTGATAAACAGTATTGTAGTTCCATAAACAAATGCTTGGAGTTATCAGTTATGCTGTAATTGAGCAAAGTTTTCAAAGGCCTGATCCTAATGTTCTTGTTTGCACCTTGGAGTTAGGAGGGAGAGATAGATCAGCCATGTTTGAATGGGCGGAGTAGACTTGATGGGCCGAATGGCCTAATTCTGCTCTTATGGCATGACCTTATGACCTTCACGGTACTTTTTCTACTTTAAGGACAAAACACTTCTGCTGCAAGGCTGCAATGACTTGGAAAGTCAAGATTCTTGAGCATCATTGGAACTGCGCTGAACCTGGTAGGATGCGAATACTTCACAGCCTACTTAATCATACTGGTGGCCAATAGATAGCTTTGCAGAGGTCATAAAGTGAGTCATTGGCCATAGGTTATCCAACCTCTGACCTTATTTCCCAGCAAAAATGTTTATCTCTGAATGGTCCAGTTAAGGTTCTAGGTTGTACACACAAAGGACTGCAGATGCTGGTTTACATAAAAAAAGACAAAGCGCTGGAGTAACTCCGGTCAGGCGGCATCTCTGGAGGACATGAAAGGATCCTTCCTTAGATTGATTGCATAGGGAGGAGAATGTCGAAAGTGAGGTGGGGCAGGACAGTTAGGCAATTGATAGGGTGAATGAGAAAAATAAGGAGGGGTTGGGAGTGCCTGTTAGTTAGTTAGTTAACTCAAATTGGGGCATTCAGGGTTGTAAGCTACCCAGGAATAATTTGAGGTGCTGTTTTGGGAATGCGAAAGGGAGTTAAAATGGTTCACAATCGGGAGATCCAGCAAGCCTTGGTGAACCAAGTGCAATGGTTTGGTGAACCGATTACGTAGTCTATGCTTGGTCTCGCTGACATAAAGAAGGCCACATTGGGAGCACTGAATGCAGTAGGTGAGGTTAGAGGAGGTGCATTTGAATCTCGGCCTCACCTGGAAGGGGTTCTGTGGTCCCCAGAGGGATGTGAGGGAGGAGGTGTATGGACAGGTGTTACATCTCCTGTGGTGGCAGGAGAAAGTATCTGGGGAGAGGGTTATTTGGGTGGGAAGGAGTGAACCAAGGTGTTGCACAATGAGTAGTATCTGCAGAAAGTGGAAAGGAATGAGAATGGGAAGATGTGACTGGTCATGGGATCACACTTGTGGTGGAGGAAATGTCGGAGAAAGATGTGTTAAAGCCAGAGGCTGTTATAGGGCAGGTGCAAGCACAAACAAGGGTCTGCCAGGGTAGTCCTGTTTGTGGATTTTGGGAAGGAGATAGAAATGGACAGGACGGCATTAGAGAACTATAAGGTTGGAGGCTGTGGAGGGGAGATCGCCAGAGGTGACAAGATCAATCATGACTTCAAAGTTAATGGTGATCTCCAAGATGATGATGTGGAGCGCGGTAATGATTTCAATGGTTTATAATATTAATGGTGTGAGATTCAACAGTGGTATTGAGACGGCAAGGACACAACAGGCAATATACTGGGTAATATTTAGTTACGGTATGTAAGATGCTAATTTGGCTAATATTGCTAAATCTACCTTACTCAAGTGAACTGAATGTGGATATGACCAAATCAGGAAACACAAGGAGAACAAGGTGATATGTTTAAGAAGGAACTGCAGATGCTGGAAAATCGAAGGCAGACAAAAATGCTGGAGAAACTCAGCAGGTGAGGCAGCATCTATGGAGCGATGGAAATAGGCAATATTTTTGGTCGAAACCCTTCTTCAGACTGATATGTGATATGTTGCTTTACTAGTTTTGCAGAATAAATCCTGCTTGCACCCTCACAAAAATCTTCAGATAATCTACCAGGATTTTATTTTTTAGTTATCATCGTTGATTAACAAAATTAGGTGCTTTTGGTTATGTACAAAAGTGATACAAATTAATTCAATTTTGATTTCTACAGTGAATTCTAACACACAGAAATGAGATGGAATAGAAGCCCAGAGAGTTTAAAAATAGCAGGAACAAGGAATTTGGTAAGAGAGAGAATAGAGTGAGTTGGGAGATGGGGCAGTGCATTCTACACTTGATAATGAAAAGCACTGGAAGTTTAAAGAATCAGCAGAACCAACATTCAGTCATTCCAGATGTGGAGCTCCAGCGCTGATGTTATGATTGAAAAAATGATACACAGGAAAGGCAGCAAGGCAGAATCAGGTGAGTATCTGTATCTTTGATCTGTACCACTCCAAGGTTTAAAGTGAAATAAACATAAGGCCTATCATTGACAAAAGTTTGGAGCGCCATTAGGTCGCTGGTGTGATTAATATTCTTTAGTTGAAAGTAAAGTGAGTAATTGAAAGGTAATCCTTCCACATGAACAGTCCTCTTGCACAAGTGGGAAGCAGGGGCACATGTGCCAAAAGTTGCAGTTAGCAGAAGTCTGTATTTCAGAACTTGAGTTGCAGCTGGAGTCACCATGGTATATCCACGAAACTGAGGTTTTTGGAAGAAAGGGAATGGCAAACGCCCAGCGGAGTAGAAGAAGGCATAAAGTTTAGGAGACACCTTGGGTTCTCCCCCTCTCAAACAGATATACCATTTGGGTAAGAAGGAACTGCAGATGCTGGTTTACACCAAAGATGGACTCAAAATGCTGGAGAGACTCTGGAGAGAAGGAATGGGTGATGTTTTGGGTCAAGACCCCTCTTCAGATCATTTGGGTTACTGTTGGAGCATATGACTTCTTGTGCTAGTACAGAAAAAGCCAAATTTGTTGGCACTTCAGGAAGCTCAGGTCCACAGAGTCCCACAGAAAAGTGGGAGGTCTATCATGATAGGTACACAAGAAAAACAAATTGTTACATCGGAGTCTACATGTGTGACTCTGGGAGTGTACGTTGCCTTCCTGGTGCTAGAGTCAAGGACATCACTGAATGACTGCTAGATATTTTGGAGGGAAGGATGTTTGGTCCGTGATTGTGGTCTATCTTGGAATAAGAATGCGATTCTATGAGATGAATAAGGAGAATTAGAACATATATGGCAAAGTAAGGCCTCAAAGATAATAACCTCATGTTTACTCTCAGTGCCACATGCTAACATGTGTAGAGTTAGGAAGACAACTAAGATGGAAACATCACTAGAAGAATATGAGATTTAGACTCCAAATGCACTGTGACCGGTTCTGGGAATGATGGGACCATATAAGCTGGAGCTATCAGCAGGACTGGAATTAATATGCTCTGGAGGGTAGTTTTTGGTCCTGGTGAGGATTTTATAAAGTAGTCTGGCATGGGGATGCTGAAGAAAGTGCCGATGGAAGAGAAGCAAAGATAGGTATGAAATCTGAGAAACAAAATTGTGAGCTATATATAATTGTACAAAGTATCCAGAACAAATTCAATGAACTGTCGACACAACACAGGTATATGGGCATGATTTTAAAGTTAGTACATTGTCAATATTTCAAGGAAATCAATCGGGGAACTCAAAATTTAGGAACCTTTTGGAAGTACAAGTAGTAAAAGGAAAGGTGGTGCAATAGTTCTGTTAAAATTATGAAATTTTATTGACCATCCGGAAAAATGAAAGGTTCCTGGACAGGATTTACAGTCAGGTGGTCACTCCAAGAGTACAGGAGATGCAAGGAAGGGGATGAAACGATGGCAGGAGACCTCCGTGATCTCTTGGAAGCTGTTGGGGCAGACGACGCTTCTCGTCTGAGCGGTGGACTGGTCTGAAAATCTAATCCTGGCGCTGAGGCTCAACCAGTGAGACCGGCGTCAGGCAGAGCCATAGTGGGTGAGTCCGTAGTCAGAGGTGTGGACAGGAGATTCTGTCGCAATACAATACAACACAGTGCAATAATACTTTATTAGCCAAGTATGTTTTGCAACATTTGAGGAATTTCATTTGCCAAGTCAGTCATACAAATAAAAAGCAACGGAACACACAAAATACATTTTAACATAAAAATCCACCACCGTGACTCCTCCACATTCCACACTGTGATGGAATGCGAAAAAAAGTTCATTCTCTTCCCTTCTTTGTTGTCCCGCAGTCGGGGGCCGCAAGCCTTCCGTTGACGGGATGATCTTGACTCCCATAATCGGCGACGTTTTGACCCTCCGCGTCAGGACGATCAAGCTCCCGCAACCGAGGAATGTCAGCTCCCTGCGCCGAGCGATTGGACCCCGGGTCGGGGCTGGTCAAACCTTCTGCGTCGTTGGAGCACCCGACATCTACGGTCTCGACCCGAGACTGCAAGCTCTCGATGGTAACGTCCGCAGGCTGCGGTTGGAGCGATCCCAGGTGAGGGATCGGCTCCGATGTTAAGTCCAAGCCCCATGGTGGAGCTCAAAGTCAGACCGAGCAGGCCTCCATCTCCAGGATGTTCGGCCACAGAGCGACTGGAAAACAATCGCATCTCCGACAAGGTAAGAGATTGAAAAAAAGATTCCCCCTCCCCAAACATAAACCAAACCAGGGAACATTTACACAAACTTTTTAAACACACTAAAAATACCAAAAAAAGATGAAAAAACAGACAGACTCTCCCAGAAGAGGATGGTGTGTTGCAGCCCCGGTGCCAGGCTCCAAGACGTCGCACCGATTGCAGGGCATCCTCGAGAGGGTAGGGGAGCAGCCGGAATGTAGTTGTGCATGTAGGCACAAATGACATGATTAAGAAGAGGGAGGAGGTTCTGCAATGCAAATATAGAGAATTAGGTAAGAGGCTGAAAAGGAGGACTGCTAAGGTGGTTTGCTCCCAGTACCTCGTGCTAGGGAAGCTGAATATCAGCTCCAGCTGCTTCATCTTGAACTCCAGTACCTCGAGATAGGGGAACTGAATTTGTGACGAGTTGGTGCTGGGGGCATGGATTCAATTTTCCAGACCATTAGGATCTCTTCTGGGACAGGGGTGACATGCAAAAGGGACGGGTTGCACCTTAATTGGAGGGGGACCAACATTCTGGCAGGCAGGTTTGCTAGTGCTGCATGGGTGGGTTTGAACTAAATAGTGGGGAGGTTGGGTCAACAACATGGAAGCATATGTTTGCAGTTAATGGGAGAGTGCAGGAAAGGTCACATTTAATCTAATATGGCAGGGGGATGGGAACCTATGCAGGGAGACAGAGGGTTGTAAAATGAGGGCAGAATCAAAAGGTGGAAGGGAGAAAAGAAAAACAAACCTGAAAGCTTTGTGCCTTAATGCGAGGAGCATTCGTAATAAGGTGGATGAATTGAATGCGCAGTTTGTTATTATTGAATATAATACAGTTGGTATTACGGAGACATGGCTCCAGGGTGACCAAGGCTGGGAGCTAAACATGCAGGGGAATTCAATATTCAGGAAGGATAGACAGAAAGGAAGAGGAGGTGGGGTGGCATTGCTGGTTAATGCAATAGTAAGGAGCAACATTATCTTGGATGCTGTAGAATACCGATGCTACAGCATCCAAGATAATGCGCAGTTAGTTATTAATGGGTAGAACTACGAAATAGCCAAGGGCAGAAAACGCATATTGGAGTTGTGTACAGACCACCAAACAGCAGTAGTGAGGTTGGGGATAGCATCAAACAGGAAACTAGTGATGTGTGCAGAAAAGGTATAACAGTTATCACGGGTGACTTTAATCTCCATATAGATTGGGCTAACCAAATAGGTAACAACACTGAGGAGGAGGATTTCCTGGAGTGTATAAGGGATAGTTTTCTAAGCCAATATGTGGAGAAACCAACTGGAGGGCAGGCCATCCTAGACTGGGTCTTGTGTAATGCGGAAGGATTAGTTAGCGATTTTGTTGTACAACGCCCCTAGGGCAACAGTGACCATTCTATGGTAGAATTCTGCATTAAGATGGTGAGTGACAAGGTTAATTTAGAGATGAGGGTCCTGAACTTAAAGAAAGGTAACTTTGATGGAATGAGATGGCAATTGGCTAGGATAGACTGGCAAATGATACTTAAAGTGTTGATGGTGGATCTGCAATGGCAAAGATTTAAAGATCGCATGGATAAATTACAATTGTTCATCCCTGTCTGGTGTAAAAATAAAATGATAAAGGTGGCTCAACCATGGCTAACGAGGAAAATTAGGGATGTGGTTAAATCCATGGAAGGGGCATATAAATTGGCCAGAGGAAACAGCAAACCGGAGGACTGGGAGAAATTTAGAACTCAGCAAGTCATACTTGGGATATGTGAAGAGGAAAAGATTAGTGAAGACAAATGTAGGTCCCTTATAGTTGGAAACAGGTGAATTTATTATGGGAAACAAGGAAATGGCCAACCAGTTAAAGTATTTTTCTTCTGTCTTCACTATGGAAGACACAACCAATCTCCCAGAAATACTAGGAGACCGTGTATCTTGTGTGAGGGAGGAACTGAAGGAAATTCACATTAGTCAGGAAATGGTGTGAGGTAAACTGTTGGACTGAAGGCAGATAAATGCCCAGGGCCTGATGGTCTGCATCCCAGAGTACTCAAGGAGGTGGCCCTAGAAATCGCGGATGCATTGGTGATCACTTTTCAATGTTCAATAGGCTCTGGATCAGTTACTGTGGACTGGAGGGTAGCCAATGTAACCACTTTTTAAGAAAGGATGTTGAGAGAAAATGGAATTACAGACCAGTCAGCCTTACATCGGTAGTTGGGAAGATTATTAAAATCGATTATTAAAGATTTAATAGCAGCGCATTTGGAAGGCAGTGACAGGATCGGTCAAAGTCAGCATGGATTTAGGAAGAGGAAATCATTGTTGACTAATCTTCTGGAATTATTTGAGGATGTAGCAAATAGAATAGATAAGAGGGAGCCAGTGGATGTGGTGTATCTGGACTTTCAAAAAGCCTTTGACAAGGTTCCACACAAGAGATTAGTGTGCAAAATGAGAGAACATGGTATTGGGGGTAGAGTATTTGACACGGATAGAGAACTGGTTGGCAGACAGGAAGCAAAGAGTAGGAATTAACAGGCCCTTTCCAGAATGGTAGGCAGTGACTAGTGAGGTGCCGCAAGGCTTAGTGCTGGGACCCGTTATTTACAATTTATATAAACAATTGAAACAAAGGACTTAAATGTAACATCTTCAAGTTTGCGAATGATACGAAGCTGGCTGGTAGTATGAGCTGCGAGGAGGATGCTATGAGGCTGCATGGTGGTTTCGATAGGTTCAGTGAGTGGGCTGATGCATGGCAGATGCAGCATAATGTGGATAAATAGTAAGATTAAATGAGAACTTACCAGTTTGAAGTTTGATCTTTATTTTATGAGGAGTTACGATGAGGGATTACGTGAAGACCCCGCCAGCACGCATGCGCGTCATTCTTCAAAGCAGTGGTGTGAAATCACAGACAGCAACGTAGACTAATATAGTAAGATAAGAGAGAACTTTCATACCAGTTGATCTTTATAATAGAGGGTTTGGGAGCGGAGGGCACGTAATCCCTCATCGTAACTCCTCATAAAATAAAGATCAAACTTCAAACTGGTAAGTTCTCATTTAATCTTACTATTTTACTTCGGAGTCACGTGAGTGACTACGTGAAGATTTCAAAGCTCTGTGATTTCATGCCCTGGAACACCCCATGCTCACACACTGCTATGCTGGGATAAGAGGATGAACGTATTTCAGACATGACACTGGCTGAAAAACAAAATAGGTATTTATTCATACCAAAAATAAAATATATATCCCATATAGGGTAATTATTTAGCAGAACTCAAAATGCTTCCTGCAAAAGAGTCAGGAGAGGCCACGGGTTTGTTATAAAAGCGTTGAAACGTCTTCTCATTGCTCCAACCCGCTGTGGCCAGGATGTGGTCCATGGGTACTTCCATCATCCTAGCCGCCGAAGTGGATGCTGCCCTGGTGGAGTGAGATTTAAAAATATTAGTGTCCACCCCCGCCGCATCCAGTACCACCCTTAACCATCTAGATATGGTTTGCACCGTGACTTTGTGGTGGGGCTTTTTGTGGCTTATAAGCAAAGCTTTCTCCGTGCCCCTGAGAGACTTGGTGACTGAAATGTAACGTGATATCAAAGTGACGATGCAGAGTCGAGTATCTGCTGGATAGGCTAGAAATTCTAATGTATGTCCAGACGATCCGGGTCGATCTTGTTTTAACAGCCCCTGCATATGAAAAGTTATTTTGCCATTGGAGATAGTCATGGCATCCAGATTTAACTTGTGCAGGGACTGGACCCGTTGTGCCGTGACAAGTGCCATAATCATTACCATTTTGTAGGTGAGTTTGTCCAAGGTGAGCCCCGAGTTTGGTGTCCATCCTCGCAACATAGTCAATACTATGCTGATATCCCACGTGTGGTTGTATCTGGGCCTGGGGGGATTGGAATTAAATATTCCTCTCATTAGCTTAGACACTAATGGATGTGATCCAATGCCCAGTTGATCACTCCCCTTGCCCAGATAGGTTGATAGGGCACTCCTGGCACAATTAATTGCACTGTAGCTTAATCCTTCATCGTAGTGAAGGGTAGCCAGGAATTCCAGAACTTCCGTGATGGTAGCCGATTCGTAGGTTGTGTTTGTTGTAGAGCAGAACACTTCCCACTTCCTGATGTAGGTCAGGTACTGTTTCCTAGTGGACTCCCTGCATGACGCTGAGATGGTATCTATTGTTCTGTTGGTGAGTCCACATCCCAGAAGTGGCCGTTTCAGAATCTGCAAATCAACAGGTCCATGCGGTCATGACATGGATGGTGTTCCCCTGTGACGGGATGTATTAATAGGCTAGGTCGTTTGTTGACCCGAATACAAGGTTCTGTGGCCATCTTCTGTACCGCTGGGAACCATGGTTGGGTAGGCCAGTCGGGCACAACCAAAATACCCGATGCGGAGTCTTGTCTGATTTTTTGCAAGACCCGACTGATGAGGCAGAAGGGGGGAAAGGCATAACAGAACAAATCCCCCCAATGTAGCGTGAAAGCGTCCATTGCTACTGCCCCTGGGTCTGGTTCCCAAGCAACATATGTTGGCAGTTGGTGATTTAATCTGGATGCAAAAAGGTCGATATCTGGTGTCCCATAACGTTCTACAATATCTGTGAACACTTTCCGATCCAACATCCATTCTATGTTATCGTTGAATTTGCGTGACCTGGTGTCTGCCACTGTGTTTAGCTTACCTGGAAGGTAAATGGCTGAAATCCAAATTTCCCTTCGCAGACACCAGTGCCAGATATTATTAGCCAATTCATCACATGATATCGACTTTATTCCACCCATATGATTAATATAAGCCACCACTGTGGTGTTGTCAATTTGTAATCTAACATGTACTTGGTGCATGTCTGAGCAGTATGCCCTAAGGCCATGAAATGCTCCCAGCATTTCTGAATAATTAATCCCCAATGTTTCAAATAGGGTTAGCTCTTGTGCACTCCATCTGCCTCCACAACTAGTGGTGGTATTAGTTGCTCCCCAGCCTTTGGCACTGGCATCAGTTTGTAAGATGACCGAGGGATTTATGATAGTGATGGGTTTGGAACAGAATTGAGCATTTTCCATCCACCAATTTAATTCAATTCTTGCCTTTTCTGGTAACTTCATAGGCCTGTCGAAATGGCCTGCATGACTTTTGAGAGCTATAATTTTAGCTCTTTGTAGGTTTTGATAATGTAGTGGTCCGAATTGTGCTGCGGGAAAAGCAGCCACTATCTTCCCAATTACCCTGGCCACCTGCCGTATGGATGGATCCCTGATGCCAGTAAGGCTCCTGCAAGCTTCTATCAAGTCCACCTCCTTGTTCAGTGGTAAGGTGATAGACATTTGCACCGAGTCAATGGTGAACCCCAAGTAATCCATGGTAGTAGAGAGTTCCAACTTTGATTTATCTGGATGTATGATGAACCCCAGCTTTTGAAAGAGATGTTTTGTGGCTAGAACTGCCAATGTAGCCGTTTCCAAATTCTCCCCGACAATGAGGATATCATCAAGGTAGGCCATAACAGTATGGTTTTGTTTCCTTAAATAGGCCAAAGCTGGTTTCAATATTTTGGTGAGCAACCTGGGTGCTGATGATAACCCATTGGGTAAGGCTTTATATTGCCATAATTGTCCCATCCAGATAAATTTAAGGTATTTCCTATGATCCTTGTGTATTGGCACTGAATAGTATGCATCTTTAAGGTCAATGCATGCCATGTAGTACCCATTAGCTATTAGCTGTCTAGCTGTGTCAAAAGTGTCCATTTTGAAATGAACATACTGAACAGAAGTATTCAGTTTGGTCAGATCTATGATTATGCGGCACCCGCCATCTTTTTTATTTTTGGTAAATATATTAGATACGAACTCCTGAGATTCTCTGGTGGTTCTCTCAATTACCCCTTTACTAATTAGTCTTAATAGTTCAGCATGGCCTGCCGTTCTTTCTTTTTGTGAAAGTATAAACTTTCGGCTAGGCGAATGCTGGACCGGGGTAGGGAGTTCGTAAATGAATTCAATTTTATAGCCCTGAATACTTCCGAGTATGTAAGGATCAGAGGTAAAAGTGCGCCATACTTCATAAAACAAGTGCAACCGGCCTCCCACATAAGATGAATTTAGACAAGCAATGTTCCTGGCGGAGCCAGACCCACCTACCTCCAAGGTTATTGCCGGTATTGCGGTCTTTGCCCTTGTTTCTTCTGTTGAGTTGCTGCGTTGTAGGGGTGGCGCATTTTCCAAGAAGGCCGGGCTGGGCCATGGCCTAAAAAAGACCGTTGTGCAGGTGGGCCGGCGTTCGAGCTTTCACCACCGGACGGTCTGTTGTGATATCGCTGTCCGGTGGGTGTGTAGGGGTGCTGCCGCTGTTGGTAGTGAGGTTTGGAGGTACTGGGTACCTTAATCAGGCCTATGGCCTTGGCCTCCTCGTCCAGGTCTTTCACCTGTTTGGGGAGGTTATCCCCGAACAGCAGATTTGGTGGTTGAGCGTTACCTGGTCTGCATAACCCCGCAAACTTGGGGTTAAGTGCCGGTTTGATAATGCTCTTCCTGTAGTTATTTATCTCGTACTGTGTGTTACACAGCAAGGCCAAAGCATCCTGTAGTTCTTCCGGTAACTCTATTCCCACCGCAGTTCTGGCCACTGCCGTAATCCCGGCGGTCAAAAGTTTCAGGATCCTCTGAAGTTTGACTTCTTGCCCTCTAATCGTAGGGCTCATGTTCCCCCATATAGGGTTATTCACCGCAGGAACAGTCAGTGAGTTACAATTTTCAGGAGCAAGATACTTATCAGCTGTTGCATTGATGGCTTGCTCCTGAAGCTGGTTTGTAGTCATATAATTGATACTAGCTGCCAGCTTTGTGTGGATAGGTAGGCCTTTTTGAGAAGGAACTGCATGCTTGTTTACCATACCCAGTAACTCTTCTTGCACCCCTGACACTGTTGGTTGTTCAGCCAACTCCCCCTCTTCAGGGTCAGCCCAGTTCTGACCCCCAATGCTCCCCTGCGAAGAGGGCGAGACATTAGGCAGTCCATGATAGGATCCTGCCGTGGGCCTGCGAAGAGGCTCACCGTGACTCTGCCCCTGCAAAAGCAGGTCACGCTGGAGCAATTGCTCCACCATCCGCTCCATGCGGGCAAGACGACCCCCGTCGCTATCAGCGAACGGGGTGTCCTCGGGACTGGACCCAGCTGGGTCGGCGGCCCCGTCCGACTTTCGGGTGGATTTACCGCCCGACCGCGGCGTATCTGCGGCCCTCATAGGCGAAAAGTCGGGAGCTGCGGGTAACACCTGCAGCTCAGGAGAAGCGGCACGCTGCTGGCTGCTCTCCATGGCAGCAGCTCTTGCCGCTGCTCTTTTTAATTTCCGCGACTCCATGTAGAATTCCTGAAAAAACAAGTATACACTGATTCGCCACGCTCACCACTCCGGTGAGACTTACCTTTCGTAAGTTTTTTAAACTTACGCTGGAGGAGCCCCGCTCCTCCCAACTGTCGCTTCCGCATGCGTACGACGATATGTCGCTGGCGGGGTCTTCACGTAGTCACTCACGTGACTCCGAAGTAAAATGTAAGGTTATCCACTTTAATGGTATGAACAAAAAGGCAGATTATTATCTCAATTATGTCAAATTAAGAAAATGGGAGGTGCAACAAGACCTTGTACACCAGTCACTGATAGTAAGCATGCAGGTGCAGCAGGCAGTGAAGAAAGCAAATCGCATGTTGACCTTCAAAGCGAGAGGATTTGAGTATAGGAGCAAAGAGGTCCTACTGCAGCTGTACAGGGCCCTGGTGGACCACACCTGGAGTATTGTGTGCAATTTTGGTCTCCTAATTTGAGAAAGGACATTCTTGCTATTGAGGGAGTGCAGCACAGGTTCACCAGGTTAATTCCCGGGATTGCAGGAGTGACATATGATGAAAGAATGGGTCGACTGGGTTATATTCACTGGAATTTAGAAGGATGAGAGGATATCTAATAGAAATATGTAAAGTTCTTAAGGGATTGAACACGCTAGATGTAGGAAAAATGTTCTCGATGTTGGGAGAGTCCAGAAACAGGGGTCACAGTTTAGGAATAAGGGGTAGTCCATTTAGGACAGCAATGAGGAAAAACCTTTTCACCCAGAGAGTTGTGAATCTGTGGAATTCTCTGCCACAGATGGCAGTGAATGCCAAGTCACTGAATGTATTCAAGTTAGATACAGTTCTTTGGGCTAAGGAAATCAAGGGATATGGGGAGAAGGCAGGAACGTGGTACTGATTTTAGATGATCAGCCATGATCATATTGAATGGCAGTGCTGGCTCGATGGGCCGAATGGCCTACTCCTGCACCTATTGTCTATGTTTCTAAATTATTGAGTTGTGAGGGAGTCAAGGCTGAGAAGATGTAATGTCCATTTGGGCGAAAGCAAAATATAACAAGGGAAAGAAGGCATTGGTTGGAGTAGTGTAGAGGCCCCCGAACAGTAGCCACAATATAGAAAAGTGTATACATCAAGAAATAATAGGACTTGGTAAAACATGACTGCATTAATCAAGGGTGACTTGAATGAATGTTGGAAAATGTGGCCGCGAGAATGAATTCATGGCGCATTTGGGAGGTTTCCAAAAGCAATGTATTGTGAAGCTAACTAGGGAATGGGCTATTTTATATAACAAGACAGGTGTAATAAATGATCTTTCAGTGAAACATTCCCAGGAAGTAATGAACACAACATGATCAAATTTATTATTCAGCTTCAGAGTGAAAAACTCAGGTCTGAAATATCTGTTAAACTTAAATAACAGGGAATTACAAGGAATGGGGATAGTTAGCTGAAGTGGTCTGGGCAATTGGACAGGCAGATATGAAATTAGACATTTAATGAGATCATTTGTAACTCCCAGCAAAATATATCTGATTGAATAGGAGAAATTCTAATTGGTGGTATGAACAAACTATGGCAAAGCAACCACATTGGCATAGCTGGTAGAGCTGCTGCCTCAGTGCCAGAGAATTGGGTTTAATTCTGTCCTGGGGTGCTATGTGTGTGGAGTTTGCACGTTCTCCCTGTGACCACGTGGGTTCTTCCAGTTGCTGCGGTTTGCCGCCACATCCCAAAGACGTGCGGGTTTCTAGGTTGATTGGCCTCTATAAATTACCCCTAGTGAGTAGGGAGTGGATGAGAAAGTAGGAACTAGTGTGAATGGGTGTAGATTAACTATATTGGCCTACTTTACTATATCTATCACCACACATATTATGCATGCTGCACATTCCATATGAAATCCAGTCCGGACCTTCACCCCTACCCCGGAGGTACTTCACCATCTCACGGTCAGACTTGATGCTGACTATGGAGACGATAGCATGTAATGTTTCCTCCACTTGTGTTACAATAAAGGACTATGAATTGTTACTCCTGTGTATGGGTCTCATTGCACAACATGGTGTCAGAAGGTTTAACTCTCTAAAGTGCAAATTCTGGGTAAGTGAGGTGAACTTTGTGGGTCATGTATTCACCAATGATGGTCTCAAACCCGATCCATCAAAGACTCTTGCAATTAACGAGTTGCCAGCACCCACAGATGTAACCAGCCAGCACTTCAAAGACTTTGCTAAATGCTGGGACTTTCGTCATATCACCAATAGCCCCGAATACCCACAGTCAAACTGGCTGGCTGAACAAGCAGTCAGGAGTGCCAAACAAGTGATGGAATTATCCCACGGAGCAGGATCTGACATTTTCCTAGACTTGCTTAACCTGCGCAACATCTCCCGTGACCTTGTACTGGGTTCACCCGCCCAGCGTCTGATGTCAAGACAGACTCGTGCCACACTACCTGTGGCAAAACAGTCATTAGAACCACAAGTTCGCACCCATCTGAAATCCAGTCCAAGCTATAACAAAAGCGCGGCATTCACAAAAGATGGTATGACAAAGCGAGCAGACCACTTCCACCATTAGCCAAGGGACAAGTAGTCCATCTGCAAACAGAAAAGGGTCACGACTGCCTTGGTGTTATATCTGGAACTGCTCCCGAACCACGTTCATACCTTGTCAATGCCGACGGCGGCACCTACAGAAGTAATAGACAGCATATCCTGCCTGTGAGTGAACCAGCACCACCTCCGTACCATTCCGACCACACAAGCATACTTCCATCCCCATCCAACGGCCCCGGCCCAATCATACCACTGTTGCCTGCCCCTCCTGATCCAATCGACTCACCTACGACCACGCCAACTCGACCCCTGCCAAGGTCTCCAGTTTCACCGCCGGTGATGCTGCTTCATTCTCCTGCTCCTGTTCTACCACTGATCTCATCTCCAGTGAAGGGAGAAAATGCAGGACTGTACCGTACACATGCAGATCACATCTGCAAGCCTAACCCAAAGTACCAGGATTACGTTTGAACTGCCTTTGGTGTTATTCCCTTCAGCTTACTTATACTTACCACATGTAATCAGTGCCACATATATTTTGCATGTTGTGGTGTATTCTTAACATTTGATTATCATATCTATTTTATTCTGGGTTAATTCCTTAAGAGGAAGGATGTAGATTAACTATATTAGCCGACCTTTACTATATCTATCACCACATATTATGCATGCTGCACATTCCATATGTAGTCCAGTCCGGATCTTCATCCCTACCCCGGATTATTGATAATGGTACTTCACCGTCTCATGGTCAGACTTGATGCTGACTATGGAGACGATAGCATGTAATGTTTCCTCCGCTTGTGTTACAATAAAGGACTATGAGTTGTTACTCCTGTGTATGTCTCGTTACACAACAATGGGTAATTTATGATCGGCATGGACTGTGTGGGCCATAGGTCCTGTTTCAATTATTATTATCTATTATACTAAAACTCTCATCTTGTTTGTTTCTGTGTGTGTGTGTGTGTGCGTGCCTGACTGTGATCTCTGATTCAGTGACGTCGTCAAACAACGGCAAAATGGTACACGATAGCGCTACAATTTTTGGACTACCTTACTCACAATTGTCATGTGGTTGTTTGTATCAAGTTTTGTTCATATTGATGTTATATTTCACAAGTTATTCAGTTTTTTAATTTACAAAAACCTAATTTGAGAAAAATGTTCTTTCCTCTGCACTGACACTTACAGCTATGATGTCACAATGGGATTGTGGCCCTGCTCGCTACAATGTTGCTTTCCCAGGACACTGAGTCCTGCCAGCTTCGCAAGTGCAATTGCAATGTTGCAATTACAATGTTGCAATCCTTTTTTTATATTCTTGGCAGCAAGGATATTTTAAAAGGTTTATTGAGGGAGGGTGAATAAGGGAAAATGAGCCGCCCCTGCGCAGTTGGGGGCTATGGGTGAGTGCTAGAATATTGCGTTGGGGGAACGGCTTGCATTGCTGAACGGGTTACATTGGGGGACCAGGCCTCCCGTGGGGGCTATGGGTGAGTGGTGGAATATTGCGTTGAGGACCAGGCCTCCCATGTGACAGAGACCCAACGGGTCCCACTTGGTCTAGTGTATCTCTAAAACTAAAACTAATAGGAAAGAGAGAAGTTAAGGTGAATATAGGCCCCCACAAATCTTTACATCTACATTAACATTAAAAGATACTACCAACATCCCAGTAATACCAAAAGTGTGCCAGTGATGCATTCAATACCATCACCACCACAAGAAAATAAGTCTGAGGCAAACTAATAGGGCTGAAGGCTGATTGTTCTTCAGAAGCTAATTGGTTGTGTAAAGGGATCCTGAATGAAGCGAGGTCAATGATAGTGGATGTAGTTGGTATAATATTCCAAAACTCCTTAGATTTTGGAGAGATATTGTAATGCACTTATTTTAAAAGTATGGAAGATTAAAAGTGGGCAATCATAAGCAGTTAACCTATTGTCTATTGTTAGGAACATTTTAGAATTCATTGCTGACAACAGAATATTTGGAAAGTCGTAATCTGATCGAGCAGTCGAAATGGCTTCATGAATGAGAAATCATGTCTGAGAAATTTGTCTGTAATTTGAGTAAACATTAGCCTGAGTGGATAGAGAAAAACTGATAGATGTAATATACTTGGATTTTCAAAAAGCATTCAATCAGGTTCTACTCTCAAGATTACTTAACAAGAACTTGTGGTGTTGAGGATAATGTATTGATATGAATATGCCACTAGCTAACTGGTAGAGAACAGCAAGTTGAGTAAAGAGTGCCATCCCGTAAGGTAATTGGGAAGGTTAATGGAATGCTTGTCCCCCCCATCCCCATCCCAAAAGACCATACAAAGCATGGGTAAGGACTCATCTATGAATAACTTTGGTCCACATAAGAAAAGATGCAATATCATTGAAAGCAGATGGTTCACTAGTATGGTTCTAGGCAATGATGGATTTTATTATGAGAAAAAACGTTGAATGAGTTGGGTCCATATTCATTGATGTTGAGAAGAATGAGAGCTGATCTTCATGAAATATATTGGATTTTTAGGAGTTTATAGAATAAAAGTTGGGAAAATGTTTCCCCACCCAGGAGATTCTTGTACCAGAGGGAAGTCTCAGAATACAGGGATGCCCATACAATATTCAGATGAGGGAGAATGTATGTTCTCAATGAGATGCGCTTCTTTAAAATTTCTTGCCACATAGAGCTGTGGAGACTATATCCTTGAATATATTCAAAGCTGAGATCAGTAAGGAAATCAAGGGGAGAGGATGAAAGGTGGACTTGATCAACTTTCCATATTTCTTTTTTATGGTCCTAAGGAGATTGGTATTAATAATACATACATTCAAAGTTAACCTTTGTTGCCCAAAGTTTTACTATCCATGTTTTCCAGAGATGCTGCCTGGCCCGTTGACTTACTCCAGCACTTTGTGTTCTATGCAAATTGCAACATCTGCAGTTCCTTGTGTCTCAATTTTTTACAACTATGAGATTATTGAATTCCAGCCAACTGTTACTCTGCTTGCCTCACTGACTTTTATTGCATGTCTATAAACAAATTAGATTATCAAAAGGCTATGACTAATGTCTGAATGTTGAAGATTGCTTTCCAAAAGCAAAAGTCACGATTAACCTTAGAATCTATAACCTGACCGGAAATGGAACTTAAATTTGAGGTATTAGGGTAATAGATGTCTGATGTCAGTGCTAGTTTTACAACCAGAGAGCAAGTGCACCCCGTAATTTCAATCATATTGGTTTCAAAAAGAAACCTGGAATCAGGGACCTGTTCATGTTATTACGGCTAGAGGGAAAAAAAGCACTAGTAATTGTTTTTTTTTCAACAATTCCTAACTCAGGATCAAAGAAAACTTGTTTCTAATCCACTCCTGTGGGCCTTGAGGTGACTTTAGCCTATCTTTTCACTGGTGGGGCAGGAGATCATTGGCAGAGTGGATGTGTTGGTAATTTGTGAAGTGTTATTCTCCTTCTCGATCTGCACACTTGCCCGGCTGCTGTAGGACCTCCAGAGACTGCCGCCACCAACACCATGATGTACAACCACTGCAATCATGCTGTTTGTTGCCTCCCACAGCAGCCCCTCTGCTTTCCTGCGCCGAGGTCAACATGTCTCACTTCTTGAACTGAGCTCAAGACTTTGGGGTGGTTTCTGGAGGCATGGAGATTGAGTTTGCATTCTATTCAGAGCCACTAATCTTCTCCTTCGCCTCTGCTGTCCTGAATGTCACTTCTCTATTTTAGTTGTCATGAGCCAAGGGTTCTCAGAATTTAGTGGAGACGTTGTGTGTTTGAAGGAGATTTTGAGAATATTTTTTAATCTTTTCCTTTGTCCACCTGGCAATCTCTAGTTGTGATAGAGCTCAATGCAGGATGCCTATTTCGGTTCTCTGATGCTGCATAGAAGCAGAAAATAGGTGCAGGAGTAGGCCATTCAGCTCTTCGAGCCAGTACCACCATTCAATATAATCATAGCTGATCGTCCAAAATCAGTAACCCGGTCGGGCTTTTTCCCCCATATCGCTTGATTCCCTTAGCCCTAAGAGCTACAGTGCCCTCCATAATGTGTGGGACAAAGACCCATCATTTATTTATTAGCCTCTGTGCTCTATAATTTGAGATTTGTAATTGAAAAAATCACATGTGGTTAAAGTGCACATTGACAGATTTTAATGAAGGCCATTTTTACACATTTTGGTTTCACCTAGAAATTACAGCAGTGTTTATACATAGTCCCCTCCATTTTCAGGGCACCATAATGTTTGGAACACAGCAATGTCATGTAAATTAAAGTAGTCATGTTTAGTATTTTGTTCCATGTCCTTTGCATGCAATGACTGCTTGAAGTCTGCGATTCATGGACATCGCCAGTTGCTGGGTGTCTTCTCTGGTGATGCTCTGCCAAGCCTGTATTGCAACCATCTTTAGCTTATGCTTGTTTTGGGGGCTAGTACCCTTCAGTTTCCTCTTCAGCATATAAAAGGCATGCTCAATTGGATTCAGATCGGGTGATTGACAAGGCCACTCAAGAATTGACAATTTTTTAACTTTGAAAAACTCCTTTGTTGCTTTAGCAGTATGTTTGGGATCATTATCTTGTTACAGAATGAACCGACGGCCAACGAGTTTTGAGGCATTTGTTTGAACTAGAGCAGATAGGATGTGTCTATACACTTCAGAATTCATTATGCTACTACCATCAGCATCATCAATGCCTACTAGTATCATCAATGAAGATAAGTGAGCCAGTACCTTCAGCAGCCGTACATGCACAGGCCATAACACCCTACCATGGTGTTTCACAGATGAGTTGGTATGCTTTGGATCTTGGGCAGTTCCTTCTCTCCTCCATACTTTGCTCTTGCCATATAAATTAATCTTCATCTCATCTGCCAACAAGATCTTTTTCCAGAACTGTGGTTGTTCTTTTAAGTACTTCTTGGCAAACTGTACCTCAACCATCCTATTTTTGTGGCTAACCAGTGGTTTGCATCTTGCATTGTAGCCTCTGTATTTCTGTTCATGAAGTCTTCTGCGGACAGTGGTCATTGACAAATCCACACCTGACTCCTGAAGAATGTTTCTGATGTCGGACAGGTGTTTGGGGATATGTCTTTATTATAGAGATAATTCTTCTGTCATCAGCTGTGGAGGTCTTCCTTGGCCTGTCAGTTCCTTTGCGATTAGTAAGCTCACCAGTGCTCTCTTTCTTCTCAATGATGTTCCAAACAGTTGATTTTGGTAAGCCTTATGTTTGGATGATGTCTCTAACAGTTTTATTCTCGTTTCCCAGGCTCATAATGGCTTCTTTGACTTTCATTGGCACAACTTTGGTCCTCATGTTGATAAACAGCAATAAAAGTTTCCAAAGGTGATGGAAAGACTGGAGGAAAGACTAGGTGCGTCTTCTTCTTGCGTATGGAGTGCACAGCCTAAAGTTGCAGGACAACTTGTTCTATTTGATCTTATTTGTGCATGCCAGGTTGTGCATGCCAGGTTGATTGCGTTTCTCGAAACAGGGCGGACCACGTGAAGGTTGTAATCTTCCACCCCGACTAGGTGCTGAGAGCTCTCTTATACCTGCATTAAGGAGGCAATTAAACACACCTGAGCAATTACAAACGCCTGTGAAGCCATGTGTGCCAAACATTATAGTGCCACACAACTGTCATTTCTACATGGTGAAACCAAAATGTATAAAGATGGCCTTTAATAAAATCTGACAATGTGCACTTTAACGACATGTGATTTTTTCTATTACAAATCTCAAATTGACTTCCGGTTGACGCCATGGTGTGAGTGGAGTCGCACCATTACAGCTCCACTAAAAATTGTATAAAAAACGGGGGTCTAGGGGTCAGTCAACCGTACTCACCGCGGGAGAACGACTGGGAACGGCTCCGGTAGCGTTTAAAAGGTCCGTGACGTCATCAGGCGCGCGACTTTTTCAAGAAAATGATGTCTCGCTCCCCCCCCGGAAAAAAACCTGGAAAAAGGGAAATAGGCCCGACTGGTGCCCTGGGCTCGAGTCTGGCTGCTTCCCAAGAAGAGATTTCACAGAGGAAAGCTGAACTGGAGGACCTCAAAGTTAATATCCTAGGTGAGATGAAGAAATTACTTAAAGATAATAAGAAGGATTATAAAGAGGATATTAAAAATTTAAGGGCTGATATTCTAGTGTTTCATGAAAGAATTAAAGAAGATTTAAAAAATGAAGTTATAGAAACGGTAAAAATTATGATGAACGAGTGGAAAGAAAAGGCTGATGTTGAGTTACAAAAACAAATGGTGGAGATAAAAGACGCAGCTGCTGGTATGGAAAGAATGCTGGATGATAAGATTGATCCTATTATAATTACGCTCGACCAACAAAAAGAGACAATTAAAGAGCTAACGGAGATGGCTGCATTAAACACCAAGGAGAGAGAGAAACTCCACTCCGAGAACAAACGTCTATCAGAATTATTACGCAAAATAAATGAGAAATGTATCGATCTGGAGGGACGTCAACGGCGTAAGAATTTGCGTATAGTTGGTTTGAGCGAGGGTCGCGAGGGAAATCAAGACCCTCGAAAATTTGCTGCAAAACTACTGAAGGATATTTTGAATCTGGATCAAGAACCCCTGTTGGGCCGTGCACACAGGGCATTAAGGCGGGCTCCCAGGAGGGATGCACCCCCAAGACAAATGATTGTAAAGGTGGTTTACGATCATGCTTTTGAAGAAATGATGAAGATAATAATACGCAAGAAAAATTTTAAGTATGAAGGAGATAATATCAGTATCTTCAGAGATTATCCGGCGGAAGTGGCCAAGAGAAGATCCTTATTCACAGAAACAAGAGGTGTTCTGAGGAATCTGAAGGATACGAAGGATCTGAGATATGGCTTGATGTACCCAGCAACATTAAGAGTAACCTACAACAACAAAGAGTTCCGTTTCATGAAGCATACTGTAGCACTGGAATTCGCCCGAAAAATACAGAATGAAACAGAAGAGGAAGAAGAACAAGTGGATCAAGACCAAGAAGATGATGGCTGAACTTTTATGACCCATCCGCGGTTATGAATCATTATGGAGAAGGAGGATGAATATTGGACATGGACTTAAATTTTGGTTTAAAGAGAGATGGATAGATTACTGTGTTATCTATCCATATAAAATGGCAATTATTCACCTAACATAGTATTATCTACCCCCCCTAACATAGTATTACTAATTAGAATAGTAATTATAATAGTCACTAATAATATGAATTATTACTAAGTATACAAATTTAGTACCCTACCCCAAAATATATAGCATTTAAGATTGGAGCTGGAATTATTAACATCTTTTTTTTTTTACGGAAGTCAGTAGATTAGTAGCCACGTTAGTGTGGCTTGCACTAACACACACTACACTCTATATAGGTGTAGTTATTTTTTTTTCTGAGCACTTTACTAACACTTTTCAACTCACTTTCACTCACACTTTTTATTATTTTAGGTATATTAGATATTTGATTTTATATTATACAGTATATGAAAATATTTACGATTGGTATTATATAGTCAGTTCAAAGAGACGTGTATATGAAATAGAAGGACGTACACTAATTTTCGTCAACCCAAGGTCTGGTTACAATGTTGAGTTGTACGGGCCAGGACGGTTATTCCAATATAAACCACCTTAATAGTAAAATGCAAGATACTAATGGGAAGATTGGGGGTAATGGAATCACCTTCTGTAGTTGGAATGTTAAGGGAGTTAATGAGCCAATTAAAAGAGGTAAGGTGTTAGCTCAATTAAACAGATTGAAGTCTGACGTCTCTTTTCTTCAAGAGACCCACCTTAAAAAAGATGCTCGACACAGACTAACAGCTAAATGGATTTCGAAAGTGTATCACTCCTCATTTATACATAAATCTAGAGGGGTTGCAATAATCATTCGTAAAGGTATACCTTTTAAATTAAGTTCTATAATAGAGGATACAGAAGGTCGGTATGTAATAATTACAGGGGAATTATATTCTAAAAAAGTAACTCTAATGAATATATATGCCCCTAACTTTGATAACCCATTATTTTTTAAGAAAATATTTAATAATATCCCTATAGCTGCAGAACATAACTTAATAATTGGAGGAGATTTTAATTGTACTTTGGATAATTATTTAGATAGATCGTCAACAAAAAGTAAATCTATTTCTAAGTCAAGCATACTTATAAATTCCTTTATTAGTACAGCAAACGTTAAGGACATCTGGAGAATAGATAATCCAATAGGACGAGAATATTCATTTTTCTCATCTGTATTTGGAACTTACTCGAGGATAGACTATTTTTTAATAGATTCAAAATTACTTCCATTTACATATGATTCAAAATATCATAATATTATTATTTCAGATCACGCTCCATTAACTTTTAAGATAAAATTAAAAGATATAATTATAAAATCTAATAATTGGAGGTTTAATCCCGAAATATTAAAGGATAAGGCTTGTTATGATTATCTGGTAAAACAGATTAAATTATTCTTTGAAACTAATGACAAACCTGAAGTTTCACCATCATTACTTTGGGATACATTTAAAGCATTTATGCGCGGAGCTATAATATCGGCACAAGCATACTTTAATAAAGAAAATAGAAAGACGGAACAAAACTTGGAAAAAGAGATAAAACAATTAGATATGGAGAATACAAAACAGCCCTCTAAATTGTTAAGTAATAAAATTGCAATATTAAAATATAAACTAAATAAAATATATTCCAATCAAGTAATTAAACTTTATCAACAAACTAAACAAGTGCACTTTGAATTTGGAGATAAACCGCAAAAATTGTTGGCTCGACAACTTAGAAAGCGAGAGGACGAAAAAATGATACATAGAATTAGATCTGAGAATGGCAATATATCGACCTTACCAAAAGATATCAATGATATATTTTTACAATATTATCAAAGTCTTTATTCATCAAAAATAACAGGACAAATGGATGAAATGGATACATTTCTACAAAAATGTAATATTAACAGCTTAGATCAGGGAGGTAGAGACTTGTTAAATGCGGATATATCAATAAAAGATATTGAGGAGTCAATCGGATCATTAAATAATGGAAAAGCAGCGGGCCCGGATGGCCTGAGTACAGAATTTTATAAGAAATTTCAAGATCTGATCTCCCCAAGATTACATGCAGTGTATAAATATACATATGAACAAGGAAAATTGCCGGAATCCCTAAATGAATCTACAATTACACTAATTCCTAAGGTTGACAAGGACTTGGAAGACCCAGGATCATATAGAGCAATTGCTCTTTTAAATACAGATCAAAACATTTTAGCTAAAGTTTTATCACGAAGATTAAGTTTGGTGATTACTAAAATAATACACCATGATCAAACAGGTTTTATCCCAAAGCGTTACTCATCTTATAATTTGAGACGATTATTTAATATCATATATTCAAAAAGAGTTGGGGATAGGGATTTAGCTGTTATGTCCTTAGATGCAGAAAAAGCATTCGATCAGGTTGAATGGCCATATTTATTTAGAATAATGGAGAAATTCCAATTGGGGGATAGATTTTGTAAATGGATAAGAATTCTATATTCGAATCCCACTGCAAGAATATTAACTAACCAAATATTGTCAGCTAAATTTAAGCTTCATAGGGGTTGTAGACAAGGATGTCCGCTGTCGCCTTTGTTATTCGCTATGGTGATAGAGCCTTTAGCTGAAAGGATTAGATCTGAACCAGAAATATATGGATATAATACTGATACTACAACTAATAAAATATCTTTATATGCAGATGATGTATTAATTTATATTACAAAACCAGAGATCAGTATACCCAAGCTATTTAATGTTATAACTAAATTTGGCAGATTTTCTGGATATAGAATTAACTGGAATAAAAGTGAGATTATGCCTATAACCGGAATAAGATCAAATATATTGCAACAATATCCACTAAAAATAGTTACGGATAAATTTAAATATTTAGGTATTAATGTATCTAAATCCTATAACTCATTAATTAAATCTAATTATCCCCTATTATTAGATAAACTTAGAAAAAATATTTTATACTGGAAAACACTTCCTATATCTATGATTGGTAGAATAAATGCTATAAAAATGATCTTTTTACCACAACTGCTATACTTGTTTCAAGCTATTCCTTTCTATCTCCCAAAGAGTTTTTTAAAAAAAAATAGATAACATTGTCAATAGTTTTATTTGGGATTATAAAAATCATAGAATAAGTAAAAAACATTTATGTAAATCAAAAATAAATGGAGGATTAGCACTTCCAAATTTTTTGTACTATTTTTGGGCAGTCCAGATTAAGAATATGAATTTTTGGTGGGTAAATTTGGATTACGAACCAACGTGGTTAAAGATGGAAAAGGAAGATTGTTTACCTTTTAATGTAAGTTCAATTCTTTTTGCGCCAAGAGAAATACAAAATAAAATTTATAGGAACAACCCTATAATTTATAGCAATAGACGTATTTGGAAACAAATAGTCAAGACTTTATGTTTGGATAATTTGTCACTTAAACTACCAATTATGAATAACCCTTTATTTAAACCCTCTATATTAGATAGGGGGTTTAGACAATGGGAGGATTTAGGAATTTATAGGATTGAACATCTGTATAGAAAGGGAACATTTCTTTTATTTCATGAGTTGCAAGAAATTTATGGGTTACCACCGCATAATTTGTTTAGGTATCTACAAATTAGAGATTATATTAAGTCTAACACACAAGATTATAAAATTAAAGAACCAGGATTATTAGATGAAGTATTTAATAAACATCCAAATTCAGAAAAATTTATAGCTTATATATATAATCTTATTTTGGATAGGGAGAATCCAACAACAGAAATATACCGTCAAGCATGGGAAAATGAAATTGGTTTATCTATAACAAAAGAATCTTGGGAAGAAAGTTTACAACGCATACATCGCTGTTCATTAAACGCGAGGCATACATTGATACAATTTAAAGTTTTATATAGGTTACATTATTCAAAAACCAAATTAAATAGAATTTTTCCTAATGTCTCTCCTATTTGTGATAAATGTCAGAATTTAGAGGCTAATTTAATACATAGTTTTGTAACGTGTTCAAAACTTAGTTATTATTGGACAGAAATCTTTAGAGTTATATCTGAAGTTCTTAGAGTTAAACTGGATCCAGAACCAAAGTTAATAATATTAGGAATTCCGGATTCACAATGCGTATTAACAGTAAATCAAAGAATTTTCTTAGATTACTGTTTGATAATAGGGAAAAAAATAATATTGAAATTTTGGAAGGGAACATTAACCCCCATAATTAAAATGTGGACAGCAGAGATGTTGGAGACTTTGTATTTGGAAAGAATCAGATTTGTCCTAATGGACAAATGTGAAATCTTTGAACAAATATGGTCTCCATATATACAATATTTGAAGGGCTAGCTGTTCTTGGCATTACTACTCAATGGGTACTAGACAGGATTTGACGAGAAAAATATGGATTTTCTAATTGGGTTTTGTGTACACGTCTCCGCAATACGACGTTATAATTACAATACATTTTGTTGTTTCTATCTTAAATATTCATATTATACCATATATTGTTCATAAAGGGGAATTATATATATATACTGAATAGATATATACTAAGTAGTGTTTGTTTTCTTTTTCTTTTTTTTTTTGTTTTTTTTTCTTTGACTTTTTATCTTTTTTTATTATTCAAACACAATCATTTTTTTTCTTTTTTTTTCGATTTAAAGTCTATTCCTTTTTTCTTATTCTTTCTTTATTTCTAAAAAACAGAAGATAATAATAGCGAATATGATAGTTGTACATTTACTGAATTACTTTGGTATTTGTAAATTTGTTTTACTACTTGGAAATTACTACATCTAATAAAAATATTATTAATGAGAAAAAAAAAAAAAAAAAAAAAAACAAATCTCAAATTGTGGAGTACAGAGGCAAATAAATAAATGATGGGTCTTTGGCCCAAACATTATGGTGGGCACTGTAAATCTAACTCTGTTTGAAAACTTTCACATATGAACAACGTGCTTGCCCAGCAGTCAATGGAGCATAATTTGTGCTTCCATGCTGGTGATGTTGGCCTGGGTGAGCTTATATTTGTTCACTTATCCTGCCCATAGGTTTGGAACATTTTGTGAAGCGAACAGTGGTGATATCTCTCAACTTCCTTGTTGCAATTAGTTCAAGTCTCCGAAGCTAATAGGTCAGGGATCATCATTGTCTGGTAGACCACAGGTTATATGCTAGGTTTGAACAGCTGATCATCAACTAGCCTATTTCCAATAATGGCTAAGGACTGTGCCAGCACAGGAGATAATGAATTTCATCATTAATACCTGTCTTCATGTATGTCAGATTCATCTTATTTGTTTCATGTCTTTTAAATGCATTGTATTTACAACACAGAAGCTCAAACAGCCTATCGAGTCTATGATGGCCCTCAAGACATTCCCAACAATGCAACACCCACTTATTTTCTTATATTCTATTTTATCTCTCATCGTCATGGTCTCCCCACCTGAGTTTCCTGTTTCCAAGTGTTAAAGAAGGAACTGCAAATGCTGGAGAATCGAGGGTTACACAAAAAGCTGGAGAAACTCAGCGGGTGCAGCAGCATCTAAGGAGCGAAGGAGATAGGCGACGTTTCGAGTCGAGACAATTCTTCAGACTCCCGTTTCCAATCTTGGCAATCTACAATAGGGGCAATTTACAGTAGCCAATTAAAGTATTATCATATATTTGATGTGTGAGAAGAAACCAGAGCTCACAGGTAAATCCATATGGTCCTAGTGGATTGTATCATTGAAAGGTCCGGAGACGGCTCCAGGTACAGGACCAAAATAGCCTCACTGAAGCTGTCTGACAGCAGCACTTGTTGCTGTGTCACTCTGAACACTAATTCAGGGAGCAGCTCTTTGGTGATTTGCATTGTGATGGTTGAAGTGGACCCTGGCATTGACTTTCCCTGTTGCATGAGCCCGTATACGGTATCATATTGAAGGAAGCAGAAAACAGTACCAATGTTTACCAATTCCACTCTGACAAGGGCCAACATAATCCGTTTTTATTTTTGCTGATAATCAAAAGTAATCTCAGCTATTAAAGAATAAGTGATCTCATTCTTGAATGACATTTATGTGCATGTGCTTGCTGTCATCATATGCTGAAAGAATGTTTTTATCAAATAAATATAATTGCATTTTTGGAGAACTTTAACTGTGTACACGTGTGAATGAACAGATTAGGCTGGCAATACTGCTTTTACATATTGACGAATTTCATATTCTCACATTTGTCCATATAGTTCACTGTGCAGTACAGCAAAAATATAACCATTTTGTAGAGTTTGTTTTAATTATTAAACAGCAGATATGGCTGTGGTTTTGATTTTGGTATGACATTGTATGCCAATCAATATCATTATTAATATTATGTTGCTATAAATATACTTACACTGGAATAGACAAAGCCTAGCTTTTGGTTTGAATTTAGTGTGATGCTATAATGTAGGTCCCATGTATTCAATGCAGAGTCAAAATGCAAGATGTTGATGTAACATGCCTTCTTAGGAATAAAACAACCTGGATGATAACATCCTGTTTTTCCATGCTTGTTTGATTGTTAAAATTAAGGGCCTGTCCCACTTGACCGTCGTTTGGGCGCCATTTAACCGACCTTGTCGTCGCATTGAGCCGCATGGGTAGCGTGTGGGCAGCGCGGGGCGGTCGCTTGGAGAAGTGCGGAAGGGTATGGAGTTGCGAGCGGTATCGCGCGGCGCTCCAGGATTTGTAGTGCACAAAATCTTTGCGCGCCTCCGGCATGACGTATCGTGTACACACACGGGTGTATTGCAGTCGCACGCTGACGTCCTGACCTCGTACGTGTCAGGCGTGATTACGTCACTGTGCGTAACAAAATGCCGCCACGCACTGCCCATACGCAGTCGGCCCGCCCTTTACTCGTCATGGATATAAGCGCATGCGATTAAAAAATTTGCAGTTTCATAGAGAAAACTATGTGGTGAACACCAAAATATACTAAACCGGAAAGTGCAAAAGTGAATTGCTGCTTCACTTGCAATGACTGCTTGGGTCCCTGGATTGTGGGTAAGGAAGAGGCTAAAAAGACAAATGTTGTATCTCCTACAGCTGGATGAACGAATGACTTGAGAAGGGATGCAGTTGGTAGAAATGGAAGAGCAAACCGGATAAGTGATACAAAATGCTGGAGTAACTCAGCAGGACCGGCAGCATCTCTGGAGAGAAGCAATGGGTGACATTTCGGGTCGAGACCCTTCTTCAGACTGAAGAATTCTCGACCCGAAACATCATCCTTTCCTTCTCTCCAGAGATGCTGCCTGTCCCGCCGAGTTACTCCAGCATTTTGTGTCTATCTTTAATTTAAATCAGCATCTGCAGTTCCTTCCTACAGATTAATTTGGTCTGCAGCTTGCTACTTTTCATTCACCTCTTTTTTTGAATAGGGGCATTACATCTGCAGTTTTCCAATTGCTAGCATCACTCAAGAAACGGGAACATTTTAGAAAATCACCATAAATATCATAAAAGGGGTAAATATCATAAACTGGGTATTCAAATGATGTCACGCGCTCTAGACGGCTGTGCTGATGGACGAAGATGCATGATGACGAGTGCAACAGTCGCGTAAATGACGGCCAAGTGGGACAGGCCCTTTACTGTCTAATTTAGTTTCATAACAGTGAGCTCTGTTCACTCACCATACAGTGCATCTCAAATCATGGACTAATGTGTTACATTTTAGCCCCAACGAAGTAACACTAAGTTTTTTTTTTAAATTACTGCAATATCTATATACTAAAAGTCTGATCTTGACCACTTCCTGTTGTTCTGTATATTGATTTTAGAATAAACGCTGCCACTTATTTTGTGATTTTTGGCCTCCTTACTCAGAGTCCCACTCCGCTGCGCAGGACAAGCGGATTTTTCCCACCGGTGAAAAACAAAAGAGTTATTAGTGTTTAAAAAATGTTCAGATTCTCTCTCCTGAAGGTCACGCCCCTTCCGGAGGAACTATAAAGTGTTGAGTGCCTCAGTCAGTCTCTGCAAGATGGGGGAGCAAGAGGGTCATGTCTCTCAGTCTGAGCTGTGAATGACACTGAACACATGTCTACTAAACTGTGAGTGGTTTTACTGACCTGTCAGTGCCCTTAATGTGGTTTGAAAATATCGTTTGGAAATGCTAAAGCTGTGTTGCCTTTGGTTTGGAAATGCTAAAGCTGTGTTGCCTTTGGTTTGGAAATGCTACAGCTGTGTTGCCTTTGGTTTGGTAATGCTAAAGCTGTGTTGCCTTTGCCTTTGGTTTGGCAATGCTAAAGCTGTGTTACCTTTGCCTTTGGTTTGGAAATGCTAAAGCTGTGTTGCCTTTGGTTTGGAAATGATAAAGCTGTGTTGCCTTTCGTTTGGAAATGCTAAAGCTGTCTTACCTAATTAAAGTTGCCTTGCCTAATTAAAGTTGCCTTGCCTTCTAAATAATTAAAAGTCTAATCTTGACCACTTGCTATTTGCGCATTATATTGATTTTAGAAAAAACGCTGACACGTACGGCTGTGATTTTTGGTCATCTTACTCAGTCCCCCTCTGCTCATCAGATGCCGAGGATTTTTTCCATCGATGCAAAATAAAAGTTATTAGTGTTTAAAGAAAGTTCAGATTCTCTCTCCTGTCATTCACGCCATGAAGGCCACGCCCCTTCTTGTGGGAGGGGCAGGGACGATAAAACCCAGAAGTGTGGGCGTGGCTCAGTCTTTGCAAGATGGAGGAGGGAGGGGTCACGACTCGCTGTCTTTAGTGGCCTTGCACCCTGCTTGAAATGGTATGAAACTGCATTTAAATTTGGTGGCCTTGCACCCTGCTTGAAGTGGTAAGAAACTGCATTTGCATTTGGTGGCCTTGCACCCTGCTTGACATTCAATTTCAAGGAATAGCCCACAACATCCATACAAGCTCCAGAAAGCCCCCCCCCCCCCCCCCCCCCCCACTGGCCACCTATATTGGAATTGGCGGAGAGGTGGAATATTGTGTTGGGGGGACCAGCCCTCCCGTGTGATGCTGGGACCTCTTAGTCTAGTATTCTTCTAAAATTTCATGTGGAATCTTACTGGCAAAAGGCATCCAAGAATATTCACCTTAAAAATCTGCATAAATTTAGTGATAAAGAAATTCAATCTCCAGCTACCCATGATGAGAATGGATGGTTCCTTTGTGATGAAGACCAGTAGACGTTGATCCTGTGAGGCAAGATTATTAATGTGTGGAACAATATGAATGTGAGTTTACATGTGAGTTTACAAATAAGATTATGTAAATTTAATAAACTAATTTATTTTCTTTTGATAGTTATTTCCTGATACTCGTACTTTGAAACTGATGGCAAAACTTAGTAAGTGAACCCAAGCACAAACAAGTCCAGAATTTGAGTGGGTCATAACTTCCATGCCTTCATCAATTTCAGCATCTCTGAGATGCACATCAGGACTGCAATGTATGAGATAATGTACATGCCACTTGGCGAGCTGAGTGTAGCTCCAGCTTCACTTGAATCTCTAGCATTCAAGACTAAGCAGCTTGCTTGCCTTGCAGACACGTGGTGACATGGCCATTGGCAGATTCTCCACCAAGTTGTGTACCTTCCAAACTTGAAAATGTCACCTCATCACCTTTGGATTTCCATGTCCAATTTTGTGACAGTATATGTAAACATAGAAACAGGAATACGTCATTCAGCCCCTCATGCTTCCTCCATCCTTGAATAAAACCATACCCAATCTTTTTTCTAATACCAATTTTCTGTCCTAACTCCATATGTCTCCAATCCCATAATTTCCAGAAATCCTACCATTACAATCCTCGTGGTTAAAGTTTGAGAAAACAGCTCACCACCACCTCTTCATGGATAATAATCACTGCTCGTCAACATACTGTCAATGAATCTTAAAAAACGATACACCATTGCTCAAAATCAAGATTTGTATACTTTTCTTTCTGTAACCTTAGCAGTCAAGGTGGCGCTGCGGAAGAGTTGATGCCTTACAGCAAATGCAGTGCCGGAGACCCGGGTTCGATCCAGACTACGGGTGCTGTCTGTACGGAGTTTATACGTTCTCTCCATGACTTGCGTGGGTTTTCTCCGAGACCTTCGGTTTCCTCCCACACTCCAAAGATGTACAGGTTTGTAGGTTAATTGGCATTGTAAATGTAAAAATTGTCCCTAGTCGGCGTAGGATAGTGTTAATGTGCGTGGATTCCAGGTCAGCGCGGACCCGGTGGGCTGAAGGGCCTGTTTCCACGCTGTATCTCTAAGCTAAACTAAAACTAATGGTCAGCAGTTCCCATCTTTAACTTCAGAATACATGCAGACCATTGCGCTCCTTGTTATTAACACACTATATGTCAGAGTGAAACCATCCATCATCCACTAAATTGAATTACTGGCACAGATGTCTGCACATTAAGTCAATCACTGTCATTCTTTTGACATTGCATCAACAGCTGCTCTTACTTCCACTGCCAAGCACCACAACAACATTACAAAACAAGACTTTCTTTTAAATATGATGACGTATAAAACACTATTATTTTGCAGTTACCACACTGGGCAAAATCTCAAACCAAGTTTCTCATTTAATAAGCTGTATTTAAATTATTCAGCATTATCAGACAGACACTACCACATTCAGTCTGAGGGGAAACCTGTCCTTTGTCACGAGCACCGCTTTTGGGCAAAATGATGCCCTTAATTATATTAGTCTTATACAAGGGAAAAGCTGCTATGTTTTATTTCCATTTGTGTGGCACCACATAAGTTTACTGCCCCAACAACAGTCATTCTTACTGATGATGTAGAATACTGGACATTATTTTCTGAAATATGCTCAAGATGTTGACATGAAGTATGTGTCACATATTTGGGTTGAACATATTAAGTAATTAAATACTGGACTTGGATAGTGGATAAACAAATTTTAGTAACTTCTTACAGAGGGATCTTTAGCATTTTTTTTCAGTTGTCCATGTGGGTGATCTTTTACAGCCATGGTAATAAAAATAATTGGTAAACTTCAAGTGTAAGCTTCGACAGTTGATCTAGCAAGCTTATTAAATCACGGAGACAGCTCATATTGTTTTATCCAGCATCAGAATGCACATATATCCATTAAGAGATTCCAATGATTCAGAGTGAGTGACCTACTATATTCTAAATGATTGAGATTCTTATTGACCATTGCACTCATGAGAGAATTAACCTACTTGGTTTGAATATTTTTACTGTAACAGACCATGAACAAATCACTGAGTGAATTGTACAGGAGTAATCTAATTTATTTTCTTTATTCATTTTATAAGACCATTATAGTGTAGTCTATGCTCATGTTTTGACGCTGGTTTATAAAGGAACTGCATAGAGGGACGAATCAGTGTACAGAATGTGCCTGGTATCAGTTTTGTGATTCTTCTGATGAGAAAGCACATCGTAGTGTGTATCTTGACTAAAGGAGGAGATCTTGCATTCTGAGACTGGTGTTCAGCATTAATTCAGTGTGCAATTTAATGCATTATTGAACTTGCATGAGCTAAAATGCATGAATTAGTTTACCATATAGTGGAAATTAAATTAGCTTCATTAACATTTGATATTCACCATGAAACTCATTAAAGTGCTCAAATATTTTTACACCACCATACCGTGAAATGAATACGTTATCAGAGAAAATTTGAATAAATATTTTTATTATGTAATAATGAATATTAACATACGTCAGTAGCAGCTTTTACTGGGTATTACTAAGTATGTGGGAACACCATTTTTGTTAAATGTCCTTTATATAGTTTCTTGGGATCAGCTTGCTTCCATCCAGTTCAGTAGGTTCTGAGGTGACAGATGAAAACGATGTGGAAAATGCACTTAAGGCAGGAAGTGCCTGATGAAGCAGATGGATAGTTTCTGAGGCAGTGCACTCCATTGATGCTCGGCTTCTGTTGTGCTCCCATTGCATCGTTTTGCAGTTCTCAGTACCATCTGGAATACTGCCTCTCCACCATGAGTGGTCATGAGCTCCAGATTTTCAGGAGAGGGGATATTACATTTCTTCAAGAAGGCTTTGAACATATCCTTGAATCTTTTTTCTGTTGTGTAATCTCTGCATAACAATACTTGGAAATTTTATTTCAGAGACTGGTGCTAGACATGCAAATAACATGGCTTCCCTCACTGAGCTGATTGAATGTTGTTAGGGCCCCAATGCTGGGAGTGTGGACTTTGAGAGGATGCAAATGTTGGTTTGCCTATTCTTCCAGTAGATTTGGAGGATATGGAGAGATTGCATTGGTGACAACTTCTCCTTGTTTTGAGCTTCCTGCTCTAAGTTGTCCAACCTTCAGCTACCTCGTGGACTAAAGAGGCTGTCCCGTAAAATACTTGTATCCTCAAATACTTGTATATTGACAGGTTGAAGATGATGATGAATTTCATCATCATGGAGGGCTTTGCTGAGTGAGACATGGTTCCTGAGATAGGGGAATCTGTAACATTGCTATAACACAATCAGATTGAAATACCTCAACGAGACATCCTACATTTTATTTAAATATGAATATTATTTTCAAACATTATACAAATTCCCCCAGTGAAATTGTACTGTAAAAAGAAGACATTTCCTCTAAATAAAGCAAAATAACCTACAGTAGAGGAGTGACATCGCAAACTGAAATAAAATGTACCTTTAAAGACTACAGTAAAACTACCAGAATCTGGCACATGCGGTAATGCTAATGTGATACCACACAATGGCTGGATTAGCAGATTTTCCAGACCATTAGATTGTCTGTTTTTCAGTCTTTTTTTAATTTTTCAGTTAACAGTTAACAGTTTGTGTAACTGCTCTCCGGTTTGTTTTATGTGGGGGGAGGGGGAGGGGGGTCAGGGGAAACTTTTTTTCAGTTTCTTACCTTGCCGGAAATGCAATTAATTTTCGGGTCGCATCTTCGGTCGCTCTGCAGCCTACTATCGATGGAGCCGGAGGCCTCCTAGGACAGATTTGAGCCCCATCACGGGGCGTGGACTTAACATTAGACCTGTCACTTCAACCACCTGCAGACTTACCATCAAGAGTTCGAAGTCTGAGGATAGGCCGAGTTGGGAAGCTACAACGAGACAGAGGCTCAACCAGCCGTGACCCGGGGCCCGATCATTGGCACAGGGGAGCTGACATCCTCCCGATGAAGAAGCTGATCACCCCGATGTGAAGGGCCCAAACGCCGCTGGCTACGGGTGTCAAGATCATCCCATCAACGGAGAGCTCGAGGTCCCCGACTGCAGGAGAGCATAGAAGGGAAGAGATTTGAACTTTTTTTCGCCTTCCATCACAGTGAGGAATGTGGAAGTGTCAATGTGGTGGATGTTTATGTTAAAATGTATTTTGTGTGTTACGTTACTTTTTATTTGTATGACTGACTTAGTAAATGAAATTAAGCATGCAGGTACAGCAGGCAGTGAAGAAAGCGAATGGCATGTTGGCCTTCAAAACAAGAGGAGTTGAGTATAGGAGCAAAGCAGGCACGTGCCGTGAGTAATTACTCTGGGTAGGCACTCAGTCCGCTTTAAAAAAAATGTAAACCGCGCATGCGCAGATTGTTCTCCCCGTTAAATAAATAAATAAATAAAAACAGTGACTTATCACAAAGTGCTGAATCTTCACTGCCTCACCGCTGCCGCAGCTCTCCGGGTGCGAAGCCACGGACTGTAGCTGGGGATAGAAGCAGCTCGGAGAGTGGCCACCGCTGAACTGGCCACCACTTCAGCGCCTTCTGCCGGCCCGCTCACCTTTGGCAGTGCTCTCTGTCTGAACACCTGTCACCTGCCATTCGCCGACTTCACTCATGTCAGCGGCTTCCTGCAAATCCTTAAATTCCCACAGCCGAGTAACCTCAATCGCGCTGTTAGAATTTAAGGACATGAGTGAGGCCAGCGAGCGGCAGGAGAGAGGTTTTTAGATGGAGAGCTGCCAGAGGTGGGCGGGTGGTTCTGGAGCTAAGGTGGTGGCTGGTTCCGCTGTCCGGCCCGGCGGCCGCTCGAGCTACTTCTCTCTCTCTCTCCCCTCCACTCCCCCCCCCCGGCCTCAGAGCAGTGTCATTTCATGCCCCCTTGCAAGGAACGTCGCAAGTGGATGCCCCCGACCCCTCATTCATAACATTTGTGCCCTCCCCGCAACGTTACCCCGGGCCAGACTCCCCACACGCTGTGAAAGGAGCTCTCTCCCCACTCCGACTCCCACACCCCGGCAAATACGGTATTAAAAAAAATTAATCACAAAATGTACTTACCATATCATTGGGACACGACAAACCATGGCTGAAAACCCCACCAATAAACTTGCGCTGCGCATGCGCGGTAGACTGATGCGCATGCGCAGTATGATGCTGCGCATGCGCAGTGCTACAAAGGCAGGATTTCTGCTGCCTTCAGCCCCGATTAAAATTGACGGCTTCAGGCAGCGCTGACGGCACGGGGGCTGCACAGAGCTTCCCATGTTACAAGCGCTGCGGGTGAAAGGCACAGGGAATTATGCCTACCTAAGAGATCAGTCTCTTACATAGGCATAATTCTCCCATGCCTTTACTATTTATATTTAATAATTCCCATTTCATAATTTTAGTCAGGGTAGGCAGTGCCTACCTTGCCTACCCTGACGGCACGTGCCTGGAGCAAAGAGGTCCTTCTGCAGTTGTACAGGGCCCTAGTGAGACCACACCTGGATTATTGTGTGCAGTTTTGGTCTCCAAATTTGAGGAAGGACATTCTTGCTATTGAAGGAGTGCAGCGAAGGTTCACTAGTTTAATTTCTGGGATGGTGGGACAGTCGTATGCTGAGAGAATGGAGCGGCTGGGCTTGTATACTCTGGAATTTAGAAGGATGAGAGGGCATCTTACTGAAACATAAGATTACTAGACTAAGTGGGAGCCGTTGGGTCCCAGCATCACACATGAGGGCTGGTCCCCCAACGCAATATTTCACCTCTCCACCAATTCCAATATTGGTGGCCAGTGGGGGGCTTTCTGGAGCGCTAGTATGGTTGTGGGCTGAAGGGACTGGTTTTCAGAGGGCTAGTATGGACATTGTGGGACGAATGGATTCTGGAGCTGGCGGCTCAGTCACTCAAGCCTGTTATGCTGACAGCTCACTCACTCACGGCTCGTGGGCTGGCAGTTGACTCATGGCTATTCCTTGAAATTCAATTTCAAGCAGGGTGCAAGGCCACCAAATTCAAGTGTAGTTTCATACCATTTCAAGCAGGGCGCAAGGCCACTAAAGACATCGAGTCGTGACCTCTCCCTCCTCCATCTTGCAGAGACTGAGCCACGCCCACACTTCTGGGTTTTATAGTCCCTCCCACCTGAAGGGGTGTGGCCTTCATGGCGTGATTGACAGGACAGAATCAACATATTTTAAACAATAATAACTATTTTATTTTTCATCGGTGGGAAACATCCTCGGCACCTGATGAGCGGAGGGGGGCTCTGAGTAAGATGGACAAAGATCACAGCCTACGTGGTAGCGTTTTTCCTAAAATCAATATAAAGCGCAAGCTGGTCAAGATTAGACTTTTAATTATATAGGCAAGGCAACTTTAATTTGGCAACACAGCTTTAGCATTTCCAAACCAAAGGCAACACAGCTTTAGCATTTCCAAACCAGAGGCAACACAGCTTTAGCATTTCCAAACCAAAGGCAACACAGCTTTAGCCTTTCCAAACTATATTTTCAAACCACATTAAGGGCACTGACAGGTCAGTAAAACCACTCACAGTTTAGTAGACATGTGTTCAGTGTTATTCACAGCTCAGACTGAGAGACGTGACCCTCTCGCTCCCCCATCTTGCAGAGACAGACTGAGGGACTCAACACTTCTGGGTTTCATAGTCCCTCCGGAAGGGGCATGACCTTCAGGAGAGCGAATCTCAACATTTTTTATTTTTCATCGATGGAAAAAATCATTTTGTCCTGCGCAGCGGAGGGGGACTCTGAGTAAGATGGCCAAAAATCACAGCCGTAAGTAGCAGCGTCTTTTCTAAAATCAATATACAGAACAACAGGAAGTGGTCGATCAGACTTTTAGTACTATAGATTAAGGGTTTAGACACGCTAGAGCAGGAAACAGGTTCCCGATGTTGGGGGAGTCCAGAAACCAGGGTCCACAGTTTAAGAATAAGGGGTAAGCCATTTAGAACGGCGATGAGGAAACAATTTTTCGCACAGAGAGTTGTGAGTCTGTGGAATTCCCTACCTCAGAGGGTGGTGGAGACCGGTTCTCCGGTTACTTTCAAGAGATACCTAGATAGAGCTCTTAAAGATAGCGGAGTCAGGGGATATGGTGAGAAGGCAGGAACGGGGTATTGATTGTGGATGATCAGCCATGATCACATTGAATGGCGGTGCTGGCTTGCAGGGCTGAATGGTCTACTCCTGCACCTATTGTCTATTGAAATTCTTCGTATGTTGTAAAACATATTTGGCTAATAAGTATTATTGTGATTGTGATTAATATCCTGACACTTTTATAATTTACCTTTTTCCCCATTTGCCACACAGTATTATAATAGAACTCAGTGAACCCAGTAAACTTAAAGGGAGCACAGGAACTACAGTGGTTGTGAGTGAACGAAGCGCTGGAATTAGGAATCCCAGGTTAGTTGAAAGTGAGCACGGGAATCAGTGGTCCAGCGCGTTGAAAGCGAGTGCCGCAAACATTACCAGATGCCAAACCACAGGGATTAAAGGGATTTTACTGTATCTGAATTTATTTCCGAAACTTGTGAATTGGTCTCTATGACTCAAAGCTTAATTTGAATACATCATTAATTACCAGAAGCTTTATATTTGCTCATGAAATCATTAACCACTTATGTTAATGGGGCATTATCCTTTTGCAGAGCTATTTTACATGCAATGCACTTTCAGATGCATTTTTAACAGTTTTTCATTGTTAACATAACCAATTATGTTTTTGTAATTCAACAGTTGTAACCAATAGAGCACTTCAGAATTGTGAAGCAGTCATTTTGTGCTTGACCGGTTTCAATAAATGAAAGATCTACAGTCATGATTATTCACTTCATTCTGAACAAACATTTTATTTTACTACTTTCAGTTGGACTTGTAGTTGCAACATTACAATTAACCGCCCTTGGGTTAGAGGGAAAATCGGCTAGATTCCTCGGATTAAATGCCATCCAGCATTGTATGCTACAAGCGTTTGTATAGATGAAATGTCAGATGAGATCAGTGTAACGCTGGACTGTGATACATTGCTCCTTGCAGATGAGTAGCTTGTCAAGGCTTTTCTTTCTATAAAAGGCTTGCATGCAATTGCTACTTGAATGAGTTACTGATGTATAAACTGACATCTATGGCATCTTATCCCAGCAGAGTTCCACTGACCAAAGGTAAGGAGGGAAATATTTCAAAATACAAAATTGGCAAGTAAAAATAGAAACACTTGATCTTCTTCAATCGATTGATTACTACCAACACAATTGCTTTATATTTAAAAGGTTAACTATAATTGAGTTTAATAATCACTTGGAGGTTCTATAAACACAGCTGATGTCATGATAGTTCCTGTAAATGTTGATTTGGCTCAGTAGGAGCATTTCAACCTGAAAGTTGGAAGCCATGGAATCAAGTCACTTTGCCCGAAGGGCACATCAAAGTGGATGCATCATTTCAATTTAATGGTAGTGTCAGATGTGGCTCAATTGGTAGGAATCCTGCATATGAGTCAGAAGATTGTCGGTTTAATTCCCACTCAAATTCTGAGCAAAAAAAAGGAGACTAACAACAAATCTGTACTGAGAGTATGCTGCATTTTTAGTGGTTAGAAATGAAACCAACATTTTATCTGCTTTCAATCAAACTTAAACATTCTCAAGCATAGTTTTGTTGAATAGCACAGGAGTTGTCCCTGGTGTCTTGGCCAATATTTATCCCTCAATCACCATTACTAAAATCGTCATTGTCATGTTGTCGTTTGACTGTTATATACTAAATTACTGCAGACTACATTTCTAAATGACTTAAGTGGATATTAAATGCTCCGGAAACACCCTGAATGGCACTGTATTAATTTAATTTCCTTTTTTCTTGAGTGCATTGCAGTGATGCCATACATTGGATGAAAGTCTAAATGGCTCTATTGAAATAGAATATAACATTTACACAGTAGTTAAATTGCTGTTTCCAATCATTTTCACTCATTCATGGATTTAAATTTTGTTGTGAACTCAATATAATGAGATGAATTTATACCCTTGATTCTTAACAAAGAGTTTGAGTTGCAATCTTCCGAAGTCAGAAAAATATTAATCACGAAATCATCTGCATTCACACAGAAAGGTATAGAAAATCAGTTTAAGTCAGCTGTGACCGTTTTAATTTACCATCGAGTAGTCTGTTTCATGTACTACTTGATGGTTTCTTGGAAGCAGATCAACTATTTACTCATTCGAGGCACAATATGCCCTGAATGGAATTGACACTTAATATGAGATCAGAGAATGACTGGCTGATCACTATCAAAACCTGAACAAAGTGGCACAAGAGTCAAGAATGTTTTATTGTCATATGTCCCAAAACGGAACAATGAAATTCTTACTTGCAGCCGCCACCAGGTATGTAAACATAATACATAGTAGCCACCATAATAAACAAAATGTTCAATAAAAACAAATAAACAAAGTCCCAGACCCCGAGTGCAATCAAGGCAGTATGTAGTTCGGCGCTTAGTTGGAGCTCATATGATGATGATGATGCTGCTGCCCTTGAAGCTGCGCCTCCTATAGATTCTTTTGATGTTGGGGAGGTCAGCACCCGTGATGGACTGGGCAATGTTCACCACTTTTTGTAATCGCCTTCATTCCTAGGCATTCGAGTTGTCTAACCAGGCTGTGAAGCAACCCGTCAATATGTTCTCTACCGTACACCTGTAGAATATTCCCCGACATACTGAATCTCCTCAATCTTCAAAGGAAGTAGAGGTGGGCTTTCTTGGATGAGCCTGTACTGGGGCCAAGACAGATCTTCAGAAATATATACGCCCAGGAACTTGAAGTTGTTGACCCTCTCCATCGTCAACCCATCAATGTAGAGAGGTTTGTGGATCCTCGGCTTTCCACTTCTACAGTCAACAATCAGTTCCCTGGCTTTACTGATGTTGAGAGCAAGTTTGTTGTTCTGGCACCATTCAGTCATATGATCGATCACCCTTCTATACTCTGACTCATCATCATCCGTAATTCATCCAACAATGGTGCTGTCATCGGCAAAAGTAGTTGGAACTGTGTCTGGCTACACAGTCATGGGTATAGAGTGAGTAGACCAGGGGGTTGACCACATAGCCTTGATGCACCCTCGTGCTGATGATTATTGAGGAGGTAGTGTTGGTGTCAATTTGTGCCGATTGTGGTCTGTTGATGAGAAAAATCGAAGATTCAGTTGCACACCAAGTTGTAGCCTATGAGCAACAGCCTGATTTATGTTTTTATTGTCCAAGTGCAGAGTGGAGTGCCAGTGAGATTGCATCCTCCCTTGATCTGTTATGGCAGTAGGCAAATTGTAGCAGGTCCAGGTTCTTGCTGGGGTTGAAGTTGATATATGCCATAACTAACCTCTCAAAGCACTTCATCACCATGGACGTTAGTGCTACTGGTCAGTAGTCATTGAGACATATTACCTTACTCTTCCTGGGCACCAGTATTAATGATGCCCTTTTACAGTTGGGGGTACCTCAGACCTCAGTAAATAGTTGTAAATGTCTGTCAAAATTCCAGCCAGCTGGTCCGCACAGGTTGTAAGAACGTGAACAGATATACCATCAGTTCCAGATGCTTTCCAAGAGTTCACCCTCCTGAAGTATCTTCTGATGTCCACCTCGATGACTGAGATTGTAATATTATTGGTGGCTTTGAGGGCCAGAGAAGGCATATCAGTGTTCTCCCTATCTAAGTATGTGTAGGATGCATTAACCTCCTCTGGGAGTGATACCTCATTGTCGCTTGAGCTGCCACTTAGTTTCGCCTTGTAGAAAGTGATGGGGTACAAGACAATAGACAATAGGTGCAGGAGTAGGCCATTTGGCCCCTCGAGCCAGCACCGCCATTCAATGTGATCACGGCTGATCATCCCCAATCAGTACCCCGTTCCTGTCACAGCTGTCTCCAGTTTAGAGCAAAAGTCCCTTTTAGTGTTTTTGACGGCCCTGATTGAGGTCGTATCTTACAGGAATCTGCGATGGCAGACTTGAATGCCTGACATATGGTTCAAAGAAGATTGCAGACCTCCTGGTTCATTCAAGACTTCTCTTTGAGAAATGGCATATTTCCATATAAAGTCGGTGACAACTGTGGCATATTTGATCATGTCCATTGCCATGTCATTAAATATTGCCAGTCCACTGACTCCATACAATCCTAGAATCGTTCCTCTGCCTCCCCTGACCAGCTGTCTGCAGTCCTTAAAGCTGGGTCTGCACTCCTCAGTCACTGCCTATATGAGGGAAGAAGGTGCACAGCTATGTGGTTGGATTTCCAAATGTAAGGATGACCGATGGAGCGATAGGCATATATGATGGAGGAATAGCAATTGTTGAGGTGTTTAATCCTCCAGTGCTACAGATTATGAGCAGGTGGTAGTTTGGGAGTGATATCATCAAGCTGGCCTTGCACAAGTCCCCAGCTATAAGAAAGGCACCAGTGTATACCATCTGTCATTTGCTGACCACGGCGTGCAGCTCATCCAAAGCTAGATGAACGTCTCCCTGGGGTGGGATGTAGACCATGGTCATGAAGATGAAGGTGAATTCCCTCGGAAGGTAGAAGGGGTGGCACTTCAGCTATTCCTCATGCGGAGAGCAGGAGTTGGACAGCAATGCTACATCTGAGCACCACAGAGTACCATGTGATAGATGGCACTACTTCGCCCTTTCCCTGATGTCTGCATGTGATGAATGGAGAAACCTTGGGACTGGTGGGCTGTCGGAGGAATTGGGGGTGAGCCATGCCCCTGTGAAACAGCATACATCATTCCTTCATCTCTCTTTGATAAAGCATCCTTGCCCTTCAGCACTCAACTGTATTTTCTAGCGACATTACATTCTAGACTGATGGTACTATACAGAACTCATCAATGAAGGTTGTTCTTTGGTCAAATGACAACCTGCGTGTAAAGTTCAAATCTAATAGCCCGCCAAAGAAACTTTATAAAAATGTCAGAGAAGTATGAGAAGATCACAAATATCTTAAATAAAATTAAGTCAGAAAAACTATAGATATCATACCTTGACAGATGTGAAAATCTAAATCAGTGGGTGTGAGAAGAACCCAGTGTGCAACAAACATTCGCACAGCAACTGCAGATCTCCTTCACTGATAGGGCTGAGGATATTTTCTATATCCTGATTCATCGGCATGATTCGGACTGGGATGTACAATAATTACGCTTACTTTGCATAGGTCTCCCCCAACTGGGCTGCCATGGGCATTGTTTCCTCCATTAATTCAGCAGATCTGACAGCATCTGTGATGCGACATGGACAGGCCCCCAACCCAAAACATTGTCTGTCCATTTCCTTCCAGAGATGCTATCTGATACGTCAAGTTCCTCCAGCAGTTTTGTTTTGGTCAAGATTCTAGCATCTGCAGGCTCTTGTGCCTCTAGTTTGTGAATGTATTTTTCTCTCTCAACTCAGGCATTTCCATTACACAAAGAGCTGAGGAATGTTTAAAGTCAGTCAAGTAAGTATAACAGTAGTCTTTACTTTATATGTTAAATGAATTAATTTAATAATAATACAGATGACTTGAGAAATGCACACATTCTGTGCCCTGTGAGAACTCCAGTATGCTGCCCATGAACAAGATAATCACAAATACAGGAATCACATCTGGAGTTATCTACCCTGGAGTGCTCAAGAGGTGCCATCCTTGAATGTATTCAACATGGATGTTGACAAACCTAAGGACATCCAATGTATGGGGAGAGATCGTGAAAGTGGCATTGCGATGAAGAATATATCAGGTGCTACCTTATTGGATATCAAAGAGTCAATTGGATGACCTGCTCCTTTATGTTCTTGCCTTTTGCAAATACAGCAACAAGTTGTGTTACTGTGGTCCATCTGCTTCTTCTTCTTGCATATGGCATGCTTGTTCTGTTTAATCGTCTGTTTGTGCATGCCAGGTTGATTGCCTTCGTTACCAGACTGATTCCTGGGATGTCAGGACTTTCATATGAAGAATGACTGGATAGACTCGGCTTGTGCTCGCTAGAATTCAGAAGATTGAGGGGGGATCTTATAGAAACTTACAAAATTCTTAAGGGGTTGGACAGGCTAGATTGTTCCTGATGTTGGGGAAGTCCAGAACAAGGGGTCACAGTTTAAGGATAAGGGGAAAATCTTTTAGGACCGAGATGAGAAAAACATTTTTCACACAGAGAGTGGTGAGTCTCTGGAATTCTCTGCCACAGAAGGTAGTTGAGGCCAGTTCATTGGCTATATTTAAGAGGGAGTTAGATGTGGCCCTTGTGGCTAGAGGGATCAGGGGGTATGGAGAGAAGGCAGGTACAGGATACTGAGTTGGATGATCAGCCATGATCATATTGAATGGTAGTGCAGGCTCGAAGGGCCGAATGGCCTACTCCTGCACCTATTTTCTATGTTTCTATGAAACAGGGTGGACCACGTGAAGGTTACAATCTCCCACCCCTGGTCCATCTGCGACACGGCGTGTTTTGTGGACAGCAAGTTTCAGGAAACAGCTTAGAGTTCGGGCAGGGAGGAAATGGCTGATTGCAAAAAAGCAGTTGCAAAAAAAAAAAGCAGCTGTTACAGACCTCAAGGGCATCTCACACTTTTAATAGTTTTCATTTCTGAATACTGGTAGGGATTCCCTGGGGAGTACAATCAGAGTTAAAACCACATCATTATGTGCAATACAGGCTTACAGGATGGGAGGAGAAATGTAGAGAGAGAACAGTACTTGGGGAATTCAATAGTTATAGGAGTAGACAGGTGCAGTTCCAGAGTGGTGTGTTGCCTCCCTGGTGCTGGAGTCAAATACATTACTGAGCAGCTGGAGAACATTCACAAGGATGAGGGTGAACAGCCAGAGAGTGTGCTCCAAACAATACTATCAACACTGCTAAAAAGGATGAGATCCTGTTGGCAAATTATAACGAGCTCGGAAAGAACCAGGATGCGAGGGTTGTAATCTCCAGATTACTCCCAACACATTATTCCAGCTCATACATAGGAACAACTATTATGTAGCTAGGGGAGACGATGGTGGATGAATAGATTTAAATTCTTGGGACAATTAGACTGATATCAGTAGTGATGTTACAAAACATACCTTCAGCGGCGCTGCAGTTCTGCCACTGGCCGTGTGCGCGACTCTGGTGCCTTTGAGGGGGGGGGGGGGGGGGATTAAAATGCAGTTTTGTACTGCCTATTGGAGGCAGATTTCCCCGAGCCGTTAGCTGCTGAAGAAAAATCGATCGGACTTCCGTTCCCGGTTTATTAAAAACAAAAATCCGCTGGACAATTTAATAATTGGATTTGAATAAAAAGCGACTTCTAACGCTCACAACGCCTACAACGTGACGGATCGCAAGAACGGGACAAAACAAAGGGTAAGTCGTCTATTTTACATATAATCTTGCTTCTTGGGATGGCTATAATCTAATTTTACGTTGCGAAAATGTTATTTGGGCCACATACTAACCGGCAGTGTCTTTCCTGCCGATATGGGGTTCAAATTCACCACAAATGGAACGTTCCAATCGATCGCGTTCCAGAATCACCCACTCGAAAGATGATTAAAATGCTCATTTGTTTTGGACAATCATATCATAAGCCGTCTAAATTGTCTATATTTTTTGTTATTCGCTCTCCATGATAATTATTTTTAAACTAAATATTCACAACAGTTTGAGTCACATGTATTGTGCAAAAAACAATAATTGTGATTATATTTTGAGTGGATGTTTCTGGATTAATTTATGGGAATTAAACATTAAATTTCTTCCATTTGGCCTGCAAGTTCATGACAGTGAGATTTAAAAATCATTTTATATTGTGAATTCTTGTGTGAATGGGATTAGTTTGGTATTTGGATACTTAGGCTAATTTAAAAAAATATCCTTTTCTTAAGAAATGGAATCTACAGGACATTCTTAATGGGAAAGTAGTGGGCAGAAAGGCATGTCATACATGGTTTGAAGAGCAAAAACTTGTAGTTTGCAATGCCAAAATTGAAAAGTTTAGGAAAAACAAGGTTGCTTATTGGTTACAATCTGAGGAGTATGATGATGCTACTGATTATGATATACCAGTGTACCAGCTAGCAACTGACCTTCTCCATAAAGACAGTCTATTGCTAGATATTGTAATTTATTTACCTATCTGTTACGGACTTACAGCATATAATACAGTAATATTAAAGTTCTGATCTTGAGAATATCACATTTTTGAATTTTCAAGGCAGTCTGGGTGTTTATTACTATTTCCGTCACAACGGTCAATTTTGTAATTAGCTACAATTAGGTAACTAACTCATTATATGCTTTAATTTCAGGTCAGCCAAGTAAGATGTTCAGTTTCTCCAGCTTTTTGTGTAACCCTCGATTCTCCAGCATCTGCAGTTCCTTCTTTAACAATAAGATGTTTTATATTTGTTTCAGAATGCTTCAATCTATAATAACTGAAAATGTCATTCAGTTCTCTTAATTTTTAAGAAAGTTATGGGCTTTTGACTGTCCTCGATCACAGCTTTTGTGTTAAGTTAATGGAAAGGTAAAAGGCAACAAGATGCTAATTTCCAAGTATGAAAATGGCCATAAGATTTTTAATACTGAAGATATGAAAGTGAATTAGGTGTCAAATTAAACTTCGTTTTATGCTTTATCTGATGGGGTAAATTGCAGACCATTTTTAAAATCGCACAATTTTGTAACATTGCTAATATAAGCCTGACATGTTGCACAACAGACAGGCCAAGACAAATATCTTCATGGGTTGGTTTGCTAATACCTTTGGGAAAGGTTTTAAATAGCTTGACAGGGGGATGGAAACTAAGGATAGATTTGAAGGAGAGAAAAACAGCTAGAAATGCAAAGCAGATATCCAGTGAGTGTTCAGCAAGGTGAGCAAACAAATGTTGGAAAATAAACAAAGACACTGGTTTGCTTAATTAAATATTCTTAAATGCAAGGCATAAAGTCAATGTCGAATGAAATAAAAGCAAGGACAAGGCTTTAAACAGAACAAGAATGGCAGCTCCCTTGACAATTTTCAGACCAGAGAGGGGGGGCAACAAAGGAAAATCAAGGAAGATGGGAAAAATATTGTTAAAAAAACAATTACAACTGTAAGAATGTTTTTTTTAGAAAGGTCATTAAATAAAGATGCTAACCAGAAAAAAAGTGGAAATTTACACTGCTGAAAACATATTATAGCCTCTAAACGGTCAAAAGGAAATGGAAGAACAATCCTGGCAAATTTTGATGTGACAAAGTTTGTAATATTGGGAGATTTCCTTATTTTAGGATTTACTGTAAGAATTTACTGTGTACCCCCAACGCAATATTCTACCACTCACGCATAGCCCCCAACTATGTTGAAGATGGCGTTGCGTGTACAACGCGAGGCTCTGCGTCTCCGTAGCTTTAGCGATTTAATGTCATTCAGTTCTCTTAATTTTATATTCTCTTACTAATAATTACCTTAGTTTTCGCCCGGAGCATGCGAGCGAAGACTCTGTACAGCCGTCAGGACTTACTGGAGCTCGGCCGTCTCTACGAAACGAGCACCAGAAGCGACTTTAAACTGACGCCAGAGATCGTCAGGACAACGTGGTCTAGTGGGCCAGCTCCCCCGACAGGAAGTGTCCGAAGGCGGCGCAGGGACCGCAAAGACGTGGGAAGCACGGAGGCTACCGAGTTAGGCTGAGATCAAACCCGCACCAGCCAGTTCTGCCCAGCATTTTCCTCGCAAATGTCCGGTCCGCGAGTAAAACCGACGAACTACGGCTGCACATCACCACACACAGATGGATCGCCGACTGCAACGCCATGGTCTTCACCGAAACATGGCTCACCGACAACATTCCAGACAACGCCATCGAGCTGGAGGGGCGCACTGTCTTCAGGGCCGACAGATCAGCGGAGGACTCCGGTAAGACCAAGGACGGCGGACTGTGCATCTATGTGAACAACTCATGGTGCACAGACGCTGTCAGGATTGGTAGTCACTGCTCTGCTGACCTGGAATACCTGATGTTAAAGTGCAGGCCCTTTTATCTGCCCAGGGAATTTACTTTTTTTTATATTTCAAAATAGACTTTATTCAAGTAATAAATATATACAATACATCAACTGTGCAAAAAAATCCATCTGACATTTTAGGAGGCTATACAAATTGTTCCATACAGTCTATACACATTTCTCAAATTTCGCGAGTCGATCCCCCACCCGTGCCACTCATGTGGCCCCCCGGTATGGGATACCTTCCCTTATTTTGAGGGGCGTCTCCACCATACTGTGCCCCCCATGTCCAGCAGCGGAAGGACCTTAGACTGTGGCCCTCCCCCACCGAGCCTTGGCGTTGGCTGCACCGAGCTTCAGTGCATCCCTCAGCACGTACTCCTGAAGTCTGCAGTGGGCCAGTCGGCAACATTCCCCGACGGACATCTCGCTCTGCTGGCTGGTGCACAACGCTCGGGCAGACCAAAGAGCGTCTTTCACTGAGTTGATGACCCTCCAGCAGCACTTGATGTCAGTCTCTGAATGTGTCCCTGGGAACAGTCCGTAAATCACAGAGTCCTCTGTGACGGAGCTGTTTGGAATAAAGCGTACCAGGGACCCTTGCATTTTTCTCCAGACTCTTTGGGCAAATCCACACTCTGCAAAGAGGTGGGCAACCGTCTCCTCTCCATAGCAGCCGTCCCGAGGGCAGCGTGCGCTGGTAGTGCGGTTCCGACGGTGCAGGAAGGATCTGACTGGGAGGGCTCCCCTCACCGCCAGCCAAGCCAGGTCTTGGTGCTTGTTGGTGAGTTCTGGCGATGAGGCATTTTGCCAGACAAGCTGGGCAGTCTGCTCAGGGAACCACGCCACTGGGTCCATCGAGTCCTTTCCCTGCAGTGCCTGCAGGACATTCTGTGCTGACCACTGCCCAATGGACGTGTGGTCAAAGGTGTTGGTCCGGAAGAACCTTTCCACAGACGACAGATGGGGCGGCAGTGTCCAGCTGACTGGCACCTTGCGTGGTATCTGCGCCAGGCCCATCCTTCGCAACACCGGGGACAGGTAGAACCTCAGCAGGTAGTGACACTTGGTGCCCACGTGCCTTGGCTCTACACTCCGCCTGATGCAGCCACACACGAAGGTGGTCATCAGGATGAGGGCGACGTTGGGCACGCTTTTACCCCCGTTCTCTGCTGACTTGTACATTGTGGCCCGTCGCACCCGGACATCGACTTTTTTTTTATATTTCAAAATAGACTTTATTCAAGTAATAAATATTTACAATACATCAACCGTGCGAAAAATCCATCCGACATTTTCGGAGGCTATACAAATTCTTCCATGCAGTCTATATACATTTTTCAAATTTTACTAATTAATCCCCCACCCGTGCCACTCATGTGGCCCCCCGGCATGGGATACCTTCCCTTATTTTGAGGGGCGTCTCCACCATACAGTGCCCCCCATGTCCAGCAGCGGAAGGACCTTAGACTGTGGCCCTCCCCCACCGAGCCTTGGCGTTGGCTGCACCGAGCTTCAGTGCGTCCCTTAGTACGTACTCCTGCAGTCTGCAGTGGGCCAGTCGGCAACATTCCCCGACGGACATCTCGCTCTGCTGGGTGGTGAACAAAGCTCGGGCAGACCAGAGAGCGTCTTTCACCGAGTTGATAACCTTCCAGCAGCACTTGATGTCAGTCTCTGAATGTGTCCCTGGGAACAGTCCGTAAATCACAGAGTCCTCTGTGACAGAGCTGTTTGGAATAAAACGTACCAGGGACCCTTGCATTTTTCTCCAGACTCTTTGGGCAAATCCACACTCTGCAAAGAGGTGGGCAACCGTCTCCACTCCATAGCAGCCGTCCCGAGGGCAGCGTGCGCTGGTAGTGAGGTTCCGATGGTGCAGGAAGGATCTGACTGGGAGGGCTCCCCTCACCGCCAGCCAAGCCAGGTCTTGGTGCTTGTTGGTGAGTTCTGGCGATGAGGCATTTTGCCAGACAAGCTGGGCAGTCTGCTCAGGGAACCACGCCACCGGGTCCATCGAGTCCTTTCCCTGCAGTGCCTGCAGGACATTCTGTGCTGACCACTGCCCAATGGACATGTGGTCAAAGGTGTTGGTCCGGAAGAACCTTTCCACAGACGACAGATGGGGCGGCAGTGACCAGCTGACTGGCACATTGCGTGGCATCTGCGCCAGGCCCATCCTTCGCAACACCGGGGACAGGTAGAACCTCAGCAGGTAGTGACACTTGGTGCCCACGTGCCTTGGCTCTACACTCCGCCTGATGCAGCCACACACGAAGGTGGCCATCAGGATGAGGGCGACGTTGGGCACGCTTTTACCCCCGTTGTCTGCCGACTTGTACATTGTGGCCCGTCGCACCCGGTCCATCCTCGACCCCCAGATGAACTGGAAGACGGCCCGGGTGATCCCTGTGGTGTAGGAAGGAGGGACAGGCCACACCTGTGCCAAGTACAGCAGGCCCGAGAGCACCTCACACCTGATGACCAAATTCTTTCCCGTTATGGAGAGGGAGCGTTGCCTCCACAGCTCCAGCTTCTTCCCCACCCTGGCTATCCGCTCCAGCCAATTCTTGTTACACGCCTCAGCCCCCCCGAACCAGATCCCCAGCACCTTCAAGAAGTCAGGCTTGATGGTGAAGGGGACGGAAGATCTGTCGGGCCAGTTGCCAAAGAGCATGGCCTCGCTCTTCCTGCGGTTCACCCTGGCTCCCGTGGCCGACTCAAACTGGTCGCAGATACTAATCAATCTGCGGACCGACCCTGGATCCGAGCAGAAGACAGCGACATCGTCCATGTACAGGGAGGTCTTTACTTGAATGCCCCCACTGCCGGGCAGTGTCACTCCTCTAATGCTCGCATCCTTCCTGATGGATTCGGCAAAGGGTTCAATACAGCAGACAAACAAGACAGGAGAGAGAGGGCAACCCTGCCTGACTCCAGACCTTACAGGGAAACTGTCTGATTCCCACCCATTGATGTGGACTGCACTACGGATGTCGGTGTAGAGCAGATTGATCCAATTCCTGATTCCCTCCCCAAAACCCATTTTGGAGAGCACGTCCCTCATGTACGTGTGCGAAATCCTGTCAAAGGCCTTCTCCTGGTCCAAGCTGACTAGGCAGGCATCCACCCGTCTGTCCTGCACGTAGGCGATGGTATCTCTCAGCAGCGCTAGGCTGTCTGAGATTTTCCTGCCAGGTACAGCACAAGTTTGGTCCGGGTGGATCACCTGTCCCAGAGCAGACTTGACCCGGTTGGCGATGGCCTTAGACAGGATCTTGTAGTCTACATTCAAGAGCGTTATGGGTCTCCAATTCTTTATGTCCTTCATCTCCCCCTTCTGCTTGTAGATTAGGGTGATGTTGCCCTTCCTCATGGAGTCTGACATGCTACCAGCTAGAAGCATGTCGTTGTACACTTCTAGCAGGTCCGGGCCCATCCAGTCCCACAGAGCCGAATACAACTCGGCCGGTAAGCCATCGCTTCCGGGAGTTTTACCCGAGTCAAAGGAACGGATGGAGCCAGTCAGCTCCTCTAGGGTCAGTGGTTGGTCCAGACTCTCCCGCTTGCTGTCCTCCAAGACCTCCGTGATCGAGGACAGGAAGTTCTGGGAGGAGGTGCTGTCTATGGCCTTTTGGTCATACAAATCTGTGTAAAAGGATTTGCAGATCCTCAGCATGTCTGTGTGTGAGGATGCTACCGAGCCGTCCTCCTCCCTAAGGCTGTTCATCACAGAGCTCCCCCTGTGAACCTTATGGAAGAAGAAACGTGAGCACGTCTCATCCTGCTCCACATGGCGGACCCTGGATCGGAAGATGATCTTGGAGGATTCAGAGGTAAAGAGCCGAGCTTGCCGGTCCTTCACGTCTCTAAGTTCCTCCTTCACATCCACCCCTCTCGACTGCAGAAGGAGCAGTTGTTGCAAATCTGTCTGGAGTTGGCACAATTCCCTCTGACCCTGTCTTGCTCTCTGAACCCCTTTACTTATGAAGAACCTCTTAATGTTCTCCTTGGTTGCTTCCCACCAGAGTGTGGGGGAGTCAAAGAGGGGCCTCACCGTTCTCCAACATGCGTAGTCCCTCTTTAGCTCCTCGATGTTCTCTGTGGTCAACAGCTTCATGTTTAACTTCCACGTCCCTCTGCCTGCCTTCCGGTCCTCCTGTAGGTGACAGGAAGCCTGAAGGAGGCAGTGGTCGGAGAAGAACACCGGCGTGAGGTCAGTGTGTCTCACCGTGACGGCCTTCGTCGTGAAGACAAAGTCTATCCGAGATCGGGCTAAACCGTCCGATCTCGACCAGGTGAACCGTGGCTGGGACCCGCCTGCAGGGACGCTGAAGGCATCGCGCAGCTTTGCATCTTTTACCATATCCCTCAGAAACTTGGACGTGCTGTCCAGTCTGCTGTCGGCACTGCCGGATCGTCCAGCCGCATCAATGATGCAGTTGAAGTCACCGGCCAGAACGAGCTGCCGGGACGTGGCCAGCAGCACTGGGAGCTGCTGGAGAACGGCCAGCCGCTCGCTCTGCATGGGTGAGGCATACACATTAATCAGCCGGAGCGGAGAGCCACGGTACATAACATCCACCACAAGGAGACGCCCCCCAACCACCTCCCTAACCTCATTGATGGCGAAGTTCCCTCCCCGCAGCAAAATCCCCAGGCCGGAAGCACGACAGTCATTGCCCCCCGACCACACCGACAGTCCGTGGGGCCACCATCGCGACCACCTCCGATAGCAGCGGAGGTGTGGCAGCCCGCACTCCTGAAGAAAAGTCACATCTGCCTTGACCTTGGCCAGGTACTGTAAGGCGTTCACACATCGCGCAGTGCTCTTTATACTGCGCACGTTTAAAGATGCCAGTTTGAGCTCCATTGTCTTTAGAGTCACTGACCGTTTTCGTGTCCCCTCATTCCCACCGTTTCGGTGAATTGCCTCAGCTTTCCTGGGCTCAGGAATCCAGCGATGAGGTGGGTTTCTGGTGGCGCAACCAGTGGTGTCGTTGAGGGGGGCCTTCTCGTTCCACCCCCTTTCGGGCACACGGCTTCCTCCGTCTCCTGTAGCTGGGTCACGGTGGCTGGTTCACTGCTCCCAGTCGCCCGGAGCTGGGGCCCAACGGCCTTTGTGCTGCTCCCGGTCACCCGGAGCTGGGGCCCATCGGCCGCTGCAATGCTCCCGGTTGCCCGGAGCTGGGGCCCATCGGCCGTTGCGCTGCTCCCGGTTGCCCGGAGCTGGGGCCCATTGGCCGCTGTGATGATCCCTGTCGCCAGGGGCTGGAGCCCCTCGACCGTTGCACTGCTCCCGATGTCCTGGGCCTGGGGCCCCTCGACCGCTGCACTGCTCCTGGTGTCCTGGGGTTGGGGCCCTTCCGCCGCTTCTCTGTTCTCGGTCTCCTGGGGCCGGGTCGTGATCGTCGTGGCCTCTCTCTTCTCTTCCCCCGTTTTCCTCCTCTGTCTCCCTCGCTGGGACTTCCCGGTCGCCTCATCCTCCGACGAAGAGGAGAGATTGCTGCCTTCTGTAATAGAAATACATCTTTTTATTTGCTTGCTTTTAGACTTACCAGTCCTTTGCGGCCTCGGCTCCTTGGGCTGAACCCTCGGCTTCTTATACGACACTGTTGTCCATTTCTCCTTTTGTTCCTCCTCCTCCATCGATTCTCCCTCCTGGGCGAGATGCTGGGCGTCTCCTTCTGGCACTTGGGGCTTCAAGGTGGTTGGGCTGTCCTCATCGGCGTTTCCTTTCTCTGCTGGGGTCTTGGTAGTGGTGGGGGGCGCTTCGCCCACCTTGGGGGTGCTGGCAGCAGCCCCTCTTGTCGCCTGTGCATAAGTGCAGGCTCTTTTAGGGCAAGCCCTGTAAAGGTGGCCTGCCTCCCCGCACAGGTTGCAGTTCTTACTGGCCTGACAGTCCTTTGTCTCGTGGCCCTCCATCTTGCAGTTTTTGCAGACAACTGCAGTGCATTGGGCCATCACATGCCCAGGCTTGTTGCATTTCCTGCACAGCCTGGGTTGCCCTACATAGCTGAGGTAGCCTCGGTTCCCTCCGATGGCGAAAACCGAGGGGGGGTGGACAATTTCTCCGTCCTTGTCCACCCTCAGCTTGACCTTGATTTGCCTCTTGCTCGTCCAGATTCCATGCAAGTCCTTCACGTCCACACAGTTCCCTGTTCCCTCAACGTAGCGAGCAAGGAATGTGAGGACATCGACTACCGGCACATGTGGGTTGAACATATGCACGGTGATCAACCTTTCCTTCTGGGTGGGGAGGGTGAAAAGCGGCTGCACTTTGAGCAGCGACAGCGGAGCTTCATTCCCCCTCTCCCGAAAATCCTCCATCACCTTCTGCCATCCCGTCGGATACTTGAAGGTAACGTCAAAATATCCGTTACCCGGGAAATCCTGGAGGCAGTAGATCTCCTTAGCCTCAAATTTGAGGGCCCCTAGCAAGACCTTCTTGACGAACAGGTCTCGTGAGAAGAGGGTCCCCTCGCTGATGTCCTTCACGCTTATTCGCAGGGTATTGCGAATACCCTGTACCCCTGTTCCTGCTGACATAGTGGCTAAAAGGTGTTAGGTTGGTTACCCAACCAGCATGGATCCACCTCTAAACCTGCAGCCACAACTCCTCGTCTCCAAGTTCGCTCCGCAATCCACGGCCCTTGTCCCCAAGGGACCGCCAGAACCGTTCTAAAAAGAACAGATAGTCTCTTTCACTCCTTCAAGTGTAAGAACAGATACTACACTTGATCTTAGCCAAAAGGCGGACATCGACTGTCATCACTGCAGTCTATGTACCCCCGGACGCTAATGCCAGGCTAGCAATGGAAAAGCTGCTATCAGCAAACAACTAACTGCTCACCCAGAGGGGGCTTTTATTGTTGCTGGTGATTTTAACCACTCCAACCTTAAAACTGTGCTCCCCAGATTTCACCAACATGTCTCCTGCCCAACCAGAGGAAACAATATTCTGGACTTAGTATACACCAATATTACTGAAGCATACAAAGTCATCCCCCTCTCCCACCTGGGACAGTCTGACCACCTCTCTCTGTTCCTGCTCCCCAAATACACACCTCTGATCAGACGTGTGAAACCTACCGTGAGGACAGTGAAGGTCTGGCCTGAGGGGGCTGCCTCTGTTTTACAGGAACAGTTTCAGCAAACAGACTGGAGTCTGTTTGCCACCCAGGCCACCTTTAACTCTCATGTGGACATCAACTCATACACCTCAACCGTTCTGGACTATATAAAATTCTGCACTGACAACGTCACTACCCACAAAGAGATAAAGACCTTCCCTAACCAGAAGCTGAGGATGAGCAGGGAGGTCAGACTCCTGCTGAAGGCTCGAGACGCCGCTTTTAAATCTGGCGACACTTAGGAATACAACTCATCCAGGACCAATCTGAAAAAGGGAATTAGGAATGCTAAACTCAATCACAAACAGCGGATCGAGGAGCATTTCCGAAACAACTCTGACCCCAGGCGCATGTGGTAAGGAATCAAATCCATTGCCGATTACCATAAAGTCAACACCCCCCCCAGACAACGCCTCCCTTCCTGATGAGCTAAACCATTTCAATGCTCGCTTTGACCGGGACAACAAAACTCCAGCCATCAAAGTTGCTCCACCCCCGAATGAACAACCCCTCAGTCTCTCCACCTCTGCTGTACAAGATGCACTGAGCAAGGTGAATGAGCACAAAGCTGCCGGCCCCGATGGCATCCCCGGGCGGGTGCTCAGGGCATGTGCTGGACAACTATCCCTGGTCCCCACTGACATTTTCAATCTGTCACTGACCCAGGGTGTCGTCCCCACTTGCCTCAAGACATCTACCATTGTGCCATTGCCAAACAATCAGCGACAGGGAGTCTCAACGACTTCCGGCCAGCACTCACCCCTGTCATCGCCAAGTGCTTTGAGCGGCTGATCTTGGCTCACCTCAAAGCCAGCCTCCCCCCCACATTGGACCCCCATCAATTTGCCTACCGGCCCTACAGTCTGCCCTGACCTACCTGGACAGCAACAACACCTACATCAGGCCGCTGTTCATTGACTTCAGCTCCGCCTTTAACACTGTCATACCCGCTAGCTTGATCACCAAACTCAGCGGTCTTGGCATCTCCACCTCCCTCTGCAATTGGACACTGGATTTCCTCACTAACAGACCACAGTCTGTTAGGGTCAACAACCTCACCTCCTCCACTATAACACTGAACACCGGCGTGCCACAGGGCTGTGTGCTCAGCCCTCTCCTCTACTCCCTCTTCACCCATGACTGCATCCCTAAGTATGGCTCCAACGCCATCATAAAATTTGACGACGACACCACGGTGGTAGGACTGATCAGCGGCAACGACGAGTCAGCCTACAGGGAGGAGGTCCAGCACCTGACTACCTGGTGTGCCAACAATAACCTCGTCCTCAACTCCCAGAAGAAGGAAATCATTGTTGACTTTAGGAAGAACAGAGGGGGCAGACACACCCCCATCCATATAAACGGGACGTAGGTGGAGTGGGTCTCCAACTACAAATTCCTCGGGGTACACATCTCGGAGGATCTGTCCTGGTCCCTCAACACCTCCAAGCTGATCAAAAAGGTGCAGGAGCGCCTTTACTTCCTGAGGAGGCTGAAAAAGCCCACCTGTCCCCCCAGATCCTGACCAACTTTTACCGCTGTACCATCGAAAGCATCCTGACCACCTGCTTTACAGTATGGTACAGCAGTTGCACCATGGCAGATAGGGAGGCACTACAACGGGTGGTGAAAACCGCCCAGTACATCATCGGTGCCCCGCTCCCTGCCATGGATGCCCTCCACCGAAAACGGTGTCTGAAACAGGCCGGGAAGATCATCAAAGACCCCTCACACCCTAACCATGGACTGTTTGCCCTCCTACCATCTGGGAGGCGGTACAGGAGCCTCAGGTCCCGCACTAGTAGGATGAGGTACAGCTTCTACAATAACACCATTACACTGCTGAACTCGGAGTCCCGCCGATAGATTTCTCCAGTCCCTCCATCCACATTGTCTGCATTCTGTATTTATTTTCTATATTGCTATCACTACGAACTGACGCTAAACTGCATTTTTGTTGTACCCATACTTGTATCTGTGCAATGACATTAAAGTTGAATTGAATTGAATTGAACTGCGCAGGCGTAGCTAATTTATACTCTTCCTCCAGCACTCCTTCTTCAATCCCTAGAGAGGGAGGGGAGGTAGAGGGGGGAGGTAGAGAGGGAAGGGGAGGGGGTAGAGAGGGAGAGTAGAGAGGGAGCAGCTAGAGAGGGAGAGGGGCAGAGAGAGAGAGGGAGGGGGTAGGCTAGAGTCAGCTGCCTGCCCCTCTTTTGGGCTTACGTCCGTGCACGTGTGCCCTGGAGAGGGAACACGCGGTGTCTACGGGGACTCTGGAGGCCTTCCGTGGGCGCTGGTCACCGCGTGGGGTTGAGAGTATTGTAAACAATAAATGTACTGCTGTACTATAATGTTTTGGGTTTTTTTTGATATAGTGTAATTTTGATTATGTTTTGATGTGTTGTATTATATGATTGTGTCGAATAAAGTTTTTGAAAAGGAAAAAAAAAGAGGGAGGGGTCAAGGGAGAGGGAGGGGTAGAGAGGGAGGGGGGTAGAGAGGGAGGGGGAGGGGGAGGGGGGAAGTAAAGACGGAGGGGAAGCGGCTAGAGTGGAAGAGGGGCAGAGAGGAAGGGGTAGAGAGAGAGGTAAGGGGTAGAGGGAGGGGAGGGGGGTAGTGGGAGGGGTAGAGAGGGAGGGGGATAGAGAGGAAGGGGGGTCGGGAGGGAGGGGGGTAGAGAGGGAGGGGGTAGAGAAGGATAGGGGTAAACAGGGAGGGGGAGGGGGCTAGAGAGGGAGAGGGGTAGAGAGGGTGGGGGTAGAGAAGGAGGGGGTAAGAGAGAGGGACAAAGAGGGAGGGGATAGAGAGAGGGGGAGGGGAGGGAGGGGGTAGAGAGGGAGAGAAGGAGGGGGAGGGGTAGAGAGAGAGGTGCAAAGGAGGGGGTAGAGAGAGGGGGAGGGGAGGGAGGGGGTAGAGAGGGAGAGAAGGAGGGGGAGGGGTAGAGAGAGAGGTGCAAAGGAGGGGGTAGAGAGAGGGGGAGGGAGGGTAGAGGGCAAGGGAGAGAGAGGTAGAGAGGGTGGGAGTGAAGATAGATAGGGAGGGGGTAGAGAGGGTAGAGAGGGAGGGGGCAAGAGAAGGAGTGTAGATGTGCAACTAGCCTCCGTACCTCCTCCTCTCCTTCAATCCCCCCACTCTCCCTCCTCACCACGATAATGGAGGATAGTAAAAGCTTATTTAGGTATGTGAAGAGGAAATAAAATAATTAAGACCAAAGATGGACTCTTGAAGACTGAAAAAGGTGCATTTATTATGGGGAACAAGGAAATGGCAGATGAGTTGAACAGGTATTTTGGATCCGTCTTCACTAAGGAGACACAAACAATCTTCCCGATGTACTAACGGCCAGAGGATCTGGGGTGACGGAGGAACTGAAGGAAATCCACATTAGGCAGGAAATGGTGTTGGGTAGACTGATGGGACTGAAGGCTGAGAAATCCCCAGGGCTTAATGGTCTGCATCCCAGGGTACTTAAGGAAGTGGCTCTAGAAATCCATGGATACATTGGTGTTCATTTTCAGGATCAGTTCCTGTGGATTGGAGGGTAATGAATGTTATCCCATTTTTTAAGAAAGTTGGGAGAGAGAAAACAGGGAATTATAGACCAGTTAGCCTGATGTCGGTGGTGGGGAAGATGCTGGAATCAATCATAAAAGATTAAATAGCGGCACATTTGGATAGCAGTAACAGGATGGGTCTGAGTCAGCATGGATTTAGGAAGGGGAAATCATGCTTGACTAATCTTCTGGAATTTTTTGAGGATGTAACTAGGAAAATGGACAAGGGAAAGCCAGTGGATGTAATGTACCTGGACTTTCAGAAAGCATTTGATAAGGTCCCACATAGGAGATTAGTGGGCAAAATTAGGGCACATAGTATTGGGGGTAGAGTGCTGACATGGATAGAAAATTGGTTGGCATGCAGGAAACAAAGAGTAGGGACTAACGGGTCCCTTTCAGAATGGCAGGCAGTGACTAGTGGGGTACCGCAAGGTTCGGTGCAGGGACCGCAGCTATTTACAATATACATCAATGATTTAGATGAAGGGATTCAAAGTAACATTAGCAAATTTGCAGATGACACAAAGCTGGGTGGCAGTATGAACTGTGAGGAGGATGCTATGAGAATACAGGGTGACTTGGACGGGTTGGGTGAGTGGGCAGATGCAAGGCAGATTATTAACTAAATGGTGTCAAGTTGGGAAAAGGGTTTAGTACAATGGGATCTGGGGGTCCTTGTTCATCAGTCAATGAAAGTAAGCATGTAGGTACAACAGGCAGTGAAGAAAGCGAATGGCATGTTGGCCTTCATAACACGAGGAGTTGAGCATAGGAGCAAAGATGTCCTTCTGCAGTTGTACAGGGCCCTAGTGAGACCACACCTAGACTATTGTGTGCAGTTTTGGTCCCCTAATTTGAGGAAGGACATTCTTGCTATTGAGGAAGTGCAGCATAGGTTCACAAGGTTAATTCCCGGGATGGCGGGACTGTCATATGCTGAGAGAATGGAGCGGCGGGGCTTGTATACTCTGGAATTTAGAAGGATGAGAGGGGATCTTATTGAAACATATAAGATTGTTAAGGGTTTGGACACGCTAGAGGCAGGAAACATGTTCCTGATGTTGGGGGAGCACCTCCTCGACCGTAATACTAACTACCCTTCAAGACTCTTCCATTGACTGCCCGAAGTACCCATGTTTTTCTTCACAGTAAAAAACTGAGGAGGAACTGTGAACAGTTTAAGAATAAGGGTCAAGGCATTTAGAACAGAGATGAGCAACATTTTTTCACACAGAGTTGTGAATCTGTGTAATTCTCTGCCTCAGAGAGAGGTGGAGGCCGATTCTCTGAATACTTTCAAGGGAGAGCTTGATAGGGCTCTTAAAGATAGCGGAGTCAGTGGATATGGGGAGGAGGCAGGAACGGGGTACTGATTGTGGATGATCAGCCATGATCACATTGAATGGTGGTGCTGGTTCGAAGGGCCGAATGGCCTACTCCTGCACCTATTGTCTATTGTCCATTGTCCTCCTCCCCTCCCCAATCCCTCCTTCACCTCTCTCTCCTTTCCCCTACCGCCGCCGCTGCTCCATCTCCGTGAGGCCTCACCGCTGCTGCAATGACCCACCGCCGCGATGCCTCATTGCCGCCGTGGCCCCATTGTCACGAGGCCTCACCGCCACCGCAACGACCCACCACTGCGATGCCTCACCTCCGCTGCAGCCCCGTCATCGCGAGGCCTCGCCGCTGCGGTCTCGATGCCCCCTTGATGGCCGCGAAATTTACAGCCTGGGCGTCGCGCATAGAAGCCCGGGTCAGAAAAAGCGGAACGTTAATTTAAATGTGGGCCCCATCCCTAACGACACTTGAAGGAGGTTGCAGCCCACTCCTCCTTTTTGACGTCACTCGAAACAAGTTGAAGGTTTGTCGTTTAAAAAGATGGTTTTCGCTATTTTTAAAATGCTGTAACTTGTGAAATATAGCATGTAATGTGAAGTGAAGCAGTTTATTTTGTCGACGGGTTAATGTGATTAATAATGTGTGAAAATTTCTGCGCTAGCGTGTGGCGTTTTGACAAAGGTATAACGACACAGACGACACACACACGTATACATACATACAAGATAATAGAGATAAAGGGTAGAAGGGTAATCAGAAAAAGAATGTGATGCCTCAGAAATCAAAGCGGTCAATACTGTGTGAAGCAACAGGAAATGGGCAGGGTCCTCAATTAAGATTTCTCCTCTGTTTTTTACTGTGAAGAAAAACATGGGTACTTGGGGCAGTCAATGGAAGAGTCTTGAAGGGTAGTTAGTATTACGGTCGAGGAGGTGCTGAAGGTCCTGACGTATATGAAGGTAGACAAATGATCAGATATATCCGAGGGCACTGAGGGAAGCTAGAGAGGAAATTGCAGGTGCGCTGGCTGAGATTTATGACTATATATGGGTGAAGTGCTGGAAGACTGGAGAGTGGCAGATGTTGTGCTTGTATTTAAGAAGGGGTGCAGAGAAAAGCCTGGGAACTACAAGACAGTGAGCCTAACATCTGTGGTTGGAAAGTTACTAGCGTAATCTGAGGAATCAGATATACATGCATTTAAATGGACAAGGATTGATTAGGGATACTCAGCACGGTTTTGAACGTGGGAGATTATCTCACAAACCTAATTTTTTTGAAGGTATAACCAAAAGGTGGATGAGGGCAGAGCTGTAGACATGGTATATATGGATTTCAATAAGACATTTGACAAGGTTCCGCATGGTAGACTGCTCTGGAAGGTTAGATCGCATGGGATCCAAGAAGTGAAAGCTGAAGGTATAGAAAATTGGCTTCATGGAAGAGAGTGTGGTGATAGCAGATTTATTTTCAGACTGGAGGCCTGTGATTCGTGGTGTGTCTCAGGGTTCGATGCTGAGCCCGTTGCACTTGCCATCTATATCAATGATTTGGATGAGAACATGATTCGCGTGTTTTCAGATGAAACAAAAGTGGGTGCAATTGTAGATAAAAGCCGATGTCAAAAATTGCAGCAGGATCTTAATCGGTTGGGTAGGTGGGTTGAGGAATGATTGATGCAATTTAATGCAGAAAACTGTGTTGCATTTTGGTAGGGCTCTGGGGTGTGTTGTCGAGCAGATACATCTTGGAATGCAGGTACACGTTGGCCTTTATCAGTATTGAGTAGAGAAGTTGAAAGGTGATGTTACAGTTGTCATTATCATCATCGGCGGTCACTCGAAACAAGTATGACTGTCCTCTCCATAGTTTTGTCTACTTGTGGGTCTGCAGATGTCTGTAGAGGCCGATCCGCGATCCACACAACTTGGTGCAACGTGGGAAGTGGAGACTGGCGGTGGTTGGTAGTTGTTGAGCCCCCTTCTCTAGGGTGGATTCCCATTATGGAGGAAGCTTGGGCGTGACTGTTTAACGTGGGGAGATTAGTGTACAGACAGCCACCACACCGTCCTTGACAGATCTAGGTCAGGATACAGTGGCATGGAGTCCAAGACGTCTGGAGACCCTTTTCTGCTACAGCCTTCATCCGCTTTCCCAGCCGTTGTGATGTTCCACTAAAGTGTGCCATCATCCTCCTCCGCCTGTTCCACCGTTGAGGTCTTGCTTGGATTGCTCTTTGTCAGAGATCTCCCCCTAGACCTTACCGCCATGGGTGGCCCTACCAGGAGCATAGGTCCAGACGGCATCGCTCTCAGGATCTCAGGACCACACAAGCTTCTCCACCACGACAAGGGGACAATCCATGGAGAAGAACATGTTGTATAAGACATTGGTGAGGCCATTTAGAATATTATATTCTGTTTTGGTCACCATAGTATCGGAAAGATGTTGTCAAACTGACAAGGGGGCAGAGATGTTTTACGAGGATATTGCCTATTGGGGGAGGTTGAGCAGGCTAGAACTTTACTTCTTGGAGCGCAGGAGGATGAAGGGTGATCATATAAAGTGTGCAAGATCATGAGAGGAATAGATCACATAAATGCACAGATCATGAGAGGAATAGATCACATAAATGCACAGGGGATTCGAGAACTAGGGGACATGGGTTTAAGGTGGGGGGGGGGGGGAGATTTCAATAAGAACTTTCACAAGTTATATGAGTAGAATTAGGACATTCGGCCCGTCGAGTATACTCCGCTATTCAAATCAAGAATTTGTCTATCTCTGCTGTAAAAATATCCACTGAATTGGCCTCCACAGCTGCCTGTGGCAATGAGTTCTACAGATTAACTACCTTCTAACTAATGAAGTTCCTCTTCACCTCCTTTCTAAAAGAGCACCCTTTAATTCTGAGACTATGACCTCTGGTTCTAGACTCTCCTACCTTTCCACATCCACTCTATCTATGCCTTTCATTATTCTGTAAGTTTCAATGAGGTCCCCCCTCAACCTGCTAAACTCCATCGAGTCGAAGCCCAGTGCTGTCAAACACTCATCATTGGCCAACCCACTAATTCCTGGAATCATTCTTGTAAACCTCCTCTTGTTCATCTCCAGAGCAAGCACATCCTTACTCACATATGGAGCTCACATTTGCTCATAGTACTCCAAATGTGGCCTGACCATCGCCTTAAGGAGCTTCAGCATTACATCTGTTTTTGTATTCCAGTCCTCTTGATATAAATGCTAGGATTAAATTTGCCTTCCTTACTACCGATTTGACTTGCAAATTAACTTTTTGGGAGTCCTGCGCCAGCACTCCAAAGTCCCTTTGCAGCTCCGATTTCTGGATTCTCTCTCCATTTAGAAAATAATCTACACCTTTATTCGTATTACCAAAATGCATGGTTCCACACTTTGTAATACTGAATTTCATTGATGCTAGTATCTTCCCCTTCAATACCATGGGCTCTCATCTTCTCCAGCAGCTTGACGTGCAGCACCATATCGAAGGCTTTCTGAAACATCTACAGCCTCCAATCTGTCTGTACTGCTATTAACTTCCTCAAAGAACTCCAGCAGATTTGTCAGGAAAGATCTTCGCTTCATGAAACCATGCTGACTTCAACCTATTTTATCGTGAACTTCCAAGTACTGCGTAACTTCATCCTTTATAACTGACTCTAAAATCTTACCAACCATCGAAGTCAGGCTAACTGGCCAATGGTTTCCGCTCTTCTTCTTTGCTCCCTTCTTGTCTAACGGGGTGATATTCGCTATTTTCCAATCTTCAGGAACCACTCCTAACTCTAGTGATTCTTGAAATATCACAACTAATGCCTCCACAATCTCTGAGGCCATCTCCTTCAGCACCCTGCGGTGCAGTCCATCCTGTCCAGGTGACTTACCCACCCTCAGGCCTATCCGTTTTCCTAGCATCTTCCCCTTAGTATTCACCACATCACTAATTTCCACCCCGACTAAACAGGATTGCAGGCACACTGCTGGTGTTTTCCACTGTGAAGACTGATGCAAAAAAGTTACCTGAAAAAACCTGAAGGGTAACATTTTTTTAAAACATAAAGGGTGGTGGGTATATGGAACAAGCAGTTGGAGGTGGTAGTTCAGGCAGGTACTATCATAACGTTTAAAATACATTTGGACAGGTACATGGATATGATATGTTTGGAGGGATATGGGCCAAACAGGCAAGTGGAACTAGTGTAGATAGGGCATGTTGGTTGACGTGGGTAAATTGGCCCTGCATATTCATGTTCATCTTAAATGCAACCATCGAATCTTCCTCCACTATCACTCCCAGCTGTGCGTTCCAGGCATCCACCTCCAGACATTTACCGGAGTCCGTGGTTTCTGAAGCCGCCAAGGCCGTGCTGGATGGAGCTCCACCACTGGTGATCTCGCCGAAAGATCCCAGGCTCTCGATGTTAAGTTCAGCGCTGCTGCCCGCGGCTGGCCGCTCCACCGTCCTGCAGCTCCGCGATGTTCACCTGCGGACTCAGCATTCTGGAGCTCCAGCGTGGAGACCCAGGCAAGGTATCGCTCCGCTCCACGGACTTGATGACATACATACTTAAATTTTTGAAACTTTTAGTTGAGATTCTGTTTTCCTTTGTTTAGTTTTTATTTATTTATTTTATTTTTAGTCTTATTTTATTATTAATTTTTTTTTTAATTTAGTTTAGGGGGTTTTGCTTTTTCCTTGTGTATTTTTATTTTTGTGTTATTTTCTATATTTATAAGATTTCTTTTCAAGATTTAACTATATTTACATAGAGACTGGGAAGTCTATATTCAATGTGTATTTTGACATTGGTCTCATATCAGGTTATACCTGTCATTAATGTAATCCTGATCCGTATGTATAGCTATGTTACAAAACTTACCTTGAGCAGCGCAGCAGTTCTGCCGCTCCCCGTGTGCGTGACTTTGGCACCTTTCAGACGGGGGCGGGCTTAAAGTGCCGTTTTTCAACAGACAGGGAAAATCGATCCATGTCGGGCGATTTCGTTGCGAAATCGCTCCGACATTTCATTCATGAAGGTATTTTTAAATTACGCTAGATTATTTATTAACTAGAGTAATTTAAAAATCACCTTCAAAAGTCATGAGCGCCAACAACGGGAAGGATTTTGCATAGGGGAGAAAAAAAGGTACACAGTTTATTTTTATATTAAAAGTTGGTTTTTATGGAGGCTTTAATCACATTTTCATGTTGCGAAATGGGGTCCAAAAAAATGTATGAACCAACAGTATTTTTCCTCCCGACTTCACCGCAAACCGCAACGTTCCAATCCACCGCATTCCACTAAAACCCACTCGCTAGTTGATTTAAATGGCCATTAATTTACAGGCATTAAACACTAAATTCCTTCCATTTGGCCTATAAATTCATGAAAATGAGATTTAAAAATTATGTTATATTGTGGATTATTGTGTGAATGTTATTTGGACACATAAGCAATTAAAAAAAAGTTTATCTTTTCTTAAGAAATGGATAGATGTTTAGATCTACTCATTGAATTTTTTAATTAGCTACAATTAGATAACTAACTAATCATATGCTTTAATTTCAGGTCATCCAAGTAAGATTGTTTCATATTTGTTTCAGAATGCTTCAATCTATAATAACTGAAAATGTCATTGAGTTCTCTTAATTTTTAAGAAAGATATGGGCTTTTAACTGTTCTAGATCGCAGCTTTTGAGTTAAGTCAATTGAAAGGCAATGGGGAACAAGATGCTAATTTCCGAGTATGAAAATGGCCATAACTTTCATAATACTGAAGATATGAAAGTGAATTAGGTGTCAAATTAAACTTCTTTTTATGCTTTATCTGATGGGATAAATTACAGACTTGATTTTTAAAATCTCAAAATTTTGTAACATTGCTACTATGTATCAATATCATTGTTATGTTTATCATTATTATTTTTGCTGGGTTTTTTAAAATGTTTTATTTTTGTTTTCTTTGGGGAAAAAAAAGAATTAAAAGATTTTAAAATAAAGAAAGAATCTCTTGAATTTTGAATCTTGAAGAAAGTCCAGGACTGCATGAGGGCACAGTTCTTCACTGTCAGAGCACATGTGCAATGCCACTAGTGATTTTGGGCTTGTCCCAACAGGTAGTCCTGGTCTTCGAAGGAGGAGGTGTGGAGATCTCAGGCTGCAGTTCGCCCTTGCCTCGAGAAGAGTGGCTGATGGCCAGTGTTAATGTGGACGCAGTCCCTCGTTGTCTAGGGCAGGAAAAGCTTCTGGCATTTCAGACTTGCCCTGGCCACTCAATCATAGCCTCGGATAGAGGCACAGTAGAGGCGGTTTAGAACCACACGGTAGGTTTGATGGTCTCAGTCTTCCTTGTATCTGCAAAAGGGGAACTAGGAGAGAGGCAGCCCACTTTACCTCCCTTCCTCGTTTTCTTCCTTCTTCCACTTTCTTTCTTGCTTCTTCTCTATCATCTCCCCCTCTGCCTTGAATGCCTTGGTTTTATCAAGAGTAGGGAGAGCTAGACAAAGTGGCCAACCAATGGCAATAATGCTGGGAATTGGACTCTCCTGACCTGTCAGCCAGTTAAAGGGATCAGAGCAACACCCAAAGGGAAAGGATGCTCTCACAATGGATAGGATAGGTTTAGAAGGTTTTGGACTTGTGTAGGTGTGGCATGTTGATCGGAGTAGGCAGTTCAGGCCCAAGGTCTTGTTTCCATGCTGTATGACTCTATAACTTTTTTAAAATGGTTTGTAGTAAGTACTAACAAAATTGGATTAGGATGGTATTATTTTATATTATTAAAAAGTGCCATAGATAAAATTACACAGCTCTGACCAATTGTTCAATCATTTCTTGTGATAGTGATTGCAGTGGTTTGGTAACATTGAACCATTGTTTAAAAATGGAAACATATTAATTGGCCTTTTGGTATTAATTTTAATTTCTAAACTTGGAAATTTATTGGAATCTAATCTGGGGATCACTATAATCTTTCAAAGACAGATTACTTAAAACTAGTCAGCATAGACTTGCCAAGGGAAATTTATATCAGTTTCAAAATTTGATCTTGAAGAGCATCAATGGAGGCACCACATTTGATGTAAACGATGTGGATTTTAGCATGGTTATTGTTGAGATCTGATCAAATAAATAAATCAGTAGGATGCAATGAAGTGGTACCTTGGACCCAAAATTGAGTCAGTGCCAAAACTCATAGAACAATGAATGACAGGTGTTTTAGTTTCATCCATGGACAACGGATTCCAGTGGGGTTTCAAATCTCTTGTTCACTATAGTCCATCAAGGATTTTAACATAAATATAAGGCACAAAAAAAACATGAAATGAGATTATAGGGTGCCACGGTGGCAAGTTGCTGCCTTATAATGCTTACAGTGCCAGAATCACGGGTTTGATCCCGACTACGGGTGCTGTCTGTACGGAGTTTGTATGTTCTCCCTGTGACCGCATGGGTTTTCTCTGAGATTTTTGGTTTTCTCTCACACTCCAAAGACGTACAGGTTTGTAGGTTAATTGGCTTGGTATAAATGTAAACAAATATAAATTGTCACCATTATGTGGAGGGTAGTGTTGTAATGCGCGGGGATCGCTGGTCGGTGCGGACTTGGTGGGCCGAAGGGCTTGTTTTCACGCTGTATCTCTAAAATTAAAACACTTTCCTTTGTTAGCAATATAAATGGCAATATAATTGAAGGCACATTATGCTGGAATTGTACACAACTTTTGTTAAGCTACACATTCAGTAATGTGCACAGTTCTCATACATTACTGGGAACATGAGATTGCACTACTTGGAGTAATGGAAATTTATGAACATGTTGGCAAGCCCGTAAAGTTACAATAATATAGATAGGTTGGATAACGCAGGATAGAAGAAAGATTTAATGCAGGGCATTAAATTAACAGGCCTCGATAGAATAAATAAGAATGATTTCCCTTTGAAGATGGCTCAAGTGATTTATAATGATTGTAAGAAGTGTTATTGAAGAAGAGGAATTATTTTTAGCTTTTGATGAACAAGGCCACTGAAAAGAATTGTGGGATGATCCTATGCTTCAAGATTTCTTCACCCGTGGGGTAATACATATTGAGAAACAAGGAACTGCAGTGGCTAGTTTACAAAGGAACATAAAGTGCTGGTGTAACTCAGCAGATCCAGCAGATCTTTGGAGAATATGGATCGGTAATGTTTCAGATTGGGACCCTTCTTCAGATTGATTGCTGTGCAGGGATTTGTCCACAAAAGTGGCTGTGGTGGCTCAGTCACAAGAATATATTTAAGATAGAGCAATATATTTTTTGTTAACAAAGGAATCATGGGATATGGGGATTATGCAAAGAACTAAAAGATCAATCAATGTTTAAGAAAGAACTGCAGATGCTGGAAAAATCGAAGGTTTACAAAAATGCTGGAGAAACTCAGCGGGTGAGGCAGCATCTATGGAGCTGAAGGGTCTCAACCCGAAACGTCACCTATTCCTACGCACCATAGATGCTGCCTCACCAGCTGTGTTTCTCCAGCATTTTTGTCTACCAAAAGATCAATCAAGGTCTTATTAAATGGTATGCAGAGATGAGGCAAATGGCATATTCCCATTTCTTATGTTCTTAATATAAAATTACATTGCAGATCATATTACTCATTATGCCGATGTTATGTCACCATTACATTTTCCTTATTCACAATATACTCCTGTCATTGTTTTAAGTGAGCCCAGTTACCTTTGTGATTATTTTATACAGCGTAGAAACGCTGACTATTTCATTATAGCCCTTGTCTATTGTCAAGTTGAATGGCTTTTCCATCGTGAGAGCCATCATGTGGTATAGTTGGCGAAGCTGCTGCCTCATAGCTCTAGCGACGTGCAATGAAGACTGACCTCTGGCACTGTCTGTGTCAAGTTTGAACATCTCCTGGTTTCATTCCTGTAGGTGCTTTGGTTTCATTCCCCTGTAAATTGCTCTTGTGTTTTAATGAGTGGTTGAATTGTTGGTGATAAAATGCAGTTAGTGAAGAACTAGTATAAATGAATGTTTGATGGTTGAGCAAGGGCCTGAATGACTCTGAGATGAGAGGTTTGGAGGGACATGGGTCAAAAGTGGCCAAATGGGTCTAACTTAGATGAGGCATCTTAGGTAGCATGAATGAGTTGGGATGAAAAGCCTGTTTCCATGCGTACTACATTATGACTACAAAATAATCACAACACAAGTACCTCAGGCTCTAATGCACTACCACTAGTTGTCATCTATATTACTAAAAGTTTGATCTTGACCACTTCCTGTTGTTCTGTATATTGATTTTAGAAAAATGCTGCCACTTATAGCTGTAATTTTTGGCCATCTTGCTCCGAGTCCCCCTCCGCTGCGCAGGACAAGAGGATTTTTCCAATCGATGAAAAATAAAAGAGTTATTAGTGTTTAAAAAATGTTGACATTCTCTCTCCTGAAGGCCATGCCCCTTCCAGAGTGACTATAAAACCCAGAAGTGTTGAGTGCCTCAGTCAGTCTCTGCAAGATGGGGGAACGAGAGGGTCATGTCTCTCAGTCTGAGCTGTGAATAACTTTGAACACATGGCTACTAAACTGTGAGTGCCCTTAATGTGGTTTGAAAATGCTTGCTAAAAGTGTTTTTTGGTTTGGAAATGCTTGCTAAAAGTGTTTTTTTGGTTTGAAAATGCATGTTAAAAGTGTGTTTTAGTTTGAGAATGCTAAAGTTGCCATTGCCTAATTGAAAAGTTGGTTTCAGAATGCTAAAGTTGCCTTGCTTAATTGAAAAGTTGGTTTGAGAATGCCTTGCCTAATTGAAAAGTTGGTTTGAGAATGCTAAAGTTGCCTTCCCTAATTGAAAAGTTGGTTTGAGCATGCTAATGTTGCCTTGCCTAATTGAAAAGTTGGCTTGAGAATGCAAAAGTTGATGTACCTAATTAAAGTTGCCTTGCTTAATTAAAGTTACCTTGCCAAATACAACAGGTTTTGAAAATGTGCCGTTTAACTGTGCTTTATTGAAAAGTGTGCAACAGTTTTTAGAAGGTAAAACCGTGAAAAAAACATTTTATCAGATCAGGACTGTTTAATGCAAAATTGCTGCTCATTCCGTGACTTCCGCTTAGTAGAGAGGTGGCGCTGAGTGCGTCATTTCTGCTTAGTGGAGAGGTGGCGCTGAGTGCGGAAGGCCAAAGTGAAGCCGCCACCCTGAACCGTTTAATTCAAGAGAACTTGCTAACATGTATATGGTAAGGGTGTTTGTTGAAAGTTATTTAAAGCACGTTTTTGCTGTAGAGGAGTGTTTGAGTAAAAATGGCTTTAAACGTTTGAATCATTCAGTTTAGACACAACTGTGTTCTTACTTTCAAACTTCTTACATTGAGTATATGGTTAGTAACGGGATTCAGTATGCTTACCACATTTTGAAGTTACTTGGCGTGTGTGTGTAACAAATTGTACAAATAATAGTCTTTCGTAGTTCAGAGCTTATTCGTTATGTTTAATAGCCTGATGGCTGTCAGGAAGAAACTGTTCCTCAATGTGGATGTTAGGTTTCAGTTTACAAAAGTTGGACGTGACTCCAGAAGTCGGGCATAAGTCAGTGAGTCCACAAGCCGTGCGTGACTGCTCTGCCAGCCCACCAGCCATGACGTGAACTGCCAGCCCACCAGCTGTACGTGACTGCACTGCCAGCCCACCGGCCATGCCTCACTGAACTGTGAGCCCAATACACACACACACACTCTCTCACTCTCACATTTCTGGCAGTTTCTCAGCTGCCAGCCTGCCAGGTCTGAGTGACTGTGCTGCTAGCTCAAGAATCCATTCGGCCCACACTGTCCATACTAGCCCTCTGGAAACCAGTCCCATCGGCCCACAACACCCATACTAGCGCTACAGAAAGCCCCGCGCCCCCCCCTCCCCCGGGCCAGCAATATTGGAATTGGTGGAAAGGTGGAATATTGTGTTGGGTGCCCAGCCCTCCCGTGTGATGCTGGAACCCAACGGGTCCCACGTAGTCTAGTATTACTTATAATCTGATTTGTAGCTTACCAGAAATAGGTGCAAAAGGCAACAAGGTAGTTGGATTAATGTGGATGGCTGCAGTTTGTCCTCATTTTATATGGATCTCTACTCCTACTGTTGAAGCAAGAGTTCAGTCCCAATAGTGGTTCAAATTGGGCACATATGAGGCTAGGAAATCTGGTGTCATTTTTTAGCTTGACAATAGGTGTAGGAGTAGGCTAATCGGCCCTTCGAGCCAGCATCGCCATTCAATGTGATCATGGCTGACCAACCCCAATCAGTACCCCGTTTGTGCACTGAGGTGAAGACGTCGCCAAATGAAAGGTGATAAGATGAACATTATATGCTCTTCAGTCAGCTTTTCCAGTTAAGAATTCTGCCTTCTCTATTCATATGTTTTGACAGAAAATCGACTGAGAGTAAAAAATAAATAAGGGATACTTTTGGATAAAAACCAGTATAAAATGTGGATAGACACAAAATGCTTGAGTAACTCTGCAGGGCAGGCAGCACCTCGGGATAGAAGGAATAAGAGACGTTTTGGGTCTGCAGCAAGTGAGAATTTTATTGTTCTGGTCTCAGTACCAAAGACAATAAAACATTTGACTCGGTGCATTAGAAGGTGGCATGATATTCTACAAGGGCGAGAAGAGAATGCAAGTTTAGATAAAGACATTTAAGCCATTTGATATCTACTTCAAAGGAAATTTGCACAATCGCAAAATGCTGTCACGTTATTTTCACAAAAAGTATATTGAAGGATGACTAACACATTGGGTTTTATTATGGAATAGCACAGCATCATAGAAATATAAACTATAAAGTCTGTCAGGCTACAAAGTATGTGCTGGAGTAACTCAGCGGGTCAGACAGCATCTCAGGAGAAAAAGGATAAGTGACGTTTCAAGTTGGGACCCTTCTTTAGACTAATGGGGGTGGGGGCAAGTTAGAAGAGAGGTGGGGCAGAACAAAGGCTGACACGTGAGGAGGTTATTTTAGATAGTTGGACAAATGGTCAGAGACGAAAAGACAGAAGGTGAACCTGGAGAAATGAAAAACCTAGAGAAATTATACTGGCTCCTTTAATAAAGGCTTTTGAGAGAAACATTGAGTGTAAAGGGAAAATGTTGGCAGGAGCAAAGGATATAATTGCAGCAATTCCTTCTCCATTGGTCAATCTTCTTACAATCATTCCATTGATGAGAGTATTGGGGGACAAACATGATGCAAATGTTGGTTCCTCAAGTCGTTTTACTTTTCCTTCTCTCGGCTCCAGTTTGTGTGGATTATTGTGCCTCTATTTCTTTCTTGCTGGCTGCTGCCCGACTTCCTGAATTAATCTGATTTTAATTGCTCCATCCAACTTCCTTCATGGTTAGTTACGATGAGCCCGAGCTGAAACGTGTAACTGGGTCTATTTGCCTGCGATGTTGCAACAAGCAAAGTTTTCATTGTAGATAGACACAAGAATGTTGGAGTAATTCAGTAGTTCATACCGAAGATAAATACCAATTGTTGGAGTGACTCAGCGTGACAGGCAGTATCTCTGGAGAGAAGGAATGGGTGGCATTTCGGGTCGAGCCCTTTTTCAGACTGGCCCGAAACGTCACCCGTCCCTTCCATCCAGAAGTGCTGCTGTCCCGCTGAGTTACTGCAGCATTTGGCATTTATCTTCGGTATGAACCGGCATATGCAGTTCCTTCCTACACTACTACGATTTTCATTGTACCTATACCTCACCGTACTTGTGCAAAATAAACTCGATTGAACTGTTTCTCTTTCTACAAATGCTGTCTCACCTGCTGGGGTTTCCCGCCGAATGTATTGTTTTATTTGGTATTTCCAGCATCTGCCGTGCCTTTTACCTTTCATTTGGCGACGTTTTCTCTTCACCTCAGTGCACAAACGGCGACGCCTCCTCCTCCCCCTCAAACATCGGCGCCGCCCGCGAACCGCGCGAGCGATTGAAAGCCGTTGCCGGCCACAGTGCGCAGGCGCAGAGGGCGAGGGGAGTAGGCGCGGTGAACTGTGACCCGCGCCGAGTTGCTGCTGCTGCTGGTGGTGTTGGTGCTGTTGCGGTGACGCGCGTTGGCGGCGGGCGGCCTCGCAGCTGTGGAAGGCGCTGAGCGCTCCGCCGACCGCACCGTGGCCACACGGCTGCGTCGCACTCCTCACTCCCCCGCCGCCCGTGAAACCGGACAGCCGGGGACCGGGACGGAAGGAAGCGTGAGGGTGGCGGCGAGGCACGGGAGCGAAGGCCGCAACATGGCGAGCGCCTCCTACCACATTTCCAACCTGCTGGAGAAGATGACGTCCAGCGACAAGGACTTCAGGTGACGGCCCGGGGACGCAGTGGGGCTTTGTCTCGTTGCCATTGACGCTAGGGCGGATGCCGCCGGGCTTGTTCGCTGACCGTTTAAATAGTGGGGGTCACAATCTCCTTCCCCGCCCACTGCCCATCCCTCCTTCCCAGCCTTACCCCACCTCGGGGTAGAAGTAACGGCCAGCAGGTATAGCGACTACCACCGCGGCTTGTATGGTCCCTCGGTCGCCGCTTTTCCTCAGCTGTTGGGGAGTGCACTGACGCCGACCTTTCAGCCTGCTTTTATGAATGACAAACTCCCGAGTTTAGGAGTTGATGCATACTGCCCCAAATAAAAATAAATAAAAGCAACATTGTTGAAAATACTCAGTAGGACATTAATTTGAAAGATTTTCAAGTGGATTATATTTCTTAAGGATTTGGAATAATTAGAGATTTCTTTATAAAGTGTAGAAGGGAAACGTATATAATAGAATTGAAGATGGGAGATATTGAAAGGATCTGAAATTGCCAACATATTGAGAGGAATATAGAAATCTACAAGCACTCAATGTTCTGTATCTGAAAAATGTTAAATACAATATTAATTTGGAAAGACAAATGTGCCAAATAATAAAATGAGGTCACGCTTCTTGAGTTTATTTTGAACTTCATTGCAATCGTTTATTAGTGAAGGAATGGAAGATAAATACAAGTGACAGAGAAAATTGAAATGACAAAAAAAACAAAGGTTTGAGATCAGGCCTGCAGAATTAATGGAGTACTACAAAGTTGACCTGTCTATTTGGTGTTTCCAGGTAGAGACCAGTGTTTTCAACAGGTTGGCTGAATTGGAAATATAAGTACTCCATAAGTAATCACTACTCCATGTCGAAAGCTTGTTTGGGATCGGGACAATTTGTCGGTGCATTTTGAAGTCATGCATTTTGGTAATTAGAATAAAGGCACAGATTATTTTCTAAATGGAGAGAAAATCCAGAAATCAGAGGTGCAAAAGGACTTGGGAGTGCTGGTGCAGAACTCCCAAAAAGTTAATTTGCAAGTCGAATCGGTAGTAAAGAAGGCAAATTCAATGCTAGCATTTATATCAAGATAACTGGAATACTAAAAACAGAGAATACTGCGGCTCAATAAGGCGCTGGTCAGGTCACATTTGGAGTACTGTGAGCACATTTGGGCCCCCTATCTGAAGAAGGATGTGCTGTCTCCGGAGAGGGTCCAGCAGAGATTTACAAGAATGATTCCAGGAATGAGTGGGTTAGCATATGATGAGCGTTTGACAGCACTGAGCCTGTACTCACTGGAGTTTAGCAGGTTGAGGGGGGAACCTCATTGAAATTTACAGAATAATGAAAGGCATTGGAAGGATGTTTCCACTGGTGGGAAAGTCTAGGAACAGAGGTCATAGCCTCAGAATTAAAGGGCACTCTTAGAAAGGAGGTGAGAAGGAACATCTTTAGTCTGAGGATAGTTAATCTATTGAACTCTTTGCCGCAGAGGACTGGAGGCCAAGTCAGTGGATATTTTTATGACAGAGATAGACAAATTCTTGATTAGAACAGGTGTCAAGTGTTATGGGGAGAAGGCAGGAAAATGGGATTAGGAGGCAGCCGCGATTAAATGGCGAAGTAGACTCGATAGGCCGAATGACTTAATTCTACTCCTATAATTTGTGAACTTGGAGATGAATGGGCAGATATTTACCTTTCTATTTGCAAAGGAAAGTACAGGAGGAAAATTCATTAATTCATCATCGTTTAAAATATTAACGACGCAGTGGTGCTGGTTCCCATCGAAACGGTGACGGGCGCACCACGCATCTATGTCCTCCAGTTCCTGCGGACCTCCGCCGCTGGAAGTATAGGATTTTGGTGTGTGTGTTTTATCATAATTCTTTACAATGCTATGCATGGACGGAAATCACTTTTAAAACATAGGCGGGACGCAATGCGGCCTGACATTTAGGACGGGTCTGGCCCGTAACCCGAAATTATCCGGCCCGCAGGCGTTTTTTTTTTTCAATTCGTTTTTGCAACCTGGGAACTGCAGCCTGTCCCGGGGCACGCAGGCGACCTGGGCGCTACAGCCGGACCTGGGACTGGCTGTAGCGCCCAGGTCACAAAACATGTGGGGGCGGTTGTCCCCCACCTCTCAAATCATGGGGGGGGGAAAACAGGATCTCCCCCCATGATGCTATGAAGGATGTGCTGTCTCAGTGATCGCAACTTGTACTGAATGTGTGGATGGCCGTTGGCTCGCTGGAAGCTCATCCGCCCGTTGACAGGAGGACGATTGATGGAAAAATTAACTGCAGGAGGCCAGAAGCAACAGTTTATTTGGAAAGCTAAAGGGACATCTGAAGGCAGAATGCATCTGGTGGTTACGTCATATTGGAGTTGTCCAAAATTGTGGCTGAAGTCTTTTAAATGTGATTAATGTTGGGGTGAAGGTGAAGACATTATCTTTCCAAAGCATTTATTAAATTAGGTTTTAAGTTGCATTTTTGGACTAGATCATTCCATGTTTGATGCTATGTCACTGATGCTTTAAAGATCAATCATGCACCAGGAGGAAAGCTTTGAATAATGTCCTTCCTGGTTGACTTGTCATATCATTGTGTTTTCCATATCCTCCCAGTTTTATCTTCCAGATATTCTGTGTACCTTTCCACTGCTGGGAAAATTGTCCCACTGTAAATGAAGCAGCAAGTACAACCAGTCTATATGATTTGTGGATAGTTGTGATTCCGGGTGTGTCATTATCCAAAACTGTATCTATACTTAGATTTTTTCAGAGAAGTATCTTAAATTTGGGGGTGTTGAGATCAATTTTGGTGTTGTTGCTGTAGTCCTGAATCAACAAAGGAGCATAGAAATTAAGAGGTTGGTCTTTGAAAAAGAATGTATACTTTGATATAGACACCAACTACCCTGGCGGCAGTGTTTTACTTTTTTTGCATTATCAATCTGAATGTTGTCACAACTACAGGAACCCAGATCTGGTGTTGAACTGCCAAAAACAATAACTGGTGAGAGGGAAGGGGAAGTCGAAGCAGTAGTGCTTGCTTTATTTATTATAGAATCTGCAGCGCTTGCTTTATTTTGATGTGAACAACAAATCTTATTCATTGTATTTTGGGAGTATGACTAAGGCAAGAAAAATGGTGCAAATGGTCCAAAATTGGAATAACCAAAATTAAAGTTCCAGGCTAAGTTTATAGAATTTATACATTTATAAAACCAAGCATTTCTATCAAATCTTTCAATCCGTTGAAATTGTGTCCATATCTGATGTTACACTGTGGTATGGATCAATGGACTGCTCAAAGGGGAATAGGTGAGGAGTCAAGTTATGGGCTGAAAATGGAGAAGCAAGATTAAATTGTTTTGCTTTTCAGAATAGATTTAAGAGGTGTCAACTTTACTTGAGTTTCAGTAGATTAGACAGATGGAAACCAGAGGAATCTGTTGTAAGGTAATTAATACCAAGCAGACATTGAAAGGTGAGAAATATTTTCATACAACTTTGTAATGCAGGTAATTTTGCGATAATGCAGTAGTTGTATTCTCAAGACACCTTATAGAAAATTTTGTTATAAAGACACGTGTGTCAATGGGAGAAAGGGGTTTTCCTGCAGTATTTTCAAATATATCTCTTTTTTAATAGTTTTAATAGCTAGTATGTTTGTTACAGCAAGCTTAAAATAACTGAAGGCAATATTTAATGGAATATTGTTGCCCAGTGTCAATAGAAGTGATCGCTTGTCAATTTGCAATGACCACCCATGGTTAAAGTTGTAGCTTGTGTTCTGAAGAGATAATGGGGTCTGCTCACTGCCAGGAGAGTATATGGAATCAGGATCCTCCCACCCCCCATTCCCTTACACTGCTGAAATGGAAGACAGCTTTTTCCTGATCGTCAATTTTCAAAATGATTTTTAACCTCTAATTCTCTATCGAAATTGCATTTTTCACTAATTTAACCCGCAAAATGCAAATAGTGTTCATTAATTCATCACATATAATGTCCAATTTGTGTTATGGAAATATACGTGTCGGTAGAAATATCTGTAGGAAAGAAAGCAACTGAAGACAATCAAGCCTCGCATGCAGTCTTGAACTTCTGCAACAATATCCAGCTGCACAGATTAGTCTGCCAGCAATCATCCAGTTCTGCCATTCTCTTCTGGACCCTATTAGCTTTTCTTGGGGTTCTCGTATAACACATTTATAAGTGCTTCTTTTAATCTTCCCTAACTTGAATTTGGTCCAAAAGATAACAAAGGAAGATCATGGAAGAAAACTTGGGTTAATAGATTAAATTACTGCATTGATAATATTGAAGACTGAGCTGCATTAGAATGATCCCTCTTTTTTCTTATTTTTGTCTATTTCATATTGATTGCCTTGAGATTGTAAAAGGTTAATGTTAAGGTTATTCCCTTCATTGCAAATTTATTCCTTTTAAATATTAAAGTAGCTGAAACACAATTTCAGTAATTTTTTTTTGTATCTGTTTTAAGGTCATACTGCTGCATGATCAAAAATGAACAATGTTTAAATTTTGCATGGAATTTGTAGTTGCTTACTGTAACTGGAAAGGAAACTTGTGCAGTCAATAATAGAAAACTCCTTGTAACAGAGTTGTGTTTTGCATATTTTTAGATTCATGGCAACCAATGATTTGATGACAGAATTGCAAAAAGATTCAATTAAATTGGATGACGACAGTGAACGAAAAGTGGTTAAAATGATCTTGAAGTTGCTGGAAGACAAGAATGGTGAAGTACAGAACCTTGCTGTTAAATGGTAAAATAATATACTCAGTTTAAAGAAACAAGTTGCTCTAGTCAATATATTGTAATTGCTGGAATAATAAATTATTCGGTAATATTTTCCATGCGACTCAGCAATATCCCATGCCATTATGATTGGGTGTTGTCTGCTGTTAGATGAGATTATATCCTTGTCTAGAATTGCTCTCCTCAGTCCAAGCAAATTTCTAACATGAGCATTGTTTACTTGCTGGAGTTAAGTTCTGCAGCTTTTTTGTTCTTGGTCTGCATCTTGGTATTGTGTACTATTGATGAGGTGATCACTGAAAATGATTAATTCTTGATTTTTGGCTCCACAATTGAGATGTTTGCATTTGGAACCAAGTTGGTGTGGCCTGAGATTGCTTTCAGTATCTGTAAATAGCAAATAATTGAGCACAGAAGAAGACATATACTTCCTGACCTATCAGTGGGTATATTATTCAGCACTATTATTCATATATGTTGTAATTAAATGTACATTGTACAATTGTTGTATGTAAAAACATACAAGGAATTTGATTTATCATACAGTCATACCAAAACAAACAACAAGACACACAACTACATAAAAGTTAACGTAAACATTCACCACAGCGGCTCCCCCACATTCCTCACTGTGATGGAAGGCAATAAGTCATATCTTCTTTCGTACTTATTCTCCCGTGGACGGGCCAGCCGGGCCATCCGCAGTCGAGGCGATCGCAGCTCCCGCAGCCGGCGATTGAAGCTCCCGCGTAGGGGCGGTCGAAGCTCCTGCGGCTTGGAACTCCTGAAGTCGGTCCTTAAACGAAGGGATCACAAGCTCCGCAAGGGGAGGGATTCAAATTTCTGGGGGAGGTGGGACCAGTACAAACAGGACGGTCTGCACCTGGGCTGGAATGGAACCAATGTCGTTGGGGGAGTGTTTGCTAGTGCTGTCGGGGAGGATTTAAACTAATGTGGCAGGAGGATGGGAGCATGAGCAGAGAGACAGCGGGGTGTAAAATGAGAGTAGAAGCAAGAGGCAGCAAGGTGAATAGTAAAAGTGGCAGGCAGACAAATCCAGGGCAAAATTCAAAAAGGGCCACTTTTCAACATAATTGTATAATGGGTAAGAGTATTGTAAAAACAACCTGAAGGCTTTGTGTCTCAATGCAAGGAGCATTCGTAATAAGGTGGATGAGTTGAATGTGCAGATAGTTATTAATGAATATGATATAGTTGGGATCACGGAGACATGGCTCCAGAGTGACCAAGGCTGGGAGCTGACCATCCAGGAATATTCAATATTCAGGAGGGATAGACAGAAAGGAAAGGAAATTGCGTTAATCTCCTCTCTAACCGTTGCTGGTTAGAGAGGAGATTAACGCAATAGAAAGGAAGGACATTAGCTTGGAGGATGTGGAATCGATATGGGTAGAGCTGCGAAACACTAAGGGGCAGAAAACGCTAGTGGGAGTTGTGTACAGGCCACCTAACAGTAGTAGTGGAGTTGGGGATGGCATCAAACAGGAAATTAGAAATGTATGCAACAAAGGTAATAACAACAGTTATAATGGGTGACTTCAATCTACATATTGATTGGGTGAATCAAATTGGCAGGGGTGCTGAGGAAGAGGATTTTTTGGAATATATGCGGGATAGTTTTCTAAACCAACATGTAGAGGAACCAACGAGAGAGCAGGCTATTGTAGACTGAATATTGAGTAATGAGGAAGGGTTAGTTAGCAGTCTTGTTGTGCGTGGCCCCTTGGGCAAGAGTGACCATAATATGGTTGAGTTCTTCATTAGGATGGAGAGTGACATTGTTAATTCAGAAACAAGGGTTCTGAACTTAAAGAAAGGAAACTTTGAGGGTATGAGACGCGAATTGGCCAAGATAGACTGGCAATTGATTGTTAAAGGGTTGACGGTGGATATGCAATGGAAGGTATTTAAAGACTGCAAGGATGAACTACAACAATTGTTCATCCCAGTTTGGCAAAATAATAAATCAGGCAAGGTAGTGCATCCGTGGATAACAAGGGAAATCAGGGATAGTATCAAAACAAAAGATGAAGCATACAAATTAGCCAGAAAAAGCAGCGTATCAGAGGACTGGGAGAAATTCAGAGTCCAGCAGAGGAGGACAAAGGGATTAATTAGGAAAGGGAAAATAGATTATGAAAGAAAACTGGCAGGGAACATAAAAACTGACTGCAAAGGTTTTTATAGTTATGTGAAGAGAAAAAGATTAGTTAAACAAATGTAGGTCCCTTGCAGTCAGAAACAGGTGAATTGATCATGGGGAACAAGGACATGGCAGACCAATTAAAGAACTACTTTGCTTCTGTCTTCACTAAGGAAGACATAAATAATCTGCCGGAAATAGCAGGGGACCGGGGGTCAAATGAGTGAAATCCAGGCTAGTCGGGAAGTGGTGTTAGATAAATTGAATGGATTAAAGGCCCATAAATCCCCAGGGCCAGATAGGCTGCATCCCAGAGTACTTAAGGAAGTAGCCCTAGAAATAGTGGATGCATTAGTGATAATTTTTCAAAACTCTTTAGATTCTGTAGTACTTCCTGATGATTGGAGGGTAACTAATGTAACCCCACTTTTTAAAAAGGGAGGGCGAGAGAAAATGGGGAATTACAGACCAGTTAGTCTAACATCGGTAGTGGGGAAAATGCTAGTCATTTATTAAAGATGGGATAGCAGCACATTTGGAAAGTGGTGAAATCATTGGACAATCTTATAGAATTTTTGGAGGATGTAACGAATAGAGTGGATAAGGGAGAACCAGTGGATGTGTTATATCTGGACTTTCAGAAGGCTTTCGACAAGGTCCCACATATTAGTGTGGGAGATTAGTATGCAGACTTAAAGCACACGGTATTGGGGGTTCAGTATTGATGTGGATAGAGAACTGGCTGGCAGACAGGAAGCAAAGAGTAGGAATAAACGGGTCCTTTTCAGAATTGCAGGCAGTGACTAGTGGGGTACCGCAAGGCTCAGTGCTGGGACCCCAGCTATTTACAATATATATTAATGATATGGACGAGGGAATTGAATGCAACATCTCCCAAGTTTGCGGATGACACGAAGCTGGGGGGCAGTGTTAGCTGTGAGGAGGCTGCAATGTGACTTGGATAGGTTGGTTGAGTGGGCAAATGCATGGCAGATGCAGTATAATGTGGATAAATGTGAAGTTATCCACTTTGGTGGCAAGAACAGGAAAGTAGACTATTATCTGAATGGTGGCCGATTAGGAAAAGGGGAGATGCAACGAGACCTGGGTGTCATGGTACACCAGTCATTGAAAGTAGGCATGCAGGTGCAACAGGCAGTGAAGAAAGCAAATGGTATGTTAGCATTCATAGCAAAAGGATTTGAGTATAGGAGCAGGGAGGTTCTACTGCAGTTGTATAGTGCCTTGGTGAGACCACACCTGGAGTATTGTGTACATTTTGGTCTCCTAATCCGAGGAAATACATTCTTGCCATAGAGGGAGTACAGAGAAGGTTCACCAGACTGATTCCTGGGATGTCAGGACTTTCATATGAAGAAAGACTGGATAGACTCGGCTAGTACTCGCTAGAATTTAGAAGATTGAGGGGGGATCTTATCGAAACTTACAAAATTCTTAAGGGGTTGGACAGGCTAGATGCAGGAAGATTGTTCCCGATGTTGGGGAACAAGGGGTCACAGTTTAAGGATAAGGGGGAAGTCTTTTAGGACCGAGATGAGAAAAACATTTTTCACACAGAGAGTGGTGAATCTGTGGAATTCTCTGCCACAGAAGGTAGTTGAGGCCAGTTCATTGGCTACATTTAAGAAGGAGTTAGATGTGGCCCTTGTGGCTAAAGGGATAAGGGGGTATGGAGAGAAGACAGGTACAGGATACTGAGTCGGATGATCAGCCATGATCATATTGAATGACGGTGCAGGCTCGAAGGACTGAATGGCCTACTCCTGCACCTATTTTCTATGTTTCCACGATGTTAAGTCCGCAGGCTCCCGCGTTTGGAGCTCCCGAAGTCGACCCCTGATAAAGGGATCGCAAGCTCGACGCCGTTAAGTCCGTAGGCTCCCGCGTTTGGAGCTCCCAAAGTCTATCCAAAGAAAGAGGCCGCCAGCTCCACGATGTTAGGCTGCAACGCGGACAGTGATATGATACTTGAAAAATCGCAACTCCATTGAGGAAAGCGATTTTTCAAAAAAGTTTCCGCCACCCCCCCTCTCCACATCCACATAATACAAAACTAAAGATACACTGAAACATACATTTAACAACAGACTAAAAACAACAAGAAGAAAAAAAGACTAAGACTGTTGGTGAGGCTGCCATCGTACAGCGTCACCCGCTGCTTGTCCCACATAATGCTGAGACCGTTGCTTCCTGATAAGACTGGCTCTGAAACATCACAGAATTACAACTGGATGATTCCTCCATGATATTGGAAGTTATAGCCCTTAGGATCTCTAATATTATGGAAAGGATCAAAAATTAAATAACTGACTGTTATTTAACTTCCATAATGAATTAATTTGTCTAAAACATGAACATTTTTATATTGTATCCGGCACTTCATGACTTATAAATTCTACATCCATAATTTTTGAATATTTCTGACTGTTTCCTTTATATCACAACACATGTTATTTGCTGCTTTTATTGGATACACTTTATAATTACAGAACATTTGTATCAACTCACTAATGGATCCTAATTGCATCGTACTTCCTGAGAAATAGAAGATTGATCGACATGATACAAATTTATGTTGCATGGCAAAGTAACCATATACATTTTTTTTTTGCACAGTGTATTTTAAAATCACTGGCATGAAGCATGATCTAAGTAGAATCAGTGATGAGATACAAAATGAAGGGAAACAAGTTGATTGAGATTAATTGCTACTACAAAGAACCATTTAGGGCTAAGTAGGTTTCTTTTGCATCATTCTACAATTCTAAATGTTGAAAGCACTGCTGTGATCAGTGTGGCAACATAACCACATGGTGTTCTCAGAGGTACAGAAGGCAACAATTATGCAAGTTGCTTGAAAGAAGTATTGTGTTAAAGTTTAGTATCATAGTATCGGGTGAGGCATAGTATCAAGTGAGAAGGAGGCTATTTTTTTTGTTAATCCCAGACTTCCACATTTCACAGCATGTGCTGGGAAGTCAGTTCCAAGTCACTGCTTAGTGCAGTTCAGAACCAGTGACAATAACTTGTGAAATCCAACCCAATATGTTTAGCCTTATAAAATAAGTTGAACCAACATGCCTTCAGGATTTTAGCCTATGCAAGTATAAACTAAGAAACTGCAGATGCTGCTTTACAAAAAAAGACAGTATTAGAGAAACTCAGCAGTTCAGGCAGTATCTCTGGAGACAATAGATAATATGTGCAGGAGTAGGCCATTCGACCCTTTGAGCCAGCACCGCCATTCAATGTGATCATGGCTGATCATCCCCAATCAGTACTCCGTTCCTGCCTTCTCCCCATATCCCCTGACTCCGCAATTTTTAAGAGCCCTATCTAGCTCTCTTGAAAGCATCCAGAGAACCTGCCTCCACCGCCCTCTGAGGCAGAGAATTCCACGGACAGAGAGTGTGGATACTTGACATATCGTGTTGGGTCCCTTCTTCAGACAGATTGTGGTGGGGGGGGGATGATAAAGCCTGAATAGAGGAGGGACAAGACAAACCCTTGCAAGTGATAGGTAGAGTACTGAGGGGCTGTTAGTTGGAAAAGGGCCAGACATGAAAAGCCTAAAGATGTGAGGCAAAAGCATACACATGGTACACATTGTGAAGCCAGAGCAAGGAATATAGGTGGAAGAGGAGAAATGGGTGCAAGTCCAGGTGAAGCGCTGGGGGGGGGGGGGGAGAAATTGGAGAATTCAATGTTCATACCGTTAGGTTAGAAAACATAGCAAAACAGGTGCAGGAGTAGGCCATTCGGCCCTTTGAGCAGTACCCCGTTCCTGCTTTTTCCCCATATCCCTTGATTCCGTTAGCCCTAAGAGCTAAATCTAACTCTTGAAAACAACCAGTGAATTGGCCTCCACTGCCATCAGAGAATTGCACAGATTCACAGCTCTCTGGGTGAAAAAGTTTTTCCTCATTTCAGTCCTAAATGGCCTACGCCTTTTTCTCAAACTGTGATCCCTGGTTCTTGACTCCCCCGATATCGGGAACATTTTTCCTGTATCAAGCCTGTCCAATCCCTTAAGAATGTTATATGTTTCTATACGATCCCCTCTCATCCTAAATTCCAGTGAATACAAGCCCAGTCGACCCATTTGTTCCTCATATGCCAATCCCGCCATCCTGGGAATTAACCTGGTGAACCTATGCTGCACTCCCTCAATAGCACGAATGACCTTCCTCAAATTAAGAGACCGAAACACCAAACAGTACACCAGGTGCGGACTCACCAGGGCTCTGTACAACTGCAGTAGGTCCTCCTTGCTCCTAAACTCACATCCTCTTGCAATAAAGGCCAACATGCCTTTAGCTTTCTTCACTGCCTGCTCTACCTACATGCTTACTTTCAGTGACTGATGTACAAGTACACCCAGGTCTCATTGAACCTCTCCTTTTCCTAATTTGACATCATTCAGATAATAATCTGCCTTCTTGTTCTTGCCACCATAGTGGATAACCTCACATTTATCCACATTGTACTGCATCTGCCCACTCACCCAACCTATCCAAGTTACCCTGCAGCCTCATAACATCCTCCTCGCAGCTCACTATGCCACCCAGCTTTGTGTCATCCGCAAATTTGGAGATGTTATTTTTAATTTCCCTCATCTAAATCGTTAATATATGTTCTAAATAACTGGGGTCCCAACACTGAGTCTTGTGGAACCCCTCTAGTCACTGCCTGCCATTCTGAAAAGGACCCATTAAATCTTACAATTCAATTCAATTCAATCTTTAATTGTCATTGTGCAGTGTACAATACAGAGACAACGAAATGCAGTTGGTATCTCCAAAGGGCGAACTTACGAATAAACAAGTAATTGCGCAGTGGTATGAGTATATACATCTATACATATACAGACATACCCTTCGCTTCCTGTCTGCCGACCAGCTCTCTATCCATGTCAATGCCCTACCCCCAATACCATGTGCTCTAATTTTGCACACTGATCCCAAGTAGAATACAAGGTGCTGTTCCTCCAGTTTGCATGTGGCCTCACTCTGATAGTGGATGAGGTTCAGGAACCAAAAGTTAGCAAGGGAATTAGAAGGGGTGTTATAGTGGACAGCAAACCAGCAGGCCTTGGTAGATTGAGAGCAGGTGTTCTGAGAAATGGTCACCAAGTCTATCTTTGTCTCGCCATTGTACAGGAGGCCACATTGGGAACAGAAAATACAGTAGATGACGTTAGAAGAGATGCACATGAACCTCTGTCTCACCTAGAAGGACTGCTTGGGTCCCTGGATGGAGGTGAGGGAGGGTCAAGTGTAACATGCCCTGCAGTTGCATGAGAAAGTCCCTGGGGAAAGTAATAGTTTGGGTGGGAAGGGTTAAGTGAACCAAAGAGATGCGCAGGGAGCCGTCTCTGCGGAAGGTGGAAATGGGTGGGGATGGAAAGATGTGATGGTGAAGGTGGCAGATATGTCAAAGAGACCTTCCTGGTAGGTGATGGAGGTGTAAGTGGGCTGGATGGCGGAGGGGGGTGGGATGAGGAATTCCTGCCATTGCTGTTCCACCGTCAACCCTCCTCGGATCTCTTTGGATCAACTTTGGCCAGCTCCTCCCTCGTGCCTCTGTAGTCCCCTTTGCTCTGCTGCAATACCTTCTCATCTGATTTCACCTTCTCCATCTCAAATTGGAGATTAAAACTTATCATGTTGTGATCACTACCTCCTAATGGTTCCTTTACCTTGAGTTCCTTTATCAAATCCGGTTCATTGCCTAACACTAAATCCAGAGTTGCCTTTTCCCTGGTCAGCTCCACTACAAGCTGCTCTAAGAATCCAACTCAGATGCACTCTACAAATTCCCTTTCTTGGGGTCCAGTACCAGCCTGATTTTCCCAGTCTACCTGCATATTAAAATCTCCCATGACCACTGTAGCATTGCTTTATTTACATGTCAATTTTATCTCCTGATGTAACTTATACCCTATTTTCTGGCTACTGTTTGGGGGCCTGTAAATAACTCCCATCAGAGTATTTTTACATGTATAATTTCTCAGCTCCATCCACAATAACTGATCCTACATCACCCCTTGCCAAGGACTCAATTTCATTCCTAACCAACAGAGCTACCTCACCCCCTCTGCCCACCTTCTGTCTTTCCGATAGGACGTATAACCCTGAATATCCAACTCCCACCTCTGATCCTCTTGCAGCCATGTCTCTGTAATGCCCACAACGTCATACCTGGCAATTTCCAAATGTGCTAGAAGGTCATCCATTTTGTTCCTTATGCTATGTGCATTCAAATATAATACTTACAATTCAGTGTTGACCAACCCTCCTCTCACAACTATCCCGATTTTACCTGACCTCACTCTCTTCACCCTTTTTTAATTTTCTGTCCTGTTATTTCTGAATGACATCAAGGTCCGGAAAGTGCGCACATGGAAAGCCCTCAGTAACATGGGGAAAATCTGGACGTCTCGGATTAAGGGTCTCAAACTGTGATTCTTCCATGCCACTGTAGAGACCATATTATTATACGGGTGTGAGGCATGGACTCTCACTTGAGAACTGTCCAAGTCTCTTGGTGGAACCTACACCCGAATGCTGAGAAAAGTTCAAAATGTCAGTTGGAGGGACCACATCACCGACGTCCTGCTCTATGGGGAGAATCCACTTCTGACCGAGAAGATCAGGTGGAGAAGGATGAGGCTCACTGGTCACTGCCACCCACCCATGGAAGACGTGACCTGGGACGACCAATCAAGACGATGCTGAAGATGTTGCTGGAAAACGCATGTGTAGAGACAAAAGAGGAGCTTTCCAGCTGCATGGAGGACAGAGATGTGTGCTGCGTTCATCACCGTGCCCGTCGGAAACCCGCACCGCTGCATCGCTAATGTTTTCAATGAGAACTGTATTTCTGGAGACTTCCGTGACCTTTCCTGGAATCTCTTTGTCGTTAACTCCACGCATATGCTTCCATGTTGTTGATCCCACCCCCCCCACTATTTAGTTTAAACCCACCCATGTAGCACTAGCAAACCTGCCTGCCAGAATGTTGGTCCCCCTCCAGTTGGTCCCCCTCCAGTTAAGGTGCAACCTGTCTCTTATGTACAGGTCACCCCTGCCCCAGAAGAGATCCCAGATGGTCGAGGAAACTAAATCCCGGCCCCCTGCGCCAACTCCTCAGCCACACATTTAGTTCCCCCTATCTCTCAGTTCCTACACTGTTCCTACCTATCCATGTTCTCCAGAGATGCTTCCTGACCTGCTAAGTTATTCCAGCAGTTTGTGGAGTTTTTTAATATTGAATTGTCATCTTTTTGTGATCTGTAATCTTAAATCATAGTTTTTAACTCAGTTGGCTATTTTATATATTAAACAGCAGTGGATTTTTCATGACCACTTGCTCCAAATAATCATTTTAACTTGTGCAATTATCGGCAGAAAATGTGGTGAGAAGGTTGATTTATTATTCACTGATTTACTGCCACCCATGTTGTAACAATATTTATTGTCCCGAGTAATTTATTTTTTCTTCCACAAAATAGTTATCATTGAGGTTAAATAGTAGCAGTACACATGCTTCTTTATAAGAAAAGCATTTAAAAAATAAGTTGTGGAAAGAGTAACAAAACAAAATGTTGGAAACATGCATTACGTGAGGCAGCATCTGTAAACATTTCTACCTGCACTCCCTTTGTCGTAAAGAGAAAATAGTTTCTATTTTGTTTTGAAACAATTTAAATCTAACTCATTTTCTCAGTTCTATTAAAGGCTATTCAAATCTGCTGTGTTTTCAGCATTTTCTATTTTAATTTCAGATTTCCCACATCTATTTTTTTTAATATTCATTTACTAGAGGTTTTTTGAAGAGGAGATTTTGCATTTAATACTTGTGTGATTAAATCTGCAGTAACACATCAATCTTGTGTCAAATCTTAATTTTGAGTGTGTTCCATCTAGTTTATTTAAGTGTGCTATTAAATATTTGTTCTTTAGCCTTGGTCCTTTGGTCAGCAAAGTAAAGGAATATCAGGTGGAGACAATTGTGGATACCTTGTGTACCAATATGCTGTCAGACAAAGAACAGCTACGAGATATTTCCAGTATTGGACTGAAAACGGTGATTGGAGAACTGCCGCCAGCTTCTAGTGGTACGTTGACGTTCAAACAATCAGCTCCTCATCAAAGATTCTATTGTGTTTACCATCCTGCCTTGCAGTGAACATTGCTATATTTTAGCTTGAATTGTAATGGCATTTATATAAGCAATCACCCACAATCTGTGTAAGCTTTCTGAAAGAATAATATACCTTTAATCATAAATTCGGTAATAAAAAGATTAACTTTAGTTGTTAATCTTATTTTTGGTTTTAGTGACTCAAATTTCACTGTACCTTAATTGGATAAGTGACAATAAATCCAAACTTGAACTTGAGATACAGCGTGGAGATAGGCCCTTCGGCCCACTACATCTTCGTCTACCAGCGATCCCTGCACATTAACACTATGCTACACACTAGGGACAATTTACATTTATACCAAACCAATTAACCTACAAACCTGTGCATCTTTGGAGTGTGGGAGGAAATGGAAGATCTCTGAGAAAACCCACGGGGCCATGGGGAGAAAGCACAAACTCTGTACGGACAGCACCCGTAGTCTGGATCGAACCTCTGTCTCTGGTGCTGTAAGGCAGCAACTCTACCTCTCTGCCACCCTTATATCTTGGTAATATATAAACATGGATTATAGAAATATTACAATTTCTAGATAATTTAGTTATATTCACAATTTACAATAGCTAGCTGATTATAAATTATTTTGAACTCTTGATCTACATTGACAGGGTTTAGGATTAGACTCTTTAGATTGCAAGGAATGAAAAATATTAATAAGCCAATTGAAGATAGCAAAATCTAGTTGCTTCTGGTTGTTGGTGTTCTCGAGACAAATATGACTCTCTTCTAGTCTTACAAACTAGAGGGTTTGAGAATTGGGACCATAATATAAAAGTTATAGCCAGGTTTTTGAGGAGGGAAATGAGGAACACTAATAAGTGTAAAGCATGGAAGACATTTGCAGCTGTTCATTGATTGTCAATGGAGGCTTAGTCAGTATTGATTTGAGTGATGGAATTTTATTAAGCCAAGTTTTTAATGCTGGGATGAATTTATGTATCCCAATAACGCATCTATTTAATTGATGTATTAATAGATATAATTTTCATAATCTTACTGTCCGAAGAGCATGGATAAAGTCTTTAAGATACGTGTTTTATTATTCATTTCCTTGAAGCTGTTCTGTCACTGATCTGTGTTGCAGCTGATCTGAATCTCAACTCCATTTACTTACAAAGCAATTTGTACACTACTCTAATAAAATTGACATGTGCACAGACTTTATATGAATTAAGTTGCATGTTTCCACTTTCATTTGCGTGAAAGGATAATTTCTGATCCACTCTCTTCAACTCATCGATACCTTTCAATTGCTTTGACTTTACCATGGACGTCCATCCCTTTACACCTCCAGCCACCACCAGGAAGGTGTCAAGGTCCTCCGGTTCTTCCTTGATCAGACACCCAATCAATTTCCCTCTGCTAACATTCTCCTCCACCTGGCGGATCCAACACTTCATTCTCTGCCACCTGCATCGTCACATCTTCCCATTTCCACCCGTTTCCTTCTTCCGCAGAAACCGCTCCCTGTATCTGTCTTTAGTTCACTTATTTCTTCCCATTCAAATTACCACTTTTCCCCAGGTTTCCTTTGCGATCACTGGATATGTAACACGTCCCTATATCTCCTTCCTCACCTCCAACCAGGGATCCCAGCAGTCCTTCTGGGTGGGACAAAGGTTAGTGTACACCTCGTTTAACCTCTTTTACTACATTTGGTCTTCCAGATGTGGCCTCCAATTCATCAGTGAGTCTAAGCATCATCGTGGTGAAATTTTCACGGGACATTTGTGCTCGGTCTGCCAGGGCCTGCTGGTTCTACCGATTACTAAACATTTTAACTCCCATTCCTGTTACCATACTAACCTTTCTAACCTGGCTGCTTCCATTAACAGAGTGTGGCCACACACAAACAGAAGGAATAGCACCTTGTATTCTATTTGGGTAGCATACAACCTAATGGTATGAATGTGGAATTCTCCAATTTTAGGTAACTAACCTCCAACAATTTTTATGTTTAAATCCAGCAATAAACAATTCTCTGTGACTTGATGTTATTGCAAGATATGAGTTTGCTCAGCAGTTCTAAACATTTTCAACACAAGGTCTATCTTTTCAACTTGCCTTTTTTATCTGTTTATACTTTTCTTATTCTTTGCGCTTTAATATTTTTGTTGGTATTTTGTTTTAGATAATTATTTGTTTGACCAATGAACTTGGCTATTTAGCCATGTCTCTGGAGTTGTCGGTTATGTGAAATTAGCCCGTGGCTAGGAAGACAAATTTCAAGTACGCTTTTACAAATTGTGGTCAAAGTGGTGGTGTCATGTAACTGGAACAAATTCCTATATTACATAGAACTCTGGCACTCAGCAAAGTTCATCTGTATTGCTTATGTGAAACGTTTTGGGAATGTCCATTTATTTTCCAGGATCTGCTTTGGCAGCTAATGTCTGTAAAAAGATCACAGGACGTCTCACTAATGCCATTGCCAAACAGGAAGATGTTTCTGTTCAGTTGGAAGCGCTGGATATCATGGCAGATATGCTTAGCAGGTAATTTTGGCATTCAATTATGAGAATCCTTACTTTGAACAACTCTGGTAATAAGCAAAAAAATAAACTGTAGTTGCATTCTACTAATTCATAAACTACTCGAGAGTGTTGTCCAAACAGCAAATGCTTTACTGCTGTGAAATGTCATGCCATACATCAATTCCAGTTTATGTATAAAGATGTGCAATGTTACATGGGGGTAGAAATGAAAATTTCACCATGGCAATCAATTGTAAGAATGCACTGCAAGCAATCCTGCTTTAAAGACCAAAAATTATGAATGCTGCAGAATGGTAGCCATTTTGAAGTAAAGATCGTTGAATTTAAATAGATTGGCTCATGGTGAAACTGGTTTTCTATCCAGAATCACTATCCACAATTAACAGGCTTAACACAAAGAGTCAAATTAGTTTTCCTTCCACACCTGGATGTTGTTTATTAATGGAAGAAAGGTCTCAGCAGTAAACATGCATTGGGTGTAATTGTGAAGCTCTGTCTCTGTAACCCTTTGACAGTCTTTGAACTAAAGACAAAATAGACAATGGACATCTGTGTGGTGTTAAAGCCAATCCATTTTGTTGCTTTTTAAAAAATGTCTGGCATGCAGGGACGTTTTAAAAACTATTTGAAATGTATTTCAAATAAAACATTAGAGTAAAGTGTTTAAAAAAAACTTGGCTTATCCAAGCTGATATTTCCTTTGATCTAAATTATCTCTAATTGTACAGTCAGATTCCTGTTGTAACACTGTGGACTCCTGCAAGTTTGTACTATGCTGTTGGGCGCCAGTTGGAATGTAAATGATGGATAGGTGACATCTGTTACTGTCACAGGCCTGCACTAGGTCAACTCAAGTCCATGACTTTTAGTGGGAACAGCTGAATACCGACAATGTAATCTGGATCTATTGCCCCTAACCAGCAATTTTGTGACCCATGGAGTCTGTATTACAAACAAAATCAATGAAGTTTCAGCAGTGATGAGCAATATGATTTAATCTACAAAATAATGGTAGGGTAGCTACAAATCAGCGGACTTAAGGAATGTGTTTTTTGATTTCACTCAATATTTTTAATTTTTCTTACAACAGAAAGTTAGTTCATACAATTCTGTTAAACATAACACTGGTTCTATGCTTATCAAGTACTTGGAATCAACAAATTTTCCTTACAGCAAAAAAAAGCGCTTGAAGCACTCAGCGACTCGGGTAGCATCTGTGAAAGTGTTCTATTTCACAATGAAAACCCTTCGTCAGAACCTAGTTCTAATTCTAATGAAGGGTTGTTGACCTGCACAGTAACTGTTTCAGTTTCCATTGATGATTGCAGCATTTTCTGTTATTGTTTCAGATTTTCAGCATCAGCAGGATTATTTTATATTAAAATATTCCTTATCCCTCGTATATAATCTTAAATCTAGCAGACACAAAATGCTGGAGTAACTCAGCGGGACAGGCAGCATCTCTGGAGAGAAGGAATAGGTGACATTTTGGGTCGAGACCCTTCTTCAGACTGAAGAAGTACTGCTGAGTTACTCCAGCATGTCTACCTTCGATTTAAACCAGCATCAGCAGTTCTTTCCTACACAGCTTAAATCTTGCGTTGTGTGTGCATCATATTCCATCATACCAAAATAGGTATTTGAAAGCTTATGTTAGGCCATGTTTGATAGGATGCAATTTAAAAAAAAAAAGAAAAATCTCAGTATGGTGAATTAGAGTCATACAGCACAGAAACAGGGTCTTCGACCCAAATTGCATATACCAAGAAAGATACCTCATCTACACTAGTTACACCTGTCCATGTTTGGCAAATATCCCTTTAAATCATCCCTATCCATAACTGCAGATAGGTGTGAGGTGTTGCAATTTGGGGAGTCTAACCTGGGCAAGACATACACGGAATTAATCCGCTGTAAATTAAAATGCCGCCTCTGGAACAGTTTTTTTGTATATTCTGATAACCTGCAAGACTTGAAGTAATGTAACTGTGGAAGATATTTGTTGACCTCAAGTAAACTGAACTGAAAATATCAAGTTTCAGATCAAAGATATCCAACTAAAACATTTAAAGAAAAAAGATAGAAGCGGTAATTTAATTGGTCTCCTCTAATTTAGAGATTAGATACCTAACCTGGTACGAGACAAATTTGTCTTCCAGTTCTCTTTGTAACTGGACAAGAAATATTAATGCTCAGTTTAACTTGATTTTATAAAAATCATTAACATATAAATATTTTTTCTCCTTTGATATCGGACAAAGCAATAATTGATTTTTATTAACATAACAAACATAACATAACAAAAAATGCCCTTTTAATTTGGGAACCCACCAGGCACCTCTCAAATATACCTTTAAAAATATACTACTAAGATAATCAATATCTTTATAACCTACAAGTATAACAAATACTTGTTATGTTATACTTGTAGGTTATAAAGATATTGATTATCTTAGTAGTATATTTTTGAAGGTATATTTGAGAGGTGCCTGGTGGGTTCCCAAATTAAAAGGGCATTTTAGATGGGTGTAGGGTGTAAACTAGAGCAGCTATTTTGAGTTGGAAAGTAACTGGAATCTTTTTATCTTTTCTAGGCAAGGAGGTCTGCTGGTTAATTTCCATCCATCAATTTTGAACTGCCTTCTTCCACAGCTCACCAGTCCTCGACTTGCAGTACGGAAGAGAACTATTATTGCCCTTGGTCACCTTGTTATGAGCTGTGGAACCCTGGTCTTTATTGACCTGATTGAACATTTGTTGACAGAGCTGGCCAAAAATGAATCCATGTCCACGACCAGAACCTATATTCAGTGCATTGCTGCTATTAGCAGACAGGCAGGGCATCGAATAGGTAACGCACATCTCCATTTATCCTTCACAAAATACTGTGATGGTTAATTTGTCACAATTTTTAAATATTTGAATCTTTGTTTTCTCTTTAGGGGAATATCTTGAGAAAATTATTCCATTAGTTGTTAAGTTCTGCAGCGTGGAAGATGATGAACTAAGAGAATACTGCATTCAAGCCTTTGAATCATTTGTGAGAAGGTATAGTGTAATGTTACTAAATTGAAACTTAAAATGTTGCCATAGAGTTGAAGCAAATTTTGCCTAAGTATGATGATAGAATACAGTTTGATTCATTATTCAAATTATAAATTGTCAAATCTGCTGTGGCTAGTACAGTTATTTTTCCCATCATTGAAAATCAAATTGATGGAGGATCTCAGTGGGTCAGGCAGCATCTCTCTTTGGTGTCTATCTGTAGAGGGGCATGGACAGACAATGTTTTGGGATAGCATCTGCAGTGTATTGTCTCCATTATCCCCATGGGTGGATTTCTGCTTTAGACATTGGATATACCGTATTTCCCGGCAATGAAACACCTGCATCGAAGACGCACCCCCATTTTGAGTTGCTATATTTTGAAAAAAGGCTGGCGGAACAGGATCAAGGGTTTGGTTTAGTCAGTAGAAAGGAAGATGTGAAACTCCTTCAAGGACGCAATGTGGACCGGGGAGCTTCCATCTTCGCCTGTCCCACAATGCGCTGTGCAGTTCAGGTCTGAGGGACGGGGACTTCCTTGCTCAGGGAGATCACATAACGGAGAGATAGAGAGGAGAGAGAGAGCCCGGGACGGAGCAGCTAGCCTTCTGCCCAGTAGCTACCCGCCAACCACCACCTCCATCGGTTGCGCCTGTGCCGAAGGACACCGTGGCTGGCTGGCGGGCGGACTGCCAGAAGGCGCTGAGTTGGCGGCCGCTCGCAGCCACCCGAGCTACTGAGCGAGTTGCTGGCATGATCCCCGACTCCCTCCTTCTCAATGCTCCTGCCTTCCTCGCAACTTTACTCCTGGCGGCCTAGCCAAGTTTACTACTTTGTGCAGCCCAGGCCATGCTGACCCAGGCCATGACCCACGCTGTGAAAGGAACTCTTTCCCCCCCCCCCCCCAACCCCCTGCTGTACTGAGGGTTAGCCAAGTGACTGGGGGGGGGGGACCTATCCCCCCCCCCCCCCCCCCCCCCATGTTTTGAGAAATGTGGGACAACCCATGTTTTGTGACCCGAGCGCTGCAGTCAGTCCCAGGTCGGCTCGCTTGTCCCAGGTCTGGCTGTAGCGCCCAGGTCGGCTGGCAGGTCTGGCTGTTGCGCCCAGGTCAGCTCACTTGCCACAGGTCTGGCAGCAGTTCCCAGGTTGCTGCGTGCCCCGGGAATGACTGCAGTTCCCAGGTTGCCTGCATGCCACGGTACTAGCTGTAGTGCCCAGGTCGGCTCGCTAGCCCCAGGTATGGCTACAGTTCCCAGGTCGCTTGGGAGCCCCGGGACTGGCTGCAGTTCCCAGGTCAGCTTGTCAGCCCCGGGACTGGCTGTAGCGCCCAGGTCGGCTGGAAGATCTGGCTGTAACGCCCAAGTCGCCTGCGTGACCCGGGATTGGCTGCAGTTCCCACGTCGCGAAAATTAATTGGAAAAAAAAAACCCTTACGGGCCGGATCTGGGTCGTAGGTTCCCTGTGTTCAGCCTCATTGTGTCCCCCCATGTTTTTAAAGCTATTTGGCCCAAGTTTGTCTCTCTTGGCTAACAATCTAGCCTTCGGCCTCCAAGACGCGGGTACATCTTTGGGTCTTATTTTAGGGTAAAAAATAGCGCCTTCATTGCCGGGAAATACGGTAAATTTGAACTTATGCAATTATTGTGTTTCCTAGGTGCCCAAAGGAAGTGTTCCTTCATGTTACCACCATCATTAACCTATGCCTGAGGTACTTGACGTATGACCCCAATTACAATTATGACGATGATGACGATGACGATGATGCTGCAATGGAATCCGAAGGTGGAGATGATGATGATCAAGGTTACAGAAATGATAAAAATGTTCTCTACTCTTGCATTAAAGTGAGGTGGCATATCTAGCATTGAGTAAAATACGTTGGAATGTAATTGTATTGGTTTATTATTGTCACATGTACCGAGATGGAGAGGAAAACTTTTGCTTTGCATATTATCGTAGGTACCCTAGACTGTTAGAGCGGGTGACGTCATTCTGCTGATCTTCATAGAAACGTGGCTAAGGGTGGTAAACTGGACTAAAATGCCAGAATAAATGTATCCTCTGCTTGGAATGATGTTAGTATCTAATGCATTACTAAAGGGATCAGCATTCTGGCCTAAACTACTCGTACTCTAGATTGATGGTATGAGTAAAGGGAGTGAATGAACTTTTGATACAGCGATAAGTGGGTTTGCAATTTTTGAGGAGGATATGAAGAGATGTAGGTAGGCTAGGGTAATGAACTGTAAAGGTATCTGGGGATCTCAGTACAGTAAAATTCCAATAATCCAGGGTCCGGTTCGAAAATCCATAAAAGGGCAGGAGCCCCAAGTCTGTGCAGCTATATAGCTGGAGTCGGGGTTCTGGACTGTGGGCTGGATGTGCAACCAGTGCCCGTGGCAGAATTGCCAGAAGTCAGGATTGCAGGAAGGTTTGCATCCAGTGTTGCGATATGGAATGCTTTTGTTTTTCAACTTGTTTTCATGAGCTGAAACTGTAAATAGCTCGTTCTAAGCTCCCCCCAGTCTAGTTTCAGTCAATAAAATACTGAATCAAGCACTTGAACAACTAAACTTTATTTTGGATAACACAACACAAATTCCCCTATACGATACCTAACCACCGCGGGTTCGATCCTTGTATCTGCTCGGTCAAGCCCTTCTAGCTTCGTGCAAGCAGACACTCCAAAAGGTCACGCAGTCCAAAGTGCTCTTCCAGAAGATCGACAAAGAACCTCGTGGGGGCTGCCTTCTATAGGTGCCCAAACCTTGAGGGACGGAACTACATGGAGGTGGTCTCTGTACAGTCCAATAACTCATATCGATTACAACAGTACATGATTGACAGTTCCCCAACCCAATAACATAGTAACTAATACATTGTATCTGGTAAGGCTTTAAGAAGGAAGTTAACATAAATGAATAATGCAACATGTGCCTTGGGATTCAGACAACCCAAGCAAGGCTTAACAGTTCAACCAATCAACAACTAACAAAGTAAGGCTTCACATTATTTACAATATGTATACCTGGTTTGCATTGATCCAATTAGCTATATGCATTTCACACTTCATTGGAGGACTTCTGCAGATGTCCCATTCTCTCTCTGCAGCACTTCTCTGGGCCACAGACATGCTGGCACTATTCAGCAGCTTGTCTCAGTTCTACAGAGGCACTTGACCAAAATGACCTAGCAGCACAAGCCCATACTCAATTTTAAAGCCATGGCTGTTCCATTTTAACCAGGATTCACAGATCTGAAAAGCTGAAATTGACAGGAATAAACTCTGTTCCATTTCCCCGATCAGTTTCAAGGGCCTGTCCCATTTGGTGATTTTTTTTTCGGCGACTACCGGCGTCAGTTTCGCCAAAAGATTTTTGGAACATTTAAAAATCCAGCGGCGACAAAAAAAATGTTGCGACACTTGAAAAAACACCATGCATCAATACGTCGTCACGCCGCAAATTTTATGGTGACCTGATAGGTTAGTCAATGATGCTGGCAGTCGCCGAAAAAATCACCAAGTGGGACAGGCCCTTTGAACTCTGTTCACTGGAAAATTGACTGATGTCTTTTTTCAAATAAAGTAAAATAAGTGTGGTATGGTTTAGAAAATTTGCTAGTGCAGCACCAGCCGAAGGGTGTCGACTTATTAACATTTTGATGAATGTTTATGGTGAGACTACCTGGATTACTATCTGCACTCGGTCTTTCTATTTGAGGAATGATGTGGTTGTGTTGAAGCGAGTGTGGGAAAACTAAGTTGATTTCTGGAATGAAAGGGTAGATATTTGATGAAAAATTGAGCAGATTGGGCCTAGCTACATTTAGACTTCCGCAGAATGCGAAATTGTTGAAATGTTTTCCGGGGGGTTGGCAGGGTGGATGTTGAGATTATTATTTTTAAACGCGTTGGGTCAATTTATTATTAGTTTATTTACGATTATTAACAGACATTTTAACTACAATGGATTGAGGGATATAGGGAGAGAGTGTGAAAGCAGTGCAAAGGACAAAATGGGATCAGCCATGATCTTATTGAAGGGACTTTTAGGGGCAACTATTCTTTATGCTTGTAGGTTTGCAAATATTCAGGAACTTATTATTCAGGCCATGTTCAAATGTCAGACTTGGCTTGGTTGGTAGCGTCAAAAGATTGTGGGTCCAAGTCGCTCTCAAATGATTTGTGCACAAAAATCCATAATGTTCAACCAAACTTGTCTCCAAACTCATGGATCTAGGACTTGGCACCCTTGGTCCCTTTGTGGCTGAACTTCTTGACCCATAGACAACAATCAGTGAGGATAGGCGACAAAACATATTCCACAATAATTCTCAACACTGGTGACCCTTGCGTATACATTCTCAGCCTTTTATTATACGCCCTCCCCCCCATACACTCGAAATCATGTGGCCATATTCTGCTCCAACTTCATTTACAAGTTTGCAGATGACACCACTGTAGTGGGCTGGATCTCAAACAATGATGTGATTGAGTACAGGAAGGAGATAGATAACATAATAACATGGTTTCAAAACAACAACCTCCCCATCAATGTCAGCAAAATTAAAGAGCTAGTTATCAACTTCAGGAAGCGGTGTAGAGTACAATAATGGTGCTGCAGAAGAGATGGTTGAGAGGTTCAAGTTCCTAAGCATAAATATCACCAATCACCTGTCCTGGTCCAACCACATTGATGTTAAATACATCAACGCCTCTAGAGGAAAGAAGAGGAAATGTAGCATGACTCCTACTCATTTCTACAGATGCATTATAGAGAGCATCCTATTGGGATGCATCACAACTTGGTTTAGCAATTGCTCTGGGCCAAGACCACAAGAAATTGCAACAGGTCATAGACACAAGCCAGTCGATCACACAGACCAATCATCGACTCTGTCGCACACCTTTAAGAAAGCAACCAACATAATCAAGAACTACCCACAATGCCATTGATTCCTCTTCTCCGCTCTCTGTTGGGCAGAAGATTAAAAAGCTTGAAAATATATACTACCAGATTCAAAAACAGCTTCTTGCCTACTATCATCACACCATTAAAAGGACCTCTCATAAAAGAAGGATGTTAAATCTACCTCCTTACAGCATTGCCGTTTTCTTTATCTGAACCTTCTCTGTAGCTGTAATACTATATTCTGTATGCTGTTACCTTTCTCTTTTTGCATTACCAGTTCTAATCATGTACTTGTGCATGCACAACTGTTTTCACTGTATCTCGGTATGCATGACAATAATATACAAATGCATTGCCCTGACGTACAGATCTTTTAAAATTAAACAGTAAGCTGCCCTCTTGTGGGTGAGAAAACTCCTGCCTTGACAGCATCTGTGGAATGAAGCAGTTCAAGGTCTTCAACCGTAAAACATTAACTGTACATGGTAACTTGCTTTTGGATGCGCGGGGTTTGTACAAGGTTTTTTAAAGGATGTGGTAGCTGGGTATCAAGTGTAGCTTCATTATTTTAATGTGAACACATTTTTTTATTTCTAGAAAGTTGGCTTCGACTCAGACTCTTAATATGACATTTGCATATTAATCAATAGAAGTGGTGGTTTTTGGGTTTTCTGCACTGATTAGGTCTGTTCTGTGTTTGTGCCATTTTGCAAAATGATTTAACCAGCAGCGAATTGATCTTTAACCAGCCTTGAAAATCCACACTGAATTTCTCTCTCTCTAGTTCTCATTGATCAAATATCTGGTGTGATTTTTTTTTAAATGTTCATGGTCATGTAGAATAATTTGTTGCACCCTCATCCACAACTGTTATTAGGAAGTGATGATGAATACAGTGATGATGACGATATGAGCTGGAAGGTGCGTCGTGCTGCTGCCAAATGTTTGGATGGTGTGGTTAGCACTCGTCATGAAATGCTACCAGAATTTTACAAAGCTATATCTCCGGCACTGATCGCCAGATTCAAGGAGCGCGAGGAAAATGTTAAAGCAGATGTGTTCCATGCCTATCTCTCATTGCTGAAACAGACCAGGCCTGCTCAGAGCTGGCATCTTGACCCAGATGCAATGGAGCAGGAAGAGACACCTTTGGTCATGCTTCAAAATCAAGTAAGTTTAAAGATGGGCTTTACTTTAATAGGTTTAATAATTAGTACTTTTTTTCTTGTGTGGCTTCATCCTAAATACTGTTATTTGTCTATATTCAGATGGTGTTTCTTCCATTTCAGAAAGTAACGTGCAGAATATTTTTTTTAATGTCTTCTGATTATCACTGCTTATTAGGCTTTTTTTTTGTCAGAATACCTTGTGTAGTTTCTTTGTATTTATTATTTCATCCAATTTGAGCCTTGAATTAATTCACCTGCATTTTTTTTTCTTCAAGCTGTTGAGTCCATGGGATTGACAGTCTTGGCACTTTAAGTTGTATATGTCGCCTGCATGTGCTTCATACAAGAAATGTTTCTCTTCATTTGGATTATGTATTAAAGTAAATTGTATAGATTCCCTCATCTTAAATGTCTTCCATTTTGCTTATGTAGGAAGTCTTGGGATTTTTTTGAAATTCTATATATTTTGAAATTGAAATACGGTATCTTGTTGAACATTTGATTAAATGATTTCTTATTGTGCTCCCTCTTCATTTGTGAAGCATTTAAGGACAAATAATCCTAATCCTGTTTAACTCTTCTTCTTTTGCAGGTTCCCAACATTGTAAAAGCTTTACATAGGCAGATGAAAGAGAAGAGTGTGAAGACCCGCCAGTGCTGTTTTCACATGCTAACTGAGCTAGTCAATGTGTTACCTGGTGCTTTGACTCAGCATATACCAGTTCTTGTTTCTGGTAAAGTGTTTGTCAAGTTATTTTCTAAGATGTTTGTAAATTATTGCACTCTAAAATTTAACTCAAAGGTATAAAGCAGGGTTTTGAAAATATATCCCCCAACATATGAAATTGGAATGCAAGAGTCCTCAGATCCAATTGTTACCCTCGTGAGTTGATGCTGTTGTAAACAAGTGCTGATTTCTATGTTTGAACTCCATCTTGCATTGTTGTTCTTCTATGATTTCACTTCAATCTAATTGACTGAGTTTTTGGTCATCTGTGCTAATGGGCAATTTTGCATGGAAATTGCTGTTAGTTGGGTCAGTTGCAGCAGACAATGTCCTGACTTTAAACCGTAGGAAGGTGGAGATTGAGAGGTTGTGAGAGCTTGGTCGAAACAAGCACTCAGCCAGGAACATCAACAGCCTTGTTAACAAAAGTCCCACTCAGGAAATCAGCCTTGCCGATCATAGCCTGTGAAACTTCCAAAAAAACATAATTATAAAATATCTGAATAAAAGAACATTTAAAACTCTTAATTTTTTTCTAAATATTTAGATTGAAAATATAAATGTATTATAGCACAAAATAAATGAAATGGCATAGTATTACCTCCTCGTTTTCAGTTTATAATTGTTCATTTAAGTGAATATAGATTCTGATCCTATGTTGCGTCTGGTTGGTATATGATCACTAAGTCTACAGTATAATGCTAGCAAATACTAGCATGTTCTGACTGCAGTTGGTCCTTATGTGGAATCCAATAATAGAGTGAAGTACCAGATGCTAAATGAAGGTGGCTCCCATCAAACCATTGGTCACACCAAGTAGAATTTTGTTTTTATTTTCTTAACTGGCTGAGTGTCAAATGTTCTGAGTATGTCCGGTGGAGCATTTGCAGGCATTTCACAGCAGCAAATGTGTATGAAGTGTTTTGACACATAATCATTCAGAAAATGCAGGCATTGGCTGTCATCTACTTTTACTCGTTTTTGTATTAATTTTATTGCTATTTATTCACAATATACTTCAATTTATCTTTTATACTTTATACCTGAACCTGAGATTACAATATTAGTATGGAGCATGTTGTGAATTTTGCCTGAAAAGAAAGGTTAATATGAAAAATCATTGGGACATGGTCAACAAAATAAAGAAAAATTTGAAATGGATATTTTTTTCATCTGTGGAAATTAAACAAACAAAAAATGGAATGAAGTCAGAAAAAGATTTTATGAAAGAGGAAAGGAATTGCTTCTTAAAATACAGATAGTATGAAAGTAGGAAGCCATTTGTAATACAACTGAGATGAGAATTTTTAAATATTTATTAATGAATGTCCCACCACCAAATATTATCTCTGTTTTTTTTCATGTTAGTGACATATCCAAATCAGTGTAGTAGGTTTACAAATTGTTCTAAATTTAGGTTTAGCTTCAGCAAATAGTATTTATATTTCTATCGAATACAATTTGTGACATTTTGATCATTTGGATAGGAACAGCAGACTTGTTAGTGCAGGATTGACAACTGAGGAATAAAATATGTCTAATGGTAGCTTTTTCTTATGTTTTTCAGGTATAATATTTTCCTTGAATGATAAATCTAGCTCATCCAACCTGAAGATTGACGCTCTCTCGTGTTTGTATGTTATCCTTTGTAATCACTTACCTCCAGTCTTCCACCCTCATGTAGATGTCTTGGTTCCGCCAGTTGTGGCTTGTGTGGGTGATCCTTTCTACAAGATCACTTCAGAAGCTCTTCTTGTAACTCAACAACTTGTAAAAGTAATAAGGCCTGTTGATCATCACTACTCATTTGATGCTGCTCCATATATTACTGACTTATTTACTTGTACAGTCAAGCGATTAAAAGCTGCTGACATTGATCAAGAGGTGAAGGAGAGAGCTATTTCCTGTATGGGACAGATAATATGTAATCTTGGTGACCATTTAGGCAGTGATTTACCTAGTACACTGCAGATTTTCTTGGAGAGGTTGAAGAATGAAATTACTAGATTGACCACAGTAAAAGCCTTGACATTAATTGCTGGATCTTCTCTCAAGATTGACCTGAGACCAGTACTGGGTGAAGGTTTGCCAATTTTAGCTTCGTTCCTGAGGAAGAACCAGCGGGCATTGAAGCTGAGTACTCTTTCTGCTTTGGACATCTTAATCAAGAACTATAGTGACAGCCTGACACCTGCCATGATTGAAGCAGTCTTAGTGGAGCTTCCGCCACTTATTAGTGAAAGTGACATGCATGTGTCACAGATGGCTATAAGCTTTCTTACCACCTTGGCCAAGGTGCATCCATCTTCTCTTTCAAAAGTCAGTGGCTCTATTCTTACAGAACTTATTGGGCTTGTTCGGTCTCCACTACTTCAAGGAGGAGCTCTCAGTGCAATGTTGTATTTCTTCCAAGCTCTTGTTGGGACTGGAACTGCAAATTTAGGCTATATGGAGTTGTTACGAATGCTTACTGGTCCGGTTTATTCTCAAAGCAATGCGTTGACTCACAAGCAATCTTATTACTCAATTGCAAAATGCGTAGCAGCACTAACTCGAGCCTGCCCCAAAGAAGGACCAGCAGTGGTTGGGCAGTTTATCCAGGATGTAAAGAATTCGAGATCTACTGATTCTATCCGACTCTTGGCTTTACTGTCTCTGGGAGAGGTTGGTCATCACATTGACTTGAGTGGACAAACTGAGCTTAAGTCTGTAATTTTAGAAGCTTTCTCTTCCTCAAGTGAGGAGGTGAAATCTGCAGCATCCTATGCTCTTGGAAGCATTAGTGTGGGAAACCTTCCTGAGTATCTACCTTTTGTTCTGCAAGAAATAACCAGTCAACCCAAAAGGCAGTACCTGCTTCTGCATTCTCTCAAAGAGATTATTAGTTCCTCTTCAGTTGGAGGTCTCAAACCATATGTAGAAAATATTTGGAATTTGCTGCTGAAACACTGTGAATGTGCAGAAGAAGGAACTCGAAATGTTGTTGCAGAATGTTTGGGCAAGCTTACTTTAATAGATCCAGAGACATTGTTACCACGGCTTAAAGGGTACTTGGACTCGGGTGAGTTATTTATTCAGAAAAATGTATTTTGAGTGAGCTTGGACCTTATAATGAAGGGGTGTGGTGGGGAGGAAGGTAGATGTTGTAATTATTTTTGATAATTAGCAACTTCGAGACAAAAAAATAAATTGGAAAAAAAAGACAACGCATGCTCTTCAGTTATTTAACAAGTAACCAGCCATTGCTAAGTGATATTAAGTAGATAATCAATAATTACACCTTTGTTTATAATATATGTGATAAAATGGGAAACAGTAAGAGTTGTATTTGAAAAGAGCATAAAGTTAAAAAGGGAGGAAAAACAAATTGAACAAAAAGAGGGTTTGGAAGTTATGAATGCTGCTTTGTCATTTTTTAATCTGTGGCATAAGTTCATGTTCTCACCCCTGACTCTTAACAGCAATGGTCTGAGGCAGAGGCACGTTGTTGCATTGGCACAGATATATCCATGTCAATGTCATCACTGAGAAGGCCACTTTTCATTTCCATAATATTGTCCTATGTTCCCATCTCAAATGCTGAAACCATCTTTTGTGTCTGCAGCTAGAACTAATTGTCCCCAACTTTCTTCGCTGGGATCACAATTCCTCTTCATCCTGCAGCTGTTGGCTGAATGCATGCAACCCTATTCGCCCTTTAATCCTTTGCATGGCTTGCAACATAAGAGGGCAATTTGTCCATTAAATCTGTAGCATTCCAATCAGTCCCATTCTGTTTCACAGTAATGTATGCTTTCTCAACATGATTGTCAACTATTCCTGATTCATTTGCCGTCCACCTACTTTAAGCGGTAATTTACAGTAGTTAATTAACCTTCCTTCATGTCTTTAGAAACTGAAGCACCTGAAGAAAACCCATGTAGATATAAACTCTGCACCATTGATTTTTTTCTCTCCCAGCACCCTGGTTCCAGACCCATGCCTGGTTATCTGGTCCAAACAGGGGTCATGGCCTCAGAGAGGAGTCGAATGGTGCTGGATTAGCCGCTTAGGCTGCTGGGAGGCCGAGATACCGCTCCGTAAAGTTGGCCTCTGAAGTCAACTATGGGAATGGATCCGCCGGCTCCAGCGTTCGAGAGCTCTGGCCGCAGGGGAAGCTTTTGGCCCGCTGATCAGCAGTCAGGCCACGGCAGTCCCAATGGAGTTGAGATCAGCAGCCTCGCGCGGCGGCACATTTTCGGGGGACTTTCAGGGAGATTGCAAGTGTGTTCTTGTCCTGATTAAAGGAGGCGCCGGACCACCAGTTGCCAGAAAATACGATACAATAGAACTTTATTTATCCCAGGAGGGAAATTGATTTGCCAACAGTCATAAAACACAAAATAGTTGAAACATTAAATTAATGTGACGAGTGGAGTGCAGATCAATAGACAATAGTTGCAGGAGTAGGCCATTCAGCCCTTCGAGCCAACACTGCCATTCAATGTGATTATGGCTGATCATCCACAATCAGTACCCCGTTCCTGCCTTCTCCCCATATCCCCTGACTCTGCTATCTTTAAGAGCTCTATCTAACTCTCTTGAAAGCATCCAGAGAACCGCCTTCGGAGGCAGATAATTCCATAGACTCACAACTCTGTGTGAAAAAGCTTTTCCTCGTCTCTGTTCTAAATGGTTTACCCCTTATTCTTAAATTGTGGCCCCTGGTACTGGACTCCCCCAACATCTGGAGCATGTTTCCTGCCTCTAGCATGTCCAAACCCTTAATATGCTTATATGTCACTTGTCTTGTATGTTATATGTCATGTTAATAATCTTGTATGTCATTGTCACTTGCCCATAAATAGTAACATCGTTTGGGTCCAAATTAAGCTTATTTTAAAACTATTAATTCAGCCCAACATAATTTTGAACCCCTCTATCCTTAAAATAACTTCCAGCTTTAAAAGTATTTGAAGTACCATGTCTACAAGTGCAAGTAACTGTGTATCCTGCAGTGAGAGTATTCTGTCTACCCAAAGTCATTATCACTAAGCCACAAGTCAGGATTGTGATACAATACTCTTCATTTGTCTGGATGCTTCAACAGCATTAAAGAAGCTAGATACCATGTATAACAAAGCAGCCTATTGGTTTTACAACCGACCTTAGCTTCTCACCGCCACTGACTGGCATGTGGTGGCTACATGTGTAAACCCTGTAAGACCTGAGCAGCATCATGTGAAGTTCCATCAGCTGAGGTGCAGCAGTTCAGTAAACAGGATCACAGTCGACTTCTCAAGGGCAATTAAGCTTCTCAAACACAATTAGCCTTGCTAACATCACCCAGAGTTTGAAAAATAAGTAAACAATCATCCACCTGAATCTGATTCTGGTCACTGGAACATCCTTGGATTTAGTTGCTCCATTATTGGGAACTGCGCATTTAGCTGCCAAACCTTCAATCTCTGGGGTTCCATCAATATGTCTTCATCATTCTGGCCTTCTCGCCTCGTCCCCCACCTACCCTACTCATCCGGTAGCCAGTAAAATTCACTTTACGGATTATTATCTCACTGAATGTAATCATTTTTTACTAGTGCAATTTTAAGTAGTTTTGGGGAGGTAACAAAAAAAAGTCTGATCCAAATAGATATGAGAAAACAACAGTAAACAGTATTTTGTTAAGCATTCATTGTGTGCTTTGATCTCACAACTCATACAGGGTCTTCCTATGCGCGAAGCTCTGTCGTTACAGCTGTGAAGTTTACTATTTCTGATCACCCGCAGCCAATAGATCCTCTGTTGAAGAACTGCATTGGTAAACTGCTTTTTTAATTTTCTTTTGCTGTGTATTTACTGCAATGCTTCAATACAACCAATTGTTTTAAGATTTCTGTATTTGTTTCACTTTAGAATAGTACCAAAGTTGGTCACTGGGGATATGAGTATTTAAAGGCTGCAAAGTCCCACTATTAAGTCGGTATGGATGCAGCATCAATTGGATAAGCAGCTCTCCTGGGTTTCCTAAAGGCCTGTCTGGTTTATCTAAATCAGATGACAGCTGCATTGAGTGATGTTGGTTGGCAGCAATCAAGGTGCTGTATTATATATCAGTGCCATAGTTTAGATTAGAGATACAGCGTGGATAAGGCCCTTCGGCCCACCAAGTCTGCGCCAACCAGCATGAATAGGGGAAATGTAAGTTATGGTTCTTCCTGCAGATCTCAGTTGGTTAACGGTTATTAGTTAATACACAGAAAAACACTAGATTTGAAGATCTCAGCGGGCCAAGCAGCATCTGTGGAGCCTATTTTTGCACTTAAATTTCCTGCATCTGCAATTTCCTGTGCCTCCATTTATTAGCTAATATTTGACTACAGGTGAGGTCTTGGCACTAGTCTCCTCACTGTCTAGTAATAGATACAAAGGATGACTTGGGAGAGATACCAGCAGTAGGTGTAGATACCCGTGGCTATTTCAAGTTGGGGTTTATGGTTGCATGGCGCATTGGTGATTTTACAATGTTAAAATAAGGATTCCCAGATAATACACTTTTTTGTTCAAATTGCACTTTCAGGCGATTTCCTAAAAACATTGGAGGATCCGGATCTCAATGTTAGAAGAGTAGCTTTAGTTACTTTCAATTCAGCTGCACATAATAAACCATCACTAATCAGGGACCTCTTGGATACCATTCTTCCTCACCTTTACAATGAAACAAAAGTTCGGAAGGAATTAATAAGAGAGGTTTGTAGATAAAATGCTTCAATTTTAAATGACCGTGCAATGGATTTATAAAATCTGCACTTCGGGGCTTGGGTCCAATTATCGTGTTTCTGTCATTTGATAGGTGGAAATGGGACCATTCAAGCACACTGTGGATGATGGTCTAGATATCAGGAAAGCAGCTTTTGAATGCATGTACACACTTCTGGATAGCTGTCTTGACAGATTAGACATTTTTGAATTCCTCAACCATGTTGAAGATGGGCTCAAGGACCATTATGATATCAAGGTAATAACTTTACTCTCAATTATGTTCTCTAATAATGATTAGCAACTGTTCAAAAGAAAAATCGCTGGCTTTTTTACTTTGGAGCTATTGCCAGTGTTAATCATTTATTTCAACCTTTGAAAATGTTTCCTGACATGTAGTTTCCAACAGATATTGAAGAATAGGGATCAGGTGTCTAACTCTACCTATTTTGCTTTACATTCTTGATGCAGGCACATTTATAATACATTCAAATTAGGTCTATTTAGAGGTCAAGTGTGAGATTACTATTCATTATCATGGCCAAATATTAATGCTTCAGTAATGGCTATTTAAAAAATACCAGGATTTATACTTGTGTACAATTACTATTTTTAACCAAACTGCATGTTGAAGGCTTGTTAATCAAATAAATGTAAGTTGAACACTGCAGCAATGTAGTTTTTTTTAACCTGACAGATGCTGACTTTCTTGATGTTAGTACGATTATCAACTCTTTGTCCAAGCGCAGTTCTGCAGAGGTTGGACAGACTGGTAGAACCTTTACGTGCTACATGTACAACAAAGGTAGGCTGGTAGTAAAAACATTTACTCTGATAGGAACATTATTTGAGTTTTTCTGTACATGAATGTATTCTTGTACAGTTTTGTAACATGGGTATTAGTCAATTGCATTGACCTAAAATGCTTTGATGATGCTTAAAATAAACATTGTTTTGATCACTACAGCGAAACGTCCAGTGACTTGAATATTCTTCCGAGAAACACATTTGTTAACTTGGAATAAATTTTTTTTTTTCTGGCCTTCAGTGGAAAGATTCCTTCGTACATAATTGGTGTTTGTCTTTAAAAGCAATCCAGTCATTTTGTACTAAGAATATGACTTAGAATGTTATCCGTTAATAGGCCTTTGAAAACTGACTGGATTAGAAGTTAGTGCCAGAAAGTTAATATTTTTATTTTTTAATGAAATGCAGGTAGGGCTTTAATTTCAAAAAGAGACGGACAGGACGATCATTTCTTAAAACTTTAAAAGCTTCCAGTCAAAATTTAAACCTGAACAAGTGATGATCAGACATTTAAAGCATGCTCTTCAGCAAAATGTACACTGACACTCTTTCTACAAATAGAATCAAGAATGCTTCATCTATAACCCAAAGAAATGTTGCCAGTTTATTACTTATTACAGTTTTTCTCCTTCTTCCTATCAATCCTCCTCTCCAACCCCCCACACATTAATTTGTCATCTTATATATTATAATTGATCTACCACTTCTGATGTTTCAGAAACACTGTAAAACTGGTACATTTTGAAAATAATTATATTTATACCACTTTATGATGCCACAAAACATCTTTCAGCCAATTAAGTAATTTAGAATTATTATAAATTGGTGAATGTAGCTGTCCATTTATGCAGAGCAAGCACCCAAAAGAAACAATATGATAACCAATAATTGTTTTAGTTGTGTTGATTGCAGGAAACTATTGGTCAAAATAAATAGAGTAAATCACTAGCTTACCTCAATTTAATATTCGATCCAAATAATAACACCTTTGATAGCTACAGTCTCTCAGTTCTGTATGGGCTATGTCACACCAGGTTTTTTGTGCTCAAGTCTGAAGGGTATTTATTTGTATGAGCTCGGTCAGAATAATATTGCACTACAGTTAACCTTTTGACTTTTAAAACTGATTCTCCTGAGAAGGTTCAAAAGACTTAACGGCAATGATTTGTTCTATTAGGTGAAAGCAAATTCGGTGAAACAAGAGTTTGAGAAGCAAGATGAACTGAAACGCTCAGCAATGAGGGCAGTTGCAGCATTATTGACCATTCCAGAAGCAGAGAAAAGTCCACTCATGAGTGAGTTTCAATCTCAAATAAGCTCCAATCCTGAATTGGCAGCTATCTTCGAGAGCATTCAGAAGGACTCGTCTTCCACTAGTTTGGAGTCGATGGACACTACCTAAATCTTTTCTTCCAAAGAAGGAAACTTTAATTTTATTGTTGTAATGCACTGGAATCTCAGTCAGTACACAAGCAAAAAAAAGTCTGTACTTTGAGCTTTAAGCTTATGAATTTATTTTTAGTTTCATGGAAATTCTAGTTTTTGTTTATTGTTGCTTTTTTAGTGTTTAACCCAGAAAGACCTTGTAGTTAAAAGTGGAAAGACATGTAAATTACACAGGATACTTCGTTATCATACCACATCCAATTCAGCAGTATTTTAAAAGGTAAAACAATTGTAGAAGTAGATTGTGTAAAGTATGCAATAAATATACTAATGTGCTAAATGAATGAACTTGAAATATAAATGTTGAACTGTATCCTGGAAGATTTTCTTTAAGGAAACTTCATGCCATTCACCTTATTGTTTGACATATTTTGTAAGGAAAAAAGAAAAAACATCTGTTTATCTCCACTGTCTTTGTTTCAGCTTGCTTAACAATAGTTAAATAACTGCATTGTGAGATTTGTTATATTAAAATGGTTGACAGTTCTTAAATCATAGACTGTACTTCCAATTCTTGGTATAACATTTATTATTACCATGGATGTATCAATACGCCATGAGACATTCCAAATTGTACTGTAAAATCTCTTGTTCAGAATACATGACGTGAATTCAAAAAATGTTACTCTGTGCACCAGTAAGCCTTGATATTTTTCTTTTCTTTGATTTTATATATTTAAAAATCCGTTTTCGAGTTAAGTAGAATAAATCTGCATGGAAATTCTATATTGGGTCCAACTCAAACTAATAGAAAGGCCGAGCCAAGAAGTCTGTTTAGTCTGATCACAACATTGGGATAAATATTTCATTTTGTATGTTAACTTAGAAATTCCTGAAAGATATTTTGCTAAACAAAAACTTGCATCTCAGAACAATGAAGTCACTTGTCAGTTTATTTTGAAATGGACTGAGTTCCTTTATTTTGATCCATGTTGTTCAGGCACCTTGTAATGTATCCGTTTACCTTGGTTATTTCTGTAAGCTACAATGAATGGATAAAGTGAAAATGCTACGCTTAACTTGATTGGGGTAACAACTTGAATATGAAGTTGTTTTTTTGTGTAAGAAAACCTCTCACGTAGGTTTTTAAAGGATTAAAAGAATTGACCAGGAATATAGGTGAGGAAGAAGACCATGGGCTGGAATTTAAGAAAGACGACTAGATGACATCTGAGAAGCTGCTGGTTTTGGATGGTACTGTTGAGGTTGAAACAGATGTACTATCTGTGTGCTTGTTCCTTTGTGGGCGTGGTACAATTGTGGGGTATAAAGGAAGGCACACTGCTCTTATTTTGACTTTAGATACTCAAATTCTAAAAATGTTGCATTTCCCTCGGTGATATCATTTGTTACACCTTCTGTACATAATTTATCTATGTTTAGAGATTACATTTTTATTGCAGATTTCCTCCAATGTTACTGTTCCATTGTTTCCATTGCAGTGTTAATGTTGAGTGGTAGGGCTCTCTGTAAAATGCTTGATTAAGAAATTTAAATTAAATAGCCATATTCTATAAGCTAATGGCCAACTTGAATATTTGAGTTCTGTTTTGCTATCAAATGGACTTTTTGTCTGCTTTAAATAGTTACGACAACTTATTTCAATAATGGCAAAACATTTTTTGTCGAACTATTCATTAGCAGCAAAGCTATTTGTGTTTTTTCCTGCATGGATAGATGTTATATAACATCTGATTTTCAAAGTTGTGATTATTAAATTCAACATCGAAAGTAAATTTCAGTGCAGCTGGGAACATAATCCATAATTACAGTTCCTACTTTGGGTTGCATTGTATTTTTACCATTTGAGGGTTAGTGTATGGATTCATTCATTTATCTCTGCACTGTAGATTGACATTTCATGTTTGCTCGTGCGTACAATTTTTAACTTTTGCCACAGATTTTGGTACTTTACACTTTTTATAGCAAATGTTTGACATATTATTTAATGCATTTGTGGTGATCAGTAATGTTTAGGTGGGGAGGAGGGTAATCAGATAGTATTGGTTTGCTGTAACCTGCTATGTACACATCAGAGGTTTATGGTCTGTAAAGTAACAGTTATATTCTTTAGTACCACTCTTTAATGCCAGTGATAGTCATAATTTAATTGGTTTATTTGCTTGAATTTTTTATCCTCAGACTTGTAATTCTTTAGGGTGGTTATGTATTTGGTATATAAGAATTCATACATTTTATTAGGTGCTATAACATTTGACTAAATATCTTTGGTTCAATCTTTTTGTTTGCTGTTATATAAAGGCCTACAGCATTTAAAATGACCAAGAAACACAATTCTACTGCCAAAAATGAAATAAACAATTGACCTTTTTGGTTGTAGTCATGGCCAACACATGTTTTCTTTCCAAAATATCTAATGTTTGGAAAGATTGAACAGTTGTTTTAGAAAATCTCTATCCAGTTATAACAAAGTCATTTCCTAACATAGAAGGTAGACAAAAATGCTGGAGACACTCAGCGGTTGCGGCAGCATCTATGGAGCAAAGGAATAGTTGACGTTTCGGGTCGAGACCCTTCTTCAGCATTTTTGTCTACCTTCGATTTTTCCAGCATCTGCAGTTCCTTTCTAACATAGAAGTGTACAATTTTTTTTTTAATGCATACAATGAAAAAAGGAACTTGAATTTCTCAATCCTTGTCACATCTTCACAACATGCCAAGATGCTGTCCAAACAAAGACATAATCAGAGTAAATATTTTCAGTGTTTGCCCAGTTATGTGGACAACTTCCCTTTAAAGTAATTTGTTGATTTGTTCATACAAATTGTGGATCAGGGTACAGAACTTTCCCCTCCCATTAGATTTAATTTATTTTCTTTCTGAAAATGACGAGATACTGCATCAATCAGCCAGTGTTCATTTACAATTTAAAGCATCGATGGTCTGACCAGACTCTGCACTACCCACTGGTGGTAAATCATGGCTTCTTCTGCATTGCCTCTCTTAGCAACGGTAGAATTGATGCCTTACGGCACCAGAGACCCAGGTTTGATCTTGACTACTGTTGCGGTCTGTATGGAGGTTGTGGCAAAGATTTAAAGACCGCATGGATGAACGTGAAAAATCGTTCATCCCTGTCTGGCGAAAAAATACAGTGCTCTCCATAATGTTTGGGCCGAAGAGCCATAATTTCTTTATTTGCCTCTACTCCACTATTTGAGATTTGTAACAGAAAAAAATCACATGTGGTTAAAGTGCACATTGTCAAATTTTAATAAAGACCATTTTTATACATTTTGGTTTCACCATGTAGAAATTACAGCAGTGTTTATACATAGTCCCCCGATTTCAGGGCACCACAATGTTTGGGACACATGGCTTCACAGGTGTTTGTAATTGCTCAGGTGCGTAATAATTGCCTCCTTAATGCAGGTATAAGAGAGCTTTCAGCATCTAGTCTTTCCTCCAGTCTTTCCATCACCATTGGAAACTTTTATTGCTGTTTATCAACATGAGGACCAAAGTTGTGCCAATGAAAGCCAATATGAGACTGAGAAACAAGAATAAAACTGTTAGATAAATCAGCCAAACCCTAGGCTTACCAAAGTCAACTGTTTGGAACATTGTTAAGAGCACTGGTGAGCTTACTAATCGCAAAGGGACTAGCAAGCCAAGGAAGACCTTCACAGCTGATGACAGAATTCTCTCAATAATAAAGGAAAAAACCCAAACACCTGTCTGACAGATCAGAAACGCTCTTCAGGAGTCAGGTGTGGATTTGTCAATGACCACTTCATGAACTTCATGAACATAAATACAGAGGCTACACTACACGATGCAAACCACTGGTTAGCCGCAAAAACAGGATGGCCGAGTTATAGTTTGCCAAGAAGTACTTAAAAGAGCAACTACAGTTCTGGAAAAAGGTCTTGTGGACAGATGAGACGAAGATTAACTGATGTTGGAGTGATGGCAAGAGCAAAGTATGGAGGAGAGAAGCAACTGCCCAAGATCCAAAGCATACCACCTCAACAGTGAAACACGGTGGTGGGTGTGTTATGGCCTGGGCATGTATGGCTGCTGAAGGTATTGGTTGTAGCATAATGAATTCTGAAGTGTATAGACACATCCTATCTGCTCCAGTTCAAACAAATGCCTCAAAACTCATTGGCCGGCGGTTCATTCTATGTCAAAACAATGATCCCAAACACTACTAAAGCAACAAAGGAGTTTTCCAAAGCTAAAAAATTGTGAATTCTTGAGTGGCCAAGTCAATTACCTAATTGACCATGCCTTTTATATTCTGAAGAGAAAACTGAAGGGGACTAGCCCCCAAAACAAGCATATGCTAAAGATGGCTGCAATACAGGCCTGGGAGAGCTTCACCAGAGAACACCCAGCAACTAGTAAAATCCATGAATCACAGACATCAAGCAGTCAATGCATGCAAAGGATATGCACAAAAATAATAAAAATGACTACTTTCATTTACATGACATTGCTGTGTCCCAAACATTATGGTGCCCTGAAATGGAGGGATGATGTATAAACTGCTGTAATTTCTACATGGTGAAACCAAAATGTATAAAAATGCCCTCCATTAAAATCTGACTCTAACTTTAACCACATGTGATTTTTTTTTTCTATTACAAATCTGAAATTGTGGAATACAGAGGCAAATAAATAAATGATGGGTCTTTGTCCCAAACATTGTGGATGGCACTGTAACATGTTTAAAAAGTTATGTTTAATAAAGTGTAAAAGCTCAACCGTGGCTAACGAGGGAAATCAAGGATAGTGTTAAATCCAAGAAAAAGGCATATAAATTGGTCAGAGGAAGCAGCAAACCGGAGGACTGGGACAAATTTAGAACTCAACAGAGGACAAAGGGGTTAATTAAGAGGGAGAGGAGGGGGGGCGGGTCATGAAAGAAAGCTTGTGGGGAATATAAAAACAGACTCTAAAAACTTCTTTAAATACGTAAAAATGAAAAGATTAGTGAAGACAATTAGGTCCCTTACAATCAGAGACTGGTGAATGTATAATGGGAAACAAGGAAATAGCAGAGCAGTTAAACAAGTACTTTGGTTCTGTCTTCAGTAATGAAGACAATCAATCTCCCATAAATACCAGGGGACCGAGGATCTAGAAGGAGGGAGGAACTGAAGGGAATCCACATTGGTTAGGAAATGGTGTTAGGTAAACTGTTGGGACTGAAGGCAGATAAATCCCCACGGCCTGATGTTCTGCATCCCAGTGTACTCAAGGAGGTGGCGCTAGAAATCATGGATGCATTGGTGATCATTTTCCAATGTTTTCTCGACTCTGGATCAGTTCCTGTGAACTGAAGGTTAGTGAATGTAGCCCCACCTTTTAAGAAAGGAGAGAGAGAGAAAACGAGGAATTATAGACCAGTTAGGCTTACATCGGTAGTGGGGAAGATGCTTGAGTCGACTGTTAAAGATGTTATAACAGCGCATTTGGAAAGCAGTGACAGGATCGGTCAAAGTCAGCATGGATTTATGAACGGGAAATCATGCTTGACTAATTTTATGGAATTGTTTGAGAATGTAACAAGTGGAATGGATAAGGGAGAGCCAGTGGTGTATCTGGACTTTCAAAAAGCCTTTGACAAGGTCCCACACAAGTGTGCAAAATTAGAGCACATGGTATTGGGGGTAGGGCATTGGCATTGGCATGGATAGTCTGAAGAAGGGTCTCCATCCACAAAGTCACCCATCCCTTCTCTCCAGAGATTCTGCCTGACCCGCTGAGTTACGCCAGCATTTTGGGTCTACCTTCGATTCAAACCAGCATCTGCAGTTCTTTCCTATTGGATCTTGTATTGTAGACTTTATTCTGAATAAAACTAGTTATAAATCTGTATGTCTTGGTATTTTGAAAAATTTGTGTAGCGATATAATTTTAGGTCAGGATTTGCAGAAACAGCACAGATCTATTCAAATAATGTATGAAGGATCTATGCCTGATCTTGTGTTGTCAAAGCCACCAGTATTGTGTGTTTTTTTCTGCTGCATCTGTTGAATGTCCTTCATTATTCACTAATTAATCCTCTAAGTGCAAACCAATTTTTACAAAATCAAGACATATTAGTAAAGATGACAGAAACTTTATCAACACAGAAGTAACTAATCTTTTACGAGAAGGTATCATAGAACCCAGCACTTTCCCTTAGAGGGCATAAGTTGTCGTAGTTAAGGACCCCTTGGAGAGTCATAGAAAGAGACTCTGCATTGATTACTCTCAAACTATAAACTAGTTCACGGAGCTTGATGCATATCCATTACCTCGTATAGAAGAGATTATCAATACATTAGCTAAGTATAACATATTCTCTACTTTTGACCTAAAAAAGTGCTTACTACCAAATTCCGTTGAAAGAATCAGAGAAGAAATACACTGCGTTTGAAGCAAATGGGGAAATAATATCACTACTGCAGAGTTCCTTTTGGTGTGACTAATGGTGTGGATTTTTTTCAGAGAGAGATAGACAAACTTGTTGAACAGGTAAACCTTAAAGATACTTTCCCTTATCTTGATAATATAACTATTGCAGGACCAAGCTGAACATGACGAAAATGTACAACGGTTTTTAGAAGTTGTACATTCTAAAAATCTAACATTAAATGAGGCTAAGTTAATAACATCAGTGTCATCAATTAAGATTCTTGGTTATTGGGTTGGAAATGATATAATCAAACCTGATCCAGAAAGACTCTGCCCACTTCAAGAGATACCTGTTCCAGCTACATTAAACTCTATGAAGGGTTCATGGTATGTTTCATATTACGCTAAATGGGTACCAAATTTTTCTGACAAAATTCAACCTGTGATTAGAGCAAAATCTTTCCCCCTTGACTCTACAGCAATTGGTGCCTTTACTTCTTTAAAGAAACAATTAGAATCTGCGACATTGCACGCTATCGATGAGGATCGCCCCTTTGTTATTGAATGTGATGCCTCTGATTTAGTAGTCTCAGCAACATTAAATCAAGGAGGACGACCAGTGGCTTTCATGTCTCGTACTCTCCAAGGTAGTGAATTGCACCACCCACCCGTCGAAAAGGAAGCTACAGTAGTTATTGAAGCAGTGAGAAAATTGAGTCATTTACTTGCTCGCCAGCACTTCACTTTGATAACCGGTCAGCATTCAGTAGCTTTTATGCTGGATAATTGGAAATGAACGAAGATTAAAAAGAGTAAAATTTATGAATGGAGGATTGAATTATCTGCATATAGCTATTCAATTGAGTACTGCCCTGGTAAGGATAATGTTGCTCCGGATACATTAACTCGAGCATTTTGTGCCTCTGTTCATTCTTATGTGCTCACTGATCTTCACAATGGGCTGTGTCATCCTGGAGTCACTCGTATGTTACACTATGTTCGTTCCAAAAACTTACCTTTCTCTACAGAAGATGTGATAGATGACGTGTGCTTCATGTAGGATCTATGCTGAATTGAACCAAGGTTCTTCCGTCCTGCAGAAGGAAGATTGATCAAAGCTACTCAACCTATGGAACGTTTTGAGTATTGACTTTACCATCCTCCTCTCGAAATGTTTATATACTTACCATAGTTGATGAATATTCGAGGTTTCTATTTGCCTTTCCTTGTCCACATATGTCAGCTGCTACGGTTATCAAATGTTTAGATCAACTATTCATTCTGTGGATTTCCAAGTTACATACATTCTGATAGGGGCACCTCATTCATGTCAAAAGATTTGAAAGACTACCTTTCTAATAGAAGAATTACAACAAGTAAAACAACACCATATCATCCTATTGGAAATGGTCAGGTTGAGAGGTATAACGGAATCATTTGGAAAGCAGTGAAACGGGCTTTAAAGTCAAATGACATACCAGATCAGCAGTGGGAATGTGTTCTACCAGATGCATTACACTCCATCAGATCTCTACTGTCAACTGCTACCAATACTACTCCACATGAGCGTTTCTTTAACTTCAAACAGCATTCTTCTAGTGTAGAAGAAGGTCTGAAGAAGGGTCTTGACCCGAAATGTCGCCTATCTCCTTTGCTCCGTAGATGCTGCTGCACCCGCTGAGTTTCTCCAGCTTTTTGTGTAACCCCCCATTCTTCTAGTGTAGGTATGTTACAATACCTACCTTTAGCCACGCTGCAGTTCTGCCACTCCCCGTGTGCGCGACTTTGGCGCCTTTCAGAGGGGGGTGGGTTTAAAATGCTGTTTTTCCCTAGACAGTCCAAATCGATCAATCTCAGGCAATTTCGTCGCTAAAGAGAAATCACTCCAACATTTGTTATATGAAGCTATTTTTAAACTACGCTAGATCATTTATTAGCTAGAGTAGTTTAAAAATCATCTTCTAAAGCCATGAACGCCGACAGCGGAACGGACCTAACGTAGGCGATAAAAGAATGTAGACAGTTTATTTTTACATAAAAACATGTTTCTTAGGAAAGCATTTAATCAAATTTTCATCATGCGAAAAGGGGACAAAAAAATATACGAACCGGCTGTATTTTTCCTGCCGACTGTGGGTTAAATTCACCGCAAACCGCAACGTTCCAATCCACCGCGTTCCACTAAAACCCACTCGCAAGTTGATTTAAATGGCCATTAATTTACAGGAATTAAACACTAAATTCCTTCCATTTGGCCTATAAATTCATAAAATCATGTTATATTGTGGATTATTGTGTGAATGTTATTTGGACACAGGCAATTTAAAAATGTTTATCATTTCTTAAGAAATGGATAGATGTTTACATCTAGTAATTCAATTTTGTAATTAGCTACAATTAGGTAACTAACTAATTATATGCTTTAATTTCAGGTCATCCAAGTAAGATTGTTTCATATTTGTTTCAGAATGCTTCAATCTATAATAACTGAAATTTTCATTGAGCTCTTAATTTTTAAGAAAGTTATGGACTTTTGACTGTCCTAGATCACAGCTTTTGAGTTAAGTCAATGGAAAGGCAATGGGGAACAATATGCTAATTTCTGAGTATGAAAATGGCCATAACTTTTTTAATACTGAAGATATGAAAGTGAATTAGGCGTCAAATTAAACTTTTTCTTATGCTTTATCTGATGGGGTAAATTGCAGCTTTGATTTTTTAAATCTCAAAATTTTGTAACATTGCTATCTAGTGGTTCTTCTCTGCCATCATGGTTGACTAGCCCTGGACCTGTGTTGCTTCGTAGGCATGTCTGATCAAATAAGAATGAGCCTTGTGTTGATGACGTTGAACTGACTGATGTCAACCCTTCTTATGCAACTATCAAGTGTCTCACTTCATGACCTTGCACCATGTCCGTCTTCTCCTTGATAATATTAATCGAGAATTTCCTTCAACACTCCCATCATCCCTATGAAAACTTCTATAAGTAATTCTAAAATTGAAAATGTAAATAACAATATGAGTGAAGTTGATGACCAAGCAATATATGTACCACCAGCTATTGAAACACCATTATCTCCTGATGCTCCAGTACTGCAAAGATCATCAAGACATACTAAACCTCCTGACCATCTCAACTTATAAATAGGAGGGGAGAATGAAGTGTGCGCATGTGCGGGGCTTGTCCAGAGTGTGTGCGCATGTGCAGGGTCTCCAGCCGGCGAGGCCTGCGGAATCAGCGATATTTTCCAGATGCTTTGAGGTTATGTATTACAGAAATTAGTTGCTTAAAGCTTAAATAAAGGTTAAGTAAATTACGAGTAGCGTAAAAGTTTCATTTGCCTCACAACACAAAGCATGCATTGGCTGTTGCTGACCCTATTGCAAAATCTGCACTGTATCTTCCCCTTTGCTCTATTGTATTTGAGTTAACAATATTGTATTTATGTATAGTATATCTGACCTGAATAGCAAGCAAAATAAACTTTTTCCACTGCCCTTTGGTACATGTGACAGTAATATATCTAGACCTTAATAAATATTTTGGGGGCAGTTTATTAAGTCATAAGGACAAAGAAATAAGCATAGGCCTTTAACTTTGGTTGAATTAAATAGCAATTGAGGCTAAACTTTTGAACCATATTTCTCAAGATTCAAATGTGTTTCTGCTTCTTGGGTTTTGATGTGAGTGACCAGGGATAAGTAGCTCTCGGCTGCCTTTCAAGATCAACACCTGACCATTATTTCAGTGATCAGTGCAAACGAGTTTATGAGTAAGCACGAAAGTTGACTTGCTTGCTTTATGGGTAGTTCCTAAATAAGGCAAGTGGATTTTTTTGGAATAAATGTAGCGTCCGGTACTAGTTCGCAAACAGCCAGAGAGTTGCAGAACACTTAACATAGAAAATAGAAACATAGAAAATAGGTGCAGGAGGAGGCCATTCGGCCCTTCGAGCCATTCATTGTGATCATGGCTGATCGTCCCCAATCAATAATCCATGCCTGCCTTCTCCCCATAACCCTTGATTCCACTAGCCCCCAGAGCTCTATCTAACTCTCTCTTAAATGCAGCCAGTGATTTGGCCTCCACTGCCCTCTGTGGCATGGAATTCCACAAATTCACAACTCTCCGGGTGAAAACGTTTTTTCTCACCTCAGTGGGAATTTTTTGTTGGTGTTTTTTCTCACCAATGGCCTCCCCTTTATTCTAAGACTGTGGCCCCTGTTTCTGGACTCTCCCAACATTGGGAACATTTTTCCTGCATCTAGCTTGTCCAGTCCTTTTATAATTTTATATGTTTCTATAAGCTCCCCCTCATCCTTCTAAACTCCAGTGAATACAAGCCTAGTCTTTTCAATCTTTCCTCGTATGACTGTCCCGCCATCCCAGGGATCAATCTTGTGAACCTACGCTGCACTGCCTCAATCACAAGGATGTCCTTCCTCAAATTAGGAGACCAAAACGGTACACAATACTCCAGATGTGGTCTTACCAGAGCCCTATAAATACTTAAGAGCTTAGCCAAACTATGTTAGCAAATCACAGCAATCAAATGTATATAGAGAAAAATAACATTTTTTGTCTACCTCCGATTTTCCAGCATCTGCATTTCCTGCTTAAACATAAAAATCAAATGTATATGTTGCGTTCGATACATTTCCACAGGGTTGGTTGGAAAAGTTTAATGCGATGTTTTAGCGTTTGTTCGTGAAGTTCCTTATATTCTCAAGTAGCCCCTTGGGGTTGTGGGTCTGCTTTTTCAGTCCGTCTTTAAGTTTGGCCTCTGGAGGGATTAGTGTGACAATTGCGGAAGGTCAAGGAAGTCGAGGTGGCAGGCGCTGAAGGGAGATGATATGTAGTCGCAAGCGTCGTGTTGAGCGCCTTCGGTTACGTGCCTATGGGTACTGATGCATATCACTTGAGACCCAATACTGCCCTGCATTGTTCTCCCCCCGCATTCAGGGTTGGTCCAAGTCGTCACTAGGTTATGTCAAGGTTTCGTTCGCAAGTCAGAAAAGCAGCCGCGAACCGAGTTCCCACATGGCAGAATTTGTCTGCAGCCTCGCAGCAAAACCACCCTACCGTTCTCCAGAGCCCCCGTTCGTCTGCACGGGTTGCAGGAAGGAGCTGCAGATGCTGGTTTAAACCGAAGATAGACACACAATTCCGGAGTAACTCAGCGGGCCAGGCGTCATCTCTAGAGAGCATTACTTCTATCCAGAGAGATGCTGCCTGTCCCGCGGAGTTACTCCAGAGTCCAGCATGTTGTGTCTATCTTCGGGTTGTACACATCTGTGAGCTGGGCAGGAGGACCCGTGTGGTGGAGTTTGCGGTGCTTGAGTTATTACAAGAGTGGCGCCTGTATGAGTTGGTGGAGTTTAGTACGGGGCAGTGTGTTGGCGGAGTTTGGTGCGGGGCTGTGCGTTGGCGGAGTTTGGTGCGGGGCAGTGTGTTGGCGGAGTTTGGTGCGGGGCAGTGTGTTGGCGGAGTTTGGTGCGGGGCAGTGTGTTGGCGGCTTGTGGCTGTGGCTGTGGCTGTGGCGGTGGCCGCGGCCGCTGTTACTTCCCCTGGGCTGGACCTGCTGGCGTTCACCCCCGTGGTCATTCACCACACAGACTCCCACCATCCACTCTCGCGATACTCCACACCTACACACACACACACACACACACACCAATACATGTTGTTCTTCAACTTCTCTGCCGCTCAGCTATTTTTTGTTTTTGTTTTACCGACTCATTGAAGCTGAGAGCCGTCTTGTCCAACTTGGCCTCGCGTGAAGCGGGCGGTGGGGGTCACTGTTGGGTTGATGATATGCGGGCGGCTACATTTTAGGAGCAGGACTGGACGGGGCGCCAGTGTGAAAGGGGCGCCAGTTTTGGAACTGGGGCAGTGTCTGTCTGTCTGTCTGTCTGCCTGCCAAGCGTGGCTGGGTCCCGTGGTCTGGTGTGGGTGCGGCATTAGATCGGCTCTGCGGGTGAGCTGCAAGATTCGAGGTCGTGTAAAAATCGAGCGAGGATCGGGGATTATTCCATGCTGCCGAATTGAGACATTTTCCGTTAAAAAAAACACAAAACGCGCCCATTCAGACAGCGAGTTGGAAGATGCATGGTTCACCCAAGACAAACGTTCCCATCCTCATGGTAAGTTCCATGCGCACTGGCTTCTTGGGTCAGCTGTGTTGGTCCGACCATTGCTGGCGTTATTGGAAATCATCTACAAACAAAAATGTCACACCAGCTATCATCTCGCAACGTTGATTTCAACTTTAATCCCCAATTTTGTACATGGGGAAGGCAGGTTTGGTGTTTGGGCGAATGCAATGAAATCCTCCAGATTAATTTATTTAATCATAAATATATGTAATTTTGGCACCGAGTTCTGCCGTGAACATTACTGGTTTTTATGTCCAAGGAAGGTCGAACAGTTTCTCCCATTCTAAAATAAGGGTTTTAACGCCGTTGGGGTTAAAGATGCAGATTAATCAGATTATTCTTCTCTGCCTTGGCAAAGCAAGACGGACCTTTCCTCTGAGGAGTTTTTGTCTCGGCATGAGTACAGAATATTTCGCTGATTAATGTAATGATTAACTTACTGAAGAAGTCCTCGCAGCTTGATGTAGTTCGCTGCAAACCTTTCAGCGCCGTGAGTGGAAAAAGTACTGAATACGCACTGTACCACACTATTATATAAATATTAATAATTAGTTACATTATTTGGAGTTTGTATAAAAAATCGGAGATGAATGAGACGGAGACGCAACAGTCTGCAGATGTTGAAATCTAGCACAAAAAGAGCAGCTCGAGGAACTTTGGGTCAGGATATACCTGTGGAGGGAAATAGACAGATAACTTTTCCATTGTCTATTCCCCCCACAGATGCTGCCTGACCCGTTGAGTTTGTCCAGCCGCTTCCCTTTTTAGCGAGAGGAATGAAGTGCTCTCGTTGTGCTCTGTGACGAGAGAATTCCTCGTTTGCACATTTACTTTAAGGTGGGCAATCTTGGTGGCAAAACTGCAACTACAAAATCAAATCGCTGCGACCTCCCAGGATAGTTTGGGTACTTGTCGCTTCATAATTACATTAATAACCTCGACTTGGCTTTAGTATGTCAGACATATGGCACAGAAAACAGATCCTCCAGAACAAAAAATAAACTTTCTATGGAGCAATCATATTTGCAACATAGAATATAGAACAGTACAGCACAGCAACAGACCCTCCTGCAGCCCACAATGTCTGTGCCAAACATGATGCTAAGACCAACTCTTATCTGCCTGCACATAATCCATATTCCATGTCTGTATGCCTATCCAAATGTATAGCAGATAATAATAGTAATCAAAATGTGCTTGAATCTGAGTGTGAACAATTACCATAATGTCTTGAGGAAGGTGGATCTAAAATTGATTAAAACGTCAAATTAGTGTTCTTTACATTTATTGGACGTGATTGTGCCTGGCTGTGCCTGACAGAAGGTGGTGGTGACCTGCCATTTGAAGTGCTGCAGCCTGGCTGGCGTAGGTGTTCCCAGAGAAGGGACTTCAAGATTTGGGCGTGGGGGAGACTGATGCATTTTCAAGTCAGGGTGGTGTGTGGCCTGAAGAGGTATTTGTAGCGTTCTCATTTTTCTGATATCGTCGGTACACAAAATGCTGGAGAAACTCAGCAGGTGCTGCGGCATCTATGGAGCGAAGGAGATAGGCGACGTTTCGGGCAGAAACCCTTCTTCAGTCTGATATCTTCCTTGGCTTAGTGATTGAAACTGTAGCAGTGTAAATAGCCTTCGCAACTAACTGCAGGGCAGTGCAAGTAGATGGAGGGAATGCCAACTTACAAGCTGTTTTGGAAGGTGTTATACTTCTAGTGTGTTGTTCAAACTGCAGCAATCCTGGCAATTGGAGAGCATTCCGACAAATCCCTGGTGTGTCTCGGTGAGATTGGAGTGGTTGCTACAGTATATAGTGACTGGTCCAGTTAAGTTTCTGGTCAATAGAGACCACAAGATGTTTTTTGATTAGTGTTACTCCATTGAATGATAAAGGTAGCTGGTGCACTTCTGCTGGGGTGGTTGATGTTTGAAACTTGCATTGTCAGGATCTTGTAGCATGTAGACTTGGTGTTTAAGTGAGGAATTGTATGTAGAAAGTGAATAAACTTTTTCTTATGTTTATCAGCCAAATGGTTATTTAACCTTTTTTCCAAAGTTATATCCACCATTGATTGAAGAAATTTCCATGAACCTAACATTTCTTTGTTATTTAGCAGCAGTGTCCAGGAGTTAATCCTTGATCGGTAGAGACTCCATTACAAAGCAGGAGAACTGGCAGCTCTACTAGTCCCTCTTAACAAAGTTAAATGATAGAACAGGGTGCAGTGAAGACATACTGTTTTAAACTCACACCCAATACAATATAATTGGCAGTGTTCTTAAACTGGAAATACCTAAAGTTCTTTTAAAAATAAATTAGATTCAACGGCGCAAATTCAGCCAATTGATTTGATTGGTTTAATTAGGCAATTCTGTGCTATGTGCAAACTGTGACAATGTTAGGTGGGTGGGGCAGTGGATGGATATATAACCTGGCTTGATATATAACATTGGGTAGAAGGTTTATGCAAAGCACGGCAACAGCTAGTTTATTCTTACCAAAGTGTATGTTACTTGAGGGCTTTAAACTTAGATCATCACATTCTGCTTTCTCAATTCAGTAAAGTAGAATATTCTCTTATTTGCTACCAGCATTTTTATTTTTGCCTCCTTATTTATCCACTGGATTTCAACATATTGTTTAACTACTTTAAGAAAAAAAAGGGAAGAGTATTGGCCACAAGACAACTTAATAACAACTGGCGACCAAACACCAAAGGAAGATGTCTGTAAGTTCAATTATATTGAGAGTGAAATAATAACATGGCTTCTATTTGTATCTATTGACTTGTTAAGTGTGCAGGGAAAAATCATCTCAATTCATTTCTGACAATGTAGAGATTTTATAAATGTACTTGTATTTCACCATTGACATTTATTTAACAAATTTTAATGACAGATTATGGGGAGGAAAATGTCTACTTAATCAACATGAATACTGCACTTATACACTTAACACTGCACTCACTACAAAATAATGGGTAACTTGTTCTCACACAGAATTATCCTGAACTTCAATCCTCAACTTAGATGAAGGCCATGTCCTGTTTGATAATTAATTATTTTTGAAATCTGATCCACAATGTCAGAATAAATTTAGTACTGAGTAGAAAAACAATTATGCTAAAACTGATTTATAGTGCAGAATGAATATTAACTCAAGTACATTTTATGATTCATACAATAAATGTATCAAAATTGAATACAATGTTGTGATATCTCTGTCAGCACAAGATACATATTCCTGACAGATTTTGCTTGTTTGTTATATTTTTCAAGTGTCATTATGCGTTATGTGTACTGTGAACAGCTTTCAATTTTAACACATTTGCAGAATCCTAACCGACGCCACAAAGGACCATCAATAAAATCACAGGGAATGCTGCGAGTAACAGGTAACTTTAAAATCCTAGAATAATAAATGGAAGAATTTTTAATTTCATGGAAGATGCTTTATTTTACATTTATACCCAATTTCTGAACATTATAGCCAATTACCTGGAGACGTTGGTTTATTGCTATCTGTTACAAACTACAATATTTGGATTTTTCTTGTTCTATTAAAAAGTGTTAAAGTAACAATTAATGGCTGATTTACTCTGTATCAAAATAAATAGAATGGACTATTTTTAGACTTCATTATTAATATTCTTCAAAACAAATCTTTAACGGATGTGAATTTTCACAACAAACACTTGCTATCAGCAGACAAAATGCTTGCATCACTCCAAATAAAAAGCATACAGGTTCGATTTTTTTTGTTTCAAAGCTTGGAAAGAAACATTTCAAGTGCTTTGGGGTGATTTAAATTGAAATTTGATGAGATGGACATTTGACTGGAGTTTTGTTATTGCACCTTTCTAAGGCTATTCTGAGGGAATTTCTCCAATTATACTGGATTTCTACTATTTTTAGAATTGCTATTGTGATATTTTTAATTTGAAATTTCGAGAATGGATGAAGATAGGGTGGCAGTGGAAATAAATATATACCATGCAGAATTAATTAAGTCTATGTTAAAATGACCATTTAAAAATATATGAATAGATCCAGATGTGATAGCTGAGCATCCACATTCTTTCAGTTGGAGAATTACAAAGATTCACAGCCAATTCAGAGAACGTATTCTCCTCCTCTTCTGTCTTAAATATTATACCCAATGCCAGGGCTTCTCAGACTTGCAGTCCTTGCCTTCCCAAACGCACGATGCCCCTGTATATGACATTTACCTGTGGGGGGAAAAAATCCACAAAAGTACCTTTAGTATTTTTTAAAATATTCTTCAATTTTGTTGTTTAAAATGAATCTGCACTTCCCACCTCACCATTCCCAAGTACCACTGTTACAAGCAGAATATTTTGCGTTTAAGATGAAATTTAAGTAAAAGTGTAGATTCATGGATGCATCCACTGACCTTGAGCAACAGGGACAGCCAGTGGAATGGATCAACTAACACCAGGCACTAACAGCTTCATTTATGGTACTGTTGCATGAAAGGGCAACATTCCCGACAGCAAATCAGGCCTGGAACAGCGCACACGGACAATTTGAAACTCCATCACCGCTCCAAAATGTACTGTGCCCAGCAACACCAGGAAGCAACGCAATAACATCCTGTGATGCTTCCAAAGACATTCACTCACAGGCACCTCAAGAACATCATTGTTTACTCCGCTCCTCAACATATCTCCCCAGCACATACCCGAGGCATGACATTACATTGCTCAACCCATCCAAAGCTGGGACAAGCCATTTAAATACCGAGCCTGTCCAGGAACACTGGTGCAATATACACTTACAGTGTTGTGTCTACTAGATTGGGGCATTGCTATCAAGATTGGTACAGGTCAAGATATTGGAAATGAAATTGGGGGAATGAGATTTGGTTAGGAAATGGAATTGGGGGGGGGGGGGGGGGGATGGGATTGTGGTCATTGGGTTAGGAAATCTTTGTCAATCAGTCTGAACATGTTAAATGGTTTCCGAATGAGTCGTAAACTGTCATGATTATTAATTAAAAAATAAAATGTTTTAATGTGGCAAGTACGAGAATTCACAAGAAAATGACATGTCAACATTTTAAATAACTTCAATGTAGAATTACCAATTCACTGTGAAAGTAACAGGCAGAACTGCAACATTACAACTCTTTTGGTGATTGTGAGGGTAAAATGTATATTTCCAAGCAGAAATAAGAAACTCGGATCTTGTTTTTCTTTTTGGGTAAAACATATGTTTTAGATGACTTATTGGCTATATCAAAGAAAAATCTCTTTGTGGTGTTCTAGGAAGCAGAACCCACTTGCAAGCTGCAATCCCACATCTTCCAAAAATCACCACTGCAGTCACTCGAGGGAATGATGTAAAAGAAACTCAAGTGCCAATTTCCCGTATTGCTGATTATTTTATGGAGAGGAAGAAAACTCTCAAATTGAATGGATTTCATTGGCAGGGGCAAAAGGTCCCAATGCCCAACAGTTTGCCTTTGGTAATAAGGTAAAGAATTCAAGCTCTAAACTGAATCTGGAAATATCTGAAGTTTCAATATATTGTATTGCTGTTGTGGATGTTTAAGTATTTACCTAATTAAATAGAAAACATCCAAATGCTCATCTTTCAGCATTAAAGTTTATTCTTTTCTCTAAATTCAAACTTCATTTGATGCATTTGACTTCATAATTGATGTGCAATGTTCTTAACAGTATTTAAGACATACACAATAAGTGTTAAGTATACTCTGTGAAGACATGAATTTTTCATAAACTGTTTAATAGACTGCTATCAGGTTGCAGTCTTTAATAATGTTAGTCATCAGGTGAAAGTAATTTAACTTTTTCCCCAGTCATCATTTTTATTGGCAGCATTGTGGCACAAGAGCAGTTAGTGTTCCTGCCACATAGTTTCAGCTACCAGGGTTCAAACTTCAGACCTCGGAAACTGTCCCTGTAAGTAATTAGGTTTCTCTTGGGTACCCTAATTTCCCCCAAAATCACTTGGACCTAATCATAGGATACTTGGCCGCTGTAACTTGTTCCTATTGTAAGTTGGTGGAGGGGAATTTGGGATGGTAGATGGTTATGTGAGAAATAATACGTTACAGGGAAATGTCAGGGCAAGGGTTTGTAAGGGACAAACATAGATTTAAGATGGCAAATGGCAGCCTCCCATTGAGATATTAAGATATTAAGTTTAATTGCGAATTATTTGATTGAGAAATCTTTAGATATGTTAAGGGAAAAAGAATAGCAAAGTCAAATGTGGGTCCCTTGAAGACAGACACGGGTGAAATTATTATGAGGAACAAGGAAATGGCAGAAGAGTTGAACAGGTACTTCGGATCTGTCTTCACTAAAGAAGACACACACATTCTCCCAGATGTACTGGAGGACAGAGGATCTAAGGGGGTAGAGGAACTGAAAGAAATTCTCATTAGGCGAGAAATAGTATTGGGTAGGCTAATGGGACTGAAGGATGATAAATCCCCTGGGCCTTGATGGTCTGTATCCCAGGGTCCTCAGGGAGGTGGCTCTAGTAATAGTGGATGCATTGGTGATCATTTTCCAATGTTCAATAGATTCAGGGTCAGTTCCTGTGGATTGGAGGATAGCTAATGTTATCCCACTTTTCAAGAAAGGAGCGAGAGAGAAAACGGGGAATTACAGACCAGTTAGCCTGACTTCAGTGGTGGGAAAGATGCTGGAGTCAATTATTAAAGAGGTAATAATGGGGCATTTGGATAGCAGTAAAAGGATTAGTCCAAGTCAGCATGGATTTATGAAAGGAAAATCATGCTTGACTAATCTTCTGGAATTTATTGAGGATGTGACAAGTAAAATGGATAAAGGGGAGCCAGTGGATGTAATGTATCTAGACTTTCAGCAAGTCTTTGATAAGGTCCCGCACGAGAGACTGGTGACCAAAATTAGAGCACATGGTATTGGGGGTAGGGTGGTGACATGGATAGAAAATTGGTTGGCAGAGAGGAAGCAAAGAGTAGGAGTGAACGTGTCCTTTTCAGAATGGTAGGCAGTGGTGAGTGGAGTGCAGCAAGGCTCTGTGTTGGGGCCGCAACTTTTTACCATATATTAATGATTTGGGAGAGGGAATTAGGAGCAACACTAGCAAGTTTGCGGATGACACAAAGCTGGGTGGCAGTGTGAACTGTGAAGAGGATGTTAGGAGGTTGCAGGGTGACCCGGACAGGTTGAGTGAGTGGGCAGATGCGTGGCAGATGCAGTATAATATAAATAAATGTGAGGTTATCCACTTTGGTGGCAAAAGCAAGGGGGCAGATTATTATCTCAATGGGGTTAGGTTAGGTAAGGGGGACCTGGGTTATGTTAGATACAGCGAGACCTGGGCGTCCTTGTACACCGGTCACTGAAAGTTGGCTTGCAGGTACATCAGTGAAGAAAGCTAATGGAATGTTGGCCTTCATAACAAGATTCAGATTACCTTTATTGTCATTCAGACCTTTCGGTCTGAACGAAATTTCGTGCCTGCAGTCATACATATATTAAAAGTAACAAAAACACGCAATAAACACAAATTTAACATCCACCACAGTGAGTTCACCAAACACCTCCTCACTGTGATGGAAGGCAAAAGTCTTAGTCTTTTTCTCTTCCCTCCTTGTTCTCCCTCTGCGCTGAGGCAATCCAGGCCTCCGATGTTGTGACCCCGCCGGGTATTTGTAAGCGAGTCAGTCCCGCGGCTGAATCCAGCTCCGCGAACAGGCCGATTCAAACTCCGCGGCCCGGGGCGGTCAAAGCTGCCGCCCTCCAGTCCAGCGGACACAGCTGTTGTTGCGGGAGCTCCAGAAAACAGGTCACCAACCTCCTACGAGCTCCCGACGGTGTCGTCCACTGGGCCCGCGGCCGGGCCTCGGAAGCCGCGCCGTCGAAACGCCAGAACACCGCCACAGGTCCAAAGTCAGGCCACAGCTCCAAGTCGGGCCGCTGCCGGAGTGCCGCCACAGCTCCAAGTCGGGCCGCCGCTGCTGCCAGGTCGGGCCGCTGCCGGAACTGCCGCTGCCGCGAACGCCACCCGAGGCCGTCAGCTCCGCCATTAGGCCTCAGCGCAGAAGGAGACAGGGGACATGACAAGAAAAGATGGGAAATGGCAGCCTTCCATTGATATATTAAGTTTAATTGAGAATTCTTTGATTGGGAATTCTTTAGATATGTTAGAGTATCCCCCCGAAGGAAGAGACTAAACCCTGTTTCTCCCACCCCCCCCCCCACACACACTTACACAATCTAATAAACAAACTAAACTAAAATAGACATAAGCAAAACAACAACAAAAAGAAAAAACGGACGGACTGCAGGCGAGCCGCAGCTGCCAGGCAGTGCAGCCACTTCCGGAGGATTTCAGTATAGGTTCTTCTGCAGTTGTATAGGGCTCTGATAAGACCACATCTGGAGTATGGTGTACAGTTTTGGTCTCCTAATTTCTGAGGAAGGACATCCTTGTGATTGAGGCAGTGCAGCGTAGGTTCACGAGATTGATCCTGGGACTGTCATATGAGGAAAGATTGAAAAGAATAGGCTTGTATTTGCTGGGTACACAAAAGGCTGGAGAAACTCAGCGGGTGCAGCAGCATCTAAGGAGCGAAGGAGATGGGCGACGTTTTGGGTTGAGACTCTTCTTCAGACTGATTCGCTGGAGTTTAGAAGGATGAGGAGGGGATCTTATAGAAACTTACAAAAGGACTGGACCGGCTAGATGCAGGAAAAATGTTCCCAATGTTGAGCCCAGAACCAGGGGCCACAGGCTTAGAATAAAGGGGAGGCCATTTAGGACTGAGGTGAGAAGAAACCTTTTCACCCAGAGAGTTGTGAATTTATGGAATTCCCTGCCACAGAGGGCAGTGGAGGCCAAGTCACTGGATGGATTTAAGAGAGAGTTAAATAGAGCTCTCGGGGCTAGTGGAATCGAGGGATATCGGGAGAAGGCAGGAATTTGTTATTGATTGGGGACGATCAGCCACGATCACAATGAATGGCGGTGCTGGATGGAAGGGACGAATGGCCTCCTCCACCTAGTTTCTATGTTTCTATATCTGTAACAAGGTTACAGAATGTCTGTAACGAGGTCAACAGCATAAGTATTGGTAGCAAAATACAATACTTTGCCAATAAATCTGCTGTGTTAATGTAAGAAGAGAAACAAGCTTGACAATGAAGCTAATCTTTTTTAAAAACATTCATTTGCATAAAGTAGATATTTTAATTAATCTTTTTAATGTATTGCAGTAATCGAATAATTTAAATATTGTTCTGCATAATATTAAAAAATGCATCAAGAGATCAATTTCTTTGAGAACTTGGGGGTAATATGTTGCTGCAAATGTTTTAATTTTAATTTGATAGCGGTTGTCAAAACAACACGGAAGCAGGCCCTTCAGCTCACATTGTCCATGCTGACCAATATACCCATCTAAACTACTTCCAGTTACCCCAGTTTCACCCATATCCTTATGACCCTTTCCTATCCATGTACTTGTTATCTTTTAATAGTAAGTAGTATTTTGCATTCTGTTCTAGGAGTTACAAGAGTGGACATTGTGATAATATGACGTGCAAAGTAAGGCCAATTGGAAATAGAAAAGAAAGAACATCTTTCCTAGAATCCAGCACAACAAGGTTTGCACTTTTCCATTTTGTTTCTTTCGTCACAAAATATCACATCTTGTGGTACAATACACTAAGATCACAAATAAAATAAATTCTTACTGGTTTCTCTTTTAAATACTGGAAGCAAGTGATTTATTTTATAGGGAAAATCTGCAAAATTCAGCAGATGGATCAGCAAGTACAAGTTCAGATAATACTGGATTGGGCGAAGACATAGATGGGAATAGCTCATCTTTGAGATATTGCAATGGATCGTTAACAACCAGGTTCCAAAAGGTATGTTCATGACTGGAATTTTTAACATTTTATTGTTAATCAAATATATCATTGCTTCTGCTGGAGGAATTCAATCTGCGGAGGGAAATGGGGAGACAACGTTTTTGGTGGGAACCCTTCAAACTGGTGGCGTAAGGGCATGTGGCAGGGGGAAAGGATTGGACAGGATTGGCCAAGAGATAGTTGGATCCAGGTGGAGTGATTAATTGGCAGATAAGTCAGATGGGTGAGGTAAGGAATGGTGGGTAGAGTGGAATGGGGTGAAGAGGTGGGTGGGAGAGTTGTTATATTTTCCTTTCTACCATCATCCTTCCCTCTAGTTCTATATTTCACTCTCCACCCTCTTCTTATCAGATTCCACCCTTTATGTCGTCCCCACATCACCCCACCTCACGATCTTCACCCATTCAAAGCTTCTGCTTTTTGTAATTTTTCTGACATTTCTCTTCATAATACACCCTCTGTCACATTTTCTATCATCAGTTAATCAGCTTTTTTGTTCACCTTTTGGAGACTGCACCATCCCCTTACTTTAGTTCTTCAGCTGATTTTATATCACTAACCACTGGACATGATAAGTTAGATCATAGCTAAATTAGTGGCGGTATAGATAGCTGAGATCCATCCTTTGACCTTCGCAACAACCCACTAGTTATAGCTTCTCAACTCAAAAATAGCACACGCTCTTTCCCATAAATCAACTGTTAATGTGTTTCTTCAAGTTTCATTGGTCCTCATTTTATATTATGATCTCTTATGCGGCACCATCCTGCATGCTTTTGAATAGCAAAGTGTTTCGGCCCGAAACGTTGCCTATTTCCATCGCTCCATAGATGCTGCCTCACCCGCTGAGTTTCTCCAGCATTTTAGTCTACCACTGTATTGTGTCCACTTACCTACCCAATGCAGAGTCAAAAGGCTCTTCAGGTTTGTTGAGATGATTTCTCTTTCGTAATTCCTGGTTGGTTTTACCCAATCATATATTTTTTTTTAAGTACTCTACCACTCTCCTCATTATCGGTTCTAGCAATTACCCCATTGCCCATTTGAGCAAAAAAATGTTGATTCTAAAAATACGCGACAAGCATGCAATGCTGAGAATACAGCAGATCCAACAGCATCCATGGGGAATTGATCTTTGAAGTCGAGGACTCTTCATCGGATGTGGAAACATGAGAAAATAAGCATTCCCTAAGTTGCAGGGCAGATGGAATATTTGTGAGAGGTTATAGGATAAAAGTAACTTTAAAAAAAAAGTCAATTAATTGGCGGCATGGAGATGCAGCAGTAGAGTTGCCTTACAGCATCAGAGATCTGGATTAGATCCTGCCTGCGGGTGTTTGTCTGTACGGAGTATATATGTTCTCCCCGTGACCTGCATGGGTTTTCTCTGGGATCTCTGGTTTCCTCCCAGACTCCAAAGACTCATAGGTTTGAAGGTTAATTGGCTTCTGTAAAATTGTAAATTGTCCCGTGTGTGTGTGTGTGTGTGTGTGTGTGTAGGATAGTGTTAGTGTGGTCAGCACAGACTTGGTTGGCCGAACAGCCTGTTTCAGTGCTGTATCTCTAAAATAAAGAAAACTAAAATGAAACTATCATAACAGAGGTACATTTAAATCTGCAGAGAGAGAAACTTATAGAGCATGAACTCTGCCTTTCAACCTTTCGAGCCCACTCTGACCAAGTACTCACCTGCACTAACCCCAATTTATTCCCTGCACAATTCCAAATACTCACGCAAATTCTACCACTCATCCATGGGCGAGACAGGTTTGCAATGACGTTTACCTCCCAACCTGTGCATCTTTGGGATGTTGGAGGAAATTAGAGCACCTGGCGAAAATCCACAGAGTGACAGGGAGAATGTGCAAACTCCACACAGACGGCACCAGAGGGGAGGATTGAACCCAGATCACTGAAATTGTAAGACAACAGATCAATCATACTGCGGTGCCTAAAGGTTGCTTATCTGAAATAATTAAATTGAATAATAAGACTTGAGCATTACATCCTTCCTGGATCAATATGCACTTGCCAAATTTATCTTGGACATTGGCAGACCAATATAGGAGGGTGAAGACTGAGGTCAACATGGGCTGGTCATTTAAAATGAAATTGATTTAATTGTCAGCTGGGAGTCTCCCTTGCAGACTGAACAGAGTTGCTCTGCAAAATGGTTTCAATCTGCATTTGCTTTTGCTAATGTAGAGAAGACCAGGTTATGGGCACTTCATACAATATACAAGGTTATACAAGACCAGGTTATACAAAATTGGAAGAAAATTGTCACTTCACATGGATTAACTAGTCACTGGATGGTAGGAGAGAAGGTGTTGCATCTCCTCTGTTTGCATGGGAAAGTGCTGTGAAATAGGGGAGTGATTGGTGGAGATTAAAGAGTGGACCAGGGGCATCACAAAAGGATCTTCCCCATTTAGAAAGCTGCCAGGAGATGGGAAGACATACCGACCCAAGTGATAAAATTGCGTTGAGGTTCCATAAATTGGGGATGATAATCTTTTGAATCTGGAGATGGTGGTACAGAAAGTGAGGTTATGAGATTTATTATCTTTGTTCTGCTTGGAAGAGCGTAAGTGAGAGCAGAAGTATAAGAAATGGAGGAGAGGTGAGTGAGAGCCCTGACAAATCTGGTAGAGGGAAAGGCATGGTCACTGGGAAGGGAAGACAGCTTAAGGCATTGGTGCGGAATGCCTCATCAGAGCAGCAAACTTTGGTGTGCGCCCTAACAGAGACTCGGCTCTTTCCACACTTACCCACTCTGCAACCTTCTTATTTTACATGGCCATTGTTTTGTCTCCTTATGGGTGCTGATGAAACTGCTGAGCGCTTCTAACATTTTCCGTTTCTCTTCCCCATTTCCGATGATGGGCTAAATGGCCTCATGTTTTGCTACCTTTCCCCCACCTCTTGATCGTCTGATTATATTTGCTACCTTGAAATTTGCAGCCACCATTCTGACAAGTTCTTTATTCCAGTTTTTTGTTTGGCAAACTAAGATTTAAAGGAAGAAAAGTTTGCAACTTGAGAAGTATGAAGAGCTCTTTAATGTTCTGGCCTTAACCTGTGTCATGATTTCCTTTCTGGTAATTACAATTTGACACAGTTATGAATTAAATAAAAACCCGAAAGAATTTGGATTAGTCCCACATTAAACCCATGCTTGCAGAGGAAACATCTGGATGTAACTTTAATACTCTTATTTTTCAAAAAATTTGATTATTTACACAGTTACAGACTCGGGCGATGTGTTGGGGGTTTTGGCTTGCTCTTGCATTGCTCAAGTGCATACCAAGTATTCATTTATGCCAAGATATTTCAAATTATTTTTCCTAGCATCGGTTGTGAGATTGAACTTTGGCTGGTCTGTAAAATGAACAGTAATTGATCTGCTGCCAGTCAGACAATGAAATGTGTAGGAAGAAACTGCAGATGCTGGTTTATATACCGAAGGTAGACACAAAATGCTGGAGTAACTCAGCGGCACGGGCAGCATCTCTGGAGAGAAGTAATGGGTGACATTTTGGGTTGAGACCCATCTTCAGCACATGAGTTTCACCAGCAGTTTGCGTCTATTGTCAGACAATGAGATTAGGTTTTTAGGTGGGGCGGGGGGGGGGGGGGGGGGGAGAAGAATGAAAAGAACAAGAAAAGTACGTTGAAAAATAGAGAGGATTCCAGATGAAGCCCCTAGGCATCAATGAGAATTGTGAAATTCTTTGCAATAACTTAGCAAAGTTAGGAGGCAATGGCTGGGGCAATGCAGTGCGATTGGCTTGTTTACTCCAAGCAGCCAGTATAGGTGTGGTACACTGACTGAATTGCTTCCATCGGTGTCTTATAAATAATAAATTTAACATTTCATTTTCTTTCAAGTAAGTGATAGGATTTTATTCTAAGCTGTTTTCAGAAATATCTGGTTCTAATTTATAAACTCCGAGTAAGGTGTTTTATCTCAGATGGGGCATTTATATCAAAGTGGCTAAAGGTATCTTAACTTCACTGGCGCCCCTTGGATAGATATCCCATAATATCCTTGCCTGGAAAAATTATGTTTTAAAATGTTTTATTTGATCTGACTTTAATAATCTCATGTGGGAGAGAGTTCATGATTTCTATTAGCTCTTAATTAGAGCTCAGTTATAAATGGCATTTATAAATTATAGCCCTTTATTCAAGACTACAGCATTGGAGGAAGTACTTTCACTCCATCTACCTAATCATCTTAACAACTTCAATTATACCATCTCTAAATCTTCCCCAGGCAAGTACCTGCAAGCTAGTAAGGATATGGATCTTAACACTGGACAGGTCTGAACTAGGTTTACAAATACTTGCTCTTATTTGTAACATGACGATGTTTTAAATGTGTGTGAAGTTGCTCTGCTTGCTTTATTTATGAACTTGTGCTTTTATTCTGCTGTTGCAGACTTGCTCAAGATTCACTTTTTTTAAACAAACCAGGCAAAAACAAAGGTGCCAGCAAGGTTCCAGGGAGGACATGGGTACGTAATGGATGGTGACATTATAAGTATGAAGGGCGTAACAAGTGCTCATGTTGCAAATAGCTCATCAGACTGTGTTGCAAGAAAGAAATGGACAAAAGCCTTTGTGAAAAAAACTGTTAATAGGCAACAAAAACCCTCGGCATCGTCAATCGCTGAGAAACGAAATACCAGGTGAACTGAAGCTTCTCTTAATATGTATTTCAATTTTAATGTATTAGTGGCTCCCACTTCAGCATTGAGGAAAACCACTGCTCCTCCCCTCGTGCTCCTCCAAAGAAAATAATCCTGGCCTCTATTCTCTCCTGGTAACTGAAGTCCCGCCATCCCAGGAACCATTCTTGTAAATCTTTACTGGACCCTCTCTAATGTCTTCACATCCTTTCTTTTATTCATCCATCCTTAATTTTTTGGCATTGTCATCTTGTGGCATTGAGCGTATCTAACAAATGATACTACATCTTGACCACTTTGTACTGGATCTTCATGCCCACTACATAGAAAACATAGACATAGAATATGGGTGCAGGAGTAGGCCATTCGGCCCTTTGAGCCAGCATTGCCATTCAATATGATCATGGCTGATCATCCAGAATCAGTACCCAGTGCCTGCCATTCTGAAAATGAACCATTAATACCTACTCTTTGCTTCCTGTCTGTCAACTAGTTCTCTATCCATGTCAATACCCTACCCCCAATACCATGTGCTCTCATTTTACACACTTGTGTAGGACCTTGTCAAAGATGTTTTAAAAGTCCAGATACACCACATCCACTGGCTCTCCCTTATCCATTCTGCTTCTTACATCCTCAAAAAATTCCAGACGATTAGTCAAGCATGATTTCCCCTTCATAAATCAATGCTGACTTTGACCGATCCTGTCATTGCCTTCCAAATGCGCTATTACATCTTTAATAATCGACTCCAGCATCTTCCCCACTGTCAGGCTAACTGGTCTATAATTCCCTGTTCTCTCTTTCTCCCTCCTTTCTTAAAAAGTGGGGTTACATTAGCTACCCTCCAGTTCACAGGAACTGATCCAGTGTCCATAGAACATTGGAAAAAGATTACCAATACATCCACGATCCATGACATCTTCATTTATCCTCACTCACTGTATGTAGAACTATGCAAGTAAAACTAGAAACTATTTTTCACTCTCAACAGTCATATCCCAGAGGGCTGTCTGGATTTCAAGTACCATGTTCCTGGAGCATGAAACTTGGACTAAGAATACAACTTTGTTCTAAGAATTGTTCTTGGGAAGAATTTAAAATTTTAATTTGCCGCAAATGTTTGGTTACTGTTTTCAGACATGATTTGATTGATGCATCCCCTGTACTGTAGCTGTGCAACATTACTTTACAATACAGATGGACGCTGAACAATAGACTGGCTTATGTTGAATCTGTTTAGTTTTAGAGGTTCGCCATGAAAACAGGCCTTTCAGCCCACTGACCATTGTTACACTGGCCATTGATCACCTGATCGTACTAGCTTGTTGCTTTCCATTCTCTCATCTGCCCCCTACAGATTAGGGGCAATTTTACAGAGCCCAATTAACCTACAAATTCGCATGTCTTTGACATGAGGGAGGAATCCCATGCGGCCAAAGAAAGAATGTACAAATTTCACACAGACTGCACCCAAGGTCAGGGTTGAACCTGATCCCTTGCGCTGTAAAGGGCCTGTCCTACAAGCATGCAACTCTATGCGATTAGCGCAACCTAACATGGTCGCTTGAGCTGTCCGGCGTCGCGGGGCCGGTCCCACTTTGATCGCTGGAGCCATGCGGAATTGTGCGGAGTTCGTCCCGACATCGCGCGGGGCTCCGAAAAACTGACTGTTCAAAAATTCCGCGCGGCAACGGCTTGTCGGTTCGCAGTCGCCTCGACGCATTACACACCGCCTCGACGTCGTGCCTCCATGAACCTATCTGTAGGTGCCTCCGTAACCCTCTATGTGTGTGGCTCCGTGGCCCTCTGTGTGTGTATGTGTGCGCCTCTGTGCCCCTCTCTGTCTTGGCGAACTTACCTTAGACTTCGCTCCAAGTTTGCCTCACTTTGCGCCGCGTTGCGCCACTCACCCGACCTCCGCGCGGCCCCTGCTGCCGGTTTGGTCGCGCTTGCCGCATGCAGGCGCATGCTGGTGGGAACGGCCCTGTACAGGGGATCACCCGACCTCCACGCGGCCCCCGCTTCTAGTTTGATCGCGTTCATCACATAGAGTTGCATGCTTGTAGGACAGGCCCTTAAGGCAATGCCTCTACTAGCTGCACCACTGTGCTACTCCTTTCAGTTTGCCGTCCCGCCACAGCAGCCTTTCCACTCAAACCTCATAGTAAGATGATCCTTTAGTGGCCCAGCGGGATACATTGAAATCCAGGCTTCACTGCCACAGCTGTTCCTCTGTCACAGTTGTCTGAGCTCTTTCACAATTGGGAAGCTTGATATTCCTTATTTGTTGCTGCACTACACTGGCACCATTGCAAAGAATACGCTAACTTACCCAGAGCTGATATTCAGTGAAGATAGGCACAAAATGCTGGAGTAACTCAGCGGGACAGGCAGCATCTCTGGATATGTTGTTGTGATGTTTTGTGTTGAGACCCTTCTACAGAACTACTGACCGAAGTGGAGCCTGATCTGGCCCATTAGGTGCAGGATAAACGCTCCATTGTTCCCAGGCATCATATTCCACGGACCAGAACGGGAAATAAACCAACTAGAATAAACATTAACTACAAAGTAAGCACTTAAAAGCCTCTCGGAAAAGCAGGCAAAAGCCTCCAAATTGCTTGATTATTCTAATTTTCCTGCTCTTACATTTTTGTACCTTGAGTCTACTTATCCTTTCATCATTCCCTACCATATCTCTCATTATTTCCATTCATTTCCTCCTGCACACTAAATTGTAATACCAACATAAAAGGCCATATATCAGAAATATGTTCTTGCGATGTTCATAACACCTAGTGAAGATTATTCAGTCCATTAAGCTTCATCATTCAAACATCAGCAGTGCGGATCAGTAACCCAAACTAGAGGACAGTATTTATGACATATCTCTGTTTTTAGAGACCAGGTTTGTATCATATAGGATTTAACAAATCTTTGTGTGTTGAAAATAATTAGTCAAAGATGTCGCGTTTCTTTAAGCACTGTTTTATTAATTTAAGTAGGTGAATTAGGTTTTCAATTATTTATTTATAAGGACGTATTAAAATTTTCTATTTTGAGTCCACGTACACGGCTCTGGAAATTGCAGTTTTAATCATACTGAATTTTCACCACACATTTTGACACCACATACATGACAGTAACGTATGGATAACAGTTAAACATGGAAATCCAAAGGTCGTTGACATTGGTTTCCTATTTTTCTCCAATGTTCCCTAACATAATGCTCAGAAATTAAAACAATGATGAAATGCTGGTGCAGTTACAAATTTCCCTTGCCGCAAATTGCCCAGTGAATGGTATACAAGACGTAAGTGCCTTAATTCATAATTACCATGCACCAATCCCACTAATTTCCCCCACTAATAATACTTTGTACAATGTGCATTTTCCTCAAACAGGTCAAAGTATTTCCTTGAAAAAGTTTTGATATTTTAGTTTCTACCTTAATTTAATGTGTATGTCGGAATTTTGGTAAACTAATAGTAATATTTAAAAGTTTTCTTGCAATGGCATTTTTAATTTTGTTTGCTTGGAGTGTGAAATCTGGCCCAGGTGAGATTGCTCTTGCAGCACTGGAGCAAACAGCTGACCACAGTCCCATTAGGAAAGACCAAATCTATCCCATTTGAATCTCTAGGTCTTTAAAAGCAACTTTGTCAATGAATAGTGCGATTGGATTTGGGGAAGGAAATCCACTGTCCTTCTCTGCCTATGTGTGTCTTCAGCTCCACTTTATTGTGACCAAGCATGCAATGGAAACCTCACAGATGCTGGAAATCTGGAATAAAACCAGAAAACACTGGAAGAAACACTCAGCATGTTACAGGTCCAGGATTGTAGGTTAATTGGATTGATATAGATGTAAAATTGTCACTAATGTATGTAGGGTACTGTTAATGTGTGGGGAACGTTGGTCAGTATGCACTCGTTAGGCCGAAGGGCCTATTTCTGCGCTGTGTCTCCAGACTAAACTAAACCTGTGTGGGGAGAATTTACACAAAATGAATGCTACACTTTGATCAAAATGTTAGCGCTATTTCTCATAGATGTGTCCTGGCCTCCTACATAATTCCAGCATGCCATATTTTTATTAAAGTCTCTATCGCTTGACCAGTAAACCAATCCGTTATCTTCTGCCTGTGGCTGCTTCTGAAAGAGAGGCATGCAGTAAGTTCCCACTATATCAGAGTTGCTACATCCCAAGCAAGGGATATATGAAAGGTTCCTAGTTACCTTCGCATCTTGTGGATGGCAGAATATTGTAAGAAAAATGTCTCTGGATGAACAATTCCAATATAGCTCAAATTTAAAAGCTGCAGAACTCTTTAGTGATTGAGATCCTTACTCAGGATGAAGAAATTAATGTGAAGTAAAGACATTTTCCAAACATTGGAAGATTTTTTGGATCGGAGTGTCATTTGTGCTACCTGTCCCAGGTCCTCCTCCAGAGCAAAAAGTGAAATCCATTTAATAAAAAATATCTGATTAGCTCATTGTGGACAGGACCTGAAGGTATGTGTTCTATTATTAAATCTTTGATTTTTGCAATGATGTACTTGACCATTTTATATTGTTTATCGAATTAGTTGTTATTCTCAGAATGACAATGTTATGCACAGTTGACCATGATGTAATTCTCCAAAACCGTCCCTCCATAGAGGAACTGTATTCACTTGGCTCAGTTCTTCCAATCAAAGCCAAAACATCACCTGTTATGGCTACCCTGCTTGCTCCTCACAGTTATCTCTTGGAACCCCTGTGATCTATATCACATCCCTCCCCAATAAGATAACCAACCTCTCAGTACCAATGTCTAAAAAGATGGCATCCGTTTCCATGCATTCACTAACTAATCATGGCCGTTTTCAATCCATCCTCCGACTCTAGGTTGTCATATTGCTTGGGTTACCTCCATTACAGAATGAGCAGATCTTTCCATCACAAATTCTGGAAGAGCAAGGCCATCGTTCTGCTTGGCTGCTATTAACTTTGTCCTTAGCTCGATGCTCTTCTAAAATTTAGATGAATGGAAATCTCTGCTCATCCTCTAATGGAATTAAGGCACGCAATATGACAACTTAGAGACACATGATGGATTGCAAAAGGTGATGATGAGTTAGTGCATGCATGGATATTAATGCCATCCTTTGAGGCTGCCTGCAATATTCAAGTCACATTTTATCCAGAGGTGATGTTCTCCCCAGCCACGCAGGTGGCTTGTCCTCACCAAGCCACCTGTTTCTAGCTCTTTGCCTTGCCTTGATTGCCTTACTACTTTGCATTTGTTGAGACTCTTATTAATGCCACTGTTTGCTTAATGGTTGAATGTACTGACACGCACCTGGCTGCTCCCTTGTTCCACCATCCTTCAACCGGTGGATCCAGAATTATGCTGCTTGTATCAAGTTTGTTCACTCTTTACTCTATTCTGGTTAATTTTTCATTCAAAACTTTGTTTGCTTGAATGACAATAAGGGCATTCTATTCTATTTGCTTTGACTCTAGCTGAAGCAATGTCTCAATATTAAAATTGATATTTAATGTTTCCACAGCAACATAGTTAATTCTGACTTCTTGCACATTAAGGGTAATAAATGCTATCCTTGTCCCATGAATGAATAGATAACAGAACAAAGGTGCACTATTTTGCACAGAGAAAGCAAAATGTAAAATTATCTCCAGAATAAATAATATTTTTGTAAAAAATTGTTTTTTTAAATTGCATCCTTAAAAGTATTTTTACATTTTGAAGGACTGAACTGGAACAAGGCTGCAATCTCTCCAGCTCGAATGAAATTACCTTAGATTTGGAACTCGAGCACAGATCTGTGAGCCAGGCTGCAGACCGTAGTGAACACCCTGGCTCTGGCCAATTGTGTTTGGATGATAATTGTGCTCAAAATGTGGAAAACCTCACTGGGGAGAGAGGAGCTGATCCAGATCATGCTGCAAAGATGCCATCTCAAACAACTTTTCAAAGCCTGGATGTCCACAACATTCTGGCCGTGATTCCAAAAGGTGTGAAACCGGAAGGAAGGGTGAACAAAATAGTGAAGCAGTCTGATCAAAAATGTCCACGGATTAAATCAAGCTCCTCTATAGGAACCAGTATAAGCAAAGTCTCTGTGAAGTCACTTTCTACCAAAGCCTCCAAAACACCAGCTTGCTCCAGTGTGTTGAGCAAATGCTCTGATAAAGAATCCAAAGCCAGTTCCAGTGTGAGTGAAGATAGCAGAATTGAAGAGTATACGTTTGAACTTAATCACATATCGCAGGAGAGGGTATCAAGCACATCTGCCACTGTCGGAGTGCCCATGGTGAAGTGTGGTGCAAGATGCCATAATCAGAGGCTACCATTGAAATCTTCGCTGAAGAAATCATTTGACTGGCGAGCTCATTCTCAATCTATGGCTACACATGACCCCAAGATTGGAGAACAGTGCAAGGATGCTGGTGCAAATCAGGCTTTAGACAAAAATAAACTTGTGCCCATCCATCAGTCATTAAACCAAACAGTGCAGAATTATACGTACTCAATTCCTGAGGAGGAGTCCCCAGAGTTATATGAAAAGCTTTCTGATGTCCAGAAGCAATGCAGGAAGTTAAGACAACTTTGTCACCAATCTTCTCATCATCGTCTTCAAAACATATGTAATTTGGGACTGCGGACTACAATTCAGCAGAAATTAGTGCAATTACATTACTGTGGCACCGCAGATCAACAGTTGGCCAGGAATACGAAAAGAGCTGCAAATACTAATATGTCTTCTCATCAATTTTATTGGAGGGAGAATCACACTTTTCAGCCTGAGAATGAACCACAGCACATGCAATTCCCTCAACCACAAGATTTAATATGGTGCAAAAATCCCTCCACACATCGTACTGTTGAACTGTTTACTTCTCATGGTGGTGAAGTTCCAAGAATAACCATGACTTGTCCTACTCCAATTTCATGCCGAACACCTTCTTAGAGAGATGCAATCCAGAAGATTGTTCTCAATTTTCCACAATTGTGTCGGGTCGGGACCCTTCTTCAGGCTGGAGAAATCTGAAGAAGAATTCCGACCTGGAATGTCACCTATCTGTGCTTTCCCGAGAAGCTGCCTGTCCCGCTGAGTTGCTCTAGCACTTTGTGTAAGAAAGAACTGCAGATGCTGGTTTAAATCGAAGGTAGGCGCAAAATGCTGGAGTAACTCAGCGGGACAGGCAGTATCTCTGGAGAGAAGGAATGGGTGGTGTTTCGTGTGCTCTTGCACTTTGTTTCCTTTATATTGGGGCTGTTGGGAGGGAAATGTGGTGTATAGGCAGTGGTGAGGGATACAAACTTGTATTGAAGCCCAGAAAGATGTGAAGTACTAAGACTCCCTTCCCTACTTATTCTCGGACTGATCAAACCTCTGCAGAAGTCACTGTCTGCGTATGAGGCATGAGAGAGAGGGGCGTGCTTTGTTGTGTCTTCCTGTATTGTGCCTCAATCCATAGACAGGATTTACATTGGAACATCCTGAACAATTAACACACCATGTCTTTAGAAAAGAAAGAAAAGCCTACTGATTAATTACTTTGATAGACTGTTTCCATGCAATTCACTTGAACAGGTTTGAGCCTAATGCATTTGAAGAGTGTTGACCCGAAATGTCACATTGTGGTCAGTACCTGAGTTGGTATTTAAGGCCGGGCGACGCCCGTGATCTTTGAAGAGTAGGGAGCTGTATTGGAGAGTATAAACACGTCTAGTGCACGCAACTCGTGTCCGATTAGTTTTTGGCTGGATTCCTTCACGTCCCCGCCACACTGGTGACCTCGACGCCCAGGAGTGTAATCCTGGAAGGGAAATTTGAAAAGAAAATCCAGTTTGCCGCTGCCGCCGACGAGGCCGGACTCAACACGGTCTCCCTGAAGCTGCCTACATTTTGAACCTCACAGCCGACAGGCCGAATCCACCAGACGGCTGGTCAGTTCATTCCTTACCTGGATAATCCACCGGCGGTGGGTAAGTACACAGGCCTCAAGGAGCTGCTGCTCTGGATCTACGGGCCGAGCCGAATGCAGCGCGCCTGTCGGGTCCTCAACATGGGTGGGCTCTGAGAACGGATGCCCTCGGCCCCCATGAGCGAGATGCTCACGCTCATGGGCGACCTCCTGCCCCGCCTGCTCTTTGAATATCCTTACCTGCAGCAGTTGCCGAGAGACATCTGCCGGCAGCTCACGGGGGAGAGCTTTGAGGATCCGATCCATCTAGCGGCCCGTGTTGATGAGCTGTGGATTTCTGACCAGCAGCAGGTGGGTGCATTGGAATACTTGGAACCAATGGAATCGCAGGACCGGATTGATTCGATGACCAGGCTGGCCCAGCGACCCAGGGCCACGCCCACAAGAGGGCCATGCCCGCAAGAGTGCCACGCCCGCAAGAGCCACAGACCAGACAAGTGGCACAGGAGAGGAGGATGGCTGAGTAGGACCCAGGAGATCGAAGAAGGATGTGGTGTTTTTACCGCCAGCGCTGGGGTTCAGCAGCCCGCCAATGCCGCCAGCCACGTTCGTTTTCGGGAAACGCCAGCGCCGGCAGGAATCATCGACTATGTTTTCGACCGGCGCGAGCGGCTCAGGTTCTTGGTGGACACCGGAGCAGAGGTCAGCGTATTGCCCACATCTGGACTCGGCCTTCGTGCTTGTGGTGAGAGGGCCCCCCCCGTTAACTGCTGCGATTGGCAGTTCAATCCACACATATGGCGTCCGCATTGTTCCTGTCATTTTCGGCGAGTGCCATTTCACCTGGACATTCATCATCGCGGACGTGGCCCAGCCACAGCTGGGCGCAGATTTCTTGTGAGCGCAGTCGCTCCTCGTGGACGTGAGGGGCCAAAGTCTCATCCAGGCGTCAATTTTTGATAAGATCTCCTTGTGCTCTACTGTGCCCACAGCGCCGGTCAGCAATCCCGTAGCGACGGTGGACAATGTCTACGCCCAGGTACTGGCTGAGTTTCCGGACATTGTCCCCCCCCAAGTTCGGCTCGGCCAGCCTGAGGCACGGTGTCATGCACCATATTCTGACATCGGGTCCAACGCTCCACGCTCGCACCTGTAGGCTCGCTCCAGACAAGCTCCTCATAGCAAAGGCGGAGTTTCAGAGTATGGAGGCCATGGGCATCATTCGACACTCCAACAGCCCATGGGCCTCCCCGCTGCACATGGTGCTGAAGGTGTCTGGCGGCTGGAGGCCGTGCAGGGACTGCCGCCGCCTTAACGAGGCCATGACTGCTGACCATTACCCTATTCCCCACAGACAGGACTTCTCAGCCCATCTGGCAGGGCTAGGTTCTTCTCCAAGGTCGACCTTGTCCGGGGATATCACCAGATTCCCGTGCGACCGGGGGATTTCCCCAAGATAGCAATTATCACCCCGTTCGGGTTGTCCAAGTTCCTGCGGATGTCCTTCGTCCACAAGAACGCCGTGCAGGCCTTTCAGCGCCTGATGGACACCATGGTGCACGGGCTTGACTTCCTGTTTGTCTACTTGGACGGCATCCTCATGGCAAGTCGCTTGCGAGAGGAACACTGTGCCCACCTGCGTCTAGTCTGCCAGTGCCTCAGTGACCATGGCCTCGTAATTAACCCTGGCAAGTGCCAATTCGGCCTTCGGGCCATCAACTTCCTGGTGCATCGGGTGGCACAGCACGTAACAGTGCCTCTGCCGGACAGGGTTGAGGCAATCCGCTAGTTCCCTCGGCCTGCTACGGTACATGGCCTCCGGGAGTTCGTCGGGATGGTCACGTTTTTCCACCGGTTTGTTCCGGCGACTGCCAAACGTTTGCGGCCGCTTTTCCAGTTGCTGACAGGCAAGCAACGGCAGATACAGTGGCGGCATTTGAAGGGGCGAAGGAAGCCTTGGCTCGGGCGACTATGCTCGTGCATCCATCGGCTGACGCCCCCACAGCCCTTACTTTGGATGCCTCGGACTATTCGGTTGGCAGCGTTTTGGAACAGTCAGTTAATGTCCGTTTGCGGCTTTGCGCCTTCTTTAGCTGTCACCTGAGCAGCGCTACAGCGCTTTTGACCGGGAGTTGCTCGCCTTACACCTCGCAGTGCGGCACTTCTGGTACGTTCTCGAGGGCTGTCCCTTCGTAGCCTTCAAGGACCACAAGCCCCTCACGTTTGCTTTCACGAGGGTTTCGGATTCTTGGTCTGCCCGTCAGCAGCGCTAGCTGGCGCTATTTCGGAGTATACAACGGACGTCCGGCACATCGCTGGCAAATGCAACCTCGTGGCAGATGCTTTGTCCCATCCGGCAATTGCAACCGTGCTTAACCCTGCCTCGGTGATAGATTACTCCACCTTGGAGGCAGCCCAGCTGGCAGACAAGGGGATGCTGGCGTACCGCACCGCGATCTCTGGTTTGGTGCTTGAGGACCTGATGTTGGGTCCCTCGTGTTCCATCCTCTGTGACGTATCCACGGGTCAGCCGAGGCCTATTGTTCCGGCGGCCTGGTACCGTCGTGTGTTTGAGGCGATCCATGGGCTGGCCCACCAATCCATCCGGGCCACGGTCACTATGGAGGCCGCAAGATTTATGTGGCACGGTCTTCGGAAGCAGGTCGCTCACTGGGCCTGGGCATGCATCCCGTGCCAGACATCAAAGGTGTACCAAAACATCCGTGCGCCCGTTCAAGACTTTGCAGTGCCACGCCGGCGGTTCGATCACATACACGTGGACATCATGGGGCCACTGCCTCCGTCCCAGGGTGTTTCACACCTGCTTACGGTGGTTGACTGTTTTACGAGGTGGTCAGAGGCCATCCCGCTCACGGACACTTCAACTCAGTCATGCGCTCGTGGCAACTTGGATTGCCCGCTTTGGGGTTCCACTGCACATCACATCTGACCGGAGCGCCCAGTTTACATCTGAACTGTGGTCCGCCATGGCCCGCCTGTTGGGGACGCAGCTCCACCACTCCACAGCGTACGGTCCCCAGTCAAATGGGTTGGTGGAGCGGTTCCACCGCTGTCTGAAAGCCGTCCTGAAGGCTCATCTCACGGACCCTCGGTGGATGGACGAGTTGCCATCGGCCCTGTTGGGGATTCGGACGGCCCCCAAGGAGGATCTGTCATCGTCCTCAGTGGAGTTGGTGTATGGTGCTCCGCTCACCGTCCCCGGGGAGTTTGTCCCTGTTGCTGATGTGTCCCAGGAACCCCCGTCATCGATGCTGATCCGCTTGCGGAAGAAGGTCGGCGCCCTATCTCCCATCCCAACGTCACGCCATGGTGTGGCCCCTTCCCATGTGCCACTGCCGCTGATGGGCTGCCCGTACATTTTTCTTCACCGTAACTCCCACAGATCGCCCTTGCAGTGCCCGTATGAAGGTCCCTTTCGCGTGCTGGACTAGATTTGGACATGGGAGGGCGGCGTGAAACTGTGTGTGTGGCTCGTTTGAAACTGGCCCACTTGGACCTGAGCGAGCCAGTACATGTGGCTCAACCTTCCCGTCGCAGATGTTCGTCGTCCCGGGCTCCCGGAGATTCTTCCGAACCGAGCAAGCCCCTGGGGCGTGGGATTGTATCTACGCGTTCGGGCAGCCTCGTTTGGCGTCCCGTCCAGTTCAGTGCCTCTGGTTCTGGGGTGGTCATGTGGCGGTACCTGGTGGCAACCCAAGGGCACAACGAACCATCGGCTCTAGAGGGCGGCGTCTTGGTGTGGGAGGCGCTAGTCACGGGGTCGATACCTGAGTTGGCATTGAAGGCCGGGCAGGAGTAGGGAGTTGCATTGGAGAAAATGGACACATCTAGTGCACGCAACTCGTGTCCGATTAGGTTTGGGCTGGTCTCCTTCACGTCCCCGCCACAACATTTCTTTTCTCCAGAGATGCTATCTGATCAGCTGAGTTACTCCAGATTTTTGTATCTATCTTCGGTTTAAACCAGCTTCTGTAGTTCCTTCCTACAAAGTTTGAATACTGCAAGACTCCTCCAGCTCTTTGCTATATTGTTAGCCTAATATAACAAACAGGGTAGACACTGACTCTAGCGGAACTAACTCAGTCTAACTCAGAGGGACAGGCAACATCTGCGGAGAGACGGAATGGGTCACGTTTCGGGTCGAGACCCTTCTTCTGACGATAACATACAGGGTAATGCTTCATCGGAAGTGCTTTACATCGGACACTCCAAGATGCCACGGTCAAGCAGCAGCAGAAATGTGCAGGAGTACGGGCAGCCCACAGCCCAAAACTGCCATGTTGCATCCAATGGCAGTGTCTATGAATCCTACAAAGGATACATCAATCCCCACGGATCATTGTGGAAGTAAGTCGTCCTTAATCCCAAGGGACAGAATCCTACTGCAAGGAAACAGGCCCAACTTGCCTACGCTGACCAAGATGCCCCATCTACACTAATCCTACCTGCCCATGTTTGGCCCATATCCCTCTACCTGTACCTATCCAGGTGTCTTAAATATTGTTATAGTACCTGCCTCGGTGACCTCATCTGCACCCCGTTCAATATACCCACCACTTTAGTTGAGAACTTCCCTTTTTAAGTTAGATTTAATGGTCACTGGTGTAGAAAAGTAACATACTGCATTGCTTTTGAACATGTCTCCAAGTTCCTGGGGCCCAGAGATGCTCTATTCTGCACCGTTGTGGGATTCGAGATGGTATCACGTTTGTGCCCATCAAAAATGATTGGTTAACAGCCTGTCAATGGAAGTGCAAAACAGATTTTCTATTTTCACCAGGCCAGATACAAGACAGACAAATGCAACCTTGGTATCCATAATCATTTTGTACTCTGCTGGGGATGAGATTATCAAAATTTAAAGCAAGTAATGATTTGCATTCCAAAAACGGGGCCGATTTATTAAAAAATATAAAAATAAAATAACATTTAAAAAAATTGTATCTCACAGCTTTACATGGATTTCTGGCCCAATTTCTTGAGAGGAAATGTGAGCAATGCTTAAAGCCCGTTGTCCCACGGTACGAGTTCATTCCAAGAGTTCTCCTGAGTTTGCCCTATTTCAACCATGAGATTGATTTTTTTTTAAACTCGGGAGAACTCTTGGAATGAACTCGTACAGTGGGACAGGGCTATTAGTGCTTGAAGGCACTGGGCCTGTACTCACTGGAGTTTAGAAGGATGAGGGGACACCTCAATGAAACATACCGAATAGTGAAAGGCCTGGATAGAGTGAATGTGGAGAGGATGTTTGCACTAGTGGGAGAGTCTAGGAGGAAACGCCATTGCCTCAGAATAAACGGACGTACCTTTAGAATAAGACATGAGAAGGAATTTCTTTAGTCAGAGGGTGATGAATCTGTGGCATTCATTGCCACCGATGGCTGTGGAGGCCTCGTTATTGGATATTTTAATGGTGGAGATTGACATATTCGTGATTAGTAAGGGTGTCTGGGGTTATGGGATGAAGGCAGGAGAATGGGGTTGAGAGGAATGATAGATCAGCCATGATTGAATGAAGGAATATACTTAATGGGTCGAATGGCCTAATTCTGCTCCTTGAAGTTATGAACTTATGAACAATTCCCTTCAGCGGCCCAGCTGAGCATTAAAAGTAAACTTCCCATCTGTCTGCAGTATAAGCCCCATTGACCTCAGTGTGATTTTGGGGTCAGGATCAAAGCCATGGGCTGGAGAAAGTCCATCCAAGTTGAAAACTGCGACTGTCTCCAAAGTAACTTTTGGACTTGTTTTTTATTGGCTCAAAAATTAACACAGCTTTCCTCAGCAAAGTCCATGATTTTTTTCAAATTAGTATTTCTTTTGTTCTCAGAGCAATAGAGCCCAAAACATCCCATCAAGTCTGTGCTGATCATCAAACAGTTAAATTCTCTTCACATTCTCATCAACTCCCCCATGTTTCTGCCACTCGTCTACAGATAATCTCCAGTGGCTAGGACCAGCAATCGATCTTTGGGATTTGAGAAGAAACGAGAGCCCTCGGTTGCAAGAATTAAACATTTGTAAATAATGCATCTGGTCACAAGCAAGACATTTATGCAAAGTTAATGTTTCCTAAGCGTACAATATATGACTGGAAATTGATACTCCATACAATTAGAACAGTGGCTTGCTGTATTTTTTATATTTCCAAAAAGTGTTAAGCATTTCGGAACTTATCTCAATAACTCAATATTTTTTGATGCAATTGTCATTATTTGAATGAAGCTACTATTAGTAATATTAGTTAAGTTGTTGACTTAAACAGAAAATTATATTTTAAAAATTTTCAAATAAGATATAAATATTTGTGATTGATTTTGCTGATATTTAACCCCTGTACGGTTAACCTTCATGATGACCATGTAAAACAACTTTTGCAAGGAAGCTGCTTTATCAAGTTAAAATTTTTTACAAACATAAATGTTGGCACCTGTGAACTTAGCAAGGAGTCCAGTGATTGAAATTCCATATGTCTTGGACCAACCTGAATTCTTTGGTCATATTTGACACTGTGTCACTTTTTTTCAGGCATTGTAACAACCACTTAAATAAAATCTACAAATGCTTGCCTCTTACAAACTGAATGCATGTCATTTTAAAGCAATAACTTTGATGGTCAAAATTACTTTGGCTTCTCAATCAGCAGCAATGCAGAATTGCCAAAGAATATCCCTATTCATTGAGGCCAATTGGTTCGTGTTTTTGTGGATACGATTGTGATTCTATCTCGTGTCCTGTTTTATTCTTTCTTTTACATGTGCAGATTTGTTCTGAATTTGTAAAGCTGACTTGTAACTGGGTAATTGTAAGCTGGTAGAGGAGTGAAATCAGATGGTGGTCATTTTATCCATGGACAAAAGACTAAGACTTTTATAGCCATTGGAGGAGAACTTTCTGCAGGTTTTTTTAATTGTATAATATAACAAATTATTCCAGCCTCTGCAGTTCCTTTCATCTCTCCTCCTGGAGGCATATGTGTTGGACCTACCCGAATTCTTAGCTCATATCAATGTATTTGCCTCCTTTTGGGGCAGAGTGATTCCGTGCTGCAGAGTATATGTGTGGTGAAGAGTAAATATTGGAGCAGTATGCGGGGCTGAATGATCCAGTTTCTCCATGGTCATCAATGTGCATTTCTGAATTCAAAAGGCCACTTTTGGCCTGGGAGGTTTGATCTTGGGAATATTATAATTTCTATAGACTACTTCACACTAACATCATGAGAAGCATTTGCCAGGCCACACTGCAGAGGTCCTTGTGATTGAAGAAGGTGAATATCCTGGCAGTGCGGATCTCGGTACATTTTATTCCCTAACTAATCCACATCAAAGCTGAGTTACACTTGTACCAAACCAGCTGCTATTTCCAGCTGGTATTTCAGTTTCGTGCTGACAATCCTATTGAATCTCTGTGTGATTGTGTGTGTGTGTGTGTGTGTATAAAGAACCTCACCAGCTCCATGTGGTCATCCTTACCAGATTAGAAACTCCATGGATGTTTGTTCTCACATATGCAATGAAACATTGCATATTGAAATTTATTTTCCATATAATGGTGGCGCCGCCATGTTTGGCACCATTTCATCATGTTTGAATTCCCAGCCTGGCCAAGCTGTGGTGTCCTCTGCTGCTGCTTCACCACTGTAGGCCGTGTCTGGTCCACGCGCTCGGCCTCTTGGATCAGTGGATGGTCCAGCCGAGCCTCAGGGTGGATGATCCAACGGATTTTATTTACTCACCAGCTCAGCTTCCATTTGGCAAATTGGATTAAAAATCATCCTTGTTTGGGTATTTATACATGTGACATTTATATTTGGGTGCTTTCACTAGAATTCTGATATGTATTTGCCTTTGAATATTCACTTTGTATTTTACAATATATGAACCCTTGTATTGGTAGTTTGAATTTGTCTAATATTCAATGTAGATCTAAGGAGGGCAGTTGTGATAATAGGGTTACATTTTACACAAAAATAACCCTGATGCATGTTAGTGATTTGAGTTGGGTGGCAATGAGAATTTAAATTTTAAGAAACAATGTAGTAGCAGACAAAAACCAGAAAACAAAAGAAATCAAATGAAAGGAAATAACATAGTCACTTTTAAATGTTGCTCTGAGCATTTTCAATTTTAGCTAAATTACCCTCTGGTAAATATTTAAACGATTCTCGATTGAAGATGTTGAGGTTAATGAGTGTTTGAATTCAGGAACATGTTTGACTTTATTAACCAAGAAGTAAAAAAATATCTGCTAGCAACAGATATCTCATTGTGCACGATGAAACCTAATTAACACCATTTGTAAATCATTTTGGGTGTCATTTTTTAACAATGACTATTTTTATTGAATCTAGCTGAACGTGTTGAAAAAAATCATTTTTAATGAATCCCGCAGGTTCTGTGAGGCATTATTTCTGGTTTTCTATTTCTGTAATCTCAATGCTTCCCACTTCCAGCACTTCCCACGGTATTCCATGGAAAAATGTTTCTTTCCTGTAATTGACTGATTCAGATGAACTTGGGAGTTTTCCCTTATAAACTCAAATTCACCCATCAGTAATCACCAACTTTGCTTGGGTATGGTTTAATACAGGTGCCTAACAATGTGATGTTGACTATGAGTTTGCTAATAAATAATGCAGAAGTTCCCCATGAAGTCTGCTTTGATTCTCAACCCTTATCCTCATTTGTGATGGTGATCGATCTTCGTTCTTTTATTTGCTGTATCGTGTACATTATTTTGCTCGCCCCATTACAAGAAGGACGTGGGACTTTGGGGAATGTGCAGAAGAGGTTTACCAGACCACATTGTTGCCTGGATTAGAAGGAATTAGCTCAAGAGAGATTAGACAAACGTGGAACCTGAAGAACCAGAGGTTGAGGGGAGACCTGATGGAAGTATGTAAAATGATGACAAGCATAGACAAGGTAGACAGTCAGAAACTTTGTCCCAGGATGGGATTGTCAAAGACTGGAGATCACAGTCTAGAGCAGGGGTTCCCAACCTTTTTCAATAGACAATAGGTGCAGGAGTAGGCCATTCGGCCCTTTGAGCCAGCACCGCCATTCAATGTGATCATGGCTGATCATTCCCAATCAGTACCCCGTTTTCGTCCCGTTTACCCCTGCCAACTTTAATAACACAAAAGTACAATGTTATTACACTTATTTATGAACAACTAATGATGAACAGATACTGGTATACCAAAACCAAACACAGTTAGTCAATTAAAAAAAAATATGTACAAATCCAGATTCAACAAATTTAACCCCTGGGTAGGCGAAATGTACCCCCTGGGGGTAAATTAACCCCAGGTTGGAACCCTTGGTCTAGAGATACTGCGGAACACAGGTCCATTTGGTCCGTGCCGACCAATGATCTCCTGCATATTAGTTCTATCTTACACACTACGGACAATTTACAGAAGCCAATTAAACTGCAAACCTGCATATCTTTGCAATTAGCGAGGAAACTGGAGCACTTGGAGAAAACCTACATGGTCACGGGGAGAATGTACAAATTCCATATAGACATCACCTGTAGTCAGGATTAAACTCGAGTCTCTGACACTGTAATGCAGCAACTCGGCCGCTACACTACTGTGCCGCTATTGCTTTAAGGTGAGAGAGGCAAAGCTGTGTGGGGCAAGTAAAATACAGGGTGATGGGTGCCTGGAATGCTCTGCCATGGGTGGTGGTGCCATTTAACCCAGCACTTTATTCAAACGCAAGTTAATTTCACGATAAATCTGACAAAGTTCTCCATGCTCTGATTGGCTTCCGATTGTTTGCCTAATACAGTAAACCCTCATTGTAACGTACCATCGTGTGGGGGGTGGGAGTCCATTATTGCTGATTGTTCGCTAAAAACCAAGTAAGGGATTATCATTGTCATTGAATAAGTAGTAGAAACAAAGAACTGCAGATGCTGGTTAATACACAAAAGGGAAAAAAAGTGCTGGAGTAACTCAGCAGGTCAGGCATCTTCTCTGGAGAACATGGAGAGGTGCCACTTTGGGACATTCTTCATTATCTGGAGCTGGGCCTGGAACACAGGTGAGTTGACGGACTCCTCCTGCTGGCAGCGGGGGAGAAGTGAGGATCAGTGCAGGTTAGGGTCAGTGGCGGCAGCAGGCACAGGCTGGAAGTGGCTGAGGAAAGCGGTCTGGCCCGATAGTGGTTCAGTGACAGTAGGGCAGGCATGGAGGCAGCCCGGCTTGAAAGTGGCTATGGGAGCAGTGCGGGCCGAGGCTGGGGTCGGCAGGCCTGCCTGGCATTGAGGGTCGGTAGGTCTGGCCTGGAATGACAATGGGAGCCGTGCGGGCCAAGGCTGGTGTCGGCAGCACAGCTGGAAGCAGCCTGGGAGACGGTGTGGCCTGGCAAGGAAACTCGGCCCGGTGGTGAGGGTCGGTAGGCCTGGCCTGGAAGAAACCGGGTGGTGTCGGCAGCCTGGCCTGGAAGTGGCTACCGGTGGAAGAGGCCGTGGAGGCAGTGTGGGCTGGGTCTGGTGTCAGCAGCACGGCCTGGCTGTGAGGGTCAACAGGTCCATCTGCCATAACCAAAATCCATTGCAAAGAAGTCCATAAAAATGAGGGTTCACTATCACACTTTCCATCATGGGTCCCAGAGACAATGACAATAATCCGTTTTTTTGTGTTACATTTGTTAATTTTAGTTAATTACATTTAAATAATTACATTAAATAAACTACTTGCACCAATAAATGGACACCTCGAAGACATGACTAAAAATGCTAAGTTTAAAAAAATCATCTATTATATGGGAATTCAATTGGAATTGCACCGTCAGTTAAAACAAATTAGGTCCAGAACAATAGGGAATCCCAATGAATGTATATCAAAATACTGTAGATTAAGTACGTCTGAAATAAAAACCACATGTTGGGAACACTCTGCAGGTCAGGCAGCATCTGTGGAAAGAGAAGCAGGGTTAACATTTCAAGTCAAAGACCCTTCATCAGAACGAGAGGAAAAAAAACAAAGACAAAGGAAGTATCCTTACCCTTTCATATCTAAAATGTCTCTCTCACCCCTGACTCTTGGGCTGAAGAAGGGTCTTGACTCGAAATGTCACCCATTCCCTCTCTCCAGAGATGCCGCCTGTCCTGCTGAGTAACTCCAGAATTTTGAGTCTATCTTTGGTGTAAACCAGCATCTGCAGTTCCTTCCTACCCAAGTATCTCGGCCTGGCTGAGTCCAATCTTGCCACACCAGACAAGATATTGATGAGGTAGACAATATTGATGAGGTAATCTGGTTGATAGATTATTGAGAAAAGTCAAAGAAAAATAGCAAACAAAGAAACATTCAAATCTATGATCCCAACACAGTTAGAGTAAGGAAACACAAAGGAATGGAAAAACAGTAAAAAAGAAATGTTCTGGAAAGTTAAGTGGGGCAGGCAATGGAGATTTAGACATAAAGCCAATATTACAGATATTAATGAAGCCATTATCAGTCTGAAGAAGGATCTCAACCTGAAATGTCACCCATTCCGTTTCAGAGATGCTGCCTGTCCTGCTGAGTTACTCCAGCCTTTTGCGATCTACCTTTGATTTAAATCAGCATCTGCAGTTCTTTCCTGAACCTTACAGATGAATAGGTTTGGTAGAACTGGCCAGTTCTGATACAAGCAGTGAGCAAGCAAGTTAATCTATTCATTTTTCACAATAATATTTTATTAGCCAAGTATGTTTTGCAACATACGAGGAATTTAATTTGCCAAGTCAGTCATACAAATAAAACGCTATGGAACACACACAAAATACATTTCAACATAAACATCCACCACAGTGACTCCTCCACATTCCTCACTGTGATGGAAGGTGAAAAAAGTTGCTGAATTGATTGAATCCAGAAGGCAGCAACCCATATGGACAGAAGATGTGCTGTTCCTTCAGCTCATGTTGGGGCTCGATATAACTTGACAAGATGCTGCAGATACAAGCATTTAGAATGGAGCAAAATACAAGGCCAAATGATGAAGGGTCTTTGACTTGAAGTATTAACTCTGTATCTCTCTTCACTGGTGCTATCTAACTGCTGAGATTTCCCAAGCATGTTCATATTGGTTCATATTACACAGATTAGTAGATGTTTTGGTGGTTATTCATTTAAAGTTTGTTGTTAATGAAAAGGTCCAGAAGTTTACCTGAAGTTATTAACAGACAGGTTCCTCTACAAATCTGCTTAACCTACTAAATATTTTAAGCAATATTTGCTGTTATTTCAGATTTCCAAGATCTACAGTATTTTGGTTTTTGCCGTTTCTTTTGGCTGATATGTCAATTCCAGGAGAATTAGAATAACTGGTTTAGCTAACATGGCAAAAGCTTGCAGTAATTAAGCAGACTGTTCTTTTTAACTCTCTCTCTATAAAGAATATTTGGTAATATATTCCACGCATTGTTTTTGCTTCTTTACAAGAACCCACAGTGTTACAGTTGGCAGAAAACCAGAATGGAGAAATTTGGTGTCTGTACAAAAAAAGCACAGTCCATTTTGTCTTCTGTTGTTAATTCATTTCAATGGCTGTGATCCAAGAGTCAAGAATGTTTAATTGTCACATGTACCGAAACAGAACGATGAGATTCATACTTGCAGCAGCGTACTAGGTCTGTAAACACACTACTCAATGGATAACATCATAAAAACAAACAAAAAAAATGTTCAAGATGTTTCAAACAAAATAATGTTAGTGCAAAACAAAGCAAAAGCTTGAAGTCCCTAATGCAAAAAAAAGTTCAAAGTATACTTGGTGTTTGTAGTGTTCAAAAGCCTGATCGCTGTTGAGATGAAGGTGTTCCTGAACCTGGAGATCACGGTTTTCACTCCGACACCGTGATGGTCTTTCTTTATTTTTTCATCAATGTGCTAGGTTTAGGAAAAATCTTCAGAGATACGCATGCCCACAAACTTCCCTCTCCACCATTGACCCGTCGATGAAAACAGATTTGTGGATCTGTTCTCTTTCTTTTCGAAAGTCAACAATCAGCTCCTTGGTCACATTGATATTGAGAGCAAGATTGTAGTTCTGGCACCATTTAATCAGACGATTGATCTCCCTCTTATACTCTGATTCATCATTGCTTGTAATTTGTCCAACAACAGTGCTGTTGTCAATGGAAATGTGATGGTTACAAGTCATGGGGAGAGAGTGAATAGAGTAGGGTCACTGAGCACGCGACCCTGAGTTGCCTCTGTGCTGATTGTCATTGCAGATGAAGTGTTATCAATTCGTAGCAATTGTGGGCTGATGAGGGAGTTCAGTATCCAGTTCCAAAGGGATGCGCAGAGACCCAGTTCCCTGGACTTGGTAGTATGTTTGGAGGGGATGATGGACCTCCTCTGGACCCTCTCCGGAGCCAGCGTATGCTTCCTCAGATATGGTGCCCAAAATTGCTCACAATATTCCAAATGCTGACCAGTGCCTTATAGAGCCTCAGCATTACATCCCTGTTTTTGTATACAAGCCCTATCAAAATTATTGTTACATGTACTGAGAATTAGTGAAATGCCCGCAATCCGGTCAAATTATACTACACGTGACTAGCATAGATGCTCTTCTGGAACAGTATGCAGAGAGTCACTGTTCTGGAGCATTATTGCAGCTTCCAAGTCTGAAAAATCTCATCTTGACCCACAATGCAATGTCTTATTTCCCCCCTGTCCTGAAGGCACTGAATCAATGGAGTAGGAGCTGGCCTGGCCTGGCCCAGCACGATGCAATGGACTCCTACCACTGCCATTCTGTGTGGCTGCTACAAGCTCCACTCCATTTACTCACTCACCTGGCTGCTGTTTGTTACAAACAAAATGGATGCTCAATGGTCGCAGGACCCTAGTGGGCCAAATGACCTGTTTCTGTGCAGCATGAGTCATGGCTGCTATCAAACCATTTCACTTTCTTTGGAAAGCCGTTGAGGTGGCGTGTCCCTCTGCATTATCTCAACATTTAAAATAAATGAACTAATGACTGGTTAGACAAGTACAATTTACTAGCCTGTAACACTAAACTCTATTCAGTGTTCGACATAAATGTTTCCCCCTGGGCTAAACACTGACTTCAAAGAGAAAAGTACACGATGGTTTAAAGCATTTTGAAAGATAAATAAGGATTGGAAGGCTATTTTTTCCTATACTTTCATGTTCTGTTTTCATAGCCTTCTAATGCAGGCAAAGCGAATTAAGGGCACTCTCAACACTACTGAAATCAGAATCTTGAACAGAATAGTGCAACTGACTGGCAGTTTTTATCATGAATTCAATGGATCAATCGCACTTTTGATATAGTTGACGTGTTTGAAACAATTATTACGACCAATCTGCAGAGATGCGAGCAGTTGAGATTCTATGGTCACGGGCTTTGCATTTGCAAGCATCAGTGGTAACATCGACCTCCTGCAGTCTTATTTCAACCCGTGGTGGCACATTCCTTAAATACTTTCGCAACAGGGGCCGGACCCAGGAGGGCTCAGGACCAGAACCTGCCATAATATAAAGTGGCAAATGAAATTGAGGTTTATGAAATAGTAAAATTAATTTTGAACAAATTGAATGTTATAGAGGGGAAAGTTCAACATATTACTTCCATGATATTTACATTAGATCTAGTTATTGCTACTTGCAGTATCTGCGATCTCTGTCACGTACAGTAGTTGTCATATTGAATGAGATAATTTTTTGTTGCCATGATAACCATGCAAAACTGGAACTCAACTCCATAGGTATGAATAGGGGAGTTTTAGACTTGTTGCAGAGCAACAGAATGGCATCCATGACACATATAGACAGAGGACGCAGTGTGACTGCTCTAGTAGACTATTTGGAATCATAAGAAAGGTTTTTGGAAGCTTCCCTTTTTTTAACTTTTGCATAAATAGGATCAGCTTCCACATCTATCTATCTATTCTATTACTAAAACTCTCATCTTCACCACTTCCGGTCTGCGTTGTAATTAAATTTGCGCAAAACGCTACCCTATACTGCAAGGTTTTTTCACCACCTTACCGTTCTCCTCTGCTCCAAGCCACCAAGTTTTGTTTTGATCAGTCAAATATGAGAACAAATATGAAGGTTTAAAAAATCGTGAGGTCAGCAGATTGGTCCTCGCCTGCCAGTCACCATGAAGGTAACGCCCCATCCGGCACCCGCTGGAGAATAAAGCCCCGGAGGCGGGGCTGAGTATACAAACCGTGCTGATTAAGTCCGCAAGAGTGGAGTTGGGAAAGGTGCTGTGTGGAGTCAGGAAAGCCGCTGGGTGGAGTCAGGAAGGCCGATTTGTGGAGTCGGGTAATCCGCTGTGTGGAGTCGGGTAATCCGCTGTGTGGAGTCGGGAGATGCTGTGTGGTGCCGCGGCCGTTGTCCATTGAGTGGAGACCCTCCCCCCCCACACACCCCCTCCCCCTCACACACCCCCTTCCCCCCCACACACCCCCTTCCCTCTCCCCTCCCCCTCCTCCCCACACCACCCCACCTCCCCCACACCACACCCCCTCCCCCACACCACCTCTCCTTCCCCCACACCACCCCTACACCACCCCCTTCCCCCACACCAACCCCTTCCCCCACACCACCCCCACACCACCCCCCCTTCCCCCACACCACCCCCTCTCCCACACCATGGTGGAATATTGCATTGGGGAATGGGTTGCATTGGGAGACCAGGCTTCCCATGTGGCTGGAACCCAACGGGTCCCACCTAGTCTAGTGGTTAAACTAAAAGGCCAGTAGTTATGTGGTGATTCTGATTTTAACAGGTGGTACAGCGGTGCAGAGAGTAGAGGATGAGAGGATGAGAGGATATCTTATAGAAACATATAAAATTATAAAAGGGCTGGACAAGCTAGATGCAGGAAAACTGTTCCCAATGTTGGGTGAGTCCAGAACCAGGGGCCACAGTCTTAGAATAAAGGGGGGGTCATTTAAGAGGTGGGAAAACACTTTTTCACCAAGAGAGTTGTGAATTTATGGAATTCCCTGCCACATAGGGCAGTGGAGGCCAAATCACAGCGGTGCTGCCTCATATCTCCAGCTCTGACCTTTGTTGCTGGCAGTGTGCACATTCTCACTGTGTTCACATGGGTTTTCATCTTGTGGTGTAGTTTTCTCCACATTCCCAAAGACAGATCAGTTGGTTAATTGACCCTGTAAATTGTTCCAAGTGTGTAAGTACAGGATCAAATTTAGTTTAGTTTAGGGATGCAGTTTGGAAACAGGCCCTTCAACCCACCGAGTCTAGGGGCAATTGACATTTATTTCAAGCCAAGTAACCTACAGACCTGTGCGTCTTTGGAGTGTGGGAGGAAACTGCAAATCTCGGAGAAAACCCACGCAGGTCACAGGGAGAACGTACAAACTCCATACAGACAAGCACCCGTAGTCAGGATTGAATCTGGGTCTCTGGTGCTGTAAGGCAGCAACTCTACTGTTGCACCACTGTGCTGCCTCTGGGATGTTCTTAGGAATGTGGGGAAAAGAAAATGAGATTAATGTTTCATGTCTTGTTCTTTGATTCTTTGCAAATGTTGAATAAAGTTTTTGCTTCTGCTATTTTCCAGTCCTCTGGCACCTCACCAGGTCTTGACAACGTTGGAAAATTATGGGAAACTTCTCTGCAACTTCCACTCCACTAAACAACAGACCTGGATGCTTTTACTTTTAGCAAAACCACCCCTTTCCCAATAAAAGCTCGTACAAAGTACTCATTTCACATTCCTAATCATCCCACTTCCGATCCTTCCCACTTCCTGCTCACGTAAAATGCTTGGACTCGCTTCTGATTATTGCATTTGTCATTGAGTCATAGAGTCTTACAGTGTGGAAACTGGCCCTTCGGGTCAACTTTCCCATACCAACATGTCCCAGTTATACTCGTCCTGCCTGTCTGCATTTATAGAAACATAGAAACATAGAAAATAGGTGCAGGAGGAGGCCATTCGGCCCTTCGAGCCAGCACCGCCATTCATTATGATCATGGCTGATCATCCCCTATCAATAACCCATGCCTGCCTTCTCCCCATATCCCCTGACCACCAGCCCCTAGAACACAATCTAACTCTCTTTTAAATCCATCCAGTGATTTGGCCTCCACTGCCCTCTGTGGCAGGGAATTCCATAAATTCACAACTCTCTGGGTGAAAAAGTGTTTTCTCACCTCAGTCTTAAATGACCCCCCCTTTATTCTAAGACTGTGGCCCCTGGTTCTGGACTCGCCCAACATTGGGAACAGTTTTCCTGCATCTAGCTTGTCCAGTCCTTTTATAATTTTATATGTTTCTATAAGATATCCTCTCATCCTTCTAAATTCCAGTGAATACAGGCCCAGTCACTCCATTCTTTCATCATATGACAGTCCTGCCATCCCGGGAATCAACCTCGTGAACCTACGCTGCACTTCCTCAATAGCAAGAATGTCCTTCCTCAAATTAGAAGGTCAAAACTGCACACAATACTCCGGATGTGGTCTCACCAGGGCCCTGTACAACTGCAAAAGGACCTCTTTGCTCCTCTACTCAACTCCTCTCGTTATGAAGGCCAACATGCCATTAGCTTTCTTCACTGCCCGCTGTACTTGCATGCTTACTTTCATGATGTATAAGGTAAGGTGACTGATGTTTAAGGACACCCAGATCTCGTTGTACTTTCCCTTTTCCTAATCTGACACCATTCAGATAATAATCTGCCTTCCCGTTCTTGCCACCAAAGTGGATAACCTCACATTTATCCACATTATACTGCATCTGCCATGCATCTGCCTACTCACCCAACCTGTCCAAGTCACCCTGCATCTTCATGGCATCCTCTTCACAGTTCACACTGCCACCCAGCTTTGTGTCATTTGTTAACGTTACTTTTAATTCCATCATCTAAATAATTAATCTATTTATAAATAGCTGCGGTCCCAGCACCGAGCCTTCTGGCACCCCAGTAGTCACTGCCTGCCATTCTGAAAGGGACCCATTAAATCCCTACTCTTTGTTTCCTGTCTGCCAACCAATTTTTTATCTGTGTGAATACCCTACCCCAATACCATGTGCGCTAATTTTGCCCACAAATCTCCTGTGTGGGACCTTATCAAAGACTTTCTGAAGGTCCAGGTACACTACATCCACTGGCTCTCCCTTGTCCATTTTAAATTGGTGCATTGCTTCTAGTTTAACAGTATTTCTTATTGCATGGTGACCAAAACTGAACACAAAACTCCAAGTGTGGTCTCATCAATGTCTTGTACAACTGTAACATAATGTCTCATTTTCTATATTAATTTCCCTGACTCATGAAGGCCAATGTGCCAAAAGCCTGTGTCAGCACCCTCATTACCTCTGGTGCCACTCTTAGCGACTTATGAACTTGTACTGCCCGATCCTTCTGATCCCTAGGGTCCTGGCTAGGTTTGACTTACCAAATTGTAACACTTCTGACTTATCTGAATCAATTTGCATATGTCATCTGAAGAAGGGTCCCGACCCGAAACATCACCCATCCTGTTTCTCCAGAGATGCTGCTTGACCTGCTGAGTTACTCCAGCACTTTGTGACTATCCATTAGCCATTACTTGTCCCACTCACTCCATCGTAATTCTTGATAACCAGATCTTCACTGTCCACACTGCCACCTATTTTAGTGTGTACATTCTGGATAGCTTGCTCCCCCTGGATCCTGTGCGATCTAAATTTCCAGAGTGGCTCGCCATGGGGAAGGATATGATAGGCCTTACAGAATTCCATGTAATCAGTCTACAGCCCTACTCTCATCAACCTTCTTAGCTACTTCAAAAATCTCAATCAAATCCGTGAAACATTATTTTCCACGCCTAAAACCATGCTGACTCTCTAGTCATCGAGACTTTCCATAAGCATATATATCTTATCCCTCAAAATCCTCTCCAGTAATTTCCTTACCATCCACAGTGACGCAACGTTAGAGTTGCTGCCTTACAGCGAATGCAGGTCCGGAGACCTGGGTTTGATCCCGACTACGGAGTTTGTACGTTCTTCCCGTGACCTGCAGGGTATTTTCTGAGATCTTCGGTTTCCTCCCACACTCCAAAGACGTACAGGTTTGCAGGTTAATTGGCTTGGTAAATGTAAAAATTGCCCCTTGTCCATAGTTGGTGTAGGGTGGTGTTAATGTGCGGGGATCGCTGGTCGGCGCAGACCCCATGGGCCAAAGGACCTGTTTACGCGCTGTATCTCGAAACTAAACTAAACTAAACATCAGGCTTACTGGTCTATAGTGTCTACGTTTATCTCTGCAGCCCTTCTTGAATATATTTTCTAGCACACAAGCTGTGCTTCAATAGCCTTTGAAGGTTATGTTCGGTAAGGATTTAAAAGTTTCCATGTTTTCACGTCCAAATAAATTGGAAGTTTATTTGGAAGTAAAAACAAGGAAGAATCTGGAGACTGATTAACCAAAGCAGAGATAGAGCATGGAAACAAGCCTTTCCGCCCATTTATTCCACACTGACCATCGATCACCTGTTCACACTAGTTCCATGTTATCCCACACTTGCATCCACTCTTTAGACACTAGGATCAATTTACAGAGGCCAATTAGCCTACATGTTTTTAGGATGCGGAAAGAAACCCACATGGTCACAGGGATAATATGCAAATCCCACACAGACAGCACCGGAGGTCAGGATTGAACCGGACTCTGGCACTATGAGGCAGCCGCTCGACCAGCCAAATCTCAGCCATGTCTGACGTTTACTTGCATTGGTTTACAACCAAAATGCAACCAGCAGCATTTGAAAACAGCAGGATTTGTAAAGAGCAAACTACATCATTGTGGACAGACGTTGGAGTAACTCAGTGGGACAGGTGGCAACTCTGGAGAGACCGAATGGGTGATGTTTCGGATTGTAGGATCTCAACCCAAAATGTCACCTGTTCTTTTTCTCCAGAGAAGCTGTCCATCCCGCTGTTACCCCTGCATTTTCTGTTTATCTTCGGTGTAAACCAGCATTGTGGTTCATTTGTTAACAATTGGAAAATAAAACACAATTATTATTTTGTGGTGAATCAACTGCTGGTTATTACTCTTCAAAACTCAATTTAACGTGCGCATTTTTCAAAATTGGGCAGCTGAAAAAATTGGAAGATTTGGGTGCTTTGAGCAAACTTTTATTTGAGAGAGTTTGTGTTCAGTGATGTTTGTATAAATTCCAGATTCAGTTACAGTCTCTGTCATTACTGTTATTTGTGCTTCTGCACTTTTCATGGAGCTTGTTAAGAAAATTATCCAAACCTAACCTTTGATTTACTAACCTTTTAAGTTTTGGAAGCAAGTATTCGATAAGCAAACCTTCCTTTGTTAATATTGGAGAAATGATTCAGATCTCAGTTATTTAATCTTCCCACCCACATTAGGAATCCTTTGATTTAACCATGAGCAATGCCAGAAAAGTATTTTTTAAAGTTATAAAAACTTGGTACATGAAAAATTGAAGCATTACGACTGCTTTGGCAATAGCTATAACATTTTAATAAACTTTCATCCCTCGATGCTTCCTGGCAAAATTGTGACATTCTGGAATTCTGACATATTCCTCCATTCTCCTGGCAATGAGTTAAATTCACAACTCCCTGGGGAAATGCTGAGTTGGAGGCCAAAGGATGGAGGTCAAAGGCCCTGAGAGTGGGCAAGTGGATCAGCAACTGTGGGAATAACAGAGAAGGAGGCCGGACACCACCAGGTGGAGCAGACCAGCAAACCAGCCCATTGTGATAAATGAATGACACCACAGGATCTGTAGTTCCAGCAATATCGTAATTGATGGTGGTTTAAACATAATTTAACACTGTAGTATCAACATGACACTCAAATGGTAAAAATAATCAGTTAGGACCAATTGTAAGTTGAATTCATGACTGAAACCATTAAGGTTGAACAAGCAAGGCAGAAAATCATAATTACGAACCGTTGGAAGTAACGCTTCGCCTACTAAAGTTTGTAAAGCGGATGTTTGTTACTATGGTTCATTATGTCAATGGTGCTCATTGAAAAATAGAAAAATATATCAATGGTAATGAAATAAAGATTTTACATGTAAATAAAATCTTAAGATGGCAACACATTTGGGAAGAAAGGTCTCGACCCGAAACGTTGCCTATTTTCTTCGCTCCATAGATGCTGCCTCACCCGCTGAGTTTCTCCAGCATTTTTGTCTACCGCACCTTTGGGAGAGTTACTTTATAAAAAGTTCTCACAATTAATTAATGTCCGACACAGTCAAGGTGAATTTGAGGGCAGGGTGGAAGTTAGTGGTGAAGTTGATAAAGTCCATGAGTTGTGCGTGGGTGCAGGAGGTAGCCCTGAAGCAGACGTCAATGTAGAAGTGATAGATCTGGGGGATAGGACCCATATATGCCTGGTATGGGGAGTGTTTGAAGTACCAGTCATAAAGGGAGGCATAGCTAGGAGACAGGAGAAGGCATCATCACTGCTGGTGAGGAATCCTTCCCATAGAAAAAGACATGGAGGTGGAGGCGACAGAAGGAAAGCTCTATGTCATGGCTGGCCTTGAACACATAGAGGTGGGGGTGGAGAGGTACAAAGGTGAGGTCCCTGTTGAGACAGACCATTCAAAGTCAGAGAGAGGGGGGTCAGGGTGGATGGTGAAAACACAACGAGGGTTGCGGTCAAATTGGGCAGAGGGGTAGACGGAGGTAGTATGGGAGAATGATGGGGGTTTAAAGAGGAGAGGGGCATGAGGTGTACTGTATGGGTGGGGGTTGTAGGGGTATCGTGGTTTAAAGCGGTGGACGGATAAGACTCAGTGGAATCATTACTAAGATTTTGTGTAGGAGAGGGGGTGGGGGGGGGAGCAGGAGGACCCAGGAGAATCAGACCACGTGGTGTAGGAGGAGCCTGCATGGTGGAGGCTGTGGAGCCTGGAGCTGAGCCTGGAACTCGGGTGAGGCAACGGCTCCAGCTTGCTGGTGGGCGATGGAGAGGAGGGTCGGCAGAGTCACTGATGGTGGCCCCTGTGGGCCCTGGAGTGAAGGTGAGGGTCGGTGTAGGGCCAGGTGGTGAGGGTTGTCGGCGAAAGCGTCAGTAAAATATTTACCCTCCAAACATTTCCTGTCCGTGTAAATGTCCAAATGTCCTTTAAATGTTGTTCTAGTACCTGCCTCAACTACCTCCTCTGGTAGCTCGTCCCTACACTTACTACCTCTGAGAGAAAATGTTGCCACAAAGCATCCTATCTTGCCCCTCACACCTAAAACCCATGTCCTCAGGGTGAATACTTTTCCCTCCAGCGCTCCAAGGAATAAAGTCCTACATCGCCCAATCTCTTCTAAGAGCTCAGACCCTTAAATTCTGGCAACATCCTCATAAATCTTATCTCCCCTCTTTCAGCTTAAGACATCCCTCCCTAGTATATGATCAAAACTGAAGATAGTACTTCAAGCGTGGTCTTATCAACGTCTTGTACACCTACTACACTCAACACCCTGGCTGATGAAAGGAAATATATCAATAGCTGTCTTTACTACCCTATCTACCTGTAACATCACCTTCAGGGAACTATGTACCTGTACTTAGGGTATTGTACCAGGGTATTGAGTATAGAAGTTTGGACGTTATGTTACAGCTGTACAAGGCACTGATAAGACCACTATTAGAGTATTGTGTTCAGTCTTGGTCACCCTCCTGTTGTAAAGGTGGAAAGAGTCGCAGAGGAGATTTACGAGGGTGTTGCCAGGACTTGAGGGCCTGAGCTGTACAGAGAGATTGGGCAGGCTAAGACTGTATTTCTTGGAGCATAGGAGTATGAGGTGATCTTATAGAGGTGTATAAGACCATGAGGGGAATAGATGGGATGAATGAATCCGCCAACAGTCTTTTACCCAAAGTGAAATGATTGATGCAAACTCTTGACTTGACTCTTGAACACATTTGATAAATTCCATCCCGTCTACACCGTCTGCACCCTTGACTCTATGACTATCTCAGTCTATTTTGGAAAAGTTAAAATCACCTACTACTGTTTGATGGCCGGATTAGCCTTGCAGCTGCCTGCCTTCTTCCAGCAAATGTGTTCTTTCTAATTACCATTGAACATTTGGGGGCCTATAGTACACTCCCAACACTCCTGATTTTAGTTCTCAGCTCTGCCCATATAGCCTCACTCGACATGACATCAATAACGTCATCTTGGACAACTCCGGTAACATTCTCCTAAATCTGAAGAAGAGGGTCTTGACCCGAAATGTCACCCATTCCTTCTCTCCAGAGATGCTGCTTGTCCCACTCAGTTACTCCAGCTTTTTGTGTCTACCTTCCTGTATTTGCCTGTCAAACTGATATGAAATATGGACTTTATACAATTTACCGGCTTCACAATCCCCAATGTAAGTCTCCAGTGTCTTTTACTGGATCTTTTTCTTGGAAATGCAATTATATGGAACATATTATACTGTTGTGCACGATTTTTGGTCCAGGGAATAACCTCAACCAATCCAGCGTGCTCTGAGAGTATGTGCTAACGTATTTCATTAATTCCATCAAGCTGGCTCAAGGTGCTGTACTGTGGCAGGGACTTGCCTGGTCTTCTTGTGAATGATTGCTTTGAATCCCACTTACAAAATGCAAATACACAGCCCAGCGCACATGCAGTCAGGCATTAATTACACAGCAGAACACGTGACATTCTGCTGCAGCTCACACTGTGGCCAGTGGATGGCGCTACCTCACTTTTGAAACTGCAGTCGCTTTGAGCATCTCTTAAAGTTTCAAGGCCTACCTACCGTGCGATCGACTTTCAGTAACAGCACAATGTTATTTGCTCATCTAAATCAACAATATTCAGAAATTGTTGTCAGATCGCATATCATTATTGAGGTTCGCCACAAATTAGACTTCTCAGGTTGGCATGGTGAATTGGGCATAGCATTGGTTCAACATTTTGAACATCATTTGGAAGGTGCATTGAGGGTAACAAGGACACTGAGTGTACTCTTTTGAATGGAGGACTTCACAGTTCAACACAAGGTGGCTTAATTACGCCATCACTGACTGAGATGGCAGAATTCTGAAGGTAACAAGAAAGGAGTCTTGGTCTGTAGCAATAAACCAATATGGTGTTATCCTTGCCAATCTACTTGATGGAGTTGCACAGGCACGACCATTGCCATGTCCTGCTGATAACTGAGCACTCTTTCCATACCAACTTCTTCAGGGATAGGTAAGAAATGCTGGCCATCTCAGGACACCATATCCTTTATGTGAAAAAGAAAATTGCTGGTAAATTAAAATACTGGTTTGTACTATATATGTCTGCGTTATAAAACAACATATGGGGCCTTAGCATATTGAAAAACCTAACTTATCAAACCTTTCCTCGTGGATATTATTCGCTTGTGTCTTTTTCTGATGCAACCAGCTTTGGAGTTAACCATAAGTGCCTGTTTCAGAAATGGGCAAATGGTCTCTTTATTTTTAGATGAGTTGCAAAGAAAAATATATACTTTTAGAACTCTGTTCTGAAACCATTACCAAAGAAATAACTCTCCAGTTGGCAAGAGGAAATCGGGGCATCTGAGAGGTGAAGTTAGGATTCCCATTTGGAATACAGATTTTATTTGCTTCTTGCTCGCCATTAATGGAACTGCTGACTGAGACTTTCTGGGAAATGGTTCCTGCCTGCTGGAAGGACAACGCACATAGTGCCTGATCCTGCTGATTCAGTACAGTATGGCACAGTTAACCTTGTTGCTATGAAAGAGGTCAGCACAACATGGTGAGCACAGGCTGTGGAAACCTGACCCATCGGTGCTAATCTTAGCTCAGCCAAGGCAACAGAATAAACCTTTTAACCTGGCCATCTGCTTTTAGCACATGTAGAAATGTCCTGACTTAGTTAAAGAATATATTATCCCTCATGCTTAATAATATGTTCTCCAGGAATATTTAAAAGCTAGACCGTAAGTGACATTTTCAAAACAATATTTTTATTTGACATATTCATGGTTTTAAAAATATCCCCCAATTTCCGCACCCTTCCCCAGCTTTCTCATCTTAAAGGTAACATCACGTATAGATTAGAACAGTGGTAAATGGAAAGTATCATCCTTCAAACTATTTATCCATAGCAGAAATAGTTATGTATGTACCACATCACACAGGGTAAGATACTTAGAGTAATAGGAAATTATGCCCTTCAGCCCAACTCGTCCATGCCAACCCAAGTGCCTTTCTGAGGTTGTGCTATTTGTCTATGATCACCCCACCACTCTATACCTATCCTAGCCATGAACCTGTGTGGGAAAAAACTGCAGATGCTGGTTTAATTCGAAGGTAGACACAAAATGCTGGAATAACTTTGTTGGACAGGCAGCATCTCTGGAGAGGAGGAATGGGTGACGTGAATGGGTCACCCATTCCTTCTCTCCAGAGATGCTGCCTGTCCCGTTGAGTTACTCCAGCATTTTGTGTCTACCAAGTCATGAAACTGTCCAAATGTCTTATAAAGATTGAAATCGTCGATGGTCCTCGAGGTTAATTTTCAGATGTTCCTGATGGTGGAAAGAAAGGCTGAGAAGAGTCATCACACATGGGGTGAGACCTGATGAAAGGTCTTCAAACTGAAACATTAACTCTATTTCTTTTTCTCTACATGTTACCTGACCCAGCGTGTTTAGTGTTTTATGTCAGATTTCCATCATCTGCAGTTTAAAAAAGAGTTTAAATTATTCTTGAACCCCCAACGTTGACATCATTTTCTGTTTATACGTCAGAACCTGGGCTGGGTTTTCAGCTGACTCTAAACTCCTGCCGATTCACAAGGACGTCCCTTCAATTATTTTAGTTTTAGTTTAGTTTAGAGATACAGCGCGGAAACAGGCCCTTCGGCCCACCAAGTACATGCCGACCACCAATCCCCGCTCACTAACACTATCCTATACACTAGGGACAATTTAAAATTTATACCAAGCCAATTAACCTACAAACCTGTACGTCTTTGAAATGTGGGAGGAAACCAAAGATCCCGGACAAAACTCACGCAGGTCACGTGGGGAACTTACAAACTCTGTTCAGACAGCACTCGCAGTCAGAATCTAACCTGGGTCTCTGGCGCTGTGAAAGCCCTGTCCCACGGTACGAGTTCATTCCAAGAGCTCTCCCGAGGTTAAAAAAAATCAAACACGTGAGCACGGAGAATGAACGTAACGGGTATGTCGGAGCTCGGGGACGACTCTTACCGGCTCGTAACGCGAACGGCAGGTTCTCGAGAAGAATCGCTAATGGCAGGTAAGCACGGGAAGACTCGTGAAGCTTTTTCAACATGTTGGAAAATGTCCACGAGAGCCCCGAGTACCGACGAGGGGCCATTACCGTAAATCTCCGAGTTGGAATCGGGTCAAACTCGGGAGAACTCTTGGAATGAACTCGTGCCGTGAGACAGCGCTTTTAGGCAGCAACTCTACCGCTGCGCCACCGTGCCGCCCATGGACATTCACCAGTCACTAATCATTTCACCTGCACCCTGGCCTCAGTAAAGGTTGCGCTAACAGGTTGTTGAATGTCTTTCAAGATCTTGGTCCACATTACGGTCTCCTTTACTCACAGTCTTGATCCATCTCATTAGAATATATGTTGATAACTTCCTGCATCCTCCAGTAATGTCAATGTTCTCATTGGAGTATGTTAATACTCCACATATTAAGAAGCAGGAAATTGCATACATTTGTCGACCTCAAGAGTGTTTTAGTGTCATATGTCCCAGATAGAACAATGAAACTCTTGCAGCTGCACAAGAGACTATGTAAATATAGTACACTGTAAACAATATATTAAACGAGAGAAGGAAAGTTAAATGTGTGGTTATATATACACATACTCATATATACACAAATATATATATTTGTGTATTACATGCTCGAGTTGCTCCAGAAGTTTGTATACATATAATATTTGTGTATGTATGTGTAACGGGTACGTCGGATATATATATATGTGTATATATATATATATATATACACATACACATACATACAGATAGATACATACCGGTATGTCTCACAATTTGTGTCTCAACTGTACCAAATGCAAAACCTTGGCGTCCAATTAAGATTTTTCTGAGTTAGCTATTCAGGACTGGATTGAAACAGCCATTCTGTTTTTATACATTCCCATCATCTCCTTTTAGAAAGTCTTTATTAAACTGCGTGCCTGACTCCCACTGAGCTGTGCTCAACACTTATAGTTGCTGTCAGCCGGCCAGTCACTGGGCATTGAATCCAGGCAGAACAGCTGAACTATGAATGACAACGCCACTAGATCTGAAGCTAACCATCAGTCAATCAGCAGATACTGAAAGAACAGACTGGCCGGAATGGTTTAATTCCTAATAAACAGCTGCCAACTGCAAACGAAGGAAGACGGAGAAACGAGGCTCTGTTTTCTTCATACTTCCAATATAGCCTTGTCAGGTCTGGTTTATCCTTAGGAGCAATGTACATTCAGAAATATCCAGTGACAAACTTTATTAATTCATCAGATCATTCTAAGCTTAAAACCAGTGCACTCTTTATTTTAAACCAATTCCCACACTTGATTTGATTCCAAATCCCCAGTGCAGTACAATATGCCAGTGTTGAAGTGGATTGGAGTGCATTATATCTGACTTACAGTCACTAACTTAGTGACTGTTGCTATCACGTACCGATAAAAAGAAGGTAACTGCTGATCTGTTGAAGTCTGAGTCCGAATCTGAAGATGGGTCTCGACCCGAAATGTCACAGATTCCCTATAGGTGGCGCAGTCCAGTGGGTATGGCTGCCCATCCTGCAGCTGTCTGTCTTTTCACTTCTTTCTTTTATTTTTAGTGTGTTAAAAAGTCTTTTGTTTGGTGGGGGGGCGTTTCCTGAGGGGACCAGCCAGAACCACGGTTTGGCGGCGGCTCAGCGCTGGAGCACAATCGCGGAGCGGGGTGGGCGATGCCTTGCCCGGGTCGCCGCGCTGGAGCTATGGAATGCTGAGACCGCAGGTTAACATCGCGGAGCTGCGGGACTGTGGAGCGGCCAGCTGCGGGCGGCGGCGCTGACTTTAACACCTGGTATCTCTCGGCAAGATCACCAGTGGTGGAGCTCCGTACAGCGCGGCCTGTTGGCTTCGGAAACCGCGGTCTCCAGTAAGGAAGTGGCTGTTCCAGGTGTCCCAAGCTGCTGAGAGAGTTCTCTCGACGCCGGAGCACCATCACCCGGCGAGAAGGCCTGAAACATCTGGGCACCGTAGCGCCGACTGCAGAGGCCTCAATAGGCCCGACTATGGGTGGACAAGGGGATGGGGACTGGACTTTGTGCCTTCCCTCACAGTGGGAACCATTGTGGGGGGATGTTTTTATGTTTATTGTTAAATTCTTTATTGTTGAATCTTATCTTTATTTGTGTGCTGCATGGCAAGTCAAATTTCACTACACCAATTGGTGTATGTGACAATAAATGTCCTTTGTCCTTGTCCTTGTCCTTTTCTCCAGAGATGCTGCCTGACTCGCTGAGTTACTCCAGCATGTTATGTCTAACTTCCTATCAAAATCAACGTTCAGCGCTGAAGGGAAGTAACTTTGGACAAATATCTGAAGATGCGTAGAACAGATACCTCACGCTGCCTCGGCAAGGCCAGCGGCATAATCAAGGACGTCACGCCCAGGCCACTCCCTCTTCTCCTCTCTCCCATCAGGCAAAAGGTATAGCAGTGTGAAAATACACACCATAAAATTCAGGGACAGTTTCTTCCCAGCTGTTACTGGGCAACTGAATCATCCTACCACAACCAGAGAGCAGTCCTGAGCTACTATCTACCTCTTTGGTGACCTTCACACTATCCCTCATCGGACTTTGCTGGCTTTACCTTGCGCTAAACGTTATTCCGTTATCATGTATCTATGCACTGTAAATGGCTCGATTGTAATCATGTATTGTCTGTTGACTGGATAACACCCAACAAAGCTTTACGCTGCACCCCGGTACATAAACTAAACTAAACTAAACTAAACTAAACTAAACTTCTATGTTTGACTCCCATAATTCTGACTTTTCAGTAGTTAGATGAGACTAAAGTTAGTTAATTATTATTTTTAAGATTTTATATCCATAATTGACATCTGTTTCTTTTAATTTGTGCCTTGTACAAACACATAAATTGTGAGCAGGAATAAGCCGTCGCTTGATCTACACCCATCATTTAATAAGATCATGGCCGATCTGATTGTAAACTCAGCTCTCTTGCATTGCTGCAGTAATCCTTTCACTCCTTTGCTGATCATGAATCCATCCATTGATCCCATAAAAATATTTGACTTGCTTCCACTGTCGTCTGAGGAGGAAGTCGCTCTGAGAGAATAAAATTCTAAGAATCTCTATCTTAAATGGGTGATCTTTTTTTAAAAATATCCCCCGATTTCAAATCCTGCCACAAGAGCCAACATCCTCTCCACATTCACCCTGTCAAGGTAATTTATTCAACCAAATGTCTCCAATGTTTAGTGCAGGAAGGAACTGCAAATGCTGGTTTAAACCAAAAATAGACACAAAAAGCTGGAGTAAGTCTGCGGGTCAGACAGCGTCTCTGGAGAAAATGAATGGGTGACGTTTCGGGTCAAGACCCTTCTTCAGACTTTAGTAAGGGCCTTGACCCGAAACATCCTTTTCTCCAGAGATGCTGTCTGATCCGCTGATTTACTCCAGTTTTTTGTGTCTGTCTCCAATGTTTAGATTAATTAAATAAACTTGAGGACTGATTTCCCTATTTATGGACCTCAAATGTCAGGCAGGGCAATGGGAAGAGAGGGACAGCCTGACTGACCTGGTACAGGAGACGAGTTCCAGATCGAGAACAAGTTGGAGGAGTGGTCGCTGCCTTGTGCTTGGGTTGTGGAGGCATTGTGATCACAGGGGGTTGGGGAATTGCGGGAGACTGGTGGCATCTAAGGTTGAGTATTTAACTTGGAGCATGCTGCTGCTGGGTTTCCAGCATCATGGTCCAAGGTCTATTTGGTGTTCAAATGTCCATAATCGCTGCATCCCCAGATGAATATTGAGGAAGTGGTATCCAGGCAGACTCCAATGTCCAGATCCAAGTACCACCTTGCAAAGGCACCTCAGACACAGAGAGGACCAGGAGAAAAATTAACCTCAAAAATATCCATTGACTCGGCCTCCACAGCCACCTGTGGCAATGAATTCCACAGACACACTAACCTCTGACTAAAACAAAAACTCTCCTCATCTCGTTTCTAAAGGTACATCCTTTTATACTGAGGCTATGCCCTCTTGTTCTAGACTCTCCCATTAGTAGAAACATCCTTTCCGTATCCACTCTGTCCAGGCCTTTCAGGATTCAACACCAGCACATCCTTCCTCAGATATGGAGCCTAAAGGGCCTGTCCCACCAGCATGTGACTCCATGCGGCGAGTGCGACCTAACGTGGTCACTTGAGCTGTCCGGCCTCGCGGGGCCGGTCCCACTTCGATCGCCGGAGCCGTATGGAGTTGTGCGGAGCTGGTCCCGACATCGCGCGGGGCTTCGAAAAACTGACCATTTAAAAATTTCTGCGCGGCAACAGCCTGTCAGCCCGCAGCCGCCTCGACGCATTACGCACCGCCTTGATGTCGTGCCTCCATGACCCTCTCTCTGTGTTCCTCCATGACCCTCTCTATATGTGCCTCCATGACCCTCTCTCTGTGCCTCCGTGACCCTCTCTCTGTGCCTCCATGACCCTCTCTGTGTGCCTTCGTGTCCCTCTCTGTGTGTCCCTCTCTGTCCTTGCGAACTTACCGTGGACTTCGCTCCAATTTTGCTGTAATTTTGCACCACGTCGCGCCACTCACCCGACCTCCGCACGGCCCCCGCTTCCAGTTTGGTCGCGCTCACCTATGGAGTCGCATGCTGGTGGGACAGGCCCTTAAAGCTGCTCACAATATTCCTTAATGGTTATCTCTTCGTTGAAATGATATTGCACGATGCACTTAGACCTTGCATTAAACAGTAGAATTTCTTAACCTGGGTTTACTGAAGAATATCTGAAGTAAAGAAGACCCAAAACGAGGACCTGCAAGTATGTGCTTTCAAACTTTTGTATTCTCTACCTGACAAGAGAGGGGAGAAGAGGGAATGGTCCATGATTACAATAGCTGAAGCAGTGAGAACACATAAATCCATCATTAGTTTTGTCGGGATTTCACTTGGATACATTGAGTAACGGGAACAGCAGAACCACTAAACCCGGTTGAAGGGCGTGCAGGGATACGTGCACGGATAAGCTGGCAGCGACTATAAGCTTGCACCAGCTCAGCGGATCACAGCGTAGCACTGCCAAAGGCAATGGCCAAGAATATCCTGACCTTTTAACTGGAGGAGAAAAAAGTAACAGCTAGAGGTGCAATGGACACCTAATGGGGAAATATTCATTCACTTTTATTTGGAGGTCTAAAAATAGCCAGATGAAAATTAAATACATCGGATTTAATTGCACTTGACGCAAAAGAAAAAAAAACTTGGCTCTGGACATCTCCATGGTTAGAGCAAGAAGTATTTATTTCTGGAACATATATGTGTTCGTAGAACAGAAATGAAGCAGGTGAGCCAATCGCCACAGGGATTCTGGCTCTGAAGTAACCAGGGGAAATGTCCTGACTTCGGCACTGAGGCTTATCTCTGGCTGCTGGTTCCCACGAGGATTTTCCTTGACAGATGTACTAAGACCCAGATCAGGTTCGTCACGTTAGCATTATTTATTCAACTGAGGTTCAACTTAATGATCATATTTCTACGCCATTTACAGATTGTTTCAAAATTGTGTTTTCTCCTGACTGAGTTATGAATGCAGGCTGATTACAATGCTCTGCTCGCCAGAACATGTTGACTATTGTCAGCAGGTCTGATTGGGTTTCTCACTTCCTGGGCCTGGGGCCTGGGGCCTGGGGCCTAAGGGTTAGTGCACATAGCAACCGAACTTGTCCAACTCAATGCGAAAATTACCTATTCCCTCAAGCTTGGCAATGGCAGAGATGATGGAGAAACCTGGCTGGTTATTGGTTCATGAGCCGTGGACCACAGTGGATAAGGGAGATGGAAAAATATTTGTGGGAGCACATGGGGAGCTGCAGGGAGGATTGAGATGTTAAAGGTTCGCTTGAGAAACATGGGGATTGTGGTCGGCTACTGACAGGAATGTCATAAGTATGACTGGACCAGCGACAGTTAGTGGCCAATGTAAAGAGGACCCAGAGTGAGGACCTGCAAGCTTGGCTTGGTGGAATAGGCAACATCTTAAAGTGGACTTAGCTGCAAATGGAAACAGGGAAAAGAGAAAAATACAGAGTGAGAATATAGTGTGACAGCAGTAAAGCGTTACTTACAACTGCAGAGAAAGTGCAAAGGCACAATGCGGTAGATTGTGACTACACACTTAGTTTATGAGGTCACCGCTCAGTAGTCTGAAAGAAGTTGTCCCTGAATCTGGTGGGACGTGCTTTCAAAATTTTGTTTTCTCTGCCTGACAGGAGAGGGGAGAAGAGGGAATGATCCGGATGTAAATGGTCCTTGATTACAATAGCTGCTTTGTCAAGGCAACATAAAGCATGGATGGAAGGTAGACACAACATGCTGGAGTAACTCAGCGGGACAGGCAGCATCTCTGGAGAGAAGGAATGGGTGACGTTTTAGGTCGAGACCCTTCTTCAGATTGAAGTGCTGATGGTACAGATGGGGTGAGGCTGGTTTGTGCAACGGACTGGGCTACATCTACAAATCTCCGCAATTTCTTAAAGTCTTGGGAAGAGTCAAACTAAATTGTGATGTATCCTGGTAGGATGGACAAAGTCATTGCACTGCATGGTAACACGTCAGGATCATCATCTCTCAATGTCATTCTCATGCTCCCCAGCCTAGATATCAACATCACATGCCAATATAATATAATGAAAGGGTGTGAACGTAATTACTGTTGTGTCTTTTTTTTTAATGTAAATACTGGTTCTGTTCTGTTGTTTTGCACAATCCCGCAGGCATTGCCACTTTCATTTCACTGTACATCTGGTATGTGTATGTGACAAATAAATAAAGGTGACAAACAATTTTGAGAATGTAACTGGGAAAATGGACAAGGGAGAGCCAATGGATGTAGTGTACCTGGACTTTCAGAAAGCATTTGATAAGGTCCCACATCGTAGATTAGTGGCAAAATTAGGGCACATGGTATTGGGGGTAGAGTGCTGACATGGATAGAAAATTGGTTGACAGACAGGAAACAAAGAGTAGGGATTAACGGCTCCTTTTCAGAATGGCAGGCAGTGATAGTGGGGTACCGCAAGGCTGTGTGCAGTTTTGGTCCCCTAATTTGAGGAATGACATTCTTGCTATTGAGGGAGTGCTGCACAGGTTTACAAGGTTAATTCCCGAGATGGCGGGACTCTCATATGCTGAGAGAATGGAGAGGCTAGGCATTCATGAGTTTAGATGGATGAGAGGGGATCTTATTGAAACATATAAGATTGTTCAGGGTTTGGACACAGAGGCAGGAAACATGTTCCCGACGTTGGGGGAGTCCAGAACCAGGGGCCACAGTTTAAGAATAAGGGATAAGTCATTTAGAATGGAGACAAGGAAACACTTTTTCTCACAGAGAGCTGTGAGTCTGTGGAATTCTCTGCCTCAGAGGGTGTTGGAGGCCAGTTCTCTGGATGCTTTCAAGAGAGAGGTAGATAGGGCTCTTAAAAATAGCAGAGTCAGGGGATATGGGGCGAAGACAGGAACGGGGTACTGATTGGGGATGATCAGTCAGGCCGATGATCCGACGTCAAGGAAGTGACGGTGACTGCCTTTGAATTAAAGCAGCTTGGTGGCCGATTAGGAAAAGGGGAGATGCAGCGCGACCTGGGTGTCATGGTACACCAGTCATTGAAAGTAGGCATGCAGGTGCAGCAGGCAGTGAAGAAAGCAAATGGTATGTTAGCTTTCATAGCAAAAGGATTTGAGTATAGAAGCAGGGAGGTTCTACTTCAGTTGTATAGGGTCTTGGTGAGACCACACCTGGAGTATTGCGTACAGTTCTGGTCTCCAAATCTGAGGAAGGACATTATTGCCATAGAGGGAGTGCAGAGAAGGTTCACCAGACTGATTCCTGGGATGTCAGGACTGTCTTATGAACAAAGACTGCATAGACTCGGTTTATATTCTCTAGAATTTAGGAGATTGAGAGGGGATCTTATAGAAACATACAAAATTCTTAAGGGGTTGGACAGGCTAGATGCAGGAAGATTGTTCACGATGTTGGGAAGGTCCAGGACAAGGGGTCACAGCTTAAGGATAAGGGGGAAATCCTTTAGGACCGAGATGAGAAGGACCTTTTTCACACAGAGAGTGGTGGGTCTCTGGAACTCTCTGCCACAGAGGGTAGTTGAGGCCAGTTCATTGACTATATTTAAGAGGGAGTTAGATGTGGCCCTTGTGGCTAAGGGGATCAGAGGGTATGGAGAGAAGGCAGGTACGGGATACTGAGTTGGATGATCAGCCATGATCATATTGAATGGCGGTGCAGGCTCGAAGGACCGAATGGCCTACTCCTGCACCTATTGTCTATTGTCTAGAAAGTTGACTTGACTTGGACATGGTGATGCACTGCCTGGACGGAGCAGTAGAAAGGATGGTGCAGGTAGACGTTCATATATTAGTCTAATACAGAGGTGCTCTGTGAGTGGACCTGTGCGGAAGGCTACAAGAGAAAGCCAACACATCTCTATAGTAAAATAGTTGTGACAACAGGAAGGTTGCCAGAGATCGTGCCATATGGTCATAAGTCATAAGTGGTAGGAATAGAATCAGGGCCATTCGGCCCACCAAGTCTACTCCACCATTCAATCATGGCTGATCTATCTCTCCCTCTTAACCCCATTCTCCTGCCTCTACCCCGTAACCCCTGACACCTGTACTAATCAAAAATCTATCTATCTCTGCCTTAAAATATCCACTGAGTTGGCTTCACTTCTGGAGCACTGGTTTTGGCACAGGGCTCTGTGCGACCTCTCCCTACTAGAGTGCTAGGCCTGTCCAAATCTGTTTGCAGATTCTGAATCCATCCATGATACATTGCCGGAAGACTGTTGTTGCTGCTTCCACTGCAACATAGCAATCGCCTCTAATGTTGGAATACCGCGTCAGAGTGAGGTAATACGTGATTGTTGGTAGGTGGAGTGAAGGCAGTGCGGTGGGTAAGTAATGCTTAAGGTTAATGGTGCACTTAGTGACACATGCTGTTTGTATCCGCCATCACTATTTTCATTCTGGCTGGAGGTGACGAGGCTTGCCATTATTCTCGCCTCAAAGTGATTGCGGGACTGCTGGGGCAGTGGCTGGTGGCTCTATAATGCAAAAATCCTGCGAATCCTCCAGCAAAACTCACCTCCCTTTCCTACCAGAGTGACAGTGTCTTTGCTTTTGCGTATCATGAACTGGCGGTCTCTCATTGGGAATGGGTACAGGAATATGCCGTTTGACCCGTTGAGCCTGTTCTGCCAACTAATAAAATCATGCCTGATCCTGCTTTCTTCCAGTCCAGTTTTTCACCATCTCATCATTACCAGTGATTCTCTTCCTGATTAAAATACTTCCTCTTTCAGCGTTGAATACATTAATAGATTATGTCTCTACAGCTATCGCTGCCAAGAAATGCAAGACTCACAACCTTTTGAGAGAGAAAATTTGTCTTCACCTAGTCCTCATTCCATGTTAAATGGGCACTCCTTTATTCTGAGACTACTCCCTCTGGTCCAAAACTCTTTAATGAGGAGAAACATCATCCCAGTATTTATCTTTTCAACCATCCTAATCCTTACGTGTTGCAAAAAGATCACCTCTCATTTTCTTTAATACCAATAAATACCGTCCCAACCTGTCCCATGCTAAACAATTTTCCCATACCGGGATCATCCTAGTCCTAGAGAACTGAGCTAATAGGTCTTTCCTTAAATGAGAGGTCCAAATCTGTACATAGTATTCAAAATGTGTTCTCATTAACACCTTGTATATTTATAGTAAGGCGCCCCTTCTTTTATACTCCAACCAGCTTGTAATAAAACCCAGCATTCTAGAGTTGCGACATCATGTTGCAACTGCATAAGATGTTGGTGAGACGTCATTTGGAGTATTGTGTGCAGTTCTGGCCACTGGGCTATAGGAGGGATGTGATTAAGCCAGAGAGGGTGCAGAAAAGATTCACAAAGATGCTGTCTGGTCTGGAGGACTTAAGTTATTAGAAATGACTGGAAAGACTGGGACTGTTTTCCCCAGAGTGAAGGAGGCCAAGGAGTGACTTTGTGGAGCTTTATAACATTATGTGAAGCATAGACGGTGTAGATAGTCACAGTCTTTTCCCAAGGTAGGGCTGTATAAAACCAGAAGGCACACGAGTAGGGTGAGAGGTGGGAATTTATAGGGGATCTGAGGGGCTAATTTTTCATGGAGAGGTTGATGGGTATAAGGAACACACTGCCAGAGAAAGTAGGTAAAGGGGGTACCGTTACAATATGGATCGGAAAGGTTTGGAGGGATATGGGCCAAATACGGGAAATGGGGTCAGCTGAGGTAGGCACCTTGGTTGACTGAGATGATTGGTGCTGAGGGACCCGCTTCCATGCTGTATGACTCAAAGACTCTATTACATTCATATTCATCCCCAAGTCTCTCATTAATATTTTTGTGGGAAAGATACTGCATGTATTCTTAAGAATGATTAAGACAATTTAGTTTAGTTTAGTTTAGAGATGCAACACGGAAACAGGCCCTTTGCCCCACCACGCTGACCAGTGATCCCCGCACATTAACACTTTCCTACACTCACAAGGGACAAGTTACAATTTCACCAAGCCATTTAACCTACAAACCTGGACTTCTTTGGAGTGTGGGAGGAAACCGGAGCTCCCGATGAAAACCCACACAGGTCATGGGGAGGATGTACAAACTCCGTACAGACAGCACCTGTAGTCAGGATCAAACCCTGGTCTCTCCTACTGTAAGGCAGCAACTCTACCGCTGCGCCACCGTGCCGCGAATTAAGTGAAACTTTTAATTCATCTGGATCATTTATATCCAAGAGAGAATCAGGGAATCATAAATATTAATTTCTTGGAGTTTTCAAATAATTTCTTACATTATCATCAAGGATTATTGCATTTGTGGTGAAACTGTGAGCAGAATATTGCTGATGATTTCCTCTTCAAGTGTATACCTGCAGCACGTGATTAACAATGGTGTAAACTGACATGACCCTATTCTGAATCAAATAATGTTTCAATATTCTTTGTGGAATACACCAAATTAGATAAATGTTGTTAAAGTTATAGTCTTGACTTAAATATCTTTGTGATGCAAAGGGAAATCTGAACATATATTCTTCTCAAGGAGTTGCCTTTTCATCACCACGTCTTGAGAGACAAAGGAGGGAGAGCATGAAGCAGAACAAGTTCTGTGTAATCTATCAGTGGGAATGGACTGTGGTTTAAAGGGATGTTCTTGTGCTAATTATATTGATTAGTACGGGTGTCAGGGGTTATGGGAAGAAGGCAGGAGAATGGGGTTGAGAGGGAAAGATAGATCAGTCATGATTGAATGGCGGAGTCGACTTGATGGGCCGAATAGCCTAATTCTGCTCCTAGAACATGAATTTATATACAGAAAAGAATGGAATAGGGCAGAATATTCCTAGAACCTCTTCCGATTGACTTTGTGATTGTGAAGTGTGATTGAATCTGTTTATTAAATTAATTCATGAATGGTTTTAACTCTTAGATGCATTACCATTACATTGCTTGGCGTTGTAGCATTAAGGGCCTGTCCCACTTTCACGACCTAATTCACGACCTCTGCCGAGTTTGATACTCGTAGCATGGTCATCACAAGGTTGTAGGAGGTCGTAGGAGGCCGTAGGTAGGTTGTAGCAGGCCGTGATGCTAGTCGTAGGTACTCGTGGCATTAAGTAGGAAGTTTGTACGTTCTCCCCATGACCAGCGTGTGTTTTCTCAGAGATCTTCGGCTTCCTCACACACTCCAAAGACGTGCAGGTTTGGAGGTTAATTGGCTTGGTAAATGGAAAAATTGTCCCTAGTGGGTGTAGGATGTGTTAATGTGCGGGGATCATGGTCGGCACGGACCCAGTGGGCCAAAGGGCCTGTTTCCGCTCTGTATCTCAAAACTAAACTAAACTAAATAAAGCTCCAGACTCATTAATATCATGAAATCCAACTAGCAGCGGAGGAAATTATGTAAATAGAACCAGCATGAGAAACGTAGCCAAGCAGGAAGGTAGCATTGACTACCACAGGAGGCCTCGGGCAAAAACAAATAATAATTTCAAAATTCTTTTTGGTCTCAAACTTAATATTAGAAATACATCCAGTTTGGGGGAGCTGGAAGTCACTGGCAAGGCCAACATTCATTTCCCAATATTAGTTGCTTTTGAGCAGTTTGCTTGTGAGCTCCTTTCCTGAATTACTGCCAGACTCCCGGCGAAGGTGCTCCCACATTACTCTTGCAGAGAGAGTTCCAGGATTTAGACCCAATTATCATTAAGAAATGTGATATTTTTACCACAGGATGGTGTGGAATATGAAACGGGCAAGTGGTTGTGTAGCATTTTCTAACATTCACATATTGAGCAATGATAGTGAGCCAAAAAAAAGATGTAGATAGAAAAGAGGGCAAATGAGTGTTCAGTAATTATTTGGTGTTCACCAGGGATACTGCCAACCAAGCTGAAGGAGCAGGTTAATTGGAGCATCTGCATACACTTTACACCAAGGAGCACCTGCACCTTGATGTGCATGTTGAATAAAGAAAACAAACAACTCCTTGCAACTGCCCTAGATACCCGACAAGATTTATATGAGTAGGAAGAGAGCAGGGGCTGCATATTTCTGTTAAAATTACATTCAGCACTGTTGCTGCAGCTGCAGCTGCAAGACCACCCCATTTTATTATCCACGTTCTTCTTGCAAATTACTGATTTCTGCAGAGCTGGCCGCTGGCAACCAATAATGACAATCTTGCCAACACTGCATGTTGACGTTTCACATGCTTCACTATACTTAGCTATTTATGAGACAGTCCGTCTTTGGCAAGTGCCCGTCCTCTTTTACACGAAACGGCACTTGGCTTTTCCTTCCTTTGAGGTGAATGTGACAAATGTAGAAACAAATGTTAGGCTCAGACTGCTCATTCTTTTCTGAACAGAATACAAGACAAATCGCATCAGTAATCTGCCAATGGCAGTGAGCCTTGGCGTAAATAGCAGTTCGCTGACTCCCCTCGATGCAACTGATTTGGCCAATATAAATATGGGATGAAAATTTATTTTTGGAACCTGAAGCTTTTCAGGCCTGTGGAAAAGTTTTAATGACAACTTGCTTCTCTACTAATTCAAAAGGACTATTTTTACTCTTTTTCCATTTAAAACCTACTCCGCATCAATGTCTAATCTGAGCCTTGATATAAGGCCCAAGAAACATGGGGATGCAGAAATGTTATTATATTAGAGTGTAACAATATCCATGTTATGCTAGTTAATGGTTCTATTTGTGGACCTGCATTCAATATTTAATTATGTTATTTGTCTTCAAATTGATCATCTTACATCGCCATATCATAGGTAGCTACTAATGAGGAAAGCGATTTAATCCATCAGGATTAAAGATGTACATTTCTCCAGCATGTTATAAAAATCTCTATTGACCAACCATTCTTTATGTTCACTGCTATTTTGAAGTGTTCCTTAAACAATTATAGATTTATCTTTCACCTTTTTAACTGAAGACTTTCTTCACTCTTCTCCTGATATAAACTGTAATGATCGAGATAAATCTTACCTATGCCTATATATTTCCATAATGTTATCTTTTGGCTGGTTTTGTTCACAGTTCAAGAGCTCCTTTAGCTCTAGTTCTTTCTCTTCCTTGAGCCCGGCATTATGGATCAACGGAATAGACTGCACCATCTCTATGGTTTTGAATGCTTCCTTTTGAATATCCTGGTGATGACAACTGAACATAATCAAGCTGAAGATAGACACAAAACGCTGGAGTAACTCAACGGGGCAGGCAGCATCTCTGGAGAGAAGGGATGGGATTCCAGAGATGCTGCCTGATCAGCTGAGTTACTCCAGCATTTTGTGTCTATCTTCGGTGTAAACCAGCATCTACAGTTCCTTCCTACACATAATCAGGCAGAAGTTTGATCAAGGCTCTATTCAGTTTTCACATGACATCTACCTACATGTGCTTAATGGACCTAGTAATGTAATTAATCATTCTGCTTGTGTTACTCTACACGTATTCAGTATGTCATGTGCCAACACTATGATCACATACAGATGTACTTCCATTTCAGATCTGCTCTTTCTGGTTCATGGTTCTGGTTTCTTGCACACCCATGGTTTATGGTAGTTATTATTTTCTCCAACCAATGTGTAACGTCTAATTTAATCTACTGTACGTCTAGCTTTCCTATTTGCAGATTTTATCTAGCTCTCTTTATAAGTCTTTGGCTATCTCTAACACCTTTTATAATTTGACCAGTTTGAGCATGGTGTCTGAATCCAAATGATTAATGCAGGTTATGAACAGTTGGTAGGAAGGAACTGTAGATGCTGGTTTACACCAAAGATAGACACAGAATGCCGGAGTAACTCAGCAGGACAGGCAGCATCCCTGGAGAGAAGGAATGGGTGATGTTTCGGGTTGAGGCCCTTCCGGTCTGAAGAAGGGTCTCGACCCGAAATGTCACCCATTCCTTCTATCCAGAGTTACTCCAGGATTTTGTGTCTATCTTAGGAACAGTTGGGTTTGGCGGTAATCCTTAGAAAACTCCATCTTGACCATATTGGCACAAATGGGAATCAAAACATACAAGGGTTGTGTCTCAACATAGACTAAAGGCATATAATATATTGATTAATGGAGCAGATTGATTCCTGGGATGTCAGGACTTTCATATGAGGAAAGACTGGATAAACTTGGCTTGTACTCGTTAAAAGTTAGAAGACTGATGGGGGATCTAATAGAAACTTACAAAATTCCTAAGGGGTTGGATAGGTTAGATGCAGGAAGATTGTTCCCGATGTTGGGGAGGTCTAGAACAAGGGGTCACAGTCTAAGGATAAGGGGGAATTCCTTTAGGACCGAGATGAGGAAAACATTTTTCACACAGAGAGTGGTGAGTCTGTGGAATTCTCTGCCACAGAAGGTCGTTGAGGCCAGTTCATTTGCTATATTCAAGAGGGAGTTAGATGTGGCCCTTGTGGCTAAAAGGATCAGAGGGTATGGAGAGAAGGCAGGTACAGGATACTGAGTTGGATGATCAGCCATGAGCATATTGAATGGCGGTGCAGGCTCGAAGGGCCGAATGACCTACTCCAGAACCTATTTTCTATGTTTCTATTTGAAGGCATCTGTAATTCACTTCTTCTATTTCTTATATTATTGTGCTCCTGTTTTTGATATCAGTAACAATCTCCCATGAGAAACTTACCAATGGCCATTTGGAAATCAACCCACACCATGTTATATAGTTTTCTACTCCAACTTGGGATATCAAACTTTTCATAAAATTAAACAACGTGGTAAGACTGTTTTCGAACTACATTCATACTTTTTACTGAATCGTGTTTCAGCAGGTTTGCTCCTAATCATTGATCCTATTATTTTCCCAGATATCGCTCTTGGTTTCTGTTAATCCAATAGTTTTGTTTCTTTCTTTACTGTGGACATAAACCTGTTTCCAATGTTGTGGTACTTCTAAACATCGATGAAGATGAGTTTTTGACATTTTTCAGCCCAGTCACTCCCTATGCACTGGAATAGATGCTGCCCTTCCCCACAGACAATTTTCTTTTTTCCAAAAATGAAACTCTGCTGAAGGGTCTTTACCCTGAAACAATAACTATGTATCTCTTCCCATTGAGGTATCCTGACCTGACAGCATTTGCAGTCATTCTACATCCAGCACTGAAGCCTGGCACTTATGGAATTCACTCATCGGTAATTTGGGACGTATCAGCTTGAGGGATTTCTGTACTGATGCATCACCCCCTGCCCTACACCTGTATCCACCTATCACTTGCCCGACTTTGCCTCCCCCGCTCTTTTTTCCAAATTTCCTTCCTCTGCTCCAACAGTCTGAAGAAGGGTCCCGACCCAAAAGGTCGTTGCTCCCTTCCCTCCACATGCTAAGGTTCACTTCTTAATAAACAGACAACTCACAAAAACATTTGTTAGACCAACTCAAGCTTTACAGATCATCGGCCGGGGAGTGACGGGGATACACCAGTCAAGTAAGCAACACAGACACTTGACTTCCCCCGTGCCACCACTGCAATAAACAAAGTGTTGCATGGTGTTTTATACTGTGTGTGTGTCACTTGGTCACATTCCAAAGAAGTTAGTCATGGTCAGGTATACAGTCAATACTCATTACCACAGGATGCATCTGAGCTTGTCTACTGTCAATTAGTAGACGCATTTCAAAGACATCTTATCAGTTGGTACTTTCAAGACAAGACATCGCAAAGGCATTGGTCATTGTCTCAACATACATCCCTGAGACAAGTCTGGCCTTCTCTCTCTCATCAATTGGTAGACACATTTCAACAGCACCGGTCATTGTCTCAATACACAGCAACCTGATGCAAGCCCGGGCTTGTCTCTCTCTCTTATCAATCCACTGGTACAGGCCCGCTTGAGACAAAATCTAAGCTACAACCTAGTCCAGTATTCCACTATGTAGTTTTTATCCATTTTAAAGCAGGCACGGAAATCGCTATCAAAACATGGGGGGTCCGGGGGGGGGGGGATACAATTTCTTGGCGGCCGCGCACGCATGCGCACACTCACATACACACGCAGGGCTTCGGAGGCTTCAGCCATGGGCCCAGTGGAGACCCAATGTCAAACTAAACTTAAGCAAGAGAGGTGGCGGAGCGAGCACTCGGTGCTGGTGCTCGGCCTGTTCAACAGCAAGGGTGAGATCAACTTAAGACAAGGCACTAGTGGGAAGAAAAATACTCCGTACAGACAGCGCCCGAAGTCAGGATCTAAACCCGTGTCCCTGACGCTGTGAGGCAGCAGCAACGCGCGGGCCGAGTGGCCTCTCTCTCTCTCTGTACCTGCCAGCAGCGGCGGTGACCCGGGCCTGGTTCCCTCTGCTCATCGGGCGCCAACTCCACGCTGCATCGAATCACCCCCGAGTCAAGCGGCGTGCTGGGCTGGAGGGAAGAGCGAGATGCATGCGAGGCTTTGGCCGTGGGTATGAATCGGCCCATTCACGGGGTCTTTCATCGGCCGGCTGAGGCTTCACCATCGGGAGCCTTGATTGTCTCGATGCGGCAGTTTGATTTTACGCCTCGACGGGCGCTGAAAGCCCCCACGAATGGGCCGATTTAGCCCTTAGAAAGCGGCTGATGAAGTCCGGATGACAAAACATGGGGGGGATTGTCACCCACCTCTCAAAGAATGGGGGGGATCGCCCCTGTACTCCCCAGGATTTCCACCCCTGTTTTAAAGTATTTAACCTTTTCACACAGATGCTGCCTGGCCCTTTGATTTTTGATATGTCTTCATGGTTAGATGATAAGAACAAAGTCCAAGAGACTATAATAATAATTGGATGTGTTTCTATGCTGCAAATTCTGAGTCATTCTATGTATTTTAGATCAAATCTATAGACAACAGACTGGGGTGGATTTCCATCCATTCACAATGCTTATCATGTTCTAGGTTAAATATTACCAATCTCTGCTGTTGCTTGGAAGATTGCAAATGATGCAATAAATTAATAGGCTCCCTATCTTTCATTGCATTAACCTTCACAGATAGGATTAAAGTTTCCTCTTCCCTGTTGGCTTTAAAGGGGAAAATTGAATTCATTATATCTGCCATTTCTTTTTACACTCAGTCATTGGTTAAATATTAGATTACCTTATCATCATTCTGGTCCTAAACTTGCTCTGCAAACAACTGGTGCATGTATCGGCAGCGAACCGTGACTATTCTACCCCGTGAAACCGCAGGAGAATCCCAAACTGTTTCCTGCAACAATAAAAATTTGAAAATGATTCAAACTTTGACATGAAATCCCCAGTCACATTGGTGAAAATCCTGCTGGCTGGAGTCAACAGTTGCATAGGAATTGACAACAGACATTGAAACTCCAGCAGGACTTAGGCTTCTGTGCACGTGCTGTTAAATGTGCTGCAGCTCAGAACTAACTGACAGGCAAGTGTTGGTGTATCTGTCACCATGCTCTGTCACACAAGGTCAGACCTAACACAGGACATGTGATCACATTGATTTTTGTGCATATTCTAGGCTTCTCGATTTCGAGGCAAAGAGGAAGGTAGGTGCTTTGTTGAATGATTTTACTGTCACGTAATGTTTTCGATTATTAACGTTTGTTTTTGTGTGCTTTTAATTAACTTTGCGTTTTTGTTAAAAATTATCAAGTACTTAAAAAAATATATAACACATTAAACGTTAGAGGCATTCCATGACTGTTAAAACGCCTCAGTAGTTTGACATAAGGCAAAAACATATGGCAGCGTTGCATTCTGTGAAAGCCTGCAAGGTCGATCTGGATATTGGCTTCTCTGTGCCATGTCACCTCTGGCCTATACGCTGTTGAGACCGTTTCTGCCTGATTCTAGGGTGCGCAGGTCCTACAGTATCAACTCAAGTGTGTGGAGATCCTGCAGCATCAGCCCTTTAGATCGGCACGAGTTAGTGAGGTAAGTACAGAGATCCCAGGTGAACTGTTGGATGCTAGGCCAGGACCAGTATAACTGCGCCAGTATGACAACTTGGTCAGGATCCCAGTCCATTATTTCCATAATCTCACACATCCAATTCTCTTCCAAAACTAAATGTTGTCTGCTGGATGAAAGCAATGGAAAGTGTGGTACAGATTTGCGGAAAGTCATGTCATTTTCAGTGGGGAAGATTTATAATTGCATTGCTGTAGTGCATTGAAAACTTCATCATCTCCATGTTGTTGTTTTTACAGAAGGGCGGAAAGCTAGATTCACAGATTTCTGCCGGGTAATTATAGATTTCTTGTTGTTGCCCTTCCTGTGGCAAGTCTGCTAAATTTAAAGCTGTGCATCAAGCTATAAACATATGATGAAATAACACATCATCGGAGAAAAGCAGCAAGATGTACTTTGGTTCAAGTGGACTTGAGCACTTTCTGTCACTGTAAGCAATCGCTCAGCAGAGCACAGTATGTCTTCTATTTTAATCTGCAGTGGCTTTACACAAAAAGAAACATGATATTCCTGCATTAAATTACTGAAACCATATATGGTAAGAAAACACCTGTCTTGCTCTAACCTTGGTTAAACACAACAATCCACTAAGCACACTTAAGCAAAATTGTTGTTATTCAAAGTAAAACATATGGAGCACTGTGTACAGATCTGGTCTCCCAGCCATAGAAAGGATGTCATTGAGCTGGAAAGGGTGCAGAGGAGATCGATGAAGATGTTACTGGATTTGAGGGTTTTGAGATATGGAAAGGCTGGGCCTTTATACACTCAACTGTAGGAGGCTGAGGGAGGACATCGTAGAGGTTTGTGAAATCATGGGGTGGCATAGATAAGGTGAAAAGCCACAATCGTTTCCTCAGGGTGGTGAGTTTAAAACTAGTGAGAATAGATTTAAAATGTATCTGAAGGGCAATGTATACAGAAAGAGGGTGGTGTAAATATGGAACGAGCTACCAGACGAAGCGGCAGAGATGGGTACAGGAACTTGGACAGCTAGATGGAAAGGAAAGGTTTGGAGGGATAAGAGGCCAGGTACGGGCAAGTGGGACTGGCTCGATGAAGCAGCTTGGTTGACATGCATAAGTTGGGTTATATAGTCCTATGACTTGATGACTCCAAAGATAGATTCATACTCTGGATCTTCTGCAACATTGTTCATAGGTAATCTTCGCCTGAACATGTTTGCGGTGTTTAAATCCAAATGTGGGCTTGTACTTAAGACCGCTGTGCTGACTGGGTAATTTCCTTTATTGTAACCATTTGGAAATAGTTGATGTCAACAAAGGACAGTTGCAAATGCTTCTAAATTTCAGGCTCCAAAATGTGCATGTCACCTTGAATCGAAATTCCATCCAAAATGATGTGTAGCAATGGAATTGATAATGTGCCAGATCCAAGCAGAATGTATATGGGCCATAAAGTCTCATGCGTCTTGAGGTTGGTGTAATGAAAGGTTGTGCCACATCTTTCTCAGATTCCTTCGCGCATTTGTATAAATAACATAGTGGGCCATTTATTTCAGCGACTCTGCTGGCTCACAGAGATTTGTTCTCAGTCCCATTTGCCCATTTTTCTCACCAACCCATATGCATTTGGAATGTGGAAGGAAACTGAAGTGGCAGCAGGAATCCGTGCAGTTACAGAGGGAACATGTAAATTCTACGCAGGCGCCATCTGAAGTTGGTGTTGAACCTGGCTATCTGGAACTCTGGTGCACTGGCATTCATTGGTGCAACATAGTTCCCCATTCTTTGCCCCCTATAAATGGCCTTGAATGGCAAGAGGCCTGCACCACTGATGGGCAAGTGATACTCACTACTGTTGGGTGAGTATTCACTGCCTCAATGTTGGGCAACTGTTCACTGTTTCACTGTTTACCAGCTGTTCACTGCTCCACTGTTGGGCAATTGTTCCCCAATGCCATTTGGTTTGGTGAGGCAAAGGCGCATGTCTGCTGGTGAGAATAAAGCCTATTCTGCTCTTGAGCAGGAAACCTGCCTCACTAATGAACAAGAGGCCTTTCTCAGTTGTGGCATAGCCCGTTAGAGATAAGAGTTCATCTTACCGGTTGCAGTGGTGGACAGGAACAGCCTGTTTGAGGTGCATCTTATTCAGCTGGAAGGTACACAGCTCACCCACAGAGAGACAAGGGAAAGGAAGTCTTTGTTTGTAGTTCCACCAGGATTACTGGTCTGCTCAGGTATAACATTAAAATCCAAACTGATCCTATATTGACCCTTAAACCTTTTTTCCTAAATCTAATCCAAGTTGGAGACATTAGGTTCAGGTATGGAAGATTGAGAAGGATCAAACATGGGCAAGTGTGACTAGCTATGATGGCACTTGGTTGGCATTGGCAAGTTGGGCCAAAGGGCCTGTGTCTGTGCAGTATGAATGTTTAGCACTTTGGTTTTAATGGTGAATTATCACATCCAAACACTGCTGGTGAATCCGACTTGACACCCATGTTTAGTTTAGCTTAGTTTAGAGTTACAGCGTGGAAACAGGCCCTTCAGCGTTAGGATGCGGGGGTGGGTGGGTGGTAGGGGGGGGGGGGGGGGGGGGAAGGTGGAGTTTCACGGGCTCCCTCACTGTCTACAACTGGCAGTAACCAATGCATTGAAATAAGATCTGAGCACAGCGGAATGTTGCTACCAAAGCAAACATTAGCAACTGAACACTACCTGTTGCCATGCAAAATATTTACATTTATATTCATTTTCACTTAACATTAGCAGACGTATAACTGCAGGTTCATGAAATAATGTTGTCACTGCTTTCATTAGCTGTCTTTCATCTGCTGATTACAGAAGCAAGATGGTACAGACCTTTCTTTGTGTTCTCCCCACCCAGTTCTCCCTATCCTAAACCTTATTTAATTTATAATCTTTACTGGTTCTAATGAAAGGTCATTGAGATGCTAACTCCCATTTCCTTTCCTCAGATGCTGCCTGATCTGCTGATATTCCCCAGATTTCCTATTCATTTTATATTTCCACTCCTAATGCTATTTTGTTTTTGGGTTTGTTCTTAGTTTTTGAACATAGTGCATTTACAATTTTGCAACGCCATGGGAGATACTGAAGAGGAATTAGGTACATTTTTGAATGATCAGGGAAATTAGCATTTTGGGAAATGGACACAAATAAGATGAGACACAAATAAGCTGGAGTAACTCAGCGGGACAGGCAGCATCTTTGGATAAAAGAAATGGGTGGCGTTTTGGGTCGAGATCCTTCTTCAGAATGTCAAAACGTCACCCATTCCTTCTTGCCTGTCCCGCTGAATGACTTCAGCAATTTGTGCCTATCTTCGGTGTAAACCAGCATGTGCAGTTCCTTCCTACACAAATGAGATGAGAACTGGAGCAGATCAGTTATGGTGGGATAGGTTTGAGAGGCCGAGTGGTCCACTTCCGATCTTATTTTCTTATGTTCTCAAATTATACTATAGCCAAGTGACTTGCGAGGCCATTTCACAAAGTAGGTAAAAGTCAATCATCTTATGCTGGGTCTGGGGTTACACAGAGGCCAGACTGGGTAAAAATAGCACATTTCCTTTCCTGAAAGACATTGGACAGTTTATGATTCTACTCTGATGGAAAATGCAGTGAAATATGTAAATTACCTGATCATTCATAGTATTTTTTATTTCCAGAGCTTTATGTGTCCAGAGGTTTTCTATTTTAGTTGAAAGGAAATGGCTTTTTTCTCAAGAGATCAAAGCGAATGTAATGTTAGCCCTTTCCTTACAAAGAATATGAATTATGAACAGCAAATAAAGAATGACTTTGGCCAATGAACCGTGATTCTGCTCTGACAACTAACAATCATGATAATCATATGAACTGAATGCAAATCTTTTTACCTCACCGCCTAACATGTCTTCTATGTTTAAAAAAATACTTTTTTTTTAATTTTATTGAATAATTTTATATACATAAAGATATATACATAATTGTTCATTAAATTCTAGACACTCTCTGATACAATTCAAAGTTTTACATAGATTGCATTTTTCAAAATCTAAATTACATAGAATGTTTTCTAATGTATCTCCTATATGTGACAAATGCCAATACCCAGAAGCTAATTTAACACATTCTTTTACAACTTGTATAAAAATTACGAATTTTTGGTTGGAAATATTTAAGGTAATCTCGAATGTTGTAAATAAGAATCTAGCTCCAGACTCAAAATTAATAATATTGGGAATATTAGAAAGGGATCAATTACTCACGACAGCACAAAGAACTTTCATAGATTATAGTTTAATAATTGGTAAAAAATTAATTTTACAATTTTGGAAAGGCCCCATACCCCCTACAATCAAATTGTGGATTTCAGGAATGGCTGAGACTTTACACTTGGAAAGAATAAGACTTGCACTTTTAGGCAAGTTAGACCAATTTAATCTGATTTGGTCTCCATTCCTTGAATATCTTAAGGGACCAATATGACTCGGTTTGTGGACCTGATCGAGACCTGAACGAAGGATTGAACGAAGAATAATACATTATTGATCACGGATATATTATTATATAAATACTGTTTGTAGAATATACCACTGTTATTTTATTTACTTTTCTCTTTTGGTTATTTTATAACTATTTTTATGTTATCCATTCTTCACATTTTCCTACTTTTCACAAAAAAAAACTACAATAAAATGTTTAGAAGTATATATAAGAAAATATGGTAATTATTACCTATCTCTTTATCAAGAACGTTGTTTTTATATGTACTTATATTTGTACTTACATCTGTACTTATACTTCTAATAAAAATTATTCAATAAAAAAAATACTTAAATATGATAGTTTTACATTAGTAAATGGGCCAACCTGGCATAAAAAATTAATGTATCCAACAGAGCTAATCATCCTCAGGGATATTGACTAATTAAGGTAATGCCCGATCATAGCATATAAAGATAATTAGCAGCTCAATTATTGTTTCTTTTTAAAAAAGCACACTTGCCATCAGGCACGTGAGATCAAGCGTTGCAAACTTGCCTTCTGTGTTAATTAATTATCTATTGCTATGATAATTGAGTCTGAAGAACCTTTAGGTTACCTTTGTAAAATTTCAGCCACCAGTCAATGCACTGCTATCAAGTACATTGCATATTACCAATACAATTAACATAATTAAGTGCAGTTTCCACCATAGCGTGCTCCCTGGTCGCTAAAGAACATAGTGTTTGTGCATTTGGCTACTAAGAGTGGAATATTTTCCACTGGCTTACCAGGGACAATATATGATGCAGTGAATGTAACTTGCAAAACAAGTTTGAAAGCCTGGGGTAATAAAATCACAGAAGTATAGGAAAGAGCGTTTGCGTAATTTCCAAGGAGGGAGACATCAAGGTTCCTCTATTTTCCTCCCTACTGATGCCTCAGATGGATTCCTGTTGGTGAATTTGAATGTGCAGTTGGGGACTGGACATATACTGCACCTCTGCAAGCCACATCTTTTTCTCCCTTCTAAGATGTTGTCCTGGAAGCATACGTGACCAACTCATTTTGGTGTTTATATAATTTAGGAGGAAATGACAAGTATAAAACTGCAATATAAAACTGTAACATTTTAGTGGTGGTGGATTGTAGTTATTCATCACCTGTATAACTACGCTGGAACATGGGGATTGAAAATGGCCTCATGGATTGGTTTCCTTAGGTTAGCTGGCAGATATATAAGGGTAGAGCTGAGATTTCCTTCTGTTACATGAAAGATATTTACTTAAAGCTTTCCCAGTAGATTCGGACATCTCCTTTTAACAGAGTAGGAAAGTGCAGTGGTTTCACATCTGGCGGTTCAATAATGTATTAGATAGTTATGCTCATTCTGTTTGCACCATCAGATGAGATGTTATGACCATTTGCAATCATCACTGGGCCTGAGCAAAGGATGAAACATGACAAATATGCTGCATTTTGTCGTGCATTTGTTCAAACACCAACAACCAGCGAGTATTAGTGAGGTGGGGACCTGCCTTTCCAAATAACTCGAGTGTCAGACACGAAATGCTGGAGTAACTCAGCAGGACAGGCAACAACTGTTTCGTGTCTCGATCTGAAACGTCACCCATTCCTTCTCTCCAGAGATACTGCCTGTCCCGCTGAGGTACTCCAGCATTTTATGTCTATCTTCGGTATAAACCAGCATCTGAGGTTCCTTCCTATATTAAGATCATCTCTCTAAAGATCCTCTGATGGTTTGAAACACCACTACATCACAAATGTCTCTGCCTTTAAAACATCAATCTGTGCTTGAATTAGGCACAATTCCAAAATTCCAGCATTTGCTGTTCCTCGTGTCTCCAAACCAACAGACAGGTTTGGACAGTAATATGGGTGAAAATTACGTGGGAAATTATTATTTTATTGAAGGGAGCTTCCATATAGGACTACAAACAACTGTAATTGCATCTATCTGACAAGGAAGTACATGCCTGGACAATCACTTTATCTGTTGTAACTAGTTAGATATTTTTATTGCAAACTTATCAGTGTGAACAGCCTTGATGTTTTTATATGTCACGATTGGAATGCAAATGTTTCCATAGCCTCTGAGTTGTTATTGTTCAGCCTGTAAGGCAGTTCTCAAATTCCACCTTTTAAATATTATTTAGGCATTATTTAGGAATTTCAGATCTGGCAATGAATAAAGTAAGCCAACTAGAAAATTAGTTGATTTAATCTCCTGTGATACATCAGGAAACACTGCACAGAACTAACTGGCTTAGAGAAGAAAAAAAGTCAAACAGGAAAATGTGAATCATTTTAAATGCACCCTAATAGCATGCTACATTTCATAGCAAAGAGCAATGGAATATTGCCATGGCAACAAGACAATATCATGGGTCTCGCAAGACACTTCAGGTGCATTGGAAATGGGGAAATATTTCACAATGAACAATTGATCATCTCATATTGTGAGGAGCAATAATATAATTACACCAAGGAGACTTACTCAGGTTAAAGTGTTCGGCAGTTCTGTGATGTGTGGTGAATCGTGGATTATAAAGGAATCTTCCAATAGTTCCATTTTGTATTCTTGAAATTTACGTACTCTGTACGTCGCATATTAATTAACTCCCACAAAATGAATCCTATGATATTGTACTAATCATAATCTCACTAGATGAATCTTGCAGGGATTGAGGAGAATGGCGTTTTCTTTTACATTGATGAAAACAATGAAAAGTGATTCCTCAATATCTGTTTATCTTAATATTTTGATTGCTGTCTTTAGATTATACATAGAGTCATAGAGTTTAACAACATAGAAATAGACGGTTCAGCTCAACGTGCCCACACCGGCCAACTTGTCCCATCTGCACTAGTCCCACCTACCTGCTTTTGGTCCATATCCCTCTAAACCTGTCCTATCCATGTACCTGCACATGTACTAGCTAATCCAAACAATAATCTTTACATCTCTCAAAAGGGCTTTACTTCATGAGTAACCTTCTGATGACTATCTCTGTCAACTACTGTTATTATTTTAATTTCCTCGCTGTTGATGTTTGTTTCATAATAATGCTAGTTTGTCACTGCGACTTTAGTTAACACAAATAATGATGACAAACCTATGGACAAGATCAGTCAAGAGAACATTTATTTTAATGCTGCATGTTTGCCTTAGGGTTATTTTATCACTGAGCTCAATGCAAAGTTTGTTGGGAGGGTTATCTTGCTTCAGAGTTTAAAATTGTAAATATTTACTGAATGTGCCAGGTTTGATAAAAGTAGCATGCAGTTTGAGAGTCATGTGCAAAAATGGAGAGCACTTGGAGAAACTCAATGGGTCAGGCGGCATCTGAAGAAGGGTCTCGACCCGAAACCTCACCCATTCCTTCTCTCCAGAGATGCTGCCTGTCCCCCTGAGTTACTCCAGCATTTTGTGTCTATCTGTAGAGGGAACTGGACAGTTGATGTTTCTGGTCAAGACATTTAATCTTGATTGAGAATTAACTACTTCAGGGCCTGTCCTACAAGCATGCAACTCCATGCCATGAGCGCGACCTAACGTGGTCGCTTGAGCCGTCTGGTGTCGCGGGGCCGGTCCCACTTCGATCGCCGGAGCCGTGCGGAATTGTGCGGAGCTCGTCCCAACATCGCGCGGGGCTCCGAAAAACTGTCTATGTTCAAAAATTCCGCGCGGCAACGGCTTGTCGGCTCGCAGTCGCCTCGACGCATTACACACTGCCTCGACATCGTGCCTCTGTGAACCTATCTGTAGGTGCCTCCGTGACCCTCTATGTGTGTGGCTCCGTGGCCCTCTGTGTGTGTGCCTCTGTGCCCCTCTCTGTGTGCCCCTCTCTGTCCTGGCGAACTTACCTTAAGACTTCGCTCCAAGTTCGCCTCACTTTGCGTCGCATTGCGCCACTCACCCGACCTTCGCGCGGCCCCACTGCCGGTTTGGTCGCGCTTGCCGCATGCAGGCGCATGCTGGTGGAAACGGCCCTGTACAGGGGATCACCCGACCTCCGTGCGGCCCCCGCTTCTAGTTTGATCGGCTCATCGCATGGAGTCGGATGCTGGTAGGACAGGCCCTTTACAGTATTTCAATTTAAATACCCTTAGGCTCACAAACCACACAAGACAAATCATAAACAATGTCCCCTTCTTCTTGAGTAGCCATTCAGTATTGGCTGTGACTCGTTTGCTATTGTGAGGAGTGAAATGGGGAGTGAATAGTGAATGTGGAGAGGATGTTTCCACTAGTGGGAGAGTCTAGGGCCAGAGACCATAGTCTCAGAATAAAACGATGTACCTTTAGAAAGGAGATGATGAGGAATTTATTTAGTCGGAGGGTGTGAATCCATGGAATTTATTGCCACATGAAGGCTGTGGAGGCCAAGTCAATGGATATTTTTAAGACAGAGATTGACATATTCTTGATTTGTAAAGGGGTCAGGGGTTATTGGACAAAGGCAAGAGAATGGGGTTGAGAGGGAGAGATAGATCAGCCGTAATCGAATGGCAGAGCAGACTTGAAGGGCCGAATGGCCTAATTCTGTCACTCGAATTTATGAACTTTTGAGTGGAAGGTACCTGTGCTTGAATTCTTTTACCGTGAAAACGGTGTTTGAATTACAGCTGCTGCTTTAGTTATGTAGAAAACATTACCTCTGCTGCCTAACAAGTAGAAGGCAAAAATGCATTTAATTGATTTAATTTATGTTTTTATTTCAGGATTTTTAATTTAGAATAAATTCCTCTGAACATATAGGGAACATGTATCCTTCATGGCCAAGTCAGGAAATTTTCATCAATGCAAATTCTTGACAATGTTATGAGCTGTTATTAAAAATAACATGGCAATTCATCCTAATTATCATCACCGCTACGGGGCTTTTCATCCTGGGGATTGAAGTTACTGGATCAAAATAGCAAAATGTCAAATATTATCAGTCTTACTTGAAAGAAAATTAAATTAAAACTTAATCCTGGACAATCACAAATTACATTTGTGTGTTTCAAAGATTCCAGGTTAATTCCCCTTCAAATTATCAAAAATGACTAGTTTTGTCTAATATTAAACATCACTAAAAACCCCGTTGGTGGTGCAGCGGTAGAGTTGCTGCTTTACAACACTTGCAGCGCCAGAGACCCAGGTTCGATCCCGACTACAGGTGCTGTCTGTATGGAGTTTGTACGTTTTCCCCGTGACCGTATGGGTTTTCTCTGTGATCTTCGGTTTCCTCCCACACTCCAAAGACGTACAGGTTTGTAGGTCAATTGGCTTTGTATAAAAATGTAAATTGTCCCGAGTGTAGTGCGTGTAGGATAGTGTTCGTGTGCGGGGATTGCTGGTCGGCGTGGTCTCGGTGGGCCGAAGGGCCTGTTTCCATACTAAACTAAACGTCGACAAAAGAACCTGGACAAAAGAATGTCATAAGGCCATGAGTGGTAGGAGCAGAATCAGGCCATTTGGCCCATCACATCCACTCCACCTTCCAATCGTGGCTGATCGTGGCGAAATAATGGCGGAATGTGTGAATTGTGAAAGAAGAGCAGGAGGTCAGGCTGGGCACGTCCTCCAGTCCCGGGGTGAAAATAGGAAGGAAATCAAATCACAAGTGGAGCTAATACTACAGCTGAATGACTGATACAGACATATAAATCAAGTTATGACATTGTAGCCAGATGGAAAATTAGGTGCTGTTCCTCAAATTTGCATTGAGGAGACTGCACGCCAATAAGTCAGGGTTGTGTGAGTGGGATGGGTAATTAAAGTAGCAGTGTCTACAGTGCCACAAAATGACCACCCAATCTGCCTTTAGTTTTTCCAATTCTCCAATGCGATTAAGTGTTACTTGTTCTGCTGGAAACAACATTAGCACAATGTTTCCTGCTTTGCTAAATTCTGATTGAAATGTTTATTACAATTTACGCTATGGAATGTTCTCGGTTTCTAACATTCTACTTTATTTTAGAGCATTAAAGCATTAATGATGAGCTGTAGCAATATTATGTTAACTATAGATGTTGAATTTAAATAATAGCTTCAGACATTTTGCTTGTAATCTTATTTCATTCAAGATGGCCAATTTTACTGTTACATCTTGAAATATGAATATTTTTAATATTCTGTGGGTATTTTGTGCTTGATACCATTGATCTTTCTGCAAGCTTGGCAAGATTATTGTGCCTGTTGGGTTAGTATTAATCATCTGAAAATAGGCAGGTTTGCTCGGTTGTGTGTCAGACGACGTTCTGCCATCGCTTTGCCACAGCCAGTGTCACATCTGTGCCTCTGCGGAGATCGCCCGCAGTGCATGTCTCTCCGCTGCAAGTCAGTAAGTGGACTATTGTCTGTACCTCTCCACAGTTGCCGTTGTCAGAGTTCGAGAGGCCCCACTTCTTCAGGTTGAGTCCGCAACGTCCCACTCCAGTGTGGAGGCGGTTTAGGGTTTTCCAGGTTGTATAAGGCAGGTGGTGTCCTGGTGCCATCTGTTGTTTGGTTTTGGTGCCTTGTACGGTTGGCTCTAGTTCCCTGAAGCTGTTCTGGGTGTTTCTTGGCATGTTGGTGATTTGTGCAAGGGGTGGCAGGGGTCTGTGTCCGCACTGAAGCCTTCTACTGCTCTGCCCCATCACGTCTTTGAGATGGTTCGTCGATGCCAGCCAGCTCGTACAGGTGTTCAACCTTTGTCGGCTTCAGGCATCCTGTGGTTTTCCTGCAGGCAGTGTTCAATGCAGAGTCCACATTGCGTGCATGTTTAGAGCGGCTCCAGACGGGGATTGCATATCCTGCCACTGAGAAACAGAGCTGCAGTGCGGATTGTTGCTGGATCACTTCCAAATGAGCTGATTGCCAATTTTTCGATGACGTTGTTCCAGGTGTTGACCTTTGCCTTGGTTTTCTCAACATGTTGGTGATATGATAACGTGCGATCGAGGACCACACCTAGGTACTTTGGGGCTTTGCAGTGTTCCAACAGGACATCATTCCATCGCACCTGCAGTTGACGTTTCGCATCCTGGTTCCGGAGGTGGAAAGCTGCGCTTTGCGTTTTTGTTGGGTTTGGGCGCAGGGAGTTCTGTTGGTAGTATGTTGTCATATTCTGCAGAGCAGCCTCTAGTACGGTCTCAATCTGGCTGAAGTCTGAGGATTGCGGTGCGATGCATATGTCATCAGCATACAGAAACAACCTAGTTTTCGGGGTGATGGGTTGGTCATTGGTGTATATATTGAACAACGTTGGGGCAAGGACACTGCGCTGTGGTAGACCATTCTTTTGGCATCTCCAACGGCTGTTCTGACCATTCAGGCATACAAAGAAGTGGCGGTTCTCCATCATTGTCATGATGAACTGGACAAGATGAGAGTCCTGTAGTATTTGTTGCAGTTTGGCTTTCACGGTACGGTGGTTTACAGTGTCATATGCTGCGGACAAGTCTGCAAATACTGCACCTGTGATCAGCTTCCCCTCGAAGCCATCTTCAATGTGCTGAGTGAGGTTTAGCAGTTGTCCTGTTGTTGACTTTCCCTGGCGGAATCCAGCCTGTTCATGTATCAAGACATCGTCTGCATCCAGCATGATGCGGTTCAGTATGCATCTTTCCATCAGTTTGTATGGGTGGCACAGCAGGTATATCGGCCAGTAGTTGCTGGGAAGATTGACATCTTTTCCTGGTTTTGGGAAAGCAACAACCTTGGATTTCCACCAGACTCGTGGAATGGAGTTGGTTGCTATGCAGATGTTAAACATCTCCAGCAGCCATTCTCGGGCTCTGGGACCCAGATGTTGCAGCATCTCAGTTCTGATGTTGCCTAAGCCAGCTGCCTTGTTCAGTTTCATCACGTTCAGGGCTTTGCTGAGTTTGTCCATGGTGGAAGGTTGGATGTACCATCCATCATTTTGGTTGTTGCCATCAACAACGTTTGGGGGTGGAGGTTTCTTACCATGACTGTTGCCGTTTAGCGACAACTGGTGGGCCACCACGTGGTTTACCGTGGGTGGGGTCATTACCAAGACGTCTCAGTGTCGCCCGTGCCTTCCTGCTGCTGTGTCGTAGGTCTGTTGTTTCTATTAGCTTCTGCCATTGCCTGCGTTTTGCCTCATTGAGTGCATCTTTGAGCTGTTTCCCCATCTCAGCTGTTTTGTCAGCAAATAGGTCTTTATCAAAAAGTTCTTTGTTCATGGAGAGTAAGTCATCAGTTTCAGCGTTCACGCCTGCAATGTAGTTGAGCCGGCAGCCACGCGGATCATGACAGAAGCCTCCTCGTGGCGATCCCCGGAAATGACAACCCAATGCACTCTGTAACCCGTCGGGCGATCAATTCTATCAGCATGTTAGATGACGACGACAAAAGCCAACATAGGCAGGTTAATACTAATGTGTTCTATCCTCTTGTGCATTGAGATCTTCTGAAGCTTGCTTTGTTGCCTCACACATTGTAACCTTACTCTCCCATTGATTTGATCTCAGGAGCTTTCTGTTCTTTTATGTTAGACTACGTGGTTGTCGGCTAAGTACTGGCTAAACTGAGCTACCAATGAAAAGGCAGTACCATGCAGGAATGCAACAGTCTTGGTACATAACAAGTATCTGAAAACTTTCTATATGTACTTCATATCTTCATGCCTAATTTCTTCTTGCTTATTTTATCCTCTGCTTTGTTTGTTATATATCTGGTCATGAATCACTAAATGTGTCACGATCCCACCCCCCTCCCTCTTCCACCTGTTGGATGATTCTCTGATCCCGATCACTGGTTGACAGCCCAGGAGAGACCAACCCCCCAACATCATTGATAACAGCTTAGTCCTATGAGCTGATTTTGGCATGCCCATCTGAGCCTTGTCAGCCAACTCCCTATAAAACCAGGCGTTCTAGCCAGATGGGAGATGGTGAATAAAGGGGAGTGTCTCATTGCTAGCTGTGTTCACCTGTCACAGCTTTGAGGAATACTGAGCCACTGGGACAAACCTGAGATCACCAGTGCCACTTTGTGGTCAAGACTGTGGGCTGCTGGGATGAAGCTCCAGACAGCCAAGGCCTCTACTGAGGCTAAGGTTTAGTGGCCAGGGCAAGCCTGAGACATGGATAGACTTCTTGCCAACGGACAATAAGGGTCTGCACCCACGTAGTCTGAGCTGTCAGAATAATCCAGAGACCACCAGCATGTCCTCTGCAATCCACACAGCCAGGATTAACCAGAGGGTGCCAGCGCCTCCTCTAGAAGCAAGGGTGAACTGCAGGGAGAAGCTTGAGATTGTCATGCGTCCCCCTTCGAGACCAGGACTGAGTTGCCTGGGCAAGCCCATGATCGCCGAGACATGCGCCATAATACTGATGAACTGTGCCCCTATGTGGTCCTGGACTATCTTACCACTGTAAATAAAATATAAATCAACCTACTGCGCTTGCCGGTGTGGTCACAGCTGAACCCAGATTCAACCCTGATGCCACGACAGATACACCAGCACCACAGGATCTCATGCAGGAGAAAGGTCATTAAACTATTTGATGAAATGGAACAACATGGGAGTTGATGGCATTATTTCAACAGTACATATCTTAATAACATTACATAGATATCACAAATGTGCATGGTGTGTGGTCCTGTATTCAATTACTGTACAGTTTGTGTAACATTTGTTCTCATGAATACGTTGAATGGCATCTGTTGATATTTTGTGAAGTTATAATGAATTGAAGAATTTTTTTTTTTAAAAGAACACTCGTTTACATTTTTTTTTTGACTGCAGGACATTCCAAAGTGGTTCATAATCAATGAAGTTGCTTTGAAGTGTAGTCTCTGCAGTAATGCAAGGAAACAGGGCAGACGGCTTGTACACACCACGGCTCCATAAATAGCACTGAAATAAATTACCACAATGCAATCTGGAAGGGAACATACTTTTAACTACCGGCAATTCTTCAGAAATTGTTGTTCCACTGTCCAACATCAGAAACTTCACTGCTCTTAGAGTTTGAAATCGTAACTGCATTTCTAATTGGCAAGTTTTATGGAAAAGTTCTCTATTAGTCCTTGAAAGTGTTCAAAGACATGCAGATAAAGGGGTTGGATGAAGGCAGCCTGCCCATGATCAGAGTGTACCCTTAGAAGGAATGTGGCCAGTCCACCAGGGTATGTTTTACAGTGTTACTACACAGCTAAGAACAGTCTATTGAGTCGTCTGTTTGTACTCTCAAATATCATGTCATTTCATCATAATGGTTAGTGCTAAATCTAACCTGCATATATCACACCAGGAGCAGTACAACTTCTGCAGACACACCTCACTATGACCAAGGCATGTTACAGTGCTAACGTCTGCTAACGTTTCATGTGTACCCACCTTCTCTCTCCCAAACACTATTCAGTGAAACTTTTACCAAATCGTTGATGGAAATCTGCTTTTGTTTAGTTTAGAGACACAGCGTGGAAACAAGCCCTTCGGCCCACCAAGTTTGCACCGACCTGCGATTCCCGCGCACTAACACTATCATACACACACTAGCGACAATTTTACATTTATACCTTGCCAATTAACCTACAAACCTGTACGTCTTTGGAGTGTGGCAGGAAACCAAAGATCTCTGAGAAAACCCACGCAGGTCACAGGGAGAACGTACAAAATCTGTCCAGACAGCACCCGTAGTTGGGATCGAACCTGGGTCTCTGGCGCTGTAAGGCAGCAACTCTACTGCTGACTACCATGCTGTCCAAGATGATGTGATGTGATGCTTTTCTATTTCACAATTGATTAAAAAATATCTGATACACAAGTTTATTTAATCTTTTATGTGTTTGTATAGGGTTATACTCTTAAAATACCTGTCAAGTTTTGTGATTGCCTTCACTCATTTCATTATTTTGCATACCCCTTATTATTCATTTTTGTTTAATCATTAATTCTTCTCTTTGTTATTCATAAAATATACAAATGTCTTGAATGAGAAGTTAGGTGGTCTGATTAGTCAGTTTGCAGATCATAGAAAAAAAATTGTGTGGAGTTATGAACACAGCAGGACATAGATCAACTGGAGAGTTGGGTGGAGCACTGACTGATGGAATTTTTTGCAGACACGTGTGGGATGCAACATTTTCAGAAGTCGACCACTAGTAGCACATATAGAGTAAACAGCAGAGACATAAGGAGCATTGATGTACCGAGAGACATTGGCGTGCGAGTCGACAACTCCCTGAAAGTGGTGATACAGAAGTAAAGGATAGTGAAGGAGTAAAGGTTGTGGCTGCACAGTGGCGTAGCAGTAAATCTGCTGCCTCACAGCACCAGAGACCCCAGGTCCGATCCCCATTATGGCTTCTCTCTGGCTGCCCTGCCAGCAGCGTGTTTGTCATTTCAACTTTTTTGGGGGGCTTTTGTGTGTCCAAATTTTAATGTCTCTCGGTGTTTCTTGTGTGGGGGGTAATGAGGGGGGGTAAGCGGGGAAATGCTTTCCATGTCACCTCCCTCGCGGCCTAACACCATGGATCGGTGCGTCCTTTCCCGGAGTCGGGTCCGGAACTTCAGCAGCGGGCGCAGCGTGGAGAGCACTTGCCGTGGTCGCAAGAAGAGAGTGCTCTGATTGCTGGCCCGCAGCTTGTAACATCCTGAAGCCACCGTCTGCGGAGCTTTTAGCCGCGGGTGCGGCGTGGATTTACCGGAGAACTTACTCGCCGGGGATCCCCGGAGAAGCTCCAACCGCCGGCCCACGGCCTACAACATCCTGAAGTCACGGTCTCCAGTAGTGAAGCGCCGATTCTGGACTTACCGTCCCGACGAGAGGGCCTGTACATCCGGCCGCCCGCAGCGGCGACTGCGGAGATTTATGTCCCCGACCACGGGGGAACAATGGAGGAGGACTGACTGTACTTTGTGCCTTCCACCATAGTGAAGAATGCTGTGGTGGATGTTTGTGTTCAATTTTATTGTGTATTGTGTGTTTTTTTTTTGATTGTACCGCTGCTGGCAAGTTCATTTCACTGCACTTTATTGTGTATGTGATGAATAAAAATTGATTGATTGGAGTTTGTACATTCTCCCTGTGACCACGTGGGTTTCCTCCCACATTCCAAAGACATGCAGGTTAGTAGGTTAATTGGATTTGGTAAAATAGTAAATTATCCGTAGGGTGTAGGATGGCACTGGTGTATGGGATGATTGCTGGTTAGCCCGGTCTCGATCGGCCACAGGGCCTGTTTCTAAGCTATATCTCTAAAGTCTAAAGCCAAAAATGGCTGAAGCACTGAGAATAAGACTTAGGGTGTCATGTTGTCGTGGTACAAAGCATTGTTTAGTCTGTTCTTAGAGTGTTGTGTACAATTTTGGTCGGCACTCTACAGGACAGATGTGGTAGCAATTGGGAGAGTGCAGGAGATATTCACTTCGAAGTTCCTTAGACTGGAGGAGTGTACTTATAAAAAATAGATTGACTAGACTAGGTATATTCTCCCTGGATGAGTGATCTTATAAAGGTTAATAAAATTATGAGAGGCATAGGTAGAATAGCTTGTCAGAATCTTTTTCCAGAGGCAGGAACATCTAGAATTAGAGGGTGCTTGGGAGATGAAGGGTATAGGTTTAAGGTTAGATGAAGAAATGTAAAGGAATTCGGAGACATATCAAACTTCTGAAACAAGCTGTCAGAGAAGGTTGTGAAGCCAGATACAATTGCAATGTTTGAAAGGTACTTACGTTGGAAATGGAGGGATATGGGCACAATGGTGGCATATGGGGTCCATGTAGATAGGCATGAAAAACACAAAACATAAAAATCACAACAGAGACCCGTGTTCGATCCCGACTACGGGTGCTGTCTGTACGGAGTTTGTACATTTTCCCCATGACCTGCATGGGTTTTCTCCGAGATCTTCGGTTTCCTCCCACACTCCAAAGATGTGCAGGTTTGTAGGTAAATTAGCTTGTTCAAAGTGTGAATTGTCCCTAGTGTGTGTAGGATGGTTAATATGTGGGGATCACAGGTTAGCATGGACCCGGTGGGCCGAAGGGTTTGTTTCCGCTCTATATCTCTAAACTAAACTAAAAAGATGCTAGAAATCTGATGCTTTATGCTAGAAACCTACAGGGCAAAATAGTATCAAGATCACATTTAATTATTTACAATATATGTATCAAATGCTCAGTTGCTCATCACATCCATAAGAATGATAAGGATATAATACAATGACATAATCTAGATTATATTTCCAATTACCCTATATTACCCATTATACCAGGAGTCCAGACGAGAAAAATCCAATTAGCCTTTGATAAGGTCCCGCACGGGAGACTGGTGACTAAAATTAGAGCATATGGTATTGGGGGTAGGGTGTTGACATGGATAGAAAATTGGTTGGCAGACCGGAAGCAAAGAGTAGGAGTGAACGGGTCCTTTTCAGAATGGCAGGCAGTGGCGAGTGGAGTGCCGCAAGGCTCGGTGTTGGGGCCGCAACAGTTTACCATATATATTAATGATTTGGAAGAGGGAATTAGGAGCAACACTAGCACGTTTGCAGATGACACAAAGCTGGGTGGCAGTGTAAACTGTGAAGTGGATGTTAGGAGGTTGCAGGGGGGCCTGGACAGTTTGAGTGAGTGGGCAGATGCGTGGCAGATGCAGTATAATATAGATAAATGTGAGATTATCCACTTTGGCGGCAAAAACAAGGGGAAGATTATTATCTCAATGGGGTTAGGTTAGGTAAGGGGGAGGTGCAGCGAGACCTGGGCGTCCTTGTACACCAGTCACTGAAAGGTGGCTTACAGGTACAGTAGGCAGTGAAGAAAGCTAATGGAATGTTGGCCTTCATAACAAGAGGATTTCAGTACAGGAGTAAAGAGGTTCTTCTGCAGTTGTATAGGGCTCTGGTGAGACCCCATCTGGAATATTGTGTACAGTTTTGGTCTCCTAATTTGAGGAATGACATCCTTGTAATTGAGGCAGTGCAGCGTAGGTTCACGAGATTGATCCCTGGGATGGCGGGACTGTCATATGAGGAAAGATTGAAAAGACTAGGCTTGTATTCACTGGAGTTTAGAAGGATGAGAGGGGGGATCTTATAAAAAAATATAAAACTATAAAAGGACTGGACAAGCTAGATGCAGGAAAAATGTTCCCAATGTTGGGTGAGTCCAGAACCAGGGGCCACAGTCTTAGAATAAAGGGGAGGTCATTTAAGACTGAGGTGAGAAAAAACTTTTTTACCCAGAGAGTTGTGAATGTATGGAATTCTCTGCCACAGAGGGCAGTGGAGGCCAAATCACTGGGTGGATTTAAGAGAGAGTTGCATAGAGCTCTGGTGGCTAGTGGAGTCAACGGATATGGGGAGAAGGCAGGCACGGGTTATTGATAGCGGACGATCAGCCATGATCACAATGAATGGCGGTGCTGGCTCGAAGGGAAGAATGGCCTCCTCCTGTACCTATTTTCCATGTTTCTATGTAACTACAAAAGGTGGAAATCTAAAATAAGAAGAGAAAATGCTAGAAATTCTCAGCAGGTCAGGCAGTATCTGTGGAAATAGAAACAACGTTAATGTTTAAGGTTTGAAGAGAAGTATCACTTTAAACGTTAACAGCCACCCTTTGGTCTCCGTGGTCAATTATTCTACCCATCTGCCAACCCAAAGACCCCCCCTGCCCCCCATCAACTGTATCCACCTATCACCTGCCCAACTTTGTCCCACACTGACCTCCCTTTTCCAGCTTTCTCCTCCCTACTACAAAGAGTGTGAAGAAGGCTCCCGACCCGAAACATCACCTATCGATTCCCTCCGCAGATGCTGCCTGACCCTCTGTGTTTCTCCAGCACTCTTTATATTTTGCTAAATGCATTTGATATAGGCATTGATAAGCCACCAAAAAAAATCACCTTAAACTAATTATAAATTTGCAGGCAGTAAAACGTCCTCCATTGCAGTGCGATTCAAATGAAAGTCCAATAAGAATGGAGGCCAATTCAATGGATATTTTTTAGGCGGAGATCGATTCTTGATTAGAATGGGTGTCAGGGGTTATGGTGAGAAGGCAGGAGTATGAGATTAGGAGGGAGGGATAATAGATCAACCATGATTGAATGGCTGATTAGACATGATGGGCTGAATGGCCTATTTCTGTTCCTATTACTTATGTTCCCATGTTCACACGGGAGGGCTGGTCCCCCAATGCAATATTCCACCTCTCCACCAATTCTAATATCGGTGGCCAGTGTGGGGGGAGGGGCTTTCCGGAGCGCTAGTATGGGTGTTGTGGGCTGAAGGGACTGGTTTCCAGAGGGCTAGTATGGAAATTGTGGGCCAAATGGATTCTTGGGGTGGCAGCTCAGTCACTCAAGCCTGATGGGCTGGCAGTTGACTCACGGCTATTCCTTGAAATTCCATTTCAAGCTGTGTGCAAGACCACCAAATTCAAATGCAATTTCCTACCATTTCAAGCAGGGTGCAAGGCCACCAAATCCAAGTGCAGTTGCATACCACTTCAAGCAGGGTGCAAGGCCACCAAATGCAAGTGCATTTTCACGCCACTTTAAACAGGGTGCAAGGCAGGAGAGGAATTCTCAACATTTTTTAAACACTAATAACACTTTCATTTTTTATTGATGAGACGAATCCTCTGCACCTGATGAGTGGAGGGGTCTGAGTAAGATAGCCAAAAATCACAGCCGTAAGTGGTAGCATTTTATCTAAAATCAATATACAGTGGAAACAGGAAGTTGTCAAGTTTGGACTTTTGATCACTTGCCATTTCGAACCAACCACCACCAACAACCATTTGCAGTGCTTTATTTCGAACCATCCACCACCGACAACCATTCGCAGTGCTTTATTATGAACCAACCACCACCACCAACAACCATTTTGCAGTGCTTTATTTCAAACCAACCACCACCAACAACCATTTGCAGTACTTTATTTCAAACCAACCACCACCACCAACCATATGCAGTAATTTATTTCAAACCAACCACTACCAACCACCATTTGTTATGCTCTATTTGAAGTCAACCACCACCAACCACCATTTGCTTTGCTTTATTTCAAACCAACCACATTTTCATTTTTAAACCACATTAAGGGCACTCAAGGTCAGTAAACCCACACTCACAGTTTAGTAGAGATGTGTTCAGTGTTATTCACAGCTCAGACTGAGAGACGTGACCCTCTCGCTCCCCCATCTTGCAGAGACTGACTGAGGCACTCAACACTTCTGGGTTTTATAGTCACTTCAAAAGGGGCGTGGCCTTCAGGAGAGAGAATCTCAACATTTTTTAAACACAAATAACTCTTTTATTAGAGGAAAGATCCTCTTGTCCTGCACAGCGGAGGGGGACTCTGTGTAAGATGGCCAAAAATCACAGCCGTAATCACAAATCAGACTTTTAGTAATATAGATGAACGTATAAATGGTAAGGTAATGGAGTGTGTTGGCGAACAGATGTATGGATGGGTGCAAGTACATAATTCCATGAACGTGGTGACGCAGGTCAATAGGGTGATGAAGAAGGTGTTTGCCATGATTGCCATCATTGCTTAGGGTATTGAGTACATAAGTTGGGACATCATGTTGTAGCTGCATAAGATATTGGTAAGGCCAAATCAGGAGCTCCGTGCATATTGCCCTCCTATAAGATGGATGGGTTGGAAGAAGGGTCTCAAACCGAAACATCACCTGTTCTTGTTCTCTTGGCTCCTGACCTGCTAAGTTACTCTTGCACTTTGTGTCCTTGGCTGGCACTTTTAACCCAGTACTGTAGGAGGCTGAGGAGTGACCTTACAGAGGTACATAAAATCATGTGAAGCATTGATAATGTGAGTAGCCACAGTCTTTTCCCCAGGGCAGAGGAGTCTAAAACTGTAAGTTTGAAGGCGAGAGGGCAACCATTTTAGAGGACCCTGTGGAGCAACCTTTTCAGGCAGAGGGTGGTACGTATGTGGAACAAGCTGCCTGAGGAAGTGGAAGAATCTGATATAATTACGACATTTAAAAGACACGTAGACAGGTTTGGAGGGTTATGAGCCAGGCACAGGCAAGTAGGCATAGCTCAGTTAGGCCGCTTGGAGGAGTTGGGCTGAAGGGTCTGTTTTCATGCTGTATGCTTCCAGAAATTATGACTACATTAAGACTTGGAATTGGCTTAATCTAGACAGCTGCAGATGGATGGAGGAATCTGACATGGAAGTGATTTTTACTGGACTTCGAAGTGATCCAAGCCACATTAAGAAGATATGGTGGCAATGCTGGCTGGCTGGGTGGGTCAGCAAGAGGATGGGGATACCACTTCCATCACTCTCGTTTATTAGCTACAATGGTGGTGCTCTTTATTGATGCAGGTATACGAGGTATCTATATTTTAATCTTTAAACAGCCCTTAAAATATTCAAACGCTTCAAAAAAATGCTGGTAGTGTATGAAAAATGCATAATTACCTTAACGTGCACTTTACAAAGCTTTAGATTATAGTTAAGTGCTATTGAAACAATTGGCCTGTGACCAGACAACCTTATTACATGCTTCCTGCTCATAGAAATACTCGACAATGTGGAGTGCTGTTTTATGATGATCAAACGTGTATAACAACAACACAGACCAAGAGGCACTCATTGTAACTGATCTTGTTTTAAAGCATCATTTGTGAGCTGCAAGAAATGTTCAACTTTGCTTTGCAAATAGCTTGTCTTATGAAATTAAACCGCAGAGACAAAATGAGAATTATTCTAGGCATTTGACCAACGAGTGAGCGAGATGTGATTTGAGACATCACGTTTTATAAATTTCTCCTCCTGCTGATCTATGACTGTAGTTGTAAACAAATTATGTTGATGATTCCAGCTTCGAATATTATTACGTAATACATGATTGGCACAATGATTTTTAATCTGCCTGAAATTAATTAACCAGTGCGCAGTTTTTAATTGATGTCAATTTAAATGGAGGACATATATATTTGAAATTCATGATCTAAAAGAAATTATTTTGAGTCCTGCTGTACATTCGGTGTGGTTAATACAGGACCTGGACAAATCAAGTCTCACACCATTTTGCAGGCATTAAAGTACTTGTGAAGTGTGGTCATGTTGAAATCTTATGTAATGGTACTGAGCTGTAACAAGGACCTGGGTTACAATGCACTTTCACACCCTCTTCCCAATACTGTGTCACTACAGTAGTGTGACATCAGTGAAAATCATGCCTGAGGATTTCCTCAAATCTAAGCCAAATTAAACTGGAAGAAGCATTGGTTTCTTCAGTTCTGGAACTTGGCAGCCAGCAGTCCCTGGAGCCTTTGGAATGTGAAGTAGCGTTGCGGATGTTTCTGAGGTGGCCACTGACTCCATGACAGAAAAAAAACATTCTGCATAGTTCCATTCTTGAAATTAATTGTTACATTTGCCACAGCTGCCATTTGCCGAACAATTGCCAATGCCTAGAACATATGTAATGCTTAATGTTCAGAATATTTTAGGAATAGGATCACAGCGATCCAGAATCCTACAGTTGCTGTCTAAAGCTTCCACAAAGCTTCCAGGCCTCTTCATTCCCAGAGATTCCTGTGCAGTCACACATTGTGTCTCCATCCATAACACTCCTTACAGCATCCTGTTGAGAAGTTGTGGTTTAGACTTGACTTTAGAGAGCGTGGAAACAGGCCCTTCACCCCATCGAGTCCGTGCTGACCAGAGATCACCCTGTACATTAGCACTATCCTACACACTAGGGATAAATAAGAATTCACGGAAGTCAATTAAACGACAGACCTGCACGTCTTTGGAGTGTAGGAGGAAACCGGAGCACCCGGAGAAAACCCACGCAGTCACAGGGAATACGTACAAACTCCATACAGACAGTCAGGATGAACACAGTTTAGAAGGACATGGGTAAACTATGGACAAATGGGATTAGCTCAGATTTGGCATTTTGATCAGCATGGATGAACTGGGCTAAATAGCCTGTTTCCCTGCTGTATGACTATAACTTCATCACTTATTATTCTCCTGCCAGCAGCCCTTCTTGAACCACCCACACTCAATCCTTGAGTTCACCCTTCTCATTGATGCTGGGACCATGACCCTCAAAAGCTCACAGGTACATTAAACATGAAAACTCTGTACTGTACAGTGTCTTGGTCCACATGCCCAATAGAACTTTGCAATGGGGGGGTCAATTAAAAACATAAAAACCACACATAGCTCTACCATTCACTGTGCGTTATGTGCACTTTTCCTGACCTTCGCAACATGGTGAGTTTCACGAGTTTGTTTAACGTGGTAACTGAAATCTTCCTGCCCATTTTCAGTTTTTCCCAGTTACATTCGCACTGATGGGAACAGCCTCCATTGCCTGAATGTATTCTTAGCCCCTATTGTTGGAGAGAACCTCTGCCTCTGATCATAAAGATTTCCTGTAGCCCATTTAAAAGTTAAGCGCTTTAACACTTTTCCAAAACCTACTTCTTTCCCACTTTAAAACCTCTGGATGTTTATTATTTTAGATTTTCCGTAAGTCTTTAAACAGAGCCATTCATTGCATGTTATTGTGCAAAACCTGTATAAGAGAAATATTCATTGCCCCCTGGAATTTGACTATAATGTGCGGTGAGGCTGATCCCAGCTGTTTCTACAGAAGATCAGAACAACGTCAGATGAGCAGGAAGATCCATGCAGACCTCAGCTTCTGATTAATTTTTAAACATTCAGATCACTGTCTGGCTTTGTGGGTGATTGCAGTCACTTACAGAGGTATCAGCAGTTTTCCAATGCTAATTAGAATGAGATATTAATAGGGTCCAAAATTTCACAAGAGTGTATACCCGATCACACCAGTTTTCACACCATGCCTCCGCTCTCCCATAAGGCAAAAGGTATAAATCTATCTGGACTGAGGAGAGAGGAGAAGCTGGAGAGGACCCAGGGCACTGAGAGTCCCTGCCCCCACTCATGGTTACACTCATAACCTTTGAAGGGAACAGTCTGAGGAAGGGTCTCGACCCGAAACGTCGCCTATCTCCTTCGCTCCTTAGATGCTGCTGCACCCGCTGAGTTTCTCCAGCTTTTTGTGTAACCCTCGATTCTCCAGCATCTGCAGTTCCTTCTTTAACACTTTGTCTACTCCACTGCGATATCTCCTCAAGGAATGCCTACTTTGAAGAAGTTCTCCTCCTCCCTACGAAGACAGTTTCACAACCTCCTCTATCTCTCCACATCACTATTTATATCTCTCGTTTCCCTGATCCCTGACCAGTCTGAGGAAGGGTCTCGACCCGAAATGTCGCCTATCTCCTTCGCTCCTTAGATGCTGCTGCACCCGCTGAGTTTCTCCAGCTTTTTGTGTAACCCCAGATGATTCTGCAACATTGCTGGGACCAAAGATACCTGATTATCACCCTACAATTGCTCCCAATTGATTGAACCTGTCAGAAATGCTAGAATATTTCAGACTATTTCTTGAAGGAATAGAACAAATGGAAAAAGCGAGTCATGTAAGAACAGGTTTGAAGAATATGAATAACAGGAAAGAAACATTCGACTTAAATGAAGACCAAAGTTTGGTACATTTTATCTATGTTTTATTTTGGAATTTTAATTTTTTTTCTGACAATTTAATGAGCTGCTCTTTGATAGCTCAGGATGGATGAGCTGGGACATGCACTGTAACTTGTGTGCACCTGCAATGAAAGTGGTGATTCAGGTTATGTGGAATGTCATTAGATTTGGACCAAAGATCAAACATTCCTTTGAATCAAACTGTTCTATTAATATTAAGATAAGACACCTATGTTTTTTCTTCTACTGTGCAATCTAATCAGCCCAATTCCAACTCATTCCACCTTTCTGGAAGCTCAGCAAGGTAAGGGAGGTGTAGATATTCACATGCTGTCTGTCAGTAAAACATATATGTTGCAATTGTCTGATTAAAGCTCATACATAATTTGTAGTCAAAAAAAGACTTGAGATAATTTTTGTTTCAGTTTTCATGTTTTTAGAAATGACATCTGTCTTTCATGGTATTTGATAAGTGAGTATTATATAATATAATGATCATGGAATTTTATTGAAAAAAAAACAGGCCCTGAAGCATTAATTGCATCTCTTCCCCCAAATGTTGCCTGACCTGCAGGTTGTTTAAAGCATTAATTGCTTTTACTTATTGCTTATTGCTATTACTTCAGCCACTCTACTTTGTGCAAACAAAAGTTTAAGTCCTGACAGTTAACCAGTTTAAAGAAGTCACAGAATTGACATTGGTTCAAACCTTTCCCTGTGGATATTCTTCCTGAAGAAGGATATTCTTCCTGAAGAAGGGTCTCGATCGAAAACGTCACCCATTCCTTCTCTCCAGAGATGCTGCCTGACCTGCTGAGTTACTCCAGCATTTTGTGTTTATGCTGGTGTAAACCAGCATCCGCAGTTCCTTCCTGAAGTTCAATTTTTCAAGGAGATGGATGGAGTGATTCCAAAGAATGATTCCTTATTGAGGTTATAATTATTCTTTATGACTTCCTAGAAAATGTTTCTGTACAAAGAAATGTTATGTGTTGCGTAACAGACTACATCTTATCAAAACTTTCAACTTTTCTATCAACTTTTATATGAATAGCCTCATATAAACCTGGGCATTTGATGCACTGACTCAATATTCCAATAATAATGTCAACCCACAGCTGGTAGAATGTGCATGTTAACCTGTCCTCTCCAGCAGAGAGGCACGATCAACCCTGGTGGAAAATGAAGGCTTCAGGACCTCACTTTGATGGAGCCATGAACTATAGTAAAATAAACTATAGTACAATAAGACGGCGAACTAGGAAATGCAAATAAAAACAAAGAATTCTGGAATTACTCAGCAGGTTAGGCTCATCGCTGTGGAAGGAAACAGATTTAATGTTTTAAGCCAATGACCTTTTACCATAAACGAGGAGAGAACTGGCTGTGGTGGTGGTGCAATGGTTAATTTTAATAGTCACTTAGTGTTCAAGAAGGAACTGCAGATGCTGGAAAATCGAAGGTAGACAAAAGTGTTGGAGAAACTCAGCGGGTGAGGCAGCTTCTATCGAGCTCCATAGATGCTGCCTCACCTGCTGAGTTTCTCCAGCATTTTTGTCTACCTTTAATAGTCACCTAGATTGTTAATCATAAGGCTCAGACCAACTATCCAGTGATCCAGTACAGTAGGCAGTAAAGAAAGCAAATGGCATGTTGGCCTTCATAACAAGAGGAATTGAGTATAGGAGCAAAGAGGTCCTTTTGCAGTTGTACAGGGCCCTTGTGAAACCACACCTGGAGTATTGTGTGTAGTTTTAGTCTCTAACTTTGAGGAAGGACATTCTTGCTATTGAGGGAGTGCAGCATAGGTTCATGAGGTTAATTCCTGGGATGGCGGGACTGACATATGTTGATAGAATGGAGCGGCTGGGCTTGTATACTGGAATTTAGAAGGATGAGAGAGGATCTTATTGAAACATATAAGATTATTAAGGGTTTGGACACACTAGAGGCAGGAAACATGTTCCCAATGTTGTGGGAGTCCAGAACCAGGGGCCACTGTTAAGAATAAGGGGTAAGCCATTTAGAACGGAGATGAGGAAAACGGTATTGACCCAGAGAGTTGTGAATTTGTGGAATTATCTGCTTCAGATGCCAGTGGGGGCCAATTCTCTGGATGCTTTCAAGAGAGAGCTAGATAGAGCTCTTAAAGATATCAGAGTCAGGGGATATGGTGAGAAGGCAGGAACGGGGTACTGAATGTGAATGATCTGCCATGATCGCAGTGAATGGCAGTGCTGGCTCAAAGGGCCGAATGGCCTACTCCTGCAACTATTTTCTATTGTCTATTGATATGAATTCAAATCATGCATGATAACTCTGGAATTTAAAATTAGGAGATCATCTATTGCATTTACTTGGAATAGTATGGTAGCAAGGTCTTTAGCTATCTGGAGACTAAGGCAGGGTTACCGCTTCCAATGCATGTATGTAATTGCACTGTTTGACAGTGCTCAGAATCACATGGGTGCAATACATAAGGCCCACTCCTTCAGCAATCCTGCAGAACCATCTTCATGTTGTGTTGCTACCATGGGAAATGAGGCAAAGTGCGATGCCTGAACATTTAATTCAGCTGTTTTCTTTCGACATCCATGAACAGCTGATTTATTTCTATTTTCAGTGTCCCCCGTGGCAGGTTCAAACAGCCGCAGTGTGGGTTGTGATTTCGTCAGTTACTAACACTTCCTTGATGGTGGTGGAGTTGAGCTGTGGGGCTGCTTGCAACATCTGGCGTGACTGTATAACACCCTCCTATGAAGCGCAGTCTCCACAGACACAGATAAGTACAGGTATCTACTGGGTCTATTTTAATCCACCACACGCGATGGGAACAGATAGGGCTTGTGGATCAGTTTGCGTTAGATATTTATCGTTGTGGTCTTGATGATTTTTCAGCCATCACCAGAGTTTTCTGTTGCTTGACATGAACCCCAGGAGAGGCGAGCCCTCACAAATCCATGGAATGAAGGCCAATGAAAAATCTTGACATTGCTCAGGACCCTCTGAACCTTCTGAATGTTGTAGTCGGCAGGGCAGTACTCTGCATATCGCCAACTTGGACATTTTTTACATTTTTATCAAGCCAATTAATCAAGCCAATTAACCTACAAACCTGTACGTCCTTGGTGTGTCGGAGAAAACCGAAGACCTCGGAGAAAACCCACGCAGATCACGGGGAGAACGTAAACTCCATACAGACAGCACCCGTAGTCGGGATCGAACCCGGGTCTCTGGCGCTGCATTTTGCTGTAAGGCAGCAACTCTACCACTGTGCCACCGTGACCGCGATCCTAATAGGCCAAGAAGGCGCTTGACCCGAAGCATTACCTATTCATTCTCTCCAGAGATGTTGCCTATCCCACTGAGTTACTGCAGCAGTTTGTGTCGATCTTCTACTAATAGGACATAGTGGGTTTGGCCTGTCCAGTCCATCTGTGTCCCTGGAGTGACCGAGACTTTTATTTTTGCTGACTGGCATCCTTATCTTCATCCATCAAAATATCTGGGGTAGGAATTTGTCCACGTAACCATCTCCCCTTGTTCCTCCCTGTCATTAGTACTTGGTGCTGCCCTCCAGTGCTCAGCATATCATAATGCATGGAATCCCAGCTCTCTGTCCAACCCACATGGAACAACATTGTTTGTGCTGGTGCCTAGTGAAGATGTAATGCGTGACTGCATATTATGTGGAAGAGATGTTTATTAGACATCTTCTTCAGCCAAGTCCAGGTTCTGAGAAGAACCTTGAAGAAACAGAAAAAGAGCAAGAGTTAGAATGCCCCAGAGAGAATGGATGTTATCTGATGATTGCAGAATTCTTAAGAAGCTTGCTGATAATTAACAAAATATAATGAAATATTGGCTAATGTGCAGACATCCTTGAGATACGGCATAAACCACCAATCCTGCCTTTTAACATCATGCTCTGGTTAGGTGCACGTTACAATGTTAGGTACTCCTCCTTCACCTTGGTTCTCTCTCTGCCATAAAGTGCTGATCTGTAATTGAAAATGAGCAAATGAGAGTAAATATGTTTCTGTGTACATGGTAAGTGGAGATGCCAAATACGTGTGTACAGTGAATGGTGAGAAATGGAGGAGAAACCCAATGGTGTGTGGATGGGGAAACTGATGAAAGTAAACACAAGTGTGTGGCAGGCTCTTTGTAAGGAGCTGATGAACTGTGTAGGTGTTAAGATGTCAGATGTGAAAACAGTGAGCTTGTGCTGTGAAGGGAACATGGGGGAAAAAAATTGTAAGAAAAGGTAAGGCTATTTCACCTAATTTGGCAGCAGTAGAAGAACAGCAATACCCTACCAACGAAGGCTGTCAAACACTTCAACAGAACATAAGGGGAAATGCTTCACTGCTGGCCTGACAAAGCTGGAAGAAAGATTAAAGGGCAGGAAATAGTAGTCATAAGTATACACATGTGTTGGTTAGTACTGCTGGCCTATAAAGGGTGTGGCAGATATGCTGAAATTAGTTAGGTTCGACTGTTTCATATCATACTGTCCCTTTGTTGTTGCTGGCTCTTTATGCAGATTGCCCTCTTTGTTCTTTACAGATTAATGTGCATAAATACATAAATAATGTTATGGCTCTGGGCAGTCTCCAGTGTTTGTTGAGTTCTGTAGAAGAGTGGCGCAGCGATAGAGTTACTGCCTCACAGCGAATGCAGCGACGGAGACCCGGGCTCGATCCTGACTGCGGGTGCTGCCTGTATGGAGTTTGTACGTTCTCCCCATGACCTGCGTGGGTTTACTCCGAGATCTTCGGTTTCCTCCCACACTCCAAAGACATACAGGTACGCAGGTTAATTGGTTTGGTAAATGTAAAAATTGTTCCTAGTGGGTGTAGGATAGTGTTAATGTGCGGGGGTCGCTGGTCATCGCGGACCCGGTGGGCCGAAAGGGCCTGTTTCCGCACTGTATCTCCAAACTAAAACTAAACTAAACATAACAGCATCAGAAACAAGAGCAATTGGTCCCTCAAGCCTGCTCCACATTTCGATAAGATCATGGCTGATCAGTATAGACCTCGATTCCACTTCCCTGTGCTCCCTCCCCATACACTAGACTGCTATGTAGTTCAAATATTTATCAATATTCAAATATTTATAATCTCCACCTTGAATATATACCCTCTTCATAGTTCTTGAGGATAGAGAACTCCAAAAATTAAATAGAAATCCCCCTCATCTCCACCCGATGAAAAATTTACATTTCTATAAAGCTATTTGTGTCCGATTAGGTGAAGACAGAACCAAAGTATTCGTTTTTGCTGCTTTCCTATTACATTGTGAATTTACCTATTTCTGTCCATCGGGGACATACATTTGTCTTCACTAATCTCTCACTTATTTACATTTTTGCAAATGGGTGACTGGTGATTCTGAAATTGTGCCCCATGATACTAGATACCCCATTAAGGAAAACATCAAGTGTCAGTCCTCTTCAGAGTCTCAATTGGACCATTCTTCTGTAATCCAATAAGTATATGTTCTGCAGATACACTGCCTGACCTGCTGAGTTACTCAGGTAGTTTATGTCTAACATGCACAGGCTTTCTGCATTTGTCAATCCCTTCATCCCAGGAATCAACCATGTGATGGACGCAAAAAGCTGGAGTAACTCAGCGGGACAGGCAGCATCTCTGGAGAGAAGGAATGGGTGATGTTTCGGGTCGGGACCCTTCTTCAGACTGGTTAGGGATAAGGGAAACGAGAGATATAGACGATGATATGGAGAGATAAAGAACAATGAATAAAAGCTATGCAAAAAAGTAAAGATGATAAAGGAAACAGGCCATTGTTAGCTGCTTGTAGGGTGAAAACGAGAAGCTAGTGCGACTTGGGTGGGGGAGGGGTAGAGAGAGAGGGAATGCCGGGGCTACCTGAAATAAGAGAATTCAATATTCATACTTCTGGGCTGTAAGCTGCCCAAGCGAAATATGAGATGCTGTACAACCATGTGAACTTTATTTGCAATACCTCCAATGCAAGAACATTCTTCCTTAAAACTGGACACCAAAATTGTAAGCATTAGTCCAGGTCTGATCACACTAACACCCTTTACATCTCATACTATCTCTGCTTTAATAAACTTTGCGATAAAAGCCAGCATTCTATTTGACTTGCTAATTACTTGCAGGACCTTGGTGCTAACGTTTTGTGTTTCATGTACTTGAAACTCCAAATCTCGTTGGACTGTAACATTTTATAGTCTCGCTCCTTTTAAATAATAACTTATTTTGCCATTCTTTATGCCAACATTTTTTGGCATTGTATTCCATCTACCAACTTCTTGCCCAATCACTTCACTTATTCATATCCCTTTGTACTCTCCTCATAACTTGCTAACCTATCTATCTTTGTATCACCAGTAAATTTGGCTACAATACACCTAGTGCCACCATTCAGATCATCAATATAAATTGATGAGATCCCTACATTGATTTCTACAGCATGCTACTAAGTTTGGAAATGCCAATCGGAAAATGGGTCATTTATCCTGACTCATTGTTTTCTGATAGTTAGTGATTCCCTTATCTATATTATTCCCAACTCCACGCAGTCTCATCTGTGAAGTAAGCTTTTATTTAGCACTTTATCGAATGCCTTCTGGAAATCCAAATATATTCCATCATGTGGCTTCCTCTTTTATCCACCCTGTTTATTACATTTTCAAAGAACATGTTTCTCAAATTCAACTTCCCTTTCATAAAACCATGTAGCCTCTGTTTGTCTCGTGGTTTTCTGAATGTGCTGCTATTTTCTGCTTAATAATGGATTCCAGTATGTTTACAATGACAGCTGTGAGGCTAATTGGCCAATAGGTTTTTTTCTGTCTTCCTTCTTTTTGAAAAGTGGTGTTACATTTGCAGTTTTCCAATTCTCCGGATCCTCGCTAGAATGTAGAGAGCTTTGGTAGATTGCAACAAATACATACAATATCTGTGCAACCACTTTCTTTAAGTCCCCTCTGTGCAGGCCATCAGATCCAGGGCATCTGTCACCTTTTAGTTCCATTAGTTGCCTCATTCATTTTACTAGTGATAGGGATTGTTTCTCTCCATCTGTCGCCATTTGATTATCAATTAGTATTGATTTTTAAAAATAACTTCTACCTTTAGACTGATTCAAAATAAACCAGGAAGTCATGCTGCAGCTCTCTAGGACATTGGTCAGGAAGTCATGATGTGGCTCTATAGGACTTTAGTTAGGACACATTTGGACAATTGAGTGCAGTTCGGGTCGCCCCATTGCAGGAAAGATGTGGAGGCTTGGGAGAAGGTGCAGAGGTGGTTTACCGGAACTCTGCCTGGATCGAGGGGGGTGGGGGGTTCAGCTACTCAGACTGGTTGGAATGACTTGGATGGAAATGTTCAACACAAGAGGGCAGAGCTCTAAGGTGGGAGGGGGAGGTTCAATGGAGATGTGTGAGATAGGTTTTTCACAAGGAGAGTGGTGGGGGCCTGGAATACATTGCCGGGGTGGTTCTGGAGGAAGATATGATAATCGTGCTTAAGAGGCTTTTGGATGGGCACATGGAAGTGCAGGGAATAGAGGAATTTGGATCACATACAGGCAGATGAGATAAGTTTAACTTGGCACCATGGTCAGTACAAGCATTGTGGGCTGAAGGGCCTGTTCCTGTGCCGTGCCTTTGTATGGTGTATAAATATTTAGATTATAATTTTTTTCCATTGCCCATTCTCCAATGTTTATATTTGCTGCTCTCTTTTTATATATTTGTAGAAGTGCTTAATGTCTATTTTTGTATTATTTACCAGTTTAGTCTCATAATCCATCTGTTACCTATTCATTATTTTGCCATTTTTGGCTGGTTTCTAAAAATTCCCATTCCTCTACACTGTCACTGATCTTTGCAACACTGCATGCCCTTTCTTTCAATGTGATTTCTTCACACGTTTCCTTAGTGAGCTACATTTGATGTATATTTCCTAAAATCTTTCTATCTCACCAGAATACACCTTTGCAGAAAGCTATGAAATACAGTAAAACTCAATATAACAGACCATAGGCAGGGGGGGGGAATCAATTCTGGTGAATCAATGGCCCAGACCTGCTGGAGGCTGGGGCAGAGGCGAAGATCGGCATAGTCAATGGTCGCGGCCCCTGGACAGCCAGTACTGGTAAGGGTCGGCGGTGATGGTGGCCGCTGCAGGCGGGCCTGGAAGCGGCCGCAGAGATGCTGTGCGGGCTGGTGGTGGAGATAGAAAGTCTGGCTGGGGAGGTGGCATGAGCAAGGGGTGGGGTGGGGGCAGCCAGAGCTGCAAGCGGCCAGGAGGTGACAAGAGTTCGATCGGGTTCAAGTCCGGGCTCTGGCTGGGCCACTCAAGGATATTCACAGACTTGTCATGAAGCCACTCCTGCGTTGTCTTGGCTGTGTGCTTAGGGTAATTGTTCTATTGGAAGGTGAACCTCCTCCCCAGTCAGGTCCAGAATGCTCTGGAGCAGCTTTTCATCAAGGATCTCTTTGTACTTTGCTCCGTTCATCTTTCCCTCAATCCTGACTAGTCTCCCAGTTCCTGCCGCTGAAAAACATCCCCACAGCATGATGCTGCCACCACCATGCTTCACCGTAGGTATATTATTGGCCAGGTGATGAACGGTGCCTGGTTTTCTCCTGACGTGATGCTTGCCATTCAGGCCAAAGAGTTCAATCTTGGTTTCATCAGACCAGAGCACCAGAGAAAACAACCCTTTTGGCACACTCCAAGCGGGCTTTCATGTGCCTTTTACTGAGGAGTGGCTTCCGTCCGGCCACTCTACCATAAGGGCCTGATTGGTGGAGTGCTGCAGATATAGTTGTCCTTCCGGAAGGTTCTTCCATCTCCACAGATGAACTCTGGAGCTTTGTCAGAGTGACCATCAGGTTCTTGGTCACCTCCCTGACCAAGACCCTTCTCCCCCGATTGCTCAGTTTGGCCGGGTGGCCAACTCTAAGAAGAGTCCTGGTGGTTCCAAAGTTCTTCCATTTAAGAATGATGGAGGCCACTGTGCTCTTCGGGACCTGCAATGCGGCATAAATTGTTTTATACCCTTCCCTAGATCTGTGTCTCGACACAATCCTGTCTCGGAAGTCTACGGACAATTCCTTTGTCTTCATGGCATGGTTTTTGCTCTGACATGCACAGTCAACTGTGGGACCTTATGTAGACAGGTGTGCCTTTAAAAATCGTGTCTAATCAATTTAATTTACTATGGTGGACTCCAATCAAGTTGTAGAAACATCTCAAGGATAATCAATGGAAACAGGATGAACCCAAGCTCATTGAACCCAAGCTCAATTTTGAGTGTCATAGCAAAGGGTCTGACTGTCTGTAAATTTAATATTTCAGTTATTTATTTTTAATTACTTTGCAAAAATTTCTAAACACCCGTTTTCGCTTCCTCATTCTGGGGTGTTGTGTGTCGATTGATGATTAAAAAAAAATAATTTAACCCATTTAAAAATAAGGCTGTAACGTAACAAAATGTGGAATGTGAAGGGGTCTGAATACGTTTTGAATGCACTGTAGCTGCATCGACAGTTCGTTCCTACACATTTTATATAACCCCTGGTTGGTTGCTCTAAGAAGCCTTATCAAACACCCTTACCGATTTGATTTTGCTCACTCAATATCGTAAGTAAAATTGTCCCGAATAGCACAAGTTCCTCTCATCCACTATCATCGGTAATGATATCTATACTACTAAAAGTCTGATCTTGACCACTTCCTGTTGTTCTGTATATTGATTTTAGAAAAAACGCTGCCACTTACGGCTGTGATTTTTGGCCATCTTACTCAGAGCCCCCCTCCGCTGCGCAGGACAAGAGGATTTTTCCCATAGATGAAAAATAAAAGAGTTATTAGTGTTTAAAAAATGTTGAAATTCTCTCTCCTGAAGGCCACGCCCCTTCCAGAGGGACTATAAACCCAGAAGTGTTGAGTGCATCAGTCAGTCTCTGCAAGATTGGGAAGCGAGAGGGTCATGTCTCTCAGTCTGAGTTGTGAATAACACTGAACATATGTCTACTAAACTGTGAGTGGTTTTACTGACCTGTCAGTGCCCTTAATGTGGTTTGAAAATATAGTTTGGAAATGCTAAAGCTGTGTTGCCTTTGGTTTGGAAATGCTAAAGCTGTGTTGCCTAATTAAAGTTGCCTTGCCTAATTAAAGTTGCCTTGCCTAATTAAAGTTGCCTTGCCTTCCATATAATTAAAAGTCTAATCTTGACCACTTCCTGTTTGTGTATTATATTGATTTTAGAAAGATTGCTACCACGTACAGCTGTGATTTTTGGCCATCTTACTCAGAGTCTCCCTCCGCTCATCAGTTGCCGAGGATTCTTCCCATCGATGAAAAATAAAATAATTATTAGTGTTTAAAAAATGTTGAGATTCTCTCTCCTGTCAATCACGCAATGAAGGCCACGCCCTTTCTGGTGGGGGGGGGGGGAGAGACTATAAAACCCAGATGCGTGGGCATGGCTCAGTCTCTGCAAGGTGGAGGAGGGAGAGGTCACGACTCGCTGTCTTTAGTGGCCTTGCACCCTGCTTGAAATGGTATGAAACTGCACTTGAATTTGGTGGCCTTTGCACCCTGCTTGAAGTGGTAAGAATCTGCACTTGAATTTGGTGGCCTTGCACCCTGCTTGAAATGGAATTTTGAAGGAATAGCCATGAGTCAACTGCCAGCCCACCAGCCGTGAGTGAGCTGCCAGCACAACAGGCTTGAGTGACTGAGCCGCCAGCACAACAAACTTGAGTGATTGAGCCGCCAGCCCAAAGGTCCATTCGGCCCACAATGTCCATGCTAGCCCTCTGAAAACCAGTCCCTTCAGCCCACAACACCCACACATGCGCCCCACCCCCCACTGGCCACCAATATTGAATTGGTGGAGAGATGGAATATTGTGTTGAGGGACCAGCCCTCCCGTGTGATGCTGGGACCCATGGGTCCCACTTAGTCCAGTCCTGTCATATTTCTCCCTTCCGCCAACCCATCAGTCTGATCACCGACCTCTGAAATGTCTCGTCAAAGGTTTTAAAAAAAACCCAAGCCATTTATTCTCTCATTTTGGTAGAATATAAGATTGGGGTTAAGTAAATTAGTTCTTTGTGCCCAGATGTCCATTGAATTATATCTTCTAATTCCATTCACTCACTTGGGCTCCGTATCCCTTGATATACTTTCCAGACACAAATCTATTGATCTCAGACTGGAAAATGTTAATTGACCGGCTTTTAGAGAGGAACGAAATCAATACTAATTAATTTCTTAAAGCATTTTCTCCTCGTTCAATACTTTCTCATGATGCTGTCTCCATATTTGCTCACAATTTCCTGCTTGGATGACACCCGCACAGACCAGCTTGTTACAGTTGCCTCTTCACCTCTTTATCTATTAAGTGCACAGCAAGACTGACAAAATTACAGTAAAAAAACCCCGCTTTTTGTTACCGCAATGGGTTGAATACATTCTGAATTCATCGCAATACTTTGAGACAGTCAGTTGCATTAACAAATATTGTTTCTCACTAATCAGAATTGATGAACTAATTTTATCAGACAATTCTAAAAACATGTAACTATGATTAACTATTGAAATTGAAATGGATAACAATATAAATACAAATTTAGCTACAAATATATAATATGCATAATTTCGATATTATACGATAGAACTTTATTTATCCCAGGAGGGAAATTGATTCAACATAATAGAATACGTAGACAATTTAATAGACAGTTCTGAGTAACATATTTGTATCTATATTCATTTGTATCTTCATTGAAGTGTATAACTTAAGCAGCATTTGCATTTTAAACACAGTTGAAAATTGCAGGATTGATTTATCTTTGCATCTTATCTGATTATTTTTCAGTTTTAAAATAAAAGATTTTATATGAATTGTGTACGAAAACAAATAAAGTTAATACATGAAATGCTGCGTTTCATTGGAGCACTGCATTCCCATATTAGGCGTGGGGACTGTGCTCGGGATGAAGTGAACTCCAGGTTCTGGGAATATGTGTTTCTGCTTTTCTTCCCCCTCCACTGTCTGGGTGGGTTCAATGCAACCTCTTGCTGCTACAACAACAGCAAAAAAAAAATCAATTGCAGCTGGAGTAGCGTTTAACCATTGCTTTTAAACACAAGAGGTTGTTTTGATGTAATTAAACATTTTGCAGGAAACTCTTGCACCATCCCCCAACGCCGTGTGTGTGATACTAATTCGACAAGGGTGGGAAATTGTTGCTTTTGCTGCTTGCCCTTGTCCAGTATCTCTCGTATCTTTGCTCTTGTGCATGAGCTGTTCCCGTGACGGGCTGGGTTGGTTTGTGGGGTGTCGGTTCGTTTTAAACGGACTCTTTCTCCTTCACTGATGTGTACGTACGGAGTTTCACTTAGCAACCGAACAGTTTTTTTTTTACACACAATCACAACCACTGCTGTAGCCAACACAAAGCCGCTCCCATGCGGTGGCGTGTGTGAGTGTGAGAGGGAGAGCGATTATGTTGGGTGTTTAATGTAGTTTTATAAATACATAAAGTTATGCATTGTGTTGCTGGATCAGCAGTGGCCGAGTTTGGAGCAGCTCGCCCTGGCTTTGTGCGGTGTCTCCGGATGTAGGTGCTTGGGAGTTGAGGGAAGGAGCAGCTGAAGGTTTTTCCTCCCCCCACTCTCTCTCTCTCTCTGTCTCCGTGTGTGTGTGTGTGTGTGTGAGCGGCCATGTTAACGAGGAAGCCGTGTGCTGTCGCTGCCGTCTATCCAACCGGTAAGGAGCAAGGAGGGGAAGGGGCCACCACCCCACCGCACTCGACCACAGCTGCACTCCGCTTGTGTGTCGCTCCAGTTCGCCGCTCTTAAAGCCCGGGCTTCTGCAAAAGGGACTGTTTATGTTTAAAACAACAACTCTCTGTGCTTTCACAGTGGGTTTGGGGGTGGAAATAAAGAAGGAACTTCCGACGAGTCCAAAGTGTGCTGAGCGCTCGCTGTGGGAATGAGGACAGGTCCGGCAGCTCTGGGCAGTGAGTGATCTGTGAGCGCCGGGATGATGCTGGGGGTGAGGGTCGCGCTGCCGCTTATCCCTCGGGCGTGGGTGGTTGAGAGAAAGCGAATGCAATGATGTAAGGCGCTCTGACTTCCCACTTGGTGCTTCCCAACGTTTGACGAGGTGAGACTTGTATGTTATTGTCTTTTTTTTAAAGCCCCCCCCCCCCCCCCCAAAAAAAGAAAGAATGGCGTGTTTGCTTTTTGTTGCAGCTGTGTGGAGAATTGTGTGTGGGTTTGTTTTGTGTTTGGTTGATCTCTGGGGCTGTGGCTTCACCCGCCCCGGTTGGAGTCTGAAGAAGGGACTCGACCCGAAACGTCACCCATTCCTTCTCTCCAGAGATGCCTCCTGTCCCGCTGAGTTACTCCGGCTTTTTGTGTCTATTTTCTGGTTGATGCGGGACTCGCGTTGAATGCAAGTTAAATGTGTGCGGTTTGTTGTGTGACAGATCGGACCGCCGACAGTTCGGCGCTGCAGCCCGACTACAGGACAGGCACCGACTGCTCGGAGAGCCGCAGAGGCGGGCAAGGATCCCGGCTGGGCGATCCGCCGTCGCCCATCGGATTACCGCCGCTCAAGAGTCACACGGTAAACGAGGCAATCCGCCCAATTCAGACGGGTCTATTATAGGTACAAATTGCCAGAGCAACCGCTTCGGGATTAACAAAAACCCGCACAAAGAAAATAAAATCTACCATGGAAACCGCGGCGTGTAACACGTTGAAGTGCAGACTCGACAGTAGTTGCAACAATTAACATGAAAAAAGGATTAATGTTTCCCCCTGAGTTCAGACAGCGAAAAGACTTGTGAATTAAGATCCATTTCACCCCCCACGCCCACACACATACATACACACATACACACACTTTTCCCCCTAGTTTAATTTTAAAGAATAAACCTTTTGTGACATTTTCGAGAGACATATTTCCACAGATTGGAATAATTTCATAATTGTAAGTCTTGCTTTATGTCGTTTCATGATTGATTGCACAGTTTTACAGCAAGAGCTAAAATAGGCAAGGCTTTTGGTAAGATTAGCAGTGCAACCAGCAAAGCAGCTTATACAAAGTTCTAGTTTGGAGGAGGAGGAGGCCATAAGTGAATTAGTCTTTCTCCCAGAAGTACTGTGTATGGGATTAAGGCGTGAGCTTTTAGTTTAAACTCCAACGGATCTAGTTTATGCTTTTGATACACACTGGTTTGGCACTGGTGTTATGCTGAAAGGCCCTGGGCTTCTTCAGTTGTCTGAGAATTCAGAGACATATCCACTGGAGTGAGGAAGCAGCCTTGATAGGACTTGGTTGAAATGTAGCTGTGTTGGAACTCCCAGTCAGTTTTGAACCACAAACTCCATATTTTAACGAATGCTGGGAATCACGAATGTTTCTCTTGAGCGTAGGGATGTTGTGTTTTAGAAATTGGATATTTTGTTCGTGCTTGCTTGTATTAAATCTGTCTGTATCCACGGAATAATTCCGTGCAATTGATATAAACGTGGTGGGGGGGGGGGGGGGAGGATGCTGAACGGGGCGGGACAGTAATTCTCTTGCAGCACTAATCTGGACTAAGCAAGTTTACAAGAAATGTTTATCCTTTTGGATGCCAAGGAAGTCTGATACCTCGATGGTTGTACATGAGACAGTGAAAGTAAAATATACACAATTTAGAGATCAAATGAAAACAAAATGTATATGTGAGGATTAAAGAATTTAAATAGCTAGACACGGGGGTAACGTAACACATTGTATAATATTATACACAACAAGTGTGATAAATAATTCACTGTAACCAGGAATTACATTTCACTTGTGAAGTAGGGCTCGATCCACAGCCTGGGCATGTGGTACGAGAGAAAAGTCATCAAAGTGGACCACAAAACCATAATAATCCACCAATTTGATATATATACCAATGGACATTTTAGCTGTATGCCATGCTGATCTTTCAAGTTTGAATTTGCTGCATTACCTTACTTTATGTGATTTAATAAAATGTGTGTAGTTTTCTGATTCCTAATTCTGTCCCTTTCACAATGTATATCGATAGCCCAAATTGCTAGGTTGTCTTTTTACACATAATCCTTGCAGGCAGTTTGGAAACATAAAGGATTCCTGGCAAGAGGTGGGGCCAACAGAACCTATTTTGAGGGAGGATAGATACTGCCTTCAAAACAAAAGCAAAGGGAAAGTACTGTAGCTTTGCTCTGAGTCAGAGTGAAGATAATTCAAATTTGAAGAAAGTTATTAAGACCAAAAAAGGTGTTGCGTGTAGGCTGGATAATTGACCTAATTTACACAATCTGAAAGTATTACCGTATGCATGCTATGAAATGAGTTGTGCATGAGACCACATTGTTTGTAGTTTAGTATAATTGAGATGGGCAATTTGTTTTTTAGATGATGCTATCAAAAGTATTAATAGTGTATTTTACCTGAGGATGAGGAAGCCTGAGAATGAACGAATTGCCGAAACGATGTAAACAAACTCATCACTGTAAGATTCAATCGAAAGTGGCAATACATTTTAAATGTATGTTAAACATTAGAAACAAAATACAGAAAACACCTGGCAGGTCAGGTAGCATCTGTGGAAAAAGAAACCATTAAAGTTATGTGTCTAAGACCCTTTGTCATAAAAGAAAATTATTGCAGCTGTGAAGTTAACATTCCTTTTGTTTTCCCATTGGCTGCTTGTGTAAAAGCAGCTTAGTCGAGTACAGAATTATTGGTTTTATGTAAATGGATTCTTGTCATGGGAGTCTGTTACAGGTTTCTTATTTATTTTATTGGCATGTAAAGTGCTTTTTTTCCACTTAAAGTTACTTGCGATAAACATTTCCAAACAGTGAGGATGATGAACAACTTTTTAGGTGCTCCCAATTTTTCTAAAGCAAAACATCTATCCATCTCACAATCTTTTTAAAAAAAAAGAAAATATCTTCCACAAGTCAATCTTTTATTCTGTTTCTTGCAACTGTAAGAAATATCTTCATGTTTTTAAATGTCAGGAATTAAATGCTGAGATCTCAAGGTCTAGGTTTAGCACAAGTATAAAGTGGCCTAGTTTGGTGCTGTAAAGATTCTCCTCAGCAACTGAATGAAAAGTCAGCGTTTCTCCATTGCTAAATGTGTCTGTCACACAGTTTAAACTAAGAATGTGTCAAAATAGATTATATTGCCACAAATAGAAGAGCAAGACTATATGTTCTTTTTCTAGGCTCTGATATTTAATCTGTCTATCTTCTCTGGAAAGGTTTGTGTAGTATTTAATTCTAGGTATGATTGCAGTAATTACAACTTGCACTCATTTCATTGGGTAGGCTTGCATGTTAACTTTTTGATTTGGTGTAAATTGGTTACTTCTGAGATTTTAAAAGTAAGTAGACCACTAAGATTGTTTACCAATTAGTGTATATTTAACAAAGTTGATATTGGGCCAGTACTTGTCTCTGGTCCTTTATCAGTTTGAATAAAAGTACCAAGTTAGGATATTGCTTGCATGTAATGTGATAATCATATTGTGGGAAAATGTTCACATTCTTCCCACTAGTGTAAACGTTGTCCAGATTAATTTTCAGTATTTTGCCAAATAATGTTACAGTAATGTTTAAAGTTGCATTCTTGTATCGAGGTACCATGTAGAGCTGTACCTGACACCATGTAGCGCTCTAAACAAATACTGCAAGTAACAATCCAACAGGTTTATTAGCATATAATAAAGTTACACAACAAGTTGTCACCACTGCGACTGCATACTGACTAACCGCTAGTGTCTGGAAGCGTTAGTAATATATGGGGACTCTATGGTAAAACCCGGACTGGATTATATATCTGAATGGTGTGTAGCATTTGTGTTAGTATTTGGTAGACCAGATCTACACAAGGGATTTTATTTTTATTTTTTTGGGCATACAGATCAGTAAGATTATTGCCATATGTAAGTACTATCCCCAATTAAGTACTGAATGTATAGAATCGGCCCACCGAGTCCATATGCAAGAGTTGCATGGGTTATGGCACAATTTTCAAAGTCCCAGCTGCTGTTAGCCATAAAATCATGAGAGGAATAAATTGGGTAGATGCACGGAGTCTCTTGCCCAGAGTAGGTGAATTGAGGATCAGAGGGCATAGGTTTAAGGTTAAAGGGAAAAAATGTAATAGGAATCTGAGGGGTAACATTTTCGCACACAGGGTGGTGGGTGTATGGAACAACCTGTCAGAAGTGGTAGTTGAGGCAGGGACTATCCCAATGTTTAAGTCAGACAGGTACATGAATAGGAAAAGTTTTTCTGGGAAATGGACCAAATGCAGGCAGGTGGGATTAGTGTAGCTGGGATATGTTGGCTGGTGTTGGCAAGTTGGGCTGAAGGGTCTGTTTCCGCGCTGTATCACACTGACTATGGCTCAATAAAGGCCCATTGCAACAACCGTCTGCATCCGGATCGCTAGTTAACTGTCATGATACCCCTCTGGATGCCGCTGGCAACCTGCACATTTTCTCCCTCATTCTGCCTGTTAACCAATCCTCACCCTGTGCTAGTATATTACCCTCGATGTTTTCCGGACGTCAAAATACGTTGCATGCAGCTAAGCTATCTGCAACAAATGCCAACTTCTTATCGTTTAATGCCATTGTCCCTCCTGTGTTCCACTGTCATCAACATTCTGGGGTGTCTTTACTCAGTCAGCTGTGTAAATACTGTGGATATGGAGCTGATCAGATGCTGGCAATCTTGTAGCAAATGACTTGCCTCTAGGTTACACAACGCGTATCCGGAATCAACACGTTTGAAGTTGATGAATAATCTACTTGGCTGGAGCAGTTTGCCAACAACACTGAAGAACCATCGAACAGAAACCAGGCCACATGATAGCCACCCACCTAACTACCACTCTTTATGTTCTTAAACCCACTTCCCCCACCACCTATTACAATGGGGAAATTGGGCATCTGGGTGCACGATCACCTCCTTCCAAGTCATGCACAACTGGATTTGGATATCAGTAGCCAGTGTTTTCTAGTTTCAACAACACTGACCCAACAACACTTTGAGTACCTTCACCCAATGGTCCAAGACGGTTGTTCATTGCCACTGTAACAAGGAAATTAGTGGTGGGCAATAAATGTAAATTGCCTCATCATCCAATAGTTTAGTTAATGTATATAGCGCGGAAACAGGCAATTCGTCCCACCCAGTCCATGCTGACCAATGATCCGTGCACATTAACACTATCCTACACACGCTAGGGACAAGTTTACATTTATACCAAGCCAATTAACCTACAAACCTGTAAGTCTTTGGAGTATGGGAGGAAACTGAAGATCTTGGAGATAACCCACGCGGTCACGGGGAGAACGTACACACTCCATACAGACAGCACCCGTAGTCGGGATCGAGCGCAGGTCTCTAGCGCTGTAAGCGTTCTCTACTGCAAGCCACCCTGCCACCCTCAAATAAATGAATTTTAAAATGCCAATAGTTTTACCCCTTAGTGTTGGGTTTATTACCCTATAGTTCCCCTTCATGGGTAGGAAACTAGATTGGCTCCCACAGATTAGAAAACAGCCATGGTCACGTTTGGGGAAATATTGGAAGATGAAAACGAATACATCACCGTTTCTGCAACTACATATTTCAAAAACGTTAGGATGTAGGCCACAAGGATTAAACAATGCATTTTAGTCCCATTAATTATTCCAGTGCTGTTTCACCACCAAGATAAATCTCAAGTTGTGAACAGCACTAGCCAACCACCAAATCTTCCATTCCCATCACTCTTTTCTCCCCTGTAGCTAAGGACCAGGGATGAATTCATAAATGAGTAGTAACTTCCCGCAAATGAATCTTGGAGAGACCAGTATTATTGGCCTTTATCCCCAAACCTTGCTCCTTGGTTAGAAAACCTATAATCCCTTTCCCAGTCACTGTAAGACTTGACTGTTCAAGACCTGATGGCACCAAGTTCATGAAACGAGCTCCGAGGCATATCTGACTTATTACCAAGTGATTTCACCAAGAATGCTGGTTCTAAAATAGTCCTATTTACTGCAGTTTCTTGTTTGTGGATCTATATTGTTTCCTGTCCAATAATATTCTGTTTTCCATATGTTTGACAGTTCAGGCACTGTTCACCATTTATTTCCCAGAACCTCCAACTTTCTAAGATATGTCGTTCACCTTTTCTGCTTTTTTTGCACAGTTTTTACCTTAATTTCACTTCCCCTTTGATCACCTGGGTCCTTGGACCTGTTATTATGTGCCTGTACTTCTATTCTTTCAAGATTGTCCTTCAAATTTGCCCCTTCAACCCAGCTTTTGAACTCCTGACCTAATGCATGGCTTGTATGATTCAGTCATATTTAGTTTTAGAATGTTTTAATAATTAAAATGTTTTCATAATTTTTTTTAAAATTATTTGTTCCTCATTGAAGCTGCTCATTGGTGACTTTGATTGTTATTGAGATCACTTTGGATTGAAAGGGGATATTTATCCATTTGTCCCTGAATGCAATTCAGTTAGGATGGAGTTGGCTGGATTTCATTTCTGCTCTGATAAAGTCAAAATTGTAGAGATACTTTGATGGATATCCAAGTTTGACGAAGTCACAAATTGCCTTCCACAGCTTTGGGGTTATCCCACAGCGCAGCAAACTTAAAAGCACTTAATCTACTCTGGTCACTGCAAGCGTCACAATATGATCATGACTGGATAGTGCTGGTGGTAAAATTTGGCCTGGTTATTGGAGATGGTTTCCTATTCTTCAGAATATTTTCTGGGATCTTTTACATCTACATGTTAGAGAGGAGGTCCTTAGTTTTTAACATCTGCAAATGATATCTCCTTCAAATTGGGACTTGGAGATTGGAATGCTCCCCTCATGGCGATCGCCAAGTCCTATATACTACTCATTCTTCGCTGAAACTTGTCCTTTGCAAATGTTTTAAGTAATGAATTAAATGTCGTCCCTTTAGCTTCTGTCTTTTGATCAGAGGATTTTTTTTTCAAGTATTTGTTTTTCTAATTGAGATAGTATTCCAGCTAGTACTCATACCCAACCAAATTATCTAGTTTAGTATCTGGTGTTCTTTAAATTGGAGAATAGGAGTTTGCAGTATTACTTGTGACCTTTCATTTGAGGTTTTTCCTGCATACTTGGATGTGTTCTGGAAGATTTTGATCGAGAAATGGAAAGGCAGACGTTTTTTTTTAAAGGTGAACTGTATTAGCATTCAGAGAGACCTGTGATCCTTTAATGAGATTCACTGAAAATTTAATACACAGATAAAATCAATTAGCAAGGCAAATGTGCAAGTCTTTGCAGCAAGAGGATTTGAGTATAAGAGCAGAGATGTCTTGCTTCAATTTTCTTTGGCTCCAGTGAGATTGCATCTAGATATTGTAGGGTATACTGGCAATAGAGCAAGAACAACATAGATTCTGAGACCGATACAAAAGAACTGCAGGTGTTGGTTTACAAAAAAAGATTCAAAAGTGCTAGAGTAAAACCCCTGTCCCACTTAAGAGACCAAAACGGCAACCTCTGGTGACCTCGCCCGCCACCCAAAGTTTCCATGAGATTACCGGAGGTTTTGGTTACTCTCCCTAATGGTCGAAAGTGGTTTTCGTGTGGTCGAGGCTTCATCTAGGTTGCTGCTATTTTTTCAGCACGTTTAAAACTGGCCTCGACTGAAAATAGGTTGCCGATTTAAAAATCGATAATTTTTTAGTCGAAGGTCTAGTTGAAGCCGGTTTTCTTCATAGTCGAGGAAGGTTTTCAACATATGCGTGGGAGGTGGTAGGAGGTTGCAGGTCACCTCGACCTTGATTTTTTATTTTTGGGTGGCGGGCAAGGTTACCAACGGTTGCTGTTTAAGTCTCCTAAGTGGGACGGGCTTAACTCAGCAGGTCAAGCAACATCTCTGGAGAACATGGAAAGGTGAAGTTTCGGATCAGGACAAAATTCTCTCCCAAGTGGACTTGTCACCTCTCAATGTTCCCCAGAAATGAACTACTGAGTTACCCTCGCATTTTTTGTCTTTTTCGAAATAAAGATTCATCGGATTAATTCCCAAAATGGCAGGCTTGATTGATCAAGTTGGACCCATGCTTCACACTGTCGTTTTGGAAGAATGGGAGATAATCTAATTTGAAATATTCAAAATTCTTAGGGGCCTTGACTGGTTAGACAGTCTTGTGGAGAATGCGTAAGCACATTCTTAAAACAACTGGTCAGCATTCAGGACAAGGATGAGGAGAAAATTCTTTACTGGGTGGGATAATTATGATTTGGAATTCTCTATCCAAGTTGGTTGTGGAGGCTCAGTCGCTGATTGTACTAAAAACATGATTTAAGATATTAAGGGAATCAAATTATAAAGAAGTTAAAAGATCAGCCATGGTCTTGGTGAATGGCGGAGGAGGTATGAGGGTTAAGCCCCTGTCCCACTTAGGAGACCTAAACATGAGGAATGACCAAATGGCTGACCCCTGTTCTCTTGGGTGTTTTTTTGTAATTTTTTTTTGTAATGATTTGAAGCCACACAAGAGGAAGAAAACTATAGGTCAAAATTTAAAGTGAGAAATTTAGCATACAGATTATGTGTTTCAAGAGAGAGCTAGATAGGGCTTGTGAGATGTATTTTTGGTGCCCACAATCACTATGCCAGAGACAAAGCCGTGGAAACAAGAAATGCTTTTATTTATGAGTCTGCAGAATCGGGTGCCTCTCCAAACCGAGACCACCAAGGTCAAGAAAGTATTCTCCCCTTATACAACACAATTACAATGAATCAGCCTCCCCTTATGGCTCCTTCCAGTTGGAGCGCTGAGGTGCACACTCTTCCTGTAACGCCCAGGGTACTTCCCAGATCATACATAGCATGTTCATGGTAATTAGCAGTTTCCCGATCAGGGGCGTATAAGCAATATTCATTTACCTCATTAAGCAAGTGCAGTAGTTATTCACCTAACCTATTTAATCCCCTTTAGTCTAGTAGCCAGTTTCTTGCAGTTACAGCTGCATCAGCAATCTCCTCCTGTTTTCAAACAATGTTCCCTTCCCAAGGATGATGGTTTGCTCGTTCTGTCCCTCACAATGTGGTTTAATCATTCTGTCTCTCACAGGCTCCTAAAAATAGCAGAGTCATGGGATATGGGGAGAAGGCAGGAACAGGGCACTGATTGGGGATGATCAGCCATGATCACATTGAATGGCGGTGCTGGCTCGAAGGGCCAAATGGCCTACTCCTGCACCTAATGTCTATTGTGTTTAATCCAAAAAAAAAAGCATGCTTTCAGTTTATTTGTTTATTTGTCTATTATGTATTTTATTTTCTCCCAACCAAATCTCCTGTGCCTTTTTTTATAGATTGGAGGCAGTAAACACATAATGAATGATCACCTACACGTTAGAAGCCATGGACAGATCCAGGTTCAACAACTTTTTGAAGACAGCAGCAACAAAAGGACTATTTTGACCACTCAACCGAATGGACTTACTGCAGTTGGTAAAACGTCTTTACCGGTGGTTCAGGCCAAACAGCTGGAGGGTTCACACAAGCGACAGGGAAGTTCTGCTTCAGTGAAGTCAACAGACTGTACTTCAAAAGTGAAATCCACTGTCATGACGCCTGAGCAAGCCATGAAACAGTATATGCACAAACTCTCAGCATTTGAACACCATGAGATATTCAACTACCCTGAAATTTACTTTGTTGGTCCGAATGCAAAAAAACGGCAAGGTGTGGTTGGTGGCTCAAATAATAGCGGCTATGACGATGACCAGGGCTCTTATATCCATGTACCTCATGATCACATAATTTATCGATATGAAGTTTTAAAAGTGATCGGAAAAGGGAGCTTTGGTCAGGTCGTGAAAGCTTACGATCACAAACAGCACCAGCACATAGCACTGAAAATGGTGAGGAATGAGAAACGGTTTCACCGGCAAGCTGCGGAGGAGATACGGATCCTCGAGCACCTGAAGAAACAAGACAAAGATCAGACCATGAATGTCATCCACATGCTGGAAAACTTCACATTCCGCAATCACATTTGCATGACGTTTGAGTTGCTGAGCATGAATCTCTACGAACTGATCAAAAAGAACAAGTTTCAAGGGTTCAGCCTTCCGTTGGTTCGCAAGTTTGCCCACTCCATTTTGCTCTGTTTGGATGCATTGCACAAAAATAGAATTATTCATTGTGACCTTAAACCGGAGAATATTCTGTTGAAACAGCAGGGGCGAAGTGGGATTAAAGTAATAGATTTTGGTTCTAGTTGTTATGAACACCAACGTGTGTACACTTACATCCAGTCAAGGTTTTACCGTGCACCTGAAGTGATCCTTGGAGCGCGCTATGGGATGCCTATAGACATGTGGAGTTTGGGTTGCATTCTGGCTGAACTATTAACAGGTTACCCGCTGCTGCCGGGAGAAGATGAAGGGGACCAGCTGGCTTGCATGATTGAGTTGCTGGGTACTGCACCTCAAAAGTTTTTAGATCAGTCAAAACGAGCCAAAAATTTTGTCAGTTCTAAAGGTTACCCCCGTTATTGCACTGTTACGACTTTGCCAGATGGGTCAGTTGTTCTTAATGGAGGACGGTCACGACGAGGGAAGGTTCGTGGCCCCCCGGGGAGCAAGGATTGGGTCATGGCCTTGAAAGGATGCGACGATCCTCTCTTTCTTGACTTTCTGAAACAGTGCTTGGAATGGGATCCTACATTGCGTATGACACCCAGCCAAGCACTGCGACACCCCTGGCTGCGGAGACGCTTGCCAAAGCCGCCAGCGGTTGAGAGAGCTTCTTCCAAGAGAGTGACAGAAAGCAGTGGTGCTATTACATCAATTTCTAAATTGCCTCCAACGTCAGGCTCAACAACAAAACTAAAAACTAATTTGACACAAATAACTGATGCCAATGGAAATACTCAACAACGAACAGTTTTGCCCAAGTTGGTTAGCTGAGTTTGAATAAGTTTATACCAGGGATGCGGAGAAAATCTATCAGCACATCTCTGAGCCTTATTCAGTTGAACTTTTATATTATTTTTAGAACATTTGTAATTATGAAATATTGGAATTTTAAGCATCATTTGTTATAAACTAGGAAACTATTTAACTAATTGCTGGGGACCATGCATTATTGGAAGGTGGTTTTTCAGGTGAAGTTAAATACCTTTTTCATTCTGGCATTGGAATGTGCAGGTCAGATCATGTAACACTTAAAGTTGTCAAAAAAGATGTCGCTAATCTTAATTTGACAAATTAATGACAGATTAATCGGCCAGTATTGAATATTGTTAAAAAAAACACAACTCTTTTTAGGACAGTGGCTCTTGCTAATCAATGACAATCTGCATTTACTTATTTCTAAAGGAACTCTCTTTGCAGATCTATAATGAAGCCCAATTTAAACATGGTTTTTGGTATCTCATTATTCCTATTGTAAATGTCTGCCCATGTGATACCATTGCATCTGTTCATTTTTCAAATAAGGCTAATAAATTGGACTATGGATGTTCATAAATGTTTTGAATCTAGAAATGAGGAGAATTGGCCAATTCTTGACGTTGAAACTAATTTAAAAATTGAAATGTGTGAAATCATTTTGAAAGCTATCAGTTTTTGTTTTCTCCTCTATCCTTCTAATGCAAATGGCTTCATTCAGGATCCAGCTCTTGAAAATGGAAGGAACAGAAGTAGATTATATGACATAGGAATTTATTCAAGTGGACATGTTGGTGAGTAATTGGAATGTCTTGCGGTGAATGCATTTGACCTTGGGATGTAGAAACTATGCAGGAAAATCTAACGATCTCTGACGTGTATTTCTTTTATCGTGACACCATTTACTGTTGGGCTGTGTCATTGAGCAAGATAGGATGGCATTTTGAAAGCTCACCAATAGCAAACTAGGAAACCTCCGAAACCTCTTAAAATTAATGGGGAAAAAAAACTGCCTGAAATGTCTCAAACTATTTTAAAAACATGGCAGTCTGAAAAAAATATGGAGTGAAAGTTGGGAGAAAAAAAAGCATTTGTATTTTGAACAAGTTGGTTATTGCCAGTAATTTTTGATTTATTCACCATTAAAATCTTAATTATATACTTGCTGCATTTTTTTCAGTTCAGAAATATCTTGTTCTCATCAGTTCTCTAATTTCGGCTGATATATGCGAGGGAGTCAGAACACAAATTCTGAGTTACTGCTCAGGAGAAACGGTGCAGATTTTCTCTGTTAAAACTGAGTACTGACAGCCTAATCATTATTATTTACCACAAATTCTAGGCTGTTGATTTAAATTTCTTTTAAATTAAAAGGTTGAATATTTTTAACTTGTATGAATGAACCGGGATTGTTCAGAAGATGTGAAGTATTATTATATAAGCTAAACTTGGACTTCTTTACCTGGAAGATCTAATATTCAAGGCATGGTCCCCAGTTAGACTGGTATAAAGCAGACTACAATTTATGCCAAGTATCTTCAAAGCAAAAATATGCATTCAGATTTAGACCTTGCATCTTCACATGTAATTGATATTCAAATGTTTTTGACAGCCATACCATCTCTGGGAAGATTTTGTATGTTTTCAAAAGAGATAAATGGAAATTAATGATACTAATTGAAACTTTGCAGCACTTGGGTTTAAGCCAATAAACCTTTACTATTACAGACATTGAATCTGATTAATGTATTTAAATGTATATTGCATATTCATCCTGATGCAATATTTCAAATAGCATACTATCTTTTTGTAGTATTTTTATGCTTTGTAATATTTTTAATTAAGTTGTAACTTTACAGTATCACTGAAATACCACTACAAAAATTGTTATTGTACTTTGGGTTTATACAATTTACAGAAAGATATTTTTATATTTAAATTGGCCTGAAATTTATTTTAAGCCATTCTATATGTGCTCACTTGTTGAAAAATATCTCCAAGCTTTGCTTCTGTTTCACATTTTCTAATTAACCATTAATTGTAATAGTCCATTTGGTTATGTAACAGAATTGTGTTGGCTTCACTTAGTGTAGTTGAATTAGTACTCTATAGTTATGGCTCAGAAGGTTATTAATTTTAGCTACCAGTTAAATCTTGTAGGTGATTTGTTTGAAGATGCCTATGGTACATGTTCTAACTTGATAACAATTTGGTGTCTTGAGGTCTCAGGTTATAATATGAACAGCAGCTTCTCTGTATGCTGTTGTTCAGGTCGATTACATTGTTTCACCACAGCAGAAACAGTATAATCTAACATTATATGGGCATGTTTAACAACTTTTCTCACATTAGGCAACTTGTGCCCTTAGTATTAACAGTGTGCCTTTTGTTATCAGTGCCATGTTGTAGGGTTTACAGGTAATTAATTCATTATTCGTGGATACACTAGCGATGTAGCAGTTTATATGGTTATATTGGTGCAAATTATTTTGAATGGTTTGAAAATGAAATGAATACCCACTGAAGATACAATTCATTCAACCCTAAAATATGGAAGGTTTGGAAAAAAAAATAAAAGAAATCCCAAGATTGAGTTTCGCTTTATAATCTGTGTAAAAAAAAAAGCTGCCACGTAATTTTATAGTGGGGTTTACATGTTCATCTGGTCTTTTAAGATATCTCTTTTGCAGCATTTTTGGTGAAAGGATGCTTTAGCAAAAATCTGACGAGCAGGAAAAATCATTTGAGAGCAATGTGGTGATGCTGTTACTGGACTCTTATCCAGAGCAACAAGATGGCGTAACTGGTAGAGCTGCTGCCTCATTTCCCGTGCCAGAGACCTGGGTTCCACCCTGACCTCTGGTGCCATTTCGGTGGAGTTTGTACCTGGGTGGTTTTCCTCTGGGTGCTCTGATTTCCTCCCATATCCTAAAGACACATGCATTTGTAGTAAGATCGGCTCCCTGTGTATTGCCCCTGTGTGTAGCCAGTGGATGGAAAAAGTCGGATAACATAGAATTAGTGTCCATGGGTGTCGATGCTTGGCATGGACTTGATGGGCCGAAGGGCCTGTTTCCGTGCCACATTTCTAAATTGTTAAAATATTGTAGCTGGTGGGATATCTGTAATCTGATTTTAATTGAATACCATCTATACAATAGGATAACTATGGGTGCTAGATCACCTTATGAAGTTCATTTGTTTGGGCTAGGTTCATGAAACTAGTTCCAATACTGGTCAATGCATTTAGGGAGAATATTAATGAACAGTACGGTAAATTTTTCAGAGATTTTGGATGGGAAGTGGACTGCCCAAAGTATAATTCCCATTAGCAAACAAAATAAATGTAATCTTCAATTAAAGCATTTTTAATTGTGAAATAACAATCATTTCAGATGTTAACCTGTGATCAGAGTATTTTCAGAAATTATTAATCAATATTCTCCTTAATATCTGTTTTGTAATATAACATGAACAAACTGCAGGCAGATATTCCAAACAAACTGTCCATTCATAAAAAGGAAATTTATTCTCTTGAGATAATTATAGGTAGATGAATAATAAAGCTAATGATATTTATAATTAAAAGGGAAATATAGCTTACTAAATTATGCTAAGAGATGAGTGTTCAAATGGAACATATCATCTGATATCTGGATTCCGGTTTCTTTTGGCATTGCAGATCATTAAAGTGTCCTAAAATTGTGTTTTGCATTTTAGATTGTCTAACCCCCAAAATAAATGGGCAAGTATGCTAACTAGGAAAGCGAAACCTCTCAAAAGCTGAAAGCTCAAAAATAAAACAAAACAGAACTGTCTAATCTGTTGAGAATTTCCAGTACTTTTAAATGTATGCGTCTGTATCAATATTTATTATCCATTCGACCGTGCTGCAGTCAGTGAACGCAGTTAAAGTTAATGGCTGCAGCACATTTTTCATTTGCAACGTGTCTTTGCGTTAATAATAACATGGAAATAATCTATATACTGAAGTGCATTTCTGATTGTTTCGTTGAATCTTTGAAATTGTCAACAATATAAATAGCTTCCAAGGAAATAGCTAATGCAGCAAGAAAAATCACAATGCTTTTACATTTACCTCAAGGTTTTCTAATCAGTAAAGAAAATCCCAATTGTTTGATATGTACCAAAGTGCATTCCTTTTCACATATTCAGCTGTATTTGTGGCAGGAAAATCCACATTGACAGCATTTGAGGCCAGTTACTTGTCCTGCGATACAGCACCAACACTGAATTCTCAAAGCCTCCATTTGTTCTGTCTGTTTTTGTATCTGTATCTTGACGTATAATTACCATCACTGGTTGTCGCATACATTAGGAGGGCCATGTGCAAAGTCGCAATTAAATATTAGAGTGGGCTTTAGAAGTCAGCGTCTTAATATCGATTGTTTCCAGCTAGGTCTTGACGTCGGCTACAGTGCGAATGTCATGGTGGAGATGATTCCATTCGCGAATTGTCTTTGGGTATAGTGCATACCTATAACAGTCTTTATTTGTTGGGATGATGTTGTTTTTGTAAACCCCCGAATGCCTGGACTTTGGTTGACTGGATGAATTTGTAGATCGAATATGACTCTTGATGTTGCTTGGAATAAACCCATTTCTTTATAGATGGTCGTTAGGTGTAATTTGGTCTTACGGTCTTGAAGAGTTTCCCACTCTAGATCAGCAAGGATTTTAGTGATACTGAAATCCCTGCTGTAAGCACCAATGGTAAACCTTGCAGCTCTTTTGAATTCTTTTTAACTTGTCCTCGTCTGTTTTGTTTAAGAAGGAACTGCAGATGCTGGAAAATCGAAGGTAGACAAAAATGCTGGAGTAACTCAGCGGGTGAGGCAGCATAATTGGAGCGAAGGAAATAGGCAACATTTTGGGTCAAAACCCTTCTTCAGACTAATGGGGGGAGGGAGGGGGGAGGGGAGGGGGAGAGAAAGAAGGGAGAGCTGAGAAGGGGAGGAGAAAGTAAGGACTACCTGAAATTAGCGAAGTCAATGTTCATACTGCTGGGGTGAAAACTGCCCAAGTGAAATATGAGGTGCTGCTCCTCCAATTTACGGTGGTTCTCACTCTGGCCATGGAGGAGTCCCAGGTCGGATTCGGAATGGGAGGGGGAGTTGAAGTGCTGAGCCACCGGGAGATCAGGTTGGTTATTGCAAACCAAGCGGAGGTGTTCGGCAAAGTGATCGCCAAGCCTACACCTGGTCTCACCAGTGTAGAGCAACTGACATCTAGAGCAGCGGATGCAATAGATGAGGTTGGAGGAGGTGCAGGTGAACCTCTGCTGCACCTGGAAAGACTTCTTGGGTCCTTGAATGGAGTCAAGGGGGGAAGTTAAAGTGACAAGTGTAGCATTTCTTGCGGTTGCAAGGGAAAGTACCCAGAGAGCGGGTGGTTCGTGTGGGAACCCAGTTGTGTATCCCAGACCGTGGGGCAATACTGAAGTTTGGGTCTTATCAGAGTCTTGTAGGCTATAGACTTGGTTCTGTTGCTGCAATAATAAATATTTAACTTCAGCAATCCCAGCATTCTGGTAGCCTTGGTGGTTGTTTCGTTGATGTGAGTAGACCATTTCAAATCACTGCTAAGTCCCACTCCCAGGTAGGGATGATGTTTCACCTCCTCCAGGGTGGAGTGCCCCATCTTGGTTCCTCCTGCAGGTGACTCTCATACTGAAGCAATTAGAAGAATTGAAAGACATCTGTCAATCTCCTTCCCATTTGACTAAAGCATCAAGGTCTTGTTGGAGTCTCTCTGAATCCTCCATGAATTGTATTATAGAGAATACAATCATCTGCAAAGAGTTAATCTTTGAGTGGACCTTCAAAGGCAGATCATTATATATGCCAAAAATAGTAGGGGTCCAAGGACTGTACCCTGGGGAACCCCAGATGAAACTTTAGCTCTATTGGAAGAAGCACGCCTCCTGTTGGTGGCAGTTTGGAAGTTGTCTATTGAAAGACTCAATCCACTTCAATGCGTTCTTTCTAATTCCCATGTGGCAAAATTGCATCAAAAGATGTCGGTGGGGCGCGGAATCAAACGCGTTACTGAAGTCCATGATAATCAGGTCCGCCTGGCCTTTATCATCCAAAATCTTTGCAAGGTCGCCAACAAGAGCAGATAATTGAGTGTCACAGGAACGTCCCTTGTGGGAAAAGTGTTGCACGTGGACTAAGATGTGATATTGGTCAAAAAGATTAATGATATGAATTGATGCAGGATACGTTCCAGAATCTTACATTAATTGATGTACACGAAACTGGTCTATAGTTTCAGGGGTTACTTCTATCACCTTTCTTGTAAGGCGGAGTTACGTTAGCATCATGGCAAGCATCCGGTAAACAGCCAGAATTCGATGATATTTGAAAAATCTTAGTTAACACTGGAGCAATTGAGGAGGAGTATGTTCTTTCAGGATCTTCGCAGGAATGGCGTCAGGACCCAAAGCTTCATTTGGATTCACATCTTGCAATAGCTTCTCAACACCCTGCTTGTTGATGGCAATGTTTGGCATGTCAGGAAATTCTGAGTCGGGCATATCAGGAAATTTGTGTCTTCGTTGGTAAAAACTGAACAAAATTGGTCGTTGAACACGTTCACCTTGACTTTAGCAGAGCAAACTTTGGTACCATCAGATGAAGACAATGTTGAGACACCAACTACCTCTCTTGATGGAATTATTTATCAAGGGTAATTTCCATCTCGAAGAAGCCATTTTGCAAGGTAGAGCATTCCATACAACTTGGTTAAATTCCGTCACTAGCTCATTAATAGTCTTTGACTCAATGTAGTCAGAAGTCAGCTTCTCATTGAGGTTCCTGAGCCTGTTCCCATTGTCTTCAAACTTGACTTTCTTGTAGAGAAAAATCTTACGCCTGGTTGGCCGGACTAACTTGGGTTTCACCGATGCGTTCACAATCACTGCCTCGTCGTTGCTGATACCAGGAATCACCTCTGTGCTTTCCACAAAAGATGGTGAGTTTGTGAAACAAATCAAGGATGTTATTAAGTCTAGTCGGTTCATTCACTTGTTGATGTAAGTTGTGATCGAGTGGAATTTCCAACATTGCTTTACTAGGTCCGGCATAAGATCCGCCCGGTGTGAACTTGAAAATTTCCCAGTCCACGTCCGGAAGATTGAAATCTCCCAAGAGCCACATTGAAGCTTGAGGTGGTATTTTGCTCAGGGCACCATCAAGGTGCCTCACATAGTTAACATTGATAGCTTGCAAGTGGTAGAAAACTCCCAAGGACATGGGCGTCATCCCATGCATACAAATGCTGACCCACATGCTTTCGCTATCTGACATAAGATCAGTTTCTTCATTTGTGTTGAGATTGTCTTTGTCTGCGATGAAACCCCCCCCCATGTGGATCACCTTCTGAACTTCTGTCTGAACTGAACTCTGAACTCTGTCCTTCCTGAACGCCTGGTAACCTGGTGGGAAAATGTCACCAGATGCAATGTTGCTGTTCAGCCATGATTCTGTCCCTGTTATTACATCAGGACTTTCCGTGTCAAGCTACACATGGAACTGATCACGCTTCGCTTTAACACTCTGGCAGTTTATATTCACAATGTTGATGGGCTTGCATTTAGATTTCTGTTTTTTCTTCCTTGTCCAACACTACTATGTTTGGGACTAGAAGGAGGATGCTGAATTTTCTTGTCTCCGAGTTGTCAAGGTCTAAATGCTCAACACTAGCGTCAGATGATGCACCCAACGGATCAAATGGGTTTGACAATTCAAAACTATCCATAAAGTCAAATATAGATGAGGCAAAATTTGGGAGGCCTCATGTAGTACATATCCAACTGTGGATACATAATTTTGCAAAACTTCAAACACATCATCGCTCATTTCAATACATTGTTTATGATACCATACATTGCAGTCCTCGCCCTCAATGGCTTGTTGCTTCCATTTCACCGCCTTACTACGCACCCCACATGGGTACTTGGAGGTGCATGGACCAGGATTGGTGTTGAGATCCCCGGATAACAGTAACACGAGCAAACTCGGATGGGTGGTACTATTCAAGTGCTTAATGGCAAAACTATGGTTATGACTTGTTGATGACATAAAAGATAAATGGAGCAAGCTCACCGGTCGGTATGTCTTCAGTGATGTTCAAAGGTGAATCAAAAAAGGAGGGACATGCCCAGTGATCCATATCCAAAATGGTGGGCGGGTGGAGTTGTGTTGCTGACGAGATGTCCAAAGGCATAAAAATCTTCTTTAGAAGGCACATATAAGTCAAAACGGCTAATGTAAGGTGTAGATTCCCCATGGCGGAATGATGTCCAGGCCAAAGTACAGCGAGTAAAAATTCCAGTGAACTGAGGAGTCAGTTTAGATTTAGATTTTTTGGGTTGCTTTGAAGTTGCCTGTGGATAATTTTTCTTTATTCCAGCTATCTTTGGCTCTGTTTTCGCAAGTATCCGACATTGCAGCAGCTTCTGTAAGTTGCAAGTTGTAAGCTTCTGTAAGTTCTTTTGGTTGCAAAGGCAGTGATTTTGCTGGAGTCGAGAGGAAATTCATGGAAGAGGCGCCCAGTGATTCTATGTGAAGCAGATGTGAAGAGAAAATAAATTGACAGATCGTGTGTGTGTGTGAAAGAGAGAGAGAGAGAGAGAGAGGGGGGGAGGGGGGAGGGAGGGGGGGGGGGGGGGGAAGAGACATTCTAGTGAAGAGCAATACCCTTCAATTTGACCCGGGACTGATGAAAGGCATACAGGTAGAACAGACTGTGGTGTGGACTTAGTTGCTTTATCAGACAGCTGGAGATTTAACCTTGGTCACTGAGCACGCTTCTTCTGTTAAAGAAAGTAACGCTGTGCTTGTTTTCCACTATTCTGTCCCATTGAATATTGGCAGAGATGGATTTTGCAACCGTGCACCTTATATTGTGTGCACCTTAACCTCTAGCTTTGGTTGAAAATTGTTTTTTTTTAATACATTGTGGTGTGTTTCAGGTGAAGCCTGTAGAACTTTTTAAAATTCTATTCTGCAAAACTGAACATATAGCTACAGCACAGAAGTCTGACAAAAAAAACCGAGGGTTAATATCTGTGTCTGATTTGCAGTATTGCTCAACCTAACTCTTTGACACTCGTAATATTTTTTTGTTGATGGCATGAGCATAGTTCTGCTAAAATGTGAATTTCCCTTATGGAGGACATTTACTGTTCTAGATTCTCTGAGCAATTGCAGAAGGTAATTTTAAAATGAGCACCAAATTAGATGCGTATTTCTAATATGCTGCAGTTGCATATTGTACATATGTGAAATTTTGAATGTTAAGTTTGTAAATATGTATGTAATATTCCTGTGAAATGCTGTCGCCACTTGATGTTTTTACTGGGGCCAAGTGGCCAGTTTTATGATACTTTGTGTATTGTACAGCTGATGACAGAAGTATGACTTTTTTAGAGAATATTTGGTTAAATTTATTGTGGCCCAAAATTCATTTCAAAATAAATTTTATGTCAGTTTTTAAGAAATACTGTATTTTGGCTTTTTTAAATATTTGGTTTCATATATGACGCTGTCTTCAAATGCAACAATCGATGTAGAAATTACTTTATAATGCTTTTCCCCGCATAAGAAAATAAATAGTATGCATAAATATGTTTATGGATTTTGGTTATACCCTTTATTGGAAATGTTATAATCCCAAATACCTACATAATCTTCAAGAATGTTATTTATATTGATATGAATAATTACAGTACATCTCATTTGATCTAATTTAGTCCTGAAGCTGCAGCTCAGTTCAAATTAATTGGAAGTTATTGTCAGAAAATGTTGGGGTAACAATGTGAATTCGCCATTGACCAACTGATTCAAGGAATAGTCCGCAGTGATTAGTGTCCCCCTTGCAGGTGAACATATCTTTGTGTGCAATGTGAAGTTAACATGAAGCCTGAGGGTGAGGCAAATACATTGTGAGTTGAAGTTGGGTCCCGACCCGAAATGTCACCTATCCATGTTCTCTGAATATGCTGCCTGACTCGCTGAGTTACTCCAGCACTCTGTGTCCTTTTGTGTAAAGCAGCATCTGCTGTTCCTTGTTTCTACTTAGTAAGTTGACTGTCCTGCATAATTGCTCAAGGGTGATTGTTGAAATTTAGAGGATGGTAGCATAGTTATGAAGTTGATTGGACTCATGACCCAGTGAAGATTTCAGATCTCATCGTGTGAGGTAAGTTTAAAGTATCTGGAATTGGTGCTAATTAGTCTTATTAATGGTGACAAAATAAAGGTAATCTGGTGCTTTTACTTTCTATGGCATGTATGTAGTTGACTCTTAATTGTCTTTTGGAAATGGCTGAACAAGTTACTCAGTTTAAGGGCAAGTGAAGATGGGCAACAGATGCTGGCTTATTCAAGGACATGCATTATCTGTGAATGAATTGAAGAAAACAAATGCTACAATCTCAACAGAGGAGATGTTCTCCCCCTAACTTGGCTCTGGGTGAGGGAGTGGACATACAAGGCTGACTTCAGATGTTGCTTCACGCAAAGGATTTTGTGCCTTGATGGCCAGGGTTTTTATGTATATCCAAGGACTGAGAGAATTTGGATGAGAATTGAACACGTGTGTGAGAGTGTTTCATTGACATATGTCCCAGATGGGACAATGACAAAGGTCAAAGTTTGCCGTGATCTTATTGAATGAGAGCAGGTTGCATGTGCCATCTGCTTTAATGCTTTCTTCTATTTCTTATAGTCTATGTAATGCAACATCATAAAATGTTGATTGTGGTGAAAGATTTGCATCCACCAACATATAAGGTTTGACAATAACAAAAAAAAGTCAAGCAAATTGTCATTTAGAAATACATTGATATATGTAGTTCCAAACGAAATTCCGTGATGTGATTGATACTTAAAAACAAATTTATTTAAAGTTGTTGAATTGAGGTGCAAATAACACAGCATCATTATGAAACAGCGCACCATGGTTTCTTTCTTTACAAGCAAGCAACAATTTTATAAATTGCAGTTGTGTATAAATCCAAGTGCATGGTGTTTTCACAATGTTGATGGGTTATTAATGAATCCAGATTTGTGTGTGTACTTTTGTGTAGAAAGTATCCAAAACAAGGAATGAGAAACTTCAGGAATGCTTTAACTTCGACAAAAATTCCAAATTGGAATTGAACTAATGGATTTGTTACCCTCTCACAATGACAACCTTATGCGCATACTTCTTACTGGATTAAAGAACCGGGGTGGAAGATTGCCACCTTCACGTGGTCCACCCTGTTTCGACTAATGCAATCAACTGGAAGTGCACAAACAGAAGATCAAATAGAACAAGTTGTCCTACAACTTTCGACTGTGCACGCCACACGAAAGAAGAAGAACTGGATTAAAAATGCACTGGGACGTGATCGTAAGATGCTCGGTTTATGATAAAATTGTAATCAGATTTTCACAGATGGTGGAACATCTGACTGTTGAGGACACCTATTGATATGAAATTTACATTGAACAAAATATTGGTGTCCAAATTTGCAGCAAGATTTACATTAGAATTAAATCAATGTAGATGCAATTATGTTCACATGTATCATTTGTTTCAGAGAATGCTACAATATTTGTTTTGAGAAACTTTAATGTCAGCTTGGTTCACCAATTATGCACTGCAGCCTCGCTGCTGCAAGAACACATAATCGGGTAGACGCAGCAATAACGACCACACCCAAGAAAGAAGAATAGCAATGAGTTAAGATTATTTAATCGTCATATGTACTGACAGCAGAACAATGAAATCCTTACTTGCTGCAACTTAACAGGCTTATAAAAGATATAATCACAAATAAAAATAAATTCATATTATAGTAACAATAATAGTGCCAAAACCGAAGACTTTATTGTAATTATTTTATTTATAACAGTCCACTGAAGATACTAATGTATCCACAGAGGAATCGCTCTGCTGGGTGCCCTTGAGGAAAGTCATTGGTGGGATTGCCATCAGCCTAGTCCTCTGCCACTTCCTCCAAAGGGCTGAAGAGCTGCTCCCTAAATGATCAGTAAGGATTCTGACTCGCATCAAACCAGATCTTCACAGCATATCTGATCCAACGGAAACGCAAGGAGAAACATCTATCTATATAACTAAAAGTCTCATCTTGACTACTTCCTGTCTGCGCCGTATATTGATTTTAGAAAAACCGCTGCCCTATATTGCTACAATTTTTGGCCATCTTACTCATAGTCCTCCTCTGCTGAGGCAGTCCCGAGGATATTTCCGATCGATTAAAAATAAAAAAGTTATGAGTGTTTAAAAAATATTGGGATCAGCTGATTGGCCCTCTTGCCTGTCAATCACCACAAGGAAGGTAACACCCATTCTGGAGGGGGGGGGGCAGGACTATATAACCCCAGATGCCTCGATGTGAGTCGGTCACTCTGGAAGATCAGGAGGGAGAGGTCACAACTGTGATTCTAAGCTGTGAATCAACTGAACTGTGAGTCTGCAATGTACTTGCAATAAATGATTTGTTAGCCCTTAATGAAAATGCAATGACTTGTTTGGCCTGCCCTGTGCTTGAAACTGCAATGGAAATGAAAATGAAAATGCAATGAGTTGTTTGGCCTGCTCTGTGCTTGAAACTGCAAGGGAAATGGAAATGAAATGAAAATGCAAAGAGCAGTTTGGCTTGCCCTGTGCTTGAAACTGCAATGGAAATGAAATTAAATGAGTTGTTTGGCCTGCCTGAACCCATTAAGTTCTGTCCACAAGGCCACTATACCTTGGTTTATACCTTATTGTCAAATGAATAGTCACTGGATCTTTTTGGTTCTATTACTATGAACAGATGATCTTTCACAGATGGCAGATACATTGCCAATCTTACTATCGCCTCACTTGGGTGCAGCCCAAATATTGGAGTGAGTTTGTGAAGCCGGTGGGATGGATTTACTGGCTGCTGCAGTCATCTGCCATGTAGGAACTTAGTAAATGGCCATGCTTCAGTCAGTCATTTCAGTTTGAGTTTAGTTTATTGTCACGTGTACCGAGGTACAGTGAAAAGCTTTTGTTGCGTGCTGACCAGTCAGCGGAAAGGCAGTACTTGATTACAATCGAGCTATTCACAGTGATACATGATTAGGGAATAACGTTTAGTGCAAGATACAATCCAATCAAAGATAATCCGAGGATCACCAATGAGGTGGATAGTAGTTCAGGACTGCTCTCTAGGTGTTGTAGGATGGTTCCGTTGCCTGATATCAGTTGGGAAGAAATTGTCCCTGAACCTGGAGGTGTGCGTTTCCATACTTCCCAATTCACACTTGTGGACTGTTTTTGGTTACGAGTGAATCACAGGAATGGAATCCTGCTATAACCTGTAGACGACCTGCACTAACAGTCACCTCCTCCATTATAGGTTCATGTTTCGCAAGCCGCAACGTGAAATCCGCATCAGTGCCCAGAAAGCCATTGAGAAAGTATCAGCTTCTTAGATGGAACATCGACCTGAGGTCCATCAACCTAGGCAGGCAGATGTTAAAATCCCTATTGAAGAGGAAAGATTGAATTCCTTTTACTATTACTATCTAGGTCCAAAAGCAGCAAAACAAAGATTCATCTTTTTATTTATTTGAAGACTGATGAAAAATGACAGCGGTATTTTCTCTGGCAGTAATCACATCGCTAAATATGAATGGTATGAACCTTTGAGAATATGCCGTGGTATAATATTGCCCATATAAATGGGTGTAATCATTATATTGCATTGATTTTAATTGGCCTCTATAGTGTTGCTATTCAACAATATTGGTCCTTTGTTCATAATTCCATACCTGGGATTGACATTACACACCACTTGGGTGAGATTTGAATGGAGCTTAGATTAGACAATGCTTTGGTTTCACTGTCTGGCACTGCATCTAGTTTATCTTTAAAGTTACCGTGCAGTCATCTTGTTTCTGATATCCACTGAGCCGAGCCCAGACAAAATAAATTAGTTCAACAAATACAAAGGATATTCTTTTTACCCTGAACTAATGTCAAGGTTGTTATATGTTCCATTTTGAAACTGCGCTTGTATTGAACAAATACTCTCCTTGATTGATAGTCATGTCGATTGGAAACATGCCTTTTGGCCCATCTTATCCATGCTGACCAATTCCCTTAATTTTCCCATATCCCTCTAAACCTTTTCTATCCATGTCCAATGACTTTTTTTGATTTTCATAATAGTGTTATTTTTAGAACTTGATCCACATTTGTAATTCAACATGTATGCACAATGTGTTGACCTGCTGAGCTTCCAGCATACACTCTTTTTGTTCTGCGCATTCACCATCAGCATTTTTTTGCTCCAGTTGTTGATGCTGTCATTCTGGGACTAACTGGCTCACAGGCACAGTTTTGTAATGAAGGGAATATTATGTTTGACGCTTAGGAACACTGACATTTTCACTTTTAAACTGCCTTCTGAGTTTAAATAATTTAATTTTATTTGCCCAATTCCCAGAAAACATACAGTAACTGCTGTTATTAGGAGTTAAAAAGCACTATGGTTTTGTGTGAATTTTGATTTCATTGATCAGCTGTTATCTGACTAAATGCTTTGTTCTTCTGTCAGTTGGGCTACAGTATGAATCACGACTGAATGAGAATCAATTTGAACTCAACTGGTTAATTCTTCCTTGGTTTCTGCGTATCATTCTAATGCCACCATGGGGTGGCGCAGCGGCAGACAGCGCTTGCAGCGCCAGAGACCCGGATTTGATCCCGACTACAGGTGCTGTCTGTACGTTCTCCCCGTCACCGCGTGAGTTTGCTCCGAGATCTTTGGTTTCCTCCCACACTCCAAAGATGTACACGTTTGTAAGTTAATTGGCTTGATATAAATGTGCAGTAAATTGTCCTTAGTGTGTGTAGGATAGTGCTAATGTGTGGGGATCGCAAGTCGGTGTGGACTCGGTGGGCCGAAGGGCCTTTTTCTGCGCTCTATGACGGAACTAAACTAAACTAACATAATCTTTGAATAAATAACATCTAGCCTTTCATTGTTTTATATACCTCTATCAGATCACCCATTCAATTTACACTCTGAATGAAAATGGAGCCTGGAATAACAAATGCCTTCCAAGCTGGGATACCCTCTTGTGACTTTTCTCTCAATGTTTTTTCTAATTGTTTAGCCAAAGCTGCTATAATTATTCACCTGATGATGTGACCCAACTGGTGAACTCTGGGAGCACGGAATGGGATCCTTTGGCTTGTATTTAATCAATACTATCTAAATATATATAAAACGTAATTGGTAGTAAAATAAAACCAAAAAACTCAAATCTATGTCTTCAAGCTAAGAGGACAGTTACCTTTGACAGTTAAAAGATTTTAATGAGGTGTTGAAATTATTAATCTTCACTGTTCAAACTTGCAAACGCACTTTAAAAATTGTGTAGAGAATGTAAAGTATGTGCTTAGGAAAGAAGAGATAAATATATGATTAAGGCACAGTTAGTCGAAAGTCGATTGCCTGTAAACTTCTGAAGGAGAGAGACAAGAAAAAAATTGAGGGAGTATTTCAATTGTGTGGGTTAATCAAGCGCTGAATCCTGATCAATTGCAAAAGCTGGGGCTGGACTAGGGACCTTTAATGAATAAGCTGCTGAGTAAATAGATAATGGGAATGCCAATGGACATGGAGAGTATAGATTTTTCGGGACATTTGGATAAGGTAACTCAAGAGGCTTGCTGGAATGAAGACATGAATTGGAGAAGAAATATATAGCAGCTTGACTGAAGTTTAGATTAATGCCAAGGAAACAACAGAGAATTGTTTATGAGCATGCATCAATCCAGCAAATAAGCAGTCGACCAGCTTTCACAGAATTGTGAAGGTTGCAGCGTAGCTATATCGTTCATTACTTCTATACCAGCTCTCGGTTACACTTTCTCGCACCTGGCTGCAAGGACTGCAATACATTCTTATATGTAGGAAGGAACTGCAGATGCTGGTTTACACCAAGAATAGACGCAAAATGCTGGAGTAACTCAGAGGGACAGGCCACATCTCTGGATAGAAGGAAAGGATGACGTTTGAAAGGAAAGGGTCTCGAGACCCTTCTTCAGACTATGAGTCTACAACAAGGCAGACATAGCTGGGGCCCATATGAATTCCCATGGCTATGCCTTGCATTTGGAGGAAGTGGGAGGAGTTGAAGGAGAAGTTGTTTAGAGTAGGGACCAGCTTTACCAGGCTGAGGAGAGTGTGGGTCGAGGGAAATTGGCTGGTTCTGCAGCTGTGGAAGAAACAGAGGGCTTTAAGACCTTCCTGGTAGGGGATGGAAATGTACAATACATTCTCAGTTTCTTTGTCTCTGCCACATCAGTTCTGATAAAAGATTTTCCACCGTGCTTCTAAAACGTTTTGTTGTTTCCTTAACTGTGACTTTCTTCCTGCCATGGTCGACGTATCTGCATGCTCCTTTGCCCATAATTCCGTTCTCATCTCCTCTCCTCCCAGCCAGAACATGAAGCGCATTTCCCTCATCTGCACATTTGAATAGTCACGTATTATTCGCGGTCTAAACAATGAGTTCGACAATTACAGAGTTTCAATTTACAAACTTCCCCCCGCCCCTCCCCCTCATCGTTCATCTTTTGTTTCTTTAGATTTCCTTTAGGTCTTGCCTCATAATCCCTTTTGTTATTTATTTCTCCTGCCTTCCACTGTAAATCAGACGATGTTGGGAATATGTGTTGGTAGGAACTGCAGATCTGATTTAAATATGTTTGGAATAGCAGTGCGTTAGGTAGCAGAGAGTTAAAAAGAGCGTGACATTAAAGGGCACTACATGGATTGGAGATGCCAAAAACAGGTCGGGGCCCTGATTTAAATATTGCTGATTATATGCCGTGTTGTCACCTTCCCCTCAGCCAACATTGAGCCATTTTACATTTCCTATTCATCATCTGCCTTGATCTGTAATTTTCACACCTTACCCTTCCATATCTCTAGACTTCCTCTCCCCTGGCTCTCAGTCTGAAGGTCTCAACCTGAAATGTCACCCATTTCTTCTCCCCAGAGATGCTGCTTGTCCCACTGAGTTACTCCAGCATTTTGTGTTTGTCTTGGGTGACTACTTTGCAGGTTGTTTCTTTTCAGGCTGCATGCACAACATAGAATTTCCTGTTGCCTGTCGTGAGAACCAGGAAATGTTGCAGGAGAGGGAAGGGGGGAGAGTTACAGAGAGAGCAGGAGGAAGTCGGGCCATCTCTGATTCAAACTAGAAAGGCTGCTCTCTAAAGGTCTTACATTCAATATTTGGCCTAAGGGTTTGTAAAGAGCAATGTTGCAAGAAACTTTCTCGAAGTTGCATTAGGCTTCACTAGACTGAAGAATTAAGGGAACAAAACTGGCAGCCCCAGGCCCCCCTTGCAGACCGAATGGAAGCTTTCTGCAAAGTGGTCAAACAGCATGCGGAACACTAGATTGGAATAAGTGCAAGTGCATTGATGATTCACCTGGAAAGCATGTTTGGTGGGAAGATAAGTTGTTGAAGGGCAGGTATTGTATCACCTGTGATTGCACGGTAAGATGCTGTGAGGAAGAGAGAGGATGTAGGAAGATACTGCAGATGCTGGTTTACATCAAAGATAGACACACAATGCTGGAGAAACTCCGCGGGACAGGCAGCATCTCTGGATAGAAGGAATGGGTGATGTTTTGGGTCAAGACCCTTCTTCAGACTGAGAGAAAGGGTGTTGGTGGGGATGGAAGAGTGAATCAATCTCAGCGGGAACTGTGCCTTCAGAATGCTAGAAGATGTTCTAGGCGATGAAATTACAGAGGATGTTATATGAAGGCTGATGGGTAGATGGCGGGGACGAGGAGAATCCGATGTAAACTCCAGGTACGAGGAGATGGAGTGAAATTAGAAATCACTCTGCCAGCAAACTGGGGTTAGTGCTGGCCTTGACTGCTGTCTGCATGGAGTTTTCATGTTCTCTCTGTGACCATGTGGCTTGTCCCTGGCTCCTTTGATTCCCTCCAATATCCCAGACATTCTGGTAGGTTAACTGGCTCTTGAGAATTCCCCTTGGCAAAGAAACGTTGCAGAAGAGTGAGGTGGAGTAGATATGAGGCGAGAGGGGGGGGCCTCTAAAGGATCGCATGGGCTAGAGGAGCGGAATGATTTTTCTGGGTCAACAGGAAAATAAATGGGTAAAAGTCTGGGAAATGGAACAAACATGGTTGAGGGCTCGGTCAACAATAGTGCTGGGAGAATGCGGTTAAGGGAAAATGAAGACATCTGGACAGCATTGGTGTGGAACATGTCATCAACAGAACGGAGATGACAGAATCAGATCAACTGGGCGAATCCACCCAAGGATATGAGGAGCTGTCATCAAGGTGTCTCTTGTGGGCAGTGGGAAAAGGCAGAAAGGGGTCTTATGAAACTGAGTAAGATGCAAATTGGCACCCAAATGTCTGTACATCACTGTAAAATCATCAATGTGCCTGAAATAATGATAAGTGAGGAGGTGTGAGTAAAACTATATAAGGACAACTGTTTAATGGATTTCACAAAGTGATGGGTGCTGCTCAGACCCCTGTGAGCTCCTGTACATTTGATTTAGAGGAAATGAGTGGAGTTCGAGGGGATGCAGTTCAATGTGGGGATGGGTTTTGGCCAGATGAAGGAAATGGTGGGGATGGTGGCAGCAGCAGGTTGGACCTCTGTTCAAGGAAGAAGTGAAAGCCCTCAGGCCATGCTAGTGCAGGATGGAAGGGCAGAAGGATTGACAATAGCCAATAGGAGCAGCAGCAGTAGGCCCTTTGGTCCTTCGAGCCAGCACCGCCATTCAATGTGATCACGGCTGATCATCCCCAATCAGTACCCCGTTCCTGCCTTCTCCCCATATCTCCTGACTCCGCTATCTTTAAGAGCCCTATCATAGAAACACAGAAAATAGGTGCAGGAGTAGGCCATTCGGCCCTTCAAGCCTGCACTGCCATTCAATATGATCATGGCTGATCATCCAACTCGGTATCCTGTACCTGCCTTCTCTCCATATCCCCTGATCCTTTTAGCCACAAGGGCCACAACTAACTCCCTCTTAAATATAGCCAATGAAGTGGCCTCAACTACCTTCTGTGGCAGAGAATTCCAGAGATTCACCATTCTCTGTGTGAAAAATGTTTTTCTCATCTTGGTCCTAAAAGATTTCCCCCTTATCCTTAAACTGTGACCCCTTGTTCTGGACTTCCCCAACATTGGGAACAATCTGCCAGCATCTAGCCTGTCCAACCCCTTAGAATTTTGTAAATTTCTATAAATCCCCCTTCAATCTTCTAAATTCTAGCGAGTATATGCCGAGTCTATCCAGCCTTTCTTCATATGAAAGTCCTGATATCCCAGGAATCAGTCTGGTGAACATTCTCTGTAGTCCCTCTATGGCAAGAATGTATTTCCTCAGATTAGGAGACCAAAACTGTACACAATGCTCCAGGTATGGTCTCACCAAGACCACGTACAACTGCAGTAGAACCTCCCTGCTCCTATACTCAAATCCTTTTGCTATGAATATTGCTATCTTGCTCGCTCTTGAAAATATCCAAAGAACTGGCCTCAGGCAGAGAATTCCACAGACTCACAACTTTCTGTGTGAATAAGTGTTACCTCATCTCTGTTCTAAATGGCTTACCCCTTCTTAAACTGTGGCCCCTGGTTCTGGACTCCCCCCAACATCGGGAACATGTTTCCTGCCTCTAGAATGTCCAAACCCTTAATATTCTTATATGTTTCAATAAGATCACCTCGCATCCTTCTAAATTCCAGCGTATACAAGCCCAGCCATTCTCTCGGCATATGACAGTCTCGCCATCCTGGGAATTAACCTTGTAAATCTACGCTGCACTCCCTCAATCGTAGGATTAGGGGACCAAAACTGCACACAATACTCCAGGTGTGGTCTCACTATGGCCCTGTACAACTGCAGAAAGACCTATTTGCTCCTATGCTCAACACCTCTTATTATGAAGGTCAACATGCCATTCGCTTTCTTCACTGCCTGCTGTACCTGCATGCTTACTTTCATTGACTGATGAACAAGGACCCCCAGATCTGATTGTACTTCCCCTTTTCCTAATTTGACACCATTTAGCTAATAATCTGCCTTCCTGTTTTTGCTACCAAAGTGGATAACCTCACATTTATCCACATTAAACTGCATCTGCCCACTCACCCAATCTGTCCAAGTCACCCTGCATTCTCATAGCATCCTCCTCACAGTTCACACTGCCACCCAGCTTTGTGTCATCTGCAAATTTGCTAATGTTACTTTGAATCCCTTCATTTAAATCATTGATGTATATTATAAATAGGTGCAGTCCCAGCACCGAGCCTTGCGGTACCGCACTAGTCACTGCCTGCCATTCTGAAAGGGACCCGTTAATCCCTACTCTTTGTTTCCTGTCTGCCAACCAATTTACTATCCATGTCAGCATTCTACCCACAATACCATGTGCCCTAATTTTGCCCACTAATCTCCTATGTGGGACCTTATCAAATGCTTTCTGAAAATCCACCTTTTTCAGTCTTCAAGGGTCCAACTTTGGTCTTAACTAATTTTTTCCTCTTCACATACCCAAAGAAGCTTTTACTATCCTCCTTAATATTATTGGCTAGCTTACCTTCGTACTTCACCTTTTCTTCCCGTGGTGCCTTTTTAGTTTTCTGTTGCTCTTTAAACATTACACAATCTTCTTGCTTCCCACTCATATTTGCTATGTTGTACTTCTCTTTTATTTTTATACTGCGCCTGACGTCCCTTGTCAGCCATGGTCATCACTTACTCCCTTGGAATCTTTCTTCCTCTTTGGAATGACAGATCTTGCACCTTCTGTATTATTCCCAGAAATACATGCCATTGTTGTTCCACTGCTAAGGTATCTTTCCAGTCAACTTTGGCCAACTCCTCCCTCATGGCTCCATGGTCCCCTTTGTTCAACTGTAACACTCCTAATGGCTCCTTAACGTCAAGTTATCAAATCTGGTTCATTACACAACACTAAATCCAGAATTGCCTTCTCCCTGGCAGGCTCCAATACAAGCTGCTCTAAGAATCCATCACGAAGGCACTCCACAAATTCCCTTTCTTGGGGTCCAGTACCAACCTGATTTTCCCAGTCTACCTGCATGTTGAAACCTCCCATAATGTGGGGGGGGGGGTGCACAGCTTCTGCTATTGTAGCGAGTCTTTTAACTTACACTTGAATGCAATATTTATGCTTTAAATTGGATTGGCTATGAATAAGGTTAGGCTAAATTACATTCCTAGTTGCATTCCACAGTAGAGCCAGGCTCTGATTAACAGGTTACCGCACGTGAATGATCTTAGTATATTAATGTATGGATTATCAGATTATAATCAAACACTTGGCCCATTTGACCAACCTGGGTCTCACTGCACACATGGGACTACTCCTGACCCTGACTCCAGTTGCATACCTTCTCTCATTCCTGACCCTGAGTCCAGCCTTACACCTGGCCCCCTATTCTACCCTGATCATAGCTGCTTACCTGCTTAGGTTCCCAGTGCTGAACACTCCCGTTGTCCCTGCTTTGACTGCACACCTAGTACTATTCCAGACCTTTACTCTGGAATAGTTCCTTCTTGAACATTTTGTCTACTCCACTGCCTCAAGGAGACTCCTTGAGGATGTTAATCCACGTGTTCAATTAATAAAACAACGAGATTGGGTACATTTCTATTCAACCTGTCAAAGGAATTGGAGGGGGGGGATGGGGACTGGAGCACCCAGGTCGTTCCGGTTGGAGGCCCCTCCATGGTGCTAGGCCCCAACGACAATGGAGACCCGGCATGGAAAGGCCGGGTCTCTGTTCAGGGAAAAGATTTAAGAATTTCCCCCTCCCCTCTCCCCCCCCCCCCCCCCCCACATATATACACAGCTAAAAGTAATATATAAACTACGACCAAAACATGCACTTAACAGTACAAAAAGAAAAAAAAGACAGACGGACTGCAGAGACAGCTTCTGCGAGGTGCCGCCACTTCCACTTACAATAAGTGAAAATCTAGCAGACCAGCAGGATGCTTTCTCCAACCACCCCCATTTGAAGGCCACTATCTTCCACTGTTTCTACACATTGCTTGGTACTTACTTCCAGCAGCCACTGGTTGTCCTCCAGGATGCACCGAGCCTCAGCCTGATCCACGCCGATCACCTGGGCAAATTCGGCACAGATTATGGCAATGGCGCAATGCCTCCGATGGCCCGGGACTCTTGCACTGAGGCTGCTCAATGGCCGGAGCTGCAGCGAGCGACTCGCCAGCCTGGCAAACACTCGCCAGCCCGGCAAACACTTACCTGCCCCGGCTTCCCGTCCGCATCTGTCGCTGCTGCTGCTTCTGCTTCCGCTTCCGTCCCTCCCTCAGCCCCGGCTCTTGAACACCTGCGGCTCATGCAGTTGATTTGATTTTTGAAATTTTAATTGATCACATAATTTCTCATGACAGAGCGTGAGAAATTTGTGATCAGCGTGAGAGTGCGAGAATTTGGCGAAATGCATGATTCTGATGGTCAATGCATGGGAGCCCTGCTACATGCCAATTTTAACTCTTGATTCAACTTGCACCCTATATCCAGGCCAATTCCTTAGTTCTATCCATACTGACTCCACATCTCCTGTTTGAATATCACCCCTTGCAAGGGACTAAATTTTATTCCTCACCAACAGAGCTACCCCATCCCCTCTGCCCACCTATCTGTCTTTGACCTTGAATATTCTGTTCTCAGCCCTGGCCCTCTTGCAGCCATGTCTCTGTAATTCCCACACCATCATACTTGCCAATTTCCAACTGAGCCTCAAGCACGTTCACTTTATTTCTTATACTTCGCGCATTCATAAAACAACAATTTGACTTCAGTATTGGGGTGGGAGATTGCAACCTTCACGTGGTCCGCAATGTTTTGACTAATGCAATCAACTTGACGTGCACAAATGGAAGATCAAATAGAACAAGTTGTCCAACAACTTTAGGCTGTGCACGCCACACGAAAGAAGAAGATTTTGGTATTCACTTTCCCTCTCACACTGCTCGCAATTGGCCCTGACCTTACTCTCTTATCCCTTCTCCAACTTACCTTCTCATTAATTCGGGAGTCTTTTGTAACTTTTCCTGTATTTTTCCTGTGTTAGGTACACATGATGAAATGAGTCATGGTGGGAATAAGAAGTCCTCGGTCATATGTCTGCTCACCCATCTTGCTCAGCTTCTGGGGACTTTTCCAATTCCCATGCAGGAGTAACTCCAGTTCCCTCGCCGCAGATACAGTTCAGCATTTTCCAGCCTCCTCATTTGCTATTTAAATGAATATTTCTGTTTAAATAATTGTTTAAATAAACAATTTACGAATAGTCCTCTGACTAGCTGAGAACATTTTAAACTTACTGGAAGGTATTATTTATCTTTATCATTTTTTTAACATGTGAGCATGAGAATTAAATTACTGCGCTTATACAGCCATCTTAGTTTCACTTCATGTGGGTGGTATGGCTCGCGATGGTTCATTCTACTCTTTCTAGCTTCAGTGACCTGATAGAAGTATAGAACATTATGAGAGGCATGGATAGAATAGACAATCAGAAAGATATTTCCCAGGGTGAAAATGTCAAAGACTTAAAATGCATAGCTTTAAGGTGAGAAGGGCATAGTTTAATGGGGATATGCGAGCCAAGTTTTTTTAGGGTGGTAGGAGCCCAGTACACACTGCCTAATACACACAGGGGTGGTGTTAGAGGCAGATATGCTACTGGTATTTGAGAGTCTTTTAGACAGCACATGGATATTTAGGGAATGGAGAGATATCAATCACGTGCAGGCAGATTAGTTTAATTTAACAACATGTTCGGCGCAGATATGGTGGACCTGAAGGGCGTGTTCCTATGCTGTATGATTTTGTTTGGTTAATTTCTGATCATTTTAAATAAACAAAACAACGTCAAAAGTCAAGAGTTTATTGTCATGTGTCCCTGACAGGACAATGAAAATCTTTCTTTGCATAGCACAACAGAACATAGTAGGCATTGACTACAATTATATACGTAAATACACACATTAATTAATTACATAAATTAATAAAGTGCAAATAACAGATGGACGGATATTAATGTTCAGAGTTCCGAGTTTAATAGCCTGATGGCTGTGGGAAGTAGCTATTCCTAAACTGAGTTGTTGCAGTCTTCAGGCTCCTGAACCTCCTACCTGAAGGTAGCAGGGAGATGAGTGTGTGGCCAGGATGGTGTGGGTCTTTGACAGCTATTCAGCATTGCTACTTTTACAATGGTTTGGTGGTTAAATGACACAGAGGGGTACAGAAGATCTCATCAACACTGAGTTGGCTTCAACTACCTAGTGCACGATTAGTACTCTGAGCTAGTTTATGTCAGGCTAGCTGACAATTCTGATTCTGATGTGCAATAACAATAATGAGAAAGTCAACAGCTAAATGTCCTGCTGCTGTTTAACCAAGCTCATAAGTAAAGAATGCCAGAAACCTTAAGTACTGTTGAGGAGGCAGGAGATTGGATTAGATAAGCATGTCTCATTACTGGGTAAAATACGCTGGTCTTATTGTTTTGCAGTAATCAAAGTAATGTGTTTCTCCATTATCTTTTCACAGTCCAAGTTGGAGCATTCTGCTTCAGTGACACATCTGCGTCAGCACATAATTGACTGATAAAAAAAGTTTAAAGCTGAGACCCAACCTTGCACTTCATTCATTACAGTCACTGGTTTTGAAGTAAACTATCTTTGAAATTGCCTAATTATATTTCTGTTTCAATCCCATTTGCGAATATTGTATTTCTCACAACATTCTGATGCTCTTTATCATTGATGTCAATGCAGACGTTTTAGAAAACCATGATTGTAGACAGTTTAATAAATAAATGAATTTAAATTCCTATTCCTCGTCAGCACGTCTGCTACATAAACCCATGCGGAGCTTCACGGCAAGCACAGAGAGATGATACAGCTCCAGATTTCTAATGTTTTTAATTTTTCAGAGAAGGAAAGATAATCCATGACTAAAGGACCTGTCCCACTTAGGTGACTTTTTGGGCGAGTGCAGGAGACTGCGCTCGCCACATGATCGCCACATGTTCTCTGGTGAGTCTCCTTCATGATCAATATGATCATGGCTGATCATCTAAAATCAGTACCCCGTTCCTGCTTTTTCCCCATATCCCTTGCTTCCGTTAGCCCTAAGAACAAAATCTAACTAAATCTAACTCCCTCTTGAAATGCGGTGCTCATGGCTATCCCCCTCATCTGCAGAAGATTGGAGGAACCCTTCCTGACAGCACGATAGGTGTACTTTCACCAGAAAGATTACAATGGTTAAATACACCTTGGTCTTGCCCTGTAACACTCAAATCCCATTAATGCATTTTAAAAAGTTAAAGAAGATTGTATTAAGAACCGGGAATTTGCTTTTGTGTGTTTCAACAAAAAAATGGAGTGTGGTCAAGCCCCAACAATTGTATTTTTGGTTTTTTATCTCTTAAGGTGATTTCTATCCATTTCTGAAACCATTCCGACTGCAGGAAATTACAGCAAAATACTATATTTAACCTGAGAGAGAACAGCTAAATGTGACACATTCAGCAGCACTCGAAACAAATTGACGCAAGCTGAAGTGTCAGAGATGGACTGTGTGAAAATTAGAGCAGTGTGTAAATTCGCAGCAAAAGTGATGAAAGTTTTGAGCTATAGAGGAGAGCAGAAAACAACTCCAAAATCCCATGGGTGTACTGGAAGGAATTGGTGGGGGAGCGTGGAAGAAAATATTAAAATCCCTTTATACTTAATTTGATTGGAATTGAACAAGGTGACGAAAGGGTGTGTGGAGGTGGCGATTGGCATCTCTCGTTGACCAGGTGCAGAAGAGATTTGTGGGAATCAGCAAAATAAGATCAGACGATTACCTCGTGTCTGCGAATGTGTTGAATGGTGAATGTAAACATAACAAAAATAGGACAGAGATAAGGAAGCTTGTTTTCATCTGTTGGAAGTTACAGTCGACCACCCATGCCCCCTACCACTATTAGCATAGAAATGTTGCAGGTAACAGAAGGTTTATGATTGGCTCGGAGTGGGGATGGTGGTGCGGTCCGCCTAAAAGGTGAGATACAATAATAATGTCAAGATGCCCTTGTATTGTGTTTGACATACTAACCATCTGTTGTTGAATAAGATTGACATAAACAGAAAGTATAATATGACTAATGAAATAATGAATACCAATGTAGAAGGTGGTAGTTATAGGAAAAAACATAGCCAAGAACAAAGTATACGTTCGTATAGTTGTATCTAACAAAAACCAAAAGTTGTTTACTGCACAGTACCTGTCGGCTAATTCTGCTGTGAAGTCAGAGAACCGGTGAGCAGTTAACTGCCGCCATGTCTCCATGATATCATGTAATAAACTCTCTTGAAGCAAACCTGCAAAGTCTCTGCTTTTAATTTTCCTTTAACTTTCCTCTAAATTAATTTCTTCCACAGGGTGGTGGGGAGGGTTGGGGTGTGGGGAATGTCTGATGCCAGCGGTTATCCCACATATTCCACAAAGCACTGGGAGGAAGTGTTTAGAGTTAGAAGAGATGTTGTCCTGTGTGGGAATGAGTTCAAGAAAGAAATGAATTGTGACACGACATGCTGGAGTAACTCAGCGAGACAGGCAGCATCTCTGGAGAGAAGGAAGGGTGAAGAAGGGTCTCGACCCGAAACGTCACCCTTTCCTTCTCTCCAGAGATGTTGCCTGTCCCACTGAGTTACTCCAGCATTTTGTGTCTACCTTCGATTTAAACCGGCATCTGCAGTCCGTTCCTACTAAGAAATGAAGAGCATCAGATCACCTTGATGTGGGATGGAAAGGCAGAAGATTTGGACAAACACGGTGAAAGACTCGTGGGGTGGGAGATTGCAACCTTCTCATGATCTGCCCTGTTTCGACGAATGCAATAAACCTGGCATGAACAATCAAATAAGATCAAATAGAACAATTTGTCCTCCAACTTTAGGCTGTGCACGCCATACGCAAGAAGAAGAAGAAGGACTCCTGGTGAAAATGAGAAGTCCTCCATGTATCACAGACCCACTCATTTGACCTTTCCTGCCCACCCACATTTCTCAGCCTCCGAGAACAGTTCCAGTTCTGATGAAAGGTTACCTCTCTTACTCTTTGCACGTACTATTTTAACTGCTGAATATTTCCGTCATTTTCTCTTGCTATTATTTGAACTTCACTATAGTTCAAGAACGGTGCCCAGAACAGCTGACAACATTTCTCACTCATTGCTAGGCATTGTTTATTTTTATGTAAGAGAATTAAATTACCTGCTGATACAGTGACTGGGTAACCTTGGTTTCAGATCGTATGTGAAGTACGTGTGCCTTGGTTAATCACGTGTGAATAGGAACCGGATAGTTTCCTGGGAGGCACATTTACTGTACGAGGAGGGATTGTACACTATGTCTGCATTCTCTAGATTTGAGAAAAATGAGAGGCGATTTAATTGAAGCCGGCAAAACCTCCTCCAGTTCAACAGGTTGGATGTGGAGAAGGTTTTGTTGACCTGGCGAGCGAGTCTGGAACCAAGGGTCACAGTTGCAGAGTTTAGCTGTAGGACAGAGGGTATGGTGAATGCTTGGAATTATCTATCCGGTCGAGCCTTGGATGCTTTATCATTAAAGGGTTGAAAAAGGGTTCAGAGGACGGCCACGCTGGTGCAGCAGTAGAGTTGCTGCCTTACAGCACCTCCAGCGCCGGAGACTTGGGTTTGATCCTGACCACGGGTGCTGTCTGTATGGAGTTTGTGCGTTGTCCTCGTGACCGCGTGCTTTTTCTCCGAGGTCTTCGGTTTCCTCCCACATGCCAAAGACATACAGGTTTGTAGGTTAATTGGCTTGGTGTGAATATAAAATTATCTGTAGTGTCGGTAGTTAATGTGTGGAGATCGCGTAGGAGCGGACTCGGTGGGCCCAAGTCCGCTCGGTGTTTCCACGCTGCATCTGTAAACTAAACTGAACCTGAAATGTCACCGAACCACGTTCTCCATGTTATCCAACACTGCCTGACACGCTAGTAGTTTACAATTTATTTATTTCTAGCTTTTATTTCAAGAGGGCTTGTATATAAAAACAGGGCTGTAATGTTGAGGCCATATAAGGCACTTTTAAGGCCACATTTGAAATATTGTGAGCAATTTTGGGCACCATATCAAAGGAAGAATGTGCTGGCTCTGGAGAGGGTCCAGAGGAGGTTTACAAGAATGATCCCAGGAATGAGTAGGTTAACCTATGATGAGCGTTTGTCGGCACTGGGCCTGTACTCGCTGGAGTTTAGAAGAATGAGGGGAGACCTCATTAAAACGCACAGAATAGTGAAATACTTGGATAGAGTGGACATGGAGAGGATGTTTCCACTAGTGGGCGTGTCTAGGACTCGCAGACATAGCCTCAGGATTAAAGGACGTTCTTTTAGGAAGGAAATGAGGGGAAATCTATTTAGTCAGAGGTGGTGCATCTGTGGAATTCTTTGCCACGGAAGGCTGTAGACACCAAGGCAGTGGATATTTTTAAGGCAGAAATAGATTCTTGATTAGTACAGGGGTCAGAGGTCATGTGAAGAAGGCAGGAGAATGGGGTTATGAGGGAGAGATAGATCAGCCATGATTGAATGGCGGAGTAGATGATGGGCTGAATGCTCCTATTCTTTATGACCTTTTGACTTTCTTGGTCATTAAATTCATTGGAGGTGAAGATGAATAGATTCCTGGTATTGAGGGATAAAAGAGACATGTGGAGAATGTGGGAAAAATGGCATCGAGTTACAAGAATTTTGATTCTGACATTGATTTTAATGAATGCTGGAGTAGACTCAAAGGGCCAGATGAGTAACTCCTTCTCTTAATTGGGATGACTCAACACTTTCAGATGAATTTTGTTCATTTCCAATCATTTTAAATGAATAAACAAGGTTGTCATTTTCTACTATGCTTGGTTCTGGTTGAGTGATGTTTATTTAAAAATAATGCTCTGCTTGAAACAGAACAGATTAATGTGAAATCACTGCAACATCGAGCAAGCTAACATAGCTTAAATGCTTGTTGAAAGTCAGTTAACAATGAGCAAATATTCTTTAAACAAATGGTTGAGGCACAAGGCATATGAGGCATGTTGGCAAACTGCAGCCAAAACTAAGTGAACAACAAGCTGTAGGAGGAACTCAACAAGTCAGGCAGTATCTATGGAGGATAATGGACAGACAACATTCTTCATTGAATAGAGGGGAGATAGCTGGTAAAAAAAGAGGTGAGGGGAAGCGCCTATAAGTGATAGGTGGATAGACACAAAGCTAGAGTAACTTTGGCGTGTTTTGTTTTGGCATTGTTACTTTTTTGCATCTCTTTCAATCATTTGCTCTATATCTCTCTCCCCACATCACCATCTACATCTCATTTCCCTTTCCCCTGGTTCCCAGTGTGAAGAAAGGTCTTGACCCGAAACGTCACCTATTCCTTTTCTCCAGAGATGCTGTCTGACCCGCTGAGTTACTCCAGCTTTTTGTGTCTATCATCGGTTTAAACCAGCATCTGCAGTTCCTTCCTATACAAGTGATTGGTGGACCCATGTAAGGAGGGGTTGATTGGCAGATGAGTCAGAAGGGGGAGAGAAAAGGTGGTGTGAAATGTTTGTGTGTAAGGATCAACACTGGATGCAAGATGGATGTATATTGTAAATGGTAGGGAATAGTAAGATTGAACGAGAACTTACCAGTTCGAAGGTTGATCTTTATTTTATGAGGAGTCGAACTGAGGGATTTCGTGAAGAGCCCGCCGGCGCGCATGCTCGACATACTTCAAAGTAGCGGCGTGGAATCACAGAACCAACAATAGAAATGACTTCGCATAGTATGATTGAATTGACTAAGATTACCAGATGAAGGCGAGGAGGGCACGAAATCCCTCACTTCGACTCCTCATAAAATAAAGATCAACCTTCGAACTGGTAAGTTCTCGTTCAATCTTACTATTTCATTTCGGAGTCACATGAGTGACTTCGTGAAGACTTCAAAGCTTCTGTGATTACACGCCCTGGACCACGTCCATGCTGACACACCACTACCAGGGATGGATGGGAGGAACAAACTTGCTCAATAGTTCATACTGCAAAACAAGAGCATATTTATTAATAACAAATCAAAAACCCCTCATGCGGGGACATCTCCACGTTCTTGACCTGCATTCAGCATGGCTTCTGCGAACTGTAGAGGAGCAGCAACAGGCTTGTTATAAAAACGCTGGAACACAGCTTCATTCGCCCATCCTGCTGTGGCGAGAATTTGGTCCATGGGCACCTCCATGACCCTCGCCGCTGACGTCGATGCAGCCCTGGTGGAATGAGACTTGAACACATTAATGTTGATACCTGACTTACCCAAGACGACTCGAAGCCACCTGGATATCGTCTGGACTGTCACTCGATGATGAGGTCTCTTATGAGTGACAAGCAGGTATCTCTCCATTCCTCTGATGCGTGCCGTCACCTTGACATAGTGGCGGATATGTGAGGCTAAACATAGCCTAGCATCTGCGGGGTATGCCGGGAACTTCAGCTGCAGCCCTGTGCACCCAGGTCTATGCTGCTTTAGTAGCTCATCAATGAAAAAGACTACTTCTGTAGGGGTAGATGTCATTCTGTCGACACGAAGTTTGTGTAGTGTCTGTACCCTCTGAGCTGAAGTCAGCGCTAGTAACATCACCAGCTTCATGGTGAGTTGGTCCAGTTGGAGCCCTTCCATGGGAGACCACGTCCTGAGCAGGGTTAATACGTCCCTGACATCCCAGGTGATATTATAGCGTGGTGTAGGCGGATTCATATTGAATATACCCCGCATGAGTCTGGACACTAGCCTGTTGGATTCTACCCCAATCTTGAGGTAGAATGATAGTGCACTTCTGGCGCTGTTGATGGCACTGTAACTTAAGTGTTCATCATGGTGCAACCCCGCGAGGAATTCCAGGACGTCGGTTATTGTCACGTCATCGTACGTGATGCGAGAGCGGCTGCAGTAGGCTTCCCACTTCTTAATATGCGAGCGGTATCTTCGCCTTGTGGACTCTCGACACGACGCCCCGATGGTATCCATGGTCCGAGCCGAGAGGCCGTATTGGACTAACGGCCTGTTCAGAACCTGCAAGCCAACAAATTTAAATAGCCATGGCAGGGATGTGGCTCCCCTGAGACAGGGTGAGTAACCAATTGTGGGCAACCCTTTAAAAGGACCCAAGGTTCGTTGAGCATGTCAAAGACCACCGGATACCAAGGCTGTGTGGGCCAGTCGGGTATAATAAGGATGCCCTTGGCAGCATCTGCCTGAATCTTTCGCAATACCCGACTGATGAGGCAAAACGGAGGGAAGGCATAGAAAAACCAATTCCCCCAGTCCAGCGAGAATGCATCTAGCGCTATTGCCCCAGGATCTGGTTCCCATGAAACGTAGGCTGGTACCTGATGGTTCAACCGTGACGCAAAAAGGTCAATGTCCGGTTTACCAAATTTGGCTGTGACTTTAGAAAAAATCTCAGGATGCAACATCCATTCAATGTTGTCATTAAATTTGCGTGACCTGGTGCCCGCCACAGTATTAAGCTCACCTGGCAAATAGGTAGCTGAAATCCAAATGTCTCTTTGAACACACCAGAGCCAAATTGAGTTAGCCAATTTGTCACACGAAACTGACCTGGTACCACCCATATGGTTTAAATATGCCACAGCTGTGGTGTTGTCTATTTGGAGACGGACGTGTGCTCCAACAAGCTTGGAACAATATGCACGAAGTCCGTGGAATGCTGCCAGCAACTCCAAATAGTTAATCCCTTGAGTCAACAACATCGATGCCTCAAGGGTGTCCCATCTGCCCCCACAACTAGAGCAATTATCAGTAGCTCCCCAGCCACTGGAGCTTGCATCAGTCTGTAAATATACCACCGGATTAGCCTCCCTAACAGGCTTAAATGAGTTGCTAATGTGACACACCCACCATTGCAACTCAGTTATCGCTTCGGACGGCAGCTGCATTGATCGATCGTAATGACCAGCGTTCCGTTTTAACGCAGTAATTTTAGCTCTTTGCAAATTCTGATAATGCAAAGGTCCATATCGTGCTGCCGGAAACAAAGCCACTAGCTTGCCAATTACTGTGGCTGTATGCCGAATCGGTGGTATATTGGTGCCAATTAAATCTCTGCACACCTTAGTGACTTCCTCAATTTTGTTAATTGGTATAGTTATCCTCATGCTCATTGAGTTCACCGTGAACCCTAGGTAATTAATTACCTGGGCAGGGCAGAACTTCGATTTCTCTGGATGGACAATGAATCCTAATTGTTGAAATATATTGACAGCAGCTGCAACACCCTGTTCAGCCAATTGCAGGGTGTGGCCCACAATAAAGACATCATCTAAATAGGCCATAACTATATGATGTCGTTGTCTCAAATAAGCCATGATTGGCTTCACCAATTTAGTGAACAATCTAGGGGCTGTAGTGAGCCCATTAGGCAAAGCCTTATACTGCCAAAGTTGCCCCATCCAGATAAATTTCAAAAACCTTCTATCATATTTCTGGATGGATACTGAATAATATGCATCCCTCAAATCAATGCATGCCATAAAGCAGCCATGAGAAATCAATGATTTGGCTGTTTCAAACGTATCCATTTTAAAATGAGTATATGTTACAAATGTATTCAAACGGGTTAGATCAATAATGACACGACAGCCTCCATCCTTCTTAGGTCTAGTAAATATGTTCGAAACAAATTCAATTGGCTCATGCACCGTTTTCTCAATCACACCCTTCTGTTCCAGACTTAAAATTTCCTTATAACCTGCTGTCTGTTCTGCAGCAGACAATTTGAACGTACGACCAGGCATGTGCTGGGATGGAGGAATGTCGCCATTAATAAACTCAATTTTATGCCCCTGAATATTCCGCAACACATACTCATCACCAGTAAAATTACCCCATGCATCCAAAAACAACCGTAAACGACCACCAACATGGGAAGTTAAACAGAGAGAAAAAAGAGAACCAGACCCCCTCACCTCCGTGGTTACCGGCGGTCCTTGACACGTGTGGGTGGCCGTGGAGGTGCGGGTTGGCTTGAGGGCGCGGCGTCTTCGATTTCCACAAAGGTCTCTGCCGACCCTGTCCTAAAAAAGACCCTTGGTGCTGGTTCTGGTGCTGTTGTCGTTGTGGAGCTAGAGGGCGAGTCCTCGTCGAGGCACTGGCCGACCCTCGTGAGCGAATGTATGGAGCTTTTGAGCATAGAAACATAGAAACATAGAAACATAGAAAATAGGTGCAGGAGTAGGCCATTCGGCCCTTCGAGCCTGCACCGCCATTCAATGTGATCATGGCTGATCATCCAACTCAGTATCCCGTACCTGCCTTCTCTCCATACCCCCTGATCCCTTTAGCCACAAGTGCCACATCTAACGCCCTCTTAAATATAGCCAATTAACTGGCCTCAACTACCTTCTGTGGCAGAGAATTCCAGAGACTCACCACTCTCTGTGTAAAGAATGTTTTCCTCATTTCGGTCCTAAAGGAATTCCCCCTTATCCTTAGACTGTGACCCCTTGTTCTGGACTCCCCCAACATCGGGAACAATCTTCCAGCATCTAGCTTGTCCAACCCCTTAAGAATTTTGTAGGTTTCTATAAGATCCCCCCTCAATCTTCTAAATTCCATCGAGTACAAACCGAGTCTATCCAATCTTTCCTCATATGAAAGTCCTGACATCCCAGGAATCAGCCTGACGGTGTGGGGGCACTCTGAGAGCGCATGATCCCCACCGTTTTGGCTTGTTCGTCAAGCTCTTTGACTCTCTTCGAGAGGTCCTCACCAAAGAGCTGACGGGGCGGCGGCGGCAGCGGTGGTTTGCACAATCCTGCAAACTTCGGGTTGAGTGCTGGGCGGATGCTGTTTTTGCGAAACCAGTTGATTTCGTGCTGGGTCGCGCACAATAAGGCCAGAGCATCTTCCTGGTCCAAATTCAGTTCGTCCCCGTCCACCGACCGCGCAAAGGCGGTAATACCGGCCGTGAGGAGTTTCAGGATCCGCTGCAATTTTAGCTCCTGTTGACGGATAGCCGCACTGATGTTGCCCCATATTGGCGTATTGACCACAGGCACGTTGAGGGAGTTGCAGTTTGATGGAGCCTTGTGACGGCTCATAGCCTGGATGAGGACTTCTTCCTGCAGCACCTGATTATTAAGAAAGTCCACTGTGGCTGCCAGCTTTGTATTTAGAGGAAGACCAGCCGTATGTGGGGCCGCGAATTTGGTCGCCACATCCAAGAGTTCCTCCGCTGGCACCTCCAACGGAGGTGGTACGGGATCCACCAGAACCTCCTCCTCCTGCTGCTCCAGGCTGATAGTAGATGTTGGTGAAGACGCCCTGTGCCTGTTGCTGCCCTGCTGTTGTTGACGTTGAAACAGGAGCTCCAGCAGCCGCTGCATACGGTCAATACGCCCTTCACCCTGAACACTCAGGTGGTCGGAGTCCTCCGGCTCTGAAAAGAAAACCGGGCTCCTGTCATCGGCCCGCACCTCGTCGAGGCCCTGCCGGTGCCGGTAGTTGTCGCTAACAGCCGCCGAGGCGAAACTGCGCGATTCCTGCGCGGGCGTGTTCAACCGCCTCCGTTTAGCGGGAGCTGAAGCCGCTGCCACTAAGGGCACTTGCGGCGAGGTGTCGGCACCAGCCGAAGCATGGCTGCCTGGGGCCCGCGCAGTCTTGCCGGCTGCCCACATCGTGGACGTTGCCGACGCATGGTCTCGCCCACCCATCCATGGGGGGCTCGGCGACCGTGACGAGACCCGACTCGACCGACCCGTCCCGGCGCCGAGAGTCGGGGTGTGCCGGCTGGACCTCACAGCCGCCCCGGGTCTCGCCCTGGAACCTGACCGCTCCTCCGCGATAGGCAATGCCTTAGCCCTAACAGGGTTAGGCTTCTGGGCTCCTGCCCTCCCCCTTCTCGGAGGGCTGAGTGGAACAGGCCGTGCAACGGCACGTGCCCTGCTCGAGGTCGCCAGCGAGCCCGCTGACGACCTGACTGCCATGGCAGGGTCCCCCTGCTCTGGCGGCACACCACACTCCTCCTCGTCGAACTCCTCCGAGCTGTGGTGTGCTGGCGGATCTGGACCTGTAATCACAGGGCTTACCCACATCTCCGCCTGAGTCCCGGCCTGCGCTGCAGGTACTGCCGATGGAAAAAGGCCCCGGAACTGTTGACCGGCGAACTCGTCCTGACGTCCGCTGGCCCTTCGAACTCCCATCCATGTCCTTGCTGCAAGACATAATCAGACAACAAGGACCACCAACTAAAGGTAGAATACTTACCTCCGTGGCCCCTTATGAAGGGCTGGCGAGGAGCGCACTCCACCGCCAGCCGTCGCAGCAACGCGTTACGACGATATGTCGAGCATGCGCGCCGGCGGGCTCTTCACGAAGTCACTCACGTGACTCCGAAATGAAATTGAGGAATGCTGTGGAACAGGGGGATCTAGGATTAACTGTGCATAGTTCCCTGAAGGTGGAATCGCATGTAGATAGGGTGGTAAAGAAAGCTTTTGGTGTGTTGGCCTTTATAAATCAGAGCATTGAATATAGGAGTAGGGAAGTAATGTTAAAATTGTACAAAGCATTGGTAAGTCCAATTCTGGAGTATGGTGTACAATTTTGGTCGCCTAATTATAGGAAGGATGTCAACAAAATAGAGAGAATACAGAGGAGATTTACTAGAATGTTCCCATGGTTCCAACAACTAACTTACAGAGAAAGGTTGAACAAGTTAGGACTTTATTCTTTGGAGCGCAGAAGGTTAAGGGGGGACTTGATTGAGGTCTTTAAAATGATGAAAGAGATAGACAGAGTTGACGTGGATAAGCTTTTCCCATTTTGGGTAGGGAATATTCAAACAAGAGGGCATGACATGAGAATTAAAGGACAGAAGTTTAGGGGTAACATGAGGGGGAACTTCTTTACTCAGAGAGTGGTGGCTGTGTGGAATGAGCTTCCAGCAGAAGTGGTGGAGGCAGGATCGATTTTAACATTTAAAAGTAAAGTGGATAGGTATATGGACGGGAAGGGAATGGAGGGGTATGGTCTGAGTGCAGGTAGATGGGACTAGGGGAAAATAAATGGTCGGCACGGCTGGAAGGGCCGAGAGGGCCTGTTTCTGTGCTGTAATTGTTATATGGTTATATATATATTTATAATGCAAGGCAGATTGCGTGGAAAATTGGAAAGTGCCTTAACCTTTCTGTGTTGTGAAGGGAGATATTTAAACACCAACTGGAGGTCTTCACTTGTTCCTTACAACACTTAGTAACTGAACAGTGGCAATATGAGATAAAGAATTTAGTGTACAACAACTGACATGTTCTGGTATAAAATTCAAATGACAAGTCTGAAGAAAGGTTCTGACCCGAAACATCACCCATCCTTTTTCTCCAGAAATGGTGCCTATCCCGCTGATTTACTCCAGCTTTTTGTGTCTATCATCGGTTTAAACCAGCATTTCCTTTCTACACATGATTGTTGCTCACAGCCCATGGTGGATATCCAGTCTATTATTAAACGGACTGTATAGATGCCACTTGCGGGATGTTCTACATAGAATTCCTGCTAATAGTTAACAACTAATAGACGGAATCAAGCTGGCTGTGGCTTTGGAACCATGGGATGGCTGTGTAGAGTGAGAGGGGAGGGCATCTGTCTCTCTGCTTTGTTGAGTATCATTGGATCATTCATTGAATTTGTTGCTGGCTCGTCAGAGAATTTACAGACAAAAAAAAATCACATTTGATCTTAGCATTTCCCCACTGATTATTTGTTTATGGCCTTTGGGTAGAAGACCTAATTTCATGAGGCAAATGTCCCAAGAGATTTTTGAGGACATGACTGTGATAGCCTTTATTAGAACAAAGCAACAGAGGGAGAGAGAGAGGTGTGAGCTGAGCATCCGGGTGCAGCCATGTTTTCAGAAAGAAGGAACTGAATGGAAATCCCATTTCATCCAGACTTTCTTCAAGACAAGAACAGCCAGCTCAGTTACACCGTTAGTTGATGGATGATATAATAATGGAGACAAAATATGGCAGACACCATTTCAGGAAGAGATCACGTACAAGTGCAAAACACTTAGAACTGCCTTACACAGGCTCATGGTATTTCATAAAATGCAAATACTATAGGTGGCTCAGAGGATTAATCGTCTTGCCGGTATGATCAGTTTAGTTTAGTTTATTAGTTGGAGATAGAGCGTGGAAAACAGGCTCATCGGCCCACAGAGTCTGTGCCGACCAGCGATCACCCTCACACTAGATCTATCCTCCACAATGGAAACAATTTACAGAAGCCATTTAACCTTCAAAACTGTACGGCTTTGGAATGTGGGAGGAAGCCGGAGCACCTAGAGAAAACCCACGGCATCATAGGGAGAGCGTACAGCACCCACTAGGGTTGGAACCCTGGTCTCTGGGGCAGTAAGGCAGAGACTCTACCGCTGTGCCACTGAACGCCCTTGATAAGCAGTTAGAGCTATTTAAAATGTATGCCGATATGATCAGAAGATGTGATTAGGCCATTTCAGGGTAGTCCATGTGAATGCACCCCATGGTGAAGTGGTGCAGGACCATGGACGCAAAGGTCCAGAGACAGATTGATTCTGACCAGGGTTACACAAAAGGCTGGAGAAACTCAGCGGGTGCAACAGCATCTAAGGAGCGAAGGAGATAGGCGACGTTTCGGGTCGAGACCCTTCTTCTGACCAACTCACGGGGTGTACACTGACTCACAACATTTTAAAGAAGTCTTTGTATGTCTTTAACCTGGCGGCAGACATCATCCCAAACCAAGAATTCTTGCGTGAATAGTCAGCATAGCAAAAGTTATGCCAGCCATTTCCCGAACTTTTGGCTCAGGAGCGCCACAGAATACGATCTTGATCTGTACCATTGGTCTTGTACCAAATAAATGGCATAGGTGGTTGGACGTGCCTGCCAGGGTACCATCACAATATTTGAAAAGTTAAAATCCTGTCATGTTTTGTGTAAAAATATTTCTTGATGATAGAGGTATGATAACTAACCTATGATTCTTGAAAATCTAATTCCATCATCTTTATTTCCTGCAAGACTTTGGCAAAGCAATCTAGAAAATGCACCAACATTTGCATGGTGCTGAGCGGCCCAGAGGCCAACAGTCTTAAGGCCCAGTGTTTAGTTTAGAGATATAGCACGGAAACAGGCCCTTCAGCCCAGCGGGTCCACGCCGAACAGCGATACCCGCACATAAAAACTATCCTAAACACACTAAGTAAAATTTACACATCTACCAAGCCAATTAACCTACATACCTATACGTCTTTGGAGTGTGGGAGGAAACCAATTACATCGGAAAAACCCCACACAGTCACGGGAAGAAGGTGCAAACTCCATACAGACAGCACCCATAGTCGGGATCGAACCCGGTTCTCTGAACGTTGCAAGCACTGTAAGGCAGCAGCTTGACCATGCCGCCCGGTGCTGCAGTTTCAAAGATGCAAGGGTGACTTTGGCCCAAATATCGTCACGTGAGATTTGTGATCTGTAAGGAAGTTGAATGTCCAAACATATAATCATTTGTGTGATTTCTTGACCCCAAAGTTTGAGGCTAGTTGAATCGGTCTTGAGTCTCGGTGACAATACTTTTTTGAAAGTCATTGTTATGAGATAATTCTGATTAGTATTCTTTTTGTGTTTTTCTATTCTAGTATTTCTGAACATCTTAATTTCAGTGTGTGATTTGGTCAAACTTTTGGAAGTTGTTTTGGGAATAAGGGTGAACGATTTAGAAAGAGCTTTTGCAATCTTTGTCAGACCTGTTACTTTGTGCTTATGCTGGTGCACCATTAAACTCAGTAACTGGTCCCCGACAGCTCGTTTGATCACATCACGGATACCCAGTCAAGGCACTGGCAGCAAGTTAAAGGATTTTCGTTTGAAACAAAGGTGTTTACTAACGACCAGTTTTATCTATATATCGCCCATTTCATGATGTACTGACATCCTACTGCAGTTTCCAGTTAATAAATTGGTTCTGGAATACTATTGTACTGGAGGGATTCTCAAATTGCTAATGAGAACACACCGAGATTAATGATTCAACAAGCCAGCATCCCTCTTCAATCTTCAAATAGAAATCACTTTCTCATCGAGTTCAGATTAATCTCTCATCCAAAAGGCAGTATCGGCAGCGCAATAAAGTTTCAAATTGGTGGAATTTAGTTTAGTTTTTTTTAGTTTTAGCAATACAGCATTGCAACAGTCCCTTCGGCCCATCGAGTCTGCACCAAGCAGCGATCCCCACACATTAACATCCATCACACACATGGGGACAATTTTACATTTATACCAAGCCAATTAACCTACAAACCTGTACGTCTTTGGAGTGTGGGAGGAAACCGAAGATCTCGGAGAAAACCCACGCAGGTCACAGGGAGAACGTACAAACTCAGTACAGACAGCACCTGTAGTCAGGATTGAACCTGGGCCTCTGGCGCTGTAAGGCAGTAGCTCTACTGCTGCGCCACCGTGCCGTCCACATGGAGCTGAACTTGCCACTTTTAACTCGGGGGTAACAGTACTACAAGTGAGTCAATGCTTCCACAAATTGTTTGAAATAAAACAAAAAGCATTGGGAAGATGAAAGACTATTCCCAAGAACCTGAAAGAATAACTCTGTTCGATCTACTGATTGGTTCCCAGCATTTTCTGTTTTCATTTCAGGTTTTCAGCATCTGCAGTTTATTTTTTATTTTTACTGAATCGCTTGATCTTTTATGTAAATTCTTCTGGTAAATCTCTCTTGAACTTTATAACACCTTTAATGCCACAAAGACGTTCCAATGGAAGGGACAACAAATGGGCTTCAAGATCACAGGTGTGGAATTCATCCCAAGTCACATTAGAGATTGCTAAGGATAAATAGAAGAATCTTTATTTTTGCAGACACTGCTGTGGCAATATCAATTTGAGAGCCTTGCAAACTCATGCGTACAACTGGAACAACAGAAATTCCCACGTATTAAAATATTTGAAATGGGATCTAAAAATGACAGCGCAAATTATGGAAAGCTTATGTAAAGGTTCTGGGGAGTTTTAAAATGCCTAGAGACATTGCAAAGATCTTCTTTTCGTGTCCATCTTGTTACAAATGTTGGCCTTGCTGTCATCGTCCGTCCTGAAAAGGACGCAAGCTTCCGGCGACAATCAATGGAAGCCATCACTTGTCGCAATAGATGATGGTGGTAGCAGAATTAGCTCGGGATACTTCCAGTTTCCAGCCCCGCGATGTGGACGCTTCTGCAATGGGGCCATTGCAACGATTAAGGTTTGTTATTACTGAATTGTTGATTGGTTTGTAATAATTAAATATGGACATTTCCTCAATAAATCAAATTTATGTGAGATTATTCTAGCAGATCAGATTTAAGTATTATATATCTTCTATCTATACTATTACTAAAAGTCTCATCTTGACAAAATCCTGTTTACATTGTAAATACATTTTAAAGAAAAACGCTGGCATATATCGCCATGATTTTTCACCATCTTACTCACCGTCCTGCTCTCCTCCAACCGCCCCAAGGTTTTTTCCGATCAGTGAAATAATAAAAAAGTTATGAATGTTTAAAAAATCGTGAGATCAGCAGATTGGTCTTCTCGCCTGTCACTCACCACGATGAAGGTAATGCCCTTTCCGGGGGGGGGGGGGGGGGGGCAGGAAAATAAAGCCATGGAGGCTGGATTTGAGTCAGTCATCCTGGAAGACCGTGAGTGAGAGTTGAGTACAGAACTATGAGTTTACGCCGTGAGTGAACTGAACTGTGAGTCTGCACTCTGCATAAATTGAATGGTTTGTCTGCACTGTGCTGCTGGAACTTAATTGAAGGGTTGGTCTGCACTGTGCTGCTTGAACTGAATGTCACGCTCATTCCGGAAATCCCGCTCACTGTGGACGTCCCGCTCAGGGGAGAGCCGCGCTCAACCGCGTGAGTAGATTCAAGAGACTTTTACTGTCATATATATTTTGTGTATGAGTGTGTGTGATGGATGGTGTGAGTGTTTGTGTGAGATGATGAGTGTGTGTGTGTGAGATGGAGTGTGTGTGTCTGTGTGTGTGATGGAGGGTGTGTGTGTGCCCACCAGCCATGAGTGAGTCAACTGCCAGCCCACCAGCCATGAGTGAGTCAACTGCCAACCCACCAGCTGAGTGTGTCAGCTGCCGGCCCACCAGCTATGAGTGTGTCGGCTGCCAGCCCACCAGCCATGAGTGTGTCGGGTGCCAGCCCACCAGCCATGAGTGAGTTGGCTGCCAGCCCACCAGCCATGAGTGACTGAGCTGCCAGCCCACCAGCCATGAGTGACGGAGCTGCCAGCCCACCAGCCATGAGTGACTGAGTTGCCAACCCACCAGGCCTGCGTGACTGAGCTGCCAGCCCACCAGGTTTGAGCTGCCAGCACACCAGGCCTGAGTGACTGAGCTGCCAGCCCACCAGGCCTGAGCTGCCAGCTCACCAAGCCTGAGTGACTCCGCTGCCAGCCCACTAGGCTTGAGCTGCCAGCGCACCAGGCCCCAGTGACTGAGCTGCCAGCCCACCAGACCCGAGTGACTGAGATGCCAGCCCAAGAATCCATTAGGCCCACAATGTGCATACTAGCGCTCTGGAAACTAGTCCCTTCGGCCCAAAACACCCATACTAGCACTCCAGTTGGGTCCCACTAAGTCCAGTTACTCCATATATCAGCAACAGCTATCATCTGCCTAAGAACATACAGTATTTAAGTACATTATGGTGGTAAGGTTATGTCTGAAGAAGGATCCTGACCCACAATGCCGCAAGGTCAAAGTGAGTTTATGGTCACACGTACCAATTAAGGTTACAGTGAAATTCAGATTGCCATACAGTCATACCAATAAAGAGTAACAAGACACCCAAATACATCTTTAACATGAACATCCACCACAGAGACTCCCACATCCCTCACTGTGATGGAAGGCAACAAAAGTTCAATCATCTTCCCTTCCTTGTTCTCTCACTCCAGCCTTCCGTTGTCAGGGCGATCTTGGTTCCCACAACCAGTGGCCGAACCCTCTGCATCGGGACCATCAAGCCCCCGTCTTTTCTCCGAGCTCACTCCACCCCCCCCACCCACACACACACACTCCTACCCTCACAACCCCCCTACCCACACACACACACCTCCCCGCCCACCCACACCCCCCTCACACCCTCCCCCACACACACACCTCCCCGCCCACCCACCCACGCTCCCCTCACACCACCCACACGCACACCACCCCACACACTCACACCACCCCCCACATGCACACCACCCCCCACATGCACACCACCCCCCACACACACCCCGCCCCCACATCCCCCCTCCCCCACACACAGCTCCCTCACACCCCCACACACCCCCCACACACACTCCCCCCATACCCCCCTCCACACACACACCCACACCCCCATCCACACAGACCCCCCTGACCCCACAACCCCCAATCCACCACAATCCCCCCGCCCCCAGAAACTCCCCCACCCTGACCATCCCCCCCCCTGCCCCCAAGCACCCATCCCCCTGCTCACACATCCTTATCCTCCCACAACCCCTCCACCTGCATGCCCACCCCCCCACACACACACCCTCCCCCACACCCCCTCCCACATCGGTCCTCCCCCCCACACCCGTCCCACCCACATACACACCTCCCCACACCCCCCTCCCCCACACCATCCTCTCCTGTCCCTCCTACACCTCCCTGTCCACACACCCCTCCTCCCCTCCCACCCCACACGTCACCCACCACACACCTCACTTCCCTCCACCCCTCCCCTCCTCCCCTCACACACATGAAGAGAAGGGGGGGGGAGTGCTCGGGTATAATGAGAAATGAGCCGCTCCTATGCAGTTAGGGGCTATGGGTGAGTGGTGGAATATTGCATTGGGGGAATAGGTTGGGTTGGAGGACCAGGGCTCCCGTGTGACTGGGACCCAACAGATCCCACTTAGTCCAGTCCTTTTTAAAATGCACTAAAAATAACAAAAAAAGACGAAAACACAGAGACTGTACGTGAGGCTGCCATCCCTGTATGTGACAGCGCCACCCGTCCTGAAGGTTCCTGACCCGCAATGCCATCAGTCAATTTCCCACTACAGATGCTGCCTTTGCAGCTGTGTTCCTCCAGCAGGTTGTATTTTGCTGAAGATCTCAGTGTCTACAGGCTATTTTGTCTTCGTGCAAGGCCATAATGGGATTTGTAAACCAATCGTAATTCATTAAAAAATGATTTTAATATGCCAGAATGATTGACGTTCAAGAGATTTTATTTGGTTTCTCTAGTGTTTAGAATGATCTTCCATAAAATGAAATAGCCATGGTTCACATTAGGATTTCTGTAAACTTGCTTTCGTCTTACCATTTCCCGGTTGCAGTAATCCCATTATTGGATTTAAGACTTATCTGTCCTGTCACATTTCATTTGAAATAATGGATATTATCACAGATACGGGGCTTACAGGCAAAAGGATCATATGTCCTTATTTACAGCAATTGCCAAATACAAGCGATAACATACACGATATTTATGATCAAGAATAACTTGAATTCATATTGTGTCTTTACCACAGCAAAACATCTCAAGGTACTTTAGAGGAGTGAAGCCAGACAAGAAATTGCAACAAATTAAAAGATGAGCTGTTAGATCAGGTGATTTGTTCATCAAGGAAGGTTTAAACAGCTTCATAAATGGGGAGGAACAGGTGAAGAAGATTAGGAAAAGAAATCCAAAAACGAAGGATTAAATGGTTTAAAGCACAAAGGATGCACTGAGGTGAGAGTTGGTAGAATGTGGAGTTCTTCCTAGTTGTGAGGCTTTTGGAAAGTGTCAATAATGTGGTGGTATTTAAACATAGCAATGAAATGTGTATTTGAGGTTAAAGGGATGATGATTGAGTTGTGGCACAGTGTGAATGGAGACATGTTTGTGGGAAGGTGCAGACTGAAGGCTGAACGTAATGTGTAAGTCAATAATAAATGCCAATAATCAATATTGGCCGCCAATTGGAGACAGAGGCTAAAAATTACTGTAAGACCACCGGAAATTGGGTATTATTTTATGTTTTCTGAGGAACTTCGCATTTAACTAATTTAGAATTTCCTTTATCAGTTATACTTCTTTTGAATTATAGTTGCCTAATTCACACGTGGCTTATTAAAATTGCCTTGAAATCTTTAAGGTATTATTTCTCTTTACTCAAAACTACAGCGCAGGTTTTATATTCCATGTGAAGGTGGAAGCAGACATTATTTTTCACAACATCTATAAGATAATGAGATAGTTACAATTGGGGAATTTCACACTGTCCTACATCCCTGTTCCCAATTATTTCTGCTTGTTTTACATTGGCTTTCATGGAAAGTACAATTCTCAGGAAATTTGGGCAGAAATTCATGTTAGCGAGGTTGGCAAGCAACCAAGGTTAAATTTTGCTAACTTCTGCCTTGGTATGTGCTAAGAAATTCTGAAACATCATCTCCCTTTTGAAGAACGAGTGTGGTTTCTTCAGGGTGGATTTAGCAGTTATTTTAACTGTAGGGCCTATATGTGATGTAGCAATTTAGACTGAGTCATTATCCTTTGCCATACAGGGACAGTCCTGCTGATATAATTTCACATTTATCATTTGATACTTCAGGTTTTAGATTTACTTCACGTTACTTCACGTGAAAAAGCATTAAATTCCATTAAAAACACCGCCTGCAGTCCGCCCTTTCACCCTTTTTTATTTTTATTTTTAGTCCTGTTAGAAAGAACAAATGTTAGTCGGAGGTCTTTTATGTGGGGGGTGGGGGAGGGGAAGGGGGAAACTTTATTTCCTAGTCCCTACCTGGTCGGAGAGGTGGCTTTCCTCCGAGCTGTTTCTTCGCCCCTTCCTCGCGGCCTACTATCAAAACTGGAGTGCCGTTTCCTGTCGGGACCGGCCTGGATTACAGCTTTGGCTGCGGCCCAGCGCTGGGACGCCATCAGGGAGCGGGCGATGCCTTACCGGGTCACCGTGCGGTAAGCTCCGGAGTGCTGTGACCGCCGACTCCCAACAACGCGGAGCTGTGGCTGCGGGCGTCCATCCGCGGGCAGCGCTGGATTTGGAACACCGCGGAGCCTGGGATCCGAGATTGCCAGAGTCTGAGCTCCAACCAACGTGGCCTGAGGGCTATGGGTGCCGCGGTCTCCGGGGAGGAAGCGGCCACTCCAGACATTTCCAAGCTGCTGAGGGGTGTTCACCCGACACCGGAGTTCTAGCTTTACGGCAAAGAGGGCCTGAAAACATCGGACTGGCTGCGGAGGCCCCAAATAGGCCCCGACCTCGGGTGTTTCACAGAGGAAGAGGACTAAACTTTTTGATGCCTTTCCCCACAGTGGAAAATGTTGATTCTGTTATGGGGGGACGTTCATGTTGAATTCTATAATGTGTTGTGTCATTTTTCTTATTTTAACATTTTTCTATGGATGTACGGAAACTTTATTATTTCTTTTATGTAAAGCACTTTGGTTTCAACGCGAGTTGATTTAAACGTGCTATATAAATAAAATGTACTTTACTTGACTTACTCATTGCCACTATCTCCATGGAAGCTATAGCCTTTCATTGCCGACATGATCTGAAATGTCCATTATCAAGGAGGCACTGAGAAAGGGCCTCTGCTACCTGCTATAGTTGAAGTCGGGTCAATCCCCCAGAATGCTTATTCCACTCCAGAGGCTGTGTTGGAAGGAGTTGCAGATGCTGGCTTAAACCAAAGATAGACACAAAATGCTGGAGTAACTCAGCGGGACAGACAGGCAGTCAGAAAGGGTAGTTTCCTTTTCCCCTGACTCTCAATCTGAAGAAGGGTCTCAACCCGAAATGTCATCACCTCCTTTTCTACAGAGATGCTGCCTGACCCGCTGAGTTACTCCAGCTTTTTGTGCCCACTCCAGAGGCTTCTACCCAATAATCATTTAGCATATTACACATTATGCACACATGCAACCAAGTGCTTAATAGATATCTGCTCAATATTTGACTAAAAAGCGATCGCGTTTCACAATAATTTCATCGCATGAACATAGGAAATTCAGTCTGATTCTAACAGTTGTGTGTTAACACAGCACAATCCATCTGGTATTTTGTCCCTGCCCCAATTTAATGCTTGAGCACAGAACACACTCTAACATTGATGCACTTTACTGTCCCATTAGACACATCTCCCCCTCACTTCCTCTCTGGCCAATTTGCACTTAGTCTCTGACCAGAGGAGTAATGAACCCCTTCATCCCTTCCACATGGTCACTGTTACTCGCAATGCAATATCTCTTTACTGCAGACATGGTGGAACGGAATGGAAGACTTTATTGTGACATGTGACAAGGCACAGTTGAGATTCTTTGCTTGCATACCTAAGATATACAGCCATTTAGCATATTACACATTATGTACACATACAACCAAGAGCACAATAGATATCTGCACAATATTTGCACAAAAAGGACACGTTGTGATGCCTGCCAGTCATGACAAGGGATGTATGGTCTGCCCATGACAGAAATATAGCACTCAGTCCTCATTTTCCATGTTCCCAGTCGCAGCCTGATGAGGGGAAAGTGCCGACAGTACACGGCATGGAAAGGGAGAGATACAATTCCCCATTTTCTTCCCTTCCCCAGATTTGAGATTTATCCAGAAAACCTCGCTGACCACCTTCCATCCTAATGTATAAGACTGTTGACTCTCTTGGCAATGTGAACATTTTTACAGTGGCAAGCTGAAGAGTTCATAAATTAGTGGGAGAAACTAAAATAGCAGTTTAATGAATGGCACATGTTCACATTAAACTGAATGTGCATGTGGTCTTGAAATTAACTGCATAGGTCATTTTCTAATCCATGATTATCATTTTGAGAAGAGGATTACAATGTTGCAAATCTGCCTGCCTGTTCTCAGTTCCACGAAGGAGAAAATAAAATCACATCTGTCCACATGGATTTTGAAATGTCGGTATTATGCAGCCAATAGTGGTGCCGGGTTTGAAGATTACTTCTTTTGCAATCAAAATATCATTATCTCACTTGCAGTCTTTTTCATCATAATGTGCTATGAATTTTTATGCTTACAATAAAATATGCTTAGTATTCCATATGCATTATAGAGCTTTGCTTTGGACCCGCTCCTTGTATAATTTTCCAGCTAGCATGTGTGCGTGTTTCAGCAGGAGCCGGTACACACTGGGAGAGCAGGTCAAATTATGATGCATTCTAAATTACCAGGGCGGCACAGTGGTGCAGCAGTAAAATTGCTGTCTTACAGCGCCAGAGACCCCAATACCCCGCTACTATTAGGGTTAGGGTTAGGGTTAGGGTCAGGGTTCGATCCTGGCTACGTGGCTTACCTGTATGTAGTTTGTACGTTCTCCCCGTGACCGTGTGGCAGGCACGTGCCGTGAGTAATTACTCAGGGTAGGCACTCAGTCGGCTTTAAAAATAAATGAAACCGTGCATGCGCAGATTGTTCTCTCCGTAAAAATAAAAAATAAAAACAAAAACAGTAACAATTCAATTTGCCTAGGGCTTCCTAGTCTCCTTTATTCTGAATTACTGAATGGGTGGGGCTGGGGGGGGGTGAAGGGTGATGGCAGGTGGAGAGATGGTGGGAAAAACGTGAGTACAGGGAAAAGTTGAATCAGTTGTCATCTAATTGAATGACAACACTTGTTCAAGGGACAAATTGGGGGGAGGGTTCCTTTCACAGCCTGTGGAGAGTCTGTGCCAGGGGTAAAGTTGCGGGGAGGGCAGGAGTGTTGAGAAGGAGGGGGTCAGGGATAATGCCAGTAACTCACTCACTCACCGCTGCCGCAGGTCTCCGGGCGCGAAGCCACCGCACTGTAGCTGGGGATAGAAGCAGCTCTGGGTGCTGTAAGCGGCCGCCAGGACCCGACAGCAGAACAGGCCGCCTTCAGCGCTCTCCGTCTGAACACCTCTCACCTGTCGCTCGCCGACTTCGCTCATGTCAGCCGCTTCCCGCAAATCCTTAATTTCCTACAGCTGATTAACCTCAATCGCGCTGTCGGAATTTAAGGACATGAGTGAGGCCAGCGAGCAGCAGGAGAGAGGTTATTAGACGGAGATGAGCGGGGGCCGGCAGAAGGAGCTAAGGTGGCGGCCTGTTCCGCTGTCAGGCCCGGCGGCCGCTCAGCCACCCGAGCTACTTTTCCCTCCCCGCTCCCCCTGCCTCAATGCGGTGGCATTGCACGCCTCCGTGCAAGGAGCGTCGCAAGTGGCATTATCCCGATCCCTCCTTCACGACATTCGTGCCCTCCCTGCAACTTTACCCCGGGCCAGACTCCCACCCCCACACTCCGGGAAATACAGTATTTAAAAACATCACCAAGAAATGTACTTACCACATCATTGGCACACGAGCTCCATTCTTCACTCCCAGTTTCCTAAGATACACTTAAAATAATGCCAATCCATATTTGAAAACCCCGCCAAGAAACTAGCGCTGCTGCGCCTGCGCAGTGCTGCAAAGGCAGAATTTCAGCTGCCTTCGGCCCCGCTTGAAATTGACGGCTTCAAGCAGCGCGGATGGCACGTGAGCTGCAGAGACCTTCCCGTATTACAAACGCTGCGGATGATAGGCACGGAGAATTATGCCTACCTAGGAGATCGATCTCTTAGATAGGCACAATTCTCACAGAATATCACACTCCAGCGCTTGAGAATCTCCTCTGTTGCAAAACACCAGCTGCCACATCACAATGATAGGAAATATTGTACTATTACATACATGTTTTAGTTTAAGTTTTAGAGACGCAGCAGGTAAACTGCCTCTTCAGCCCATCGAGTATTATGTGCAGTTCTGGCCGCCCTGTTACACGTAAGAGGTGGAGGCTGCAGAGAGGGTACGGAGACTGTTTATCAGAATGCTGCCTGCATTAGAAGGTTTCAGCTACAGGGAGAGGTTGGATTGACTTGAATTGTTTTGTCTGGTATGTCGGAGGTTGAGAGGAGAGTTGATAGAAGTTTATAAAATTATACAGGAGGCACTGATAGGATAGATAGAACCTTTTCCCGGGTCCCCAGTTTTCACACTGGCTACACACACCAGAATCCCAGCGTCCACCTCCCTTTAACATGCGTGACTCCTTTCCCACAGTCTGTTTAACAGACCAGGACCTCCCTCAGTCCATCGAACATTCCAACACCCTTGTTCCCCTGCTCCCTTTAACACACTTGGCTCCAGTGTTCCCCTGCTTCCTTTAAATGCACTCGGTTAACTGGAAAGCCTATTATACCACTGCGTAAGATCTTTAAAAAAAAAGTTAAGTATGTTGGATTATTAGTTGTAATAAAATCCAGTAATCTGGAAAATCTGTCAGTCTGGAACCTCTAAAATCCCAAACATGTCAGATCTATAATTTTCTTTGATTTTATTTTCCCCACGTATTTCTTTCGCTGTGGACTACCCAATGCACATATCATTTCTATCCTGGAAACCTACATAGATGCCCAACAAATGATGGTGCTTTCTTTTATTTTCCACGTGTACTGTATCTCTCAAATGACAATAATAGATTTAAACACATCTGCAGCAGAAGATGCAGTCTAAAAACAGTTTGCTGTTGGTTGGCAGTGGTTTCATATTCTTAACAACATTGTAGGAATTTCATGGCATGCGTTCTGCCCTACGAACCTTTGCGTAGGAAGAAAGCTTATAATGCAAGGATTATTATCCACTAAATATTAAACAAGTGCAGGCTTTTCTAACGCAGTGAATGTATTGCTCAGCAGAAACACTACACTGAATAATAAAAGTAGTCACTAATTTGATTTCTGATATTCTGCGATAAGACCTAAGAAAAGGCTACCAAAGGAATGCTCGGAGTTTCACACGCAGAATCATTATAAGAACGTCAGCTGCACGGTGTGGCTAGCTATCCAAAAGAGCTGGTAATTTTAGTAATCATTGGACACCGCATGTGTCACAACATTTGAAGGGAGATCCTAGACCAGTATGAATAAATTCAACCATGTTGGGTCCAAGCGGGGAATAAGGTCCAGGTTGATGGCAGGTCTGGGTGAGTGAGGCCTGGGGTGGCGGGAATGTCAGAGTGAGGGCCGCAGAGGATAAAATAAAGTTGAGGTCCATTGCAGGTCTGAGTGAGTGAGGGCCAGAGCTGTGGCAGAGTCATTGCGAGCGCAGATATTAATAGGCCTGATATTTTTAGTTTTATGCATAAATCACATTCTATCTTTGTATTGACATTTTCAGAATGATGTTGCAAAAACTGCAAGAGGTGTTATCTATTTTTAAAACAGTATCGGTTGAGGAGTGGCTTTGATCCAGGACAGCAGCACGGGGGGATGTTGATCAGCTTCCTGTGTTAATTCATGTACTGTGGTCATTCCCGGTAGAATCCATAATAAATAAAAAATTTCCTTGCAGCAGGAGTCTTGCTCAACGTAAAATATTTATTCAGATTTCTCTTAAGGATGCAGTGGTCTCTGCCTCATCGTAGTACATCTTCCAAAAATGTTTTTGGTAATGCAACTTCTGGCAACATCTATCCTTCGTTTAGTTTGGTTTAGTTTAGTTTAGAGATACAGCGTTGAAACAGGCCCTTTGGCCCGCCGAGTCGGCACCAACCAGCGATCCCCGCACATTAATGCTATCCTGCACACTAGGCAGAATTTTACATTTACACCAAGCCAATTAACCTATAAACCTGGACATCTTTGGAGTGTGGGAGGAAACCCACGCGGGTGACGGGACTAACGTACAAGCTCAGTACAGACAGCACCCGCAGTCAGTGCTACGCCACTGTGCTGCCCTTGCTCTCATTAAGTTGGTAACTTGCTTGTCAACAATTCCCGAGCCTCAAGGAACCCTGTCACAACCCACCCATCCCGTTCAGGATTGTTTATGTTCTTTTAATTCTGCTTGTCTTCCTTTTCTCTGCTCCAGTGGAAATAACATTTACAGCTCGTGTTTCTCCTCAGCTTTTAATTATCTCATCCTTGGTGCTACATTGGTAATAATTGAAAAATATTATTCTTCATTTCAGGTCGTGCAGTAGACATTTTGTACAATAAGAAGCAGATTCGCCTTCAGTCTCATTTAAGGAGCTAAGCATGTTGTAGGGTGACAGAATTGAGTCATACAACATGGAAACAGGCTCGTATGCTCAACTCGTCCATGCCGAACAGATTTGGCGGCTAGTCCCCATTTGGCTGCATTTGGCCCGTCTCCCTCTAAACATTTCCTATCCATGTACCTGCTTAAATGTATTTTGAACATCACCATTGTACCTGGTTCTCCTGCTTCCTCTGGCAGATCATTACATGAGCACACCACTCGATGCGTGAAGAATGTGCTTCTCGGGTCTCTTTTAAATCTTTACCCTCTCACCTTAATCCTTTGCCCTCTAGTTCTGAACTCCTCTACTCTAGGAAAGGACTGAGACCATTTACTTTACACTTCTATAAGGTTATATCTTGTGATCCTCCACCAATGTTCCAAGCTAGACTAAAATCTTAGAAATTATAGATGCAGAAGAGTTTATAAAAGACTAGCCTCCAGGTGAATTATTAGCTCTAAATTTTAATGGAAACATGAAAGTGAAGACCAGGCACCTTCAGGGGAATCCGTCATTGTGATGAGATGACCAATGTGTATTCAATTTACCTTTGCATCTTTTGAAGAAGTGACATTTTCTGAATAGCACATCTTCTGATATGCAGATTTGTGGTGCTTAAAAAAAGATATTGGAGAGGCACTGCCTCCCAAACAAACTGAAAAATTGGGGACAGTCTTCCACATGGGACTTTTGCCCACCATCAAATAACCAGTTCTGAATACCACTTTGCTTTGCTTTGATTTGTCATTCTCTGTCTCTTTCATTCAGCAACATGCAAGCTATGATTGTGACAAACAGCTTCACCATTGGTGTAATTCCAAGACAGTCTGGGGGCTCAAGTGAAGTTTGGTCATTGCACTCATCCTTGGTGCATGTTTGGTCCTCACCTTCAACATGCTTGCAGCTGCATTGACGTTGTGAACAGAAGGAGCAGGAAACTGCTCAGTCTTTTTCAATTTGCAGATTAATTATAAGTGTGTATGTTTTTACAAAAATTAAAAATAATGTGAGAACGCAGCCAATGCAAGTGCAAGAACAACATTGAAAAGACATCTGTGTAAGAACATAGATAGGAAAGTTTTAGTTTAGTTTAGTGATACAGCGCGGAAACAGGCCCCTCGGCCCTCTGAGTCCGTACCGACCAGCGATCCCTGCACACTAGGACTGAGATGAGGAAACACTTTTTCACCCATAGTGTGTGATTCTGTGGATTTCTCTGCCACAGAAGTCAGTGGAGGCCGATTCACTGGATGTTTTCAAGAGGGAGTTAGATTTAGCTCTGAGGGCTAAAGGAATCAATGGACATGGGGGGAAAAAGCTGGAACGGGGTACTGATTTTAGATGAGCAGCCATGATAATATTGAATGGCGGTGCTGGCTCGAAGGGCCGAATGGCCTACTCCTGCACCAATTTTTCTATGTTTCTAGGTTCTATGTTTCTAACACTATCCTACACGCACTAAGGACAATTTAAAGCAAAGTACTCGGCGAAAACCTACACGGTCACGGGGAGATCGTACAACCTCCGTACAGACAACACCTGCAGTCGGGATCAAGCTGATCCCATGAAAAATATTACCCCGTGAAAAATATGCAACATATTTTCACATTGTTTTTAAATAGTGACATTATTTCTAAATGTATTGCACAGCACATAAAGATGGATGATTAGAATAGAATAGAATGTCTTTTATTGTCATTCAAACAACTTGGTTTGAACAAAATTTTGTTTCCTACAGACCCACACTGAACATTACATAAGTGTTACATAACATTACATAAAGTTTACATAAACATCCATCACAGTGAATCTCCAACACCTCCTCACTGTGATGGAAGGCAAAGTCTTATCTCTTCCTTTTGTTCTTCTCCCACGGTCCAGCAGTCCAACTGCAGCGTCGAGGCGACTGGGGCTCCGATGGTAAGCACCCGGCGGGCGATGGTAAGTCCTGTGGAAGTTTAAGCCACACGGGGCGATGTTAGGCCCCGGCTCCGTGTCCTTTAAAACCGCGCGATTCCAACGGGAGAAGTTGCCGTTGCGGAGCTCGGAAAAGCGGTCTCCCACCAGGGACCTGCGAACTCCCGATGTTATTGTCCACCGGGCCTGCGGCCAGAGCCTCCGAAGCTCCAAAAGTCGGGTCGCAGCCGTGCGCCACCACAGCTCTTCCCGCTCCGAAGACGGCCAGCTCCGCAATGTCAGGTCCGTAGGCTCCGCGACTGGAGCCTTCAGACTGGTTCCGGCCGGAGGCCGCCGCCGGCTCCTCGATGTTAGGCCCAACGACACCGGCGGCCCAACCGGGAAAAAGTCGGGACCCCACACAGGGAAGAGATTAAACGGTTTCCCCCCCCCCACCCCCCACATATACACAGCTAAAATAATAATAAAAACTAGCTCAAGACATACATTTAACAAGACAAAAATTAAAAAAAGACAGACGACTGTAGTCGAGCCGCTCCGTTAGGCACCGCCACACAAATAATTTGAAAAAAATCATTTTGAATATTACCGAAATAACAACAATTAATGCCATAAAGCTGGAACACTCTACTCATTCCTTACTGCCTTTGTAAACCGAGGAATGTTTTTGATTGCTTAACTGGTATTAATGTTGAAGGATTTTATTGTCACTATGTCAAAATGTAAATAAAACTTAGATAAGAACAATCATCATATTTTTCTCTGCTGTAAAACAAAATTCTATAGGGCTTCCTTGCATCAGTAGCCGTGCTTTATGAGTTTATTTCCGAGAGAAAGTGCCAAATGCACTGTGTACACTATCTTGCAAAACAAACCAGCAAACGTTGCCTGACTTCCCCTGCAAATATTAACCTGCTCTTTTCCAATGGTTGTATTTTATTAGCGCTTGGAGCAATTCCTTCAATGCCATGAACACAGGATTTCAATCGTCTGTAATTTAAATTAGTTACAGTATTTAATGGTAGCTTAAAGTAAAAGAAAATATTAAATTGGTCCATCTTGAGATAATTTTTCAAACATGTTCTTACTGTATTATATATTGTAAATGAAAGTTGATATTTTGTGGTGAAAGAATGAGATGGCATTCACCTTACAAATACTTTCATAAAGGTGCAGAATTGTAACAGCACGCGCAGTGATCACTCAACCCATTGAACACATCCCAGCATTTAAAATAAACGATTAGACCCCTTCATCAGTTGCTTCCCCAAAATGGCAGCATGTTTTTCATTCGGGCACTTGCCTTATCTCCTCCAATAGTCTAGATGGAATCGGGATTAAAATGAGTGTTCTGCACTTCATTCACAGAACACTAATGTTTGTTCTCATACCGCCTGTGGATCTATTGCAGATCATCTTAAATCATTGTCCCTGCAGACAATGTCCTTTCTTGACCCTTCCAATAATATTAACAGTTTTCTTCATACATTATGTCCCATCTTTTCATGATTTTGTACATTTAGCTCAAAACATCTCCATTGTGAGGGGAAGAATTTCAGCTTCTTCAGTCCATCTTTGTCACTGATTCTACTCTAATGAATTTTTTCAGCTCCTCCTCCAAAGCCTTCGCAACTTTGTTAAAGTGTAGTGCCCAGAATTGAACGCAATATGCCTGACATGGCCAAAAGATTGTTTCGTACAGGTTCAACAATGAGGCCTGCTGTACGGGCGAGACTAGGCGTAGACTCGGCAACCACTTCGCCAAACGCCTGCACTCGACCCAGCAAAACTAATGGTATGAACATTGAATTCTCCAATTTGGGGTAACAAAGCTACAAACAACCCACCCTCCCCTCCTCCCTTCCTTGTGCCCGACCTAGACTCACACTCATTTCACACCTTTCTCCTCCCCTTCCGCCTATATTCCTACCTCTGGCTTCACAATTAATACCTCTTCTATTCTTATCTCATAATCTGGGTCTTTTCAAATCTGGCCTTTGTCCAATCACCTATGTTTTAACCCCACCCCCCACCCCCCACCCCCCTCGCCAGTATCGAACTGTCACTCGCCACCCACCGTACCCCTCCTCTTTCACAGATTTCCCTACACCCCCCCCCCCACCACAACCAACAGTCTGAAGAATTTTTATTAGAAGCAATGCGTATTGTCCACAGTATAACAGTTCTTCAAATGCACATTTAACTTGTTTAAAAAATTATACAAATATTACAAAATGATTTATGTATGCTTCTGGTTTTTTTTGGAAAGTAAAGAAGTAAAAGAATAGATCTATAATCAATAGAGATAGTGATTAAATAATATTGATTATGATTATATAAGAAAAAAATAATAATTTAAAAAAAAAACCCAAAAAAACAATTATATAATAAAAAAATGAAGTATACATCTTAACAATGAATGGAACAATTTCACATAACAATATCTATAGAGACGTGTATACAAATCCCAGAATACATCTTTTCATCTAATCCTACACCTGGGTACTTATTGAGTTACAATGCTGAGCTCAGCTACCCCTTTAAATAATCAATGAATGGAGACCATATTTGTTCAAAAAGTTCATATTTGTTCATTAGGACAAACCTAATTCTCTCCAAATGCAACGTCTCCGACATTTCCACTGTCCATATTTTAATTGTGGGGGATAATGTTCCCTTCCAGAATTTTAATATTAATTTTTTTACCATTATCAAACCGTAATCAAGAAAATTTCTTTGACTTATTGTTAATATTAGGCTTAAATCAGGAACTCCTAATATTATTAGCTTTAGATCAGGGTCCAATTTAGTTTTAAGAACTTCAGAAATGATTCTAAAAATATCAGCCCAATAACTATTACGTTTTATGCATGTTACAAAACTATGCGTTAAATTAGCTTCTAAATTCTGACATTTATCGCAAATAGAAGAGATGTTAGGAAAAATTCTATTTAATTTCGTTTTTGAATAATGTAATCTATGTAATACTTTACATTGTATCAAGGTATGTCTGGTATTTAACGAGCAACGGTGTATATGATGTAAACTTTCTTCCCAAGTGTCTTTCCTTATAGATAGACCTATTTCATTTTCTGATATCTGTCGGTATGATTCTGTTGTTGGGACTTCCCTATCCAAGAGAGTATTGTACATGTACGCTATTAGTTATTCCTTATTTGGGTGCTTGTTAAGCAATTCATCCAGTAATCCTGCTTCTCTATTCTTATAGTCTTGCATGTTTGACTTGATATAGTCTCTAATTTGTAAATACCTAAACAAGTTATTTGGGTGCAATCCATAGATATCTTTTAACTCTTGAAATGAGAGAAATTTTCCTTTCCTGTAAAGGTGTTCTATCCTTATAATTCCTAAATTTTTCCAGTGTCTAAACCCCTTATCCAATATAGAAGGTTTAAATAAGGGATTATTCATAATTGGTAAACAAAGCGACATATTATCCAAATGTAAAGTTTTAACTATTTGTTTCCAAATACGTCTATTGCTATGAATTATAGGGTTTTTCCCATAAGTTTTTTTTTGGACTTCCCTTGGAGCAAAGAGAATCGAACTTGTATCAAACAGTAAACAGTCTTCTTTTTCCATCTTTAGCCAAGCTGGTTTCTGATCCATTTTTACCAACCAAAAATTCATATTCTTAATCTGAACCGCCCAAAAATAATATAAAAAATTAGGTAACGCTAATCCTCCATTTATCTTGGATTCACATAAGTGTTTTTTACTTATTCTGTGATTTTTATAATCCCAAATAAAGCTGTTAACAATAGAATCAATTTAAAAAAAAAAGTTTTAGGGAGGTATAAAGGGATAGCTTGAAATAAATATAATGATTGTGGTAAAAAGATCATTTTTATAGCACTTATTCTGCCAATCATTGATATTGGTAGTATTTTCCAGTATAGAATATTCTTTTTTAGTTTATTCAATAACTGAGGATAATTTGACGAATAAAAAAATTATAAGATTTGGATACATTAATTCCTAGATATTTAAATTTGTCCGTAACTATTTTAAACGGGAATTGGTGTAATATATTTGATTTTATTCCAGTTATAGGCATAATTTCACTTTCATTCCAATTAATTCCAAATCCTGAAAATGTACCAAATTTAGTTATAACATTAAATAGATTAGGAATACTAATCTCCGGTTTTGTAACATATATTAAGACATCGTCTGCATATAAAGATATTTTATTCGTTGTGGTATTGGTATTGTATCCATATATTTCTGGGTCTGACCTAATCCTTTTGGCTAATGGTTCGATTGCAAGAGCAAATAATAAGGGTGATAACGGGCATCCTTGTCTACAAACCCTAAAGAGATTAAATTTGGCTGATAACATTTGATTTGTTGGTATTCTTGCTGTTGGGTTAGAGTATAAAATTTTAACCCATTTACAAAATCTATCCCCCAGTTGAAATTTCTGCATTATCTTGAATAAGTAAGGCCATTCAACTTGGTCGAATGCTTTTTCCGCATCTAGTGAAATGACAGCTAATTCAATATCATTAACTCTTTTTGAATATATGATATTGAATAGACGTCTCAAGTTATAAGTGGAATAACGTTTGGGAATAAAGCCTGTTTGATCATGATGTATTAATTTATTAATCACTAAACTTAACCTTTGAGATAAAATTTTAGTTAATATTTTTTGATCAGTATTTAGAAGAGCAATTGCTCTATATGACCCAGGATCTCCAGATCCTTATCTACTTTAGGAATGAGTGTGATTGTAGACTCGTTTAGAGTTTCTGGTAACTTTCCTTGTCCGTAAGCATATTTATATATTGCTTGTAAACGTGGGGAAATCAAGTTGTGAAACTTCTTATAAAATTCAACACTTAGGCCATCGGGGCCAGCAGCTTTTCCATTTTTCAACAATCTGATTGATTCCTCAATGTCCTTTACTGATATTTCAGCATCTAACAAGTCTCTGCCTTCCTGATCTAAACCTTTAATATGACATTCATGTAGGAATGTTTCCATTCCATCCGGTTGTCCCGTCAGTTTAGTTGAGTAAAGTTTTTGATAGTAATACAGAAATCTGTCACTAATATCTTTTGGTAGAGTTAATATTTCTCCTTGTTCAGATCTGATTTTATATCACCTATCTGAAACATCACCTATCCATGTTCTCCACAAATGCTGCCTGACCCGCTGAGTTACTCCAGCACTTTGTGTCTTTTTAAGTAAACCTTCATCTGTCATTCCTTGTGTCAACATATCTTCCTTGTTTCTGTACTTTATGATTTATTTATAAAGCCTGGTATCTATTTAAAACAAAATATTTTTCTCAACCTATCATGTCAGCATGAGAAATCTACAGACATATAAACCCAGGTCTCCCTGATGGAATAGTGTTTTTTATATTATATTAGTTTCCTTGTTCATTCCTGTGGAATAAGACTTTGTGCTTGTCAGCAATAAATCTCCTCTGCCATGTATCTAACCAGTGCGGATCTATCCGCTAGACATCATCAATCTTGTGCCTTATATTCCCAAGTCCATGATGTTAATATGAATAGAGAAAAGCAGGGGTTCAGTAATAATCCTTGGAGGACACCACTGTGTACATTCCTCCAGCCTAGAAAACAATAGTTCACTGGCATTTTCTGTCCCGTAGCCAACTTTTATTATCTGGCTCAGTCAGACTTCTGATGAAAGTTCATATACATAACAATAATCACATCACCCTCAATAATCTCCCTCTTTGACACTGAGAACCATTCCCTCCTACACTTCAATGATGGAGTCAAAGATGACTTGAAGTTCAGTCTCCCATGTGTTCAGACGCAAATGTTGTCTCCTTCTGTAAATCAGTGACCGAGGTTGGTGTAGTCTAGTGTAGTCTAGTGAAGTCCAGTGGGTCTGGAGAGATGACAAAGACCGAACAGTTGCCTGCTCATTCTATTGATAACTTCATTGCAGCTGCAAGCTTGAGGGAAGTGAGATGCAACGTGCCGGGAGGAAGAGCGAGAAGACGGAGAGGACTTACGGGAATGACAGCCCAGGTTTACAGCTAGCACGGAGAAGCAGCGCTAGCTCCACGGCTCCGGACTGGTGTCCCGTGAGTCCAAGCAGGGCTGTAGGTTAACCCGGCGAGACAGGGAGTGTTGCGCTGGATTTAGCGCTGCTTCTGCGCGCTGGCCTTAAGCCTGGGCCATTTTTCCCGTAATTACCGTCCATAGGGCCCACGGCTGAAGCCTCCGAAGCCTGGTGTGTCTGTGTGTGTGAGTGTGTGTGTGAGTGTGCGCAGTGCGCGCGGCCGCCAATAAATTATGTCCCCCCCCCATGTTTTGATAGCGATTTCTGTGCCTGCTTGAAATTGCATCCATGGTGGACATGTTGGTTAGGATCATAGCTTGTATGTCAACATGCAGCAGACATAGAATGCTAATATACATCTGAGCACAGCCAGATGGTGTTCTGGACTGGTTAGTTGATGTGTGCGAGAGTCCCATGTGGAAGATTCTCTTCCCAATGTTTCTGCTCAGTTGGATGGCAGTGTGTCTGCAATGCATTTTTACAGCATCAGGCAGTTATATATCTGAAGTTCAACATAAAATGTCAATCTTTCAAAAGATCCAAACCCCCAGATCCAATGCACATTGTCATCTCACCACAGCTACAGATTCCCCTTAAAGTGCTTGATGCCTTTCATTCTCATGTTTCCATAAAAACGCACAAGTAGTAGTTCAGGTGAAGGCATATTTTTTGTAATTGTTTTTGCCTCCACAAGTTCTAAGATTTTCGTCTTGCCTGTCACATTGATGGAGAATCACAAGGGGTGCCAATATAGAGGTGTACATAATCATGAGAGCGTAGATAAGGTGAATGGTAACAGTCTTTTTCCCTGGGTAGAGGAGTCATGAACCAGAGTACAGAAATGGCACGTAGATATTCATGGAATGGATGGATATTGATCATGTGCAGGCAGAGGAGATTCATTGAACTAAGCAACATGTTTGGCACGGACATTCTGGGCTGAAGGGCATTTTCCTGTGACGTACTATGAGGTTCTATGTTCTTGATTGGCTTAAAAGACTACATTTGCTCTCTTTTCTGGTATGGAAGAGTGCGGCTTATATCTAACTCTGCTTGGCACCTGCTCACATAATAGGGAAAAAGCAGCTCCTGATGTGCTGATGTATGTTGAGAAAGATTAATGCTGGATGAAGAATTTCCCACCTTACTGGATTATCAATTTAGCACCATAAGGAGAGCAACAACTATTGCCACTGCCATGTCAACAATCAATGTGTCAGAAGTACTCCTATTGAAATTGAAAGTGGGCATCATTGTAAGGCATTTGGCACAGAAGTATAACATCAGCATTTCTTTGGAGAGTTTTGACTGTTCCGATGTAGACTATTGTGCAAAATAAAGTGCTTCAAACAGCAATTAATTGAATTGCACGTCAGTCTTTTCTTGCTCTGCATACCATCTGAAAAACATGATCAAGTGGATATGAAAGTTAAAAGCCACGAAATTGGATGTCACTCTCTTTTGTTAAGTTAGATATGTGTTACGGGAAGCATTAATGCCCATGCAAATTTACCAAAAAGTTAGCTTTAACATGCAGATGTCACAAAGATACCTTTGCTGAAGAGGACCTGTGCTGTCATAGTCAGAGTCATACAGTGTGGAAACAGGCCCTTTGGCCCAATCTGCCCATGCCAACAAACATCCCCATCTTCACTAATCCCATCTGCCTACGTTTGACCCATATCCCTCTAAACCTACACTACCCATGTACCTGCCTCAACTGCCTCCTCTGGCAGCTTGTTCCACATGCCTACCACCCTTTGTGCAAAAAGGTTGCTCCTCAGGTAACTGAAATACATCTTCTCCCCTCACCTTAAACCTATGTCCTTTGGTTCTTGATTCTCATACTCTGGGTAAAATTGACCCTATATATTTCTTTCATGATCTTATAAACCGTTATAACATTACCCCTCATCATCCTGTGCTCCAAGGAATGAAGTCCTAGCCAGCTCAACCTCCCCCTATAGCTCAGGCACATGAGTCCTTGCAAAATCCTCGTAAATCAATCCTGCACACTTTCCAACTTAAAAACATAATTCCTATAAAAGGGTGACCAAAACTGAACAAAATACACCAAATGCAGCCTCACCGATGTCTGGTACAATTGTAATGACCTCCCAACTTCTATACAAAATACTCTGACTGCTGAACACCAATAGGCCAAAAGCCTTCTTGACCATCCTATTTACCTGTGATGCCACTTTCAAGGATCTATTTACCTGCATTCCTACATCCCTCAGCTCTACAACACTCCCAAGAGTTCTGCCATTCATGGTCTAGGTCCTGCCCTGGATAGACTGACCAAAATGCAACACCTCACACTTCTCTGTATTAAAATCTACCTTTGCTAAGCTTGCAGTTACTGTGTCATGGTATCGGGATTCATCCCAATCGGGATTCATCCCAAACTGCCGTGGAACCAATCTAAGGATGCATATCAAGACAGACATTGTGCTGCTGGAAGATCATCAACTCAATAGCAATCCACGGTCCTCCGAACTACAGGCTATTCCCAGGGACACATACTGAGACAAGCTTCATGTGATGCTGGGGAATCATCAGTTCAGTGAAGAACACACTTGGGTCTGCCTGAAACTTATTGGTCTTCCAGTACAATTAGATGTTCGTAAGGACTGGCACATTCCAGGTTGGAAGGGTACATGCAAAAGATTGCACTGAAGCTTGGGGCAGCCAACGAAAAGGCTTTGTGGAGAAGGATTGCAGTCGAAGTGAACAGTGATTGTAGTCTCTGGGGAGAGCAGGGGGATCTTGGAATGTAGGTACATAGTTCCTGAAAGTGGCGTCACAGGTAGATAGGGTGGTCAAATATGTTTTCAGCACATTGGCCTTCATTAGTCAAAATATTGAGTATAGAAATTGTGAGGTCATGTTGCAGTTTTATAAGACATTGATGTTGCCACATTTTGAGTAATGTGTTCAATTTTGGTTACCATGTTAAAGGAAAGATCTTGTCAAGTTTGAAAGGGTGCAGGGAGAATTATGAGGATACTTAGGAAGGAACTGCAGAGACTGGTTTTTACCAAAGATAGACACAAAGTGCTGTAGTAACGCAGCAGGACAGGCAGCATCTCTGGAGAGAAGAAATGGGTGATGTTTTGGGTCGAGACCCTTCTTCAGTCTGTTTTGTATTTCTTATATATATTTTGTATGGATAAAGTTTATTTATGAATTTAATTAAAGCACCACACTTAAAATATCACCATTATAGCCATGTTGTAGTGGCAGAAAAAGCAGCCAAGGACACGAGTGAAAATGTGGGGAGGGTGTCACACAATCTTCCACACGAAGAAATTAACCCATTGACCCCCTGTGTCACAAATGGTCCCATCTTGCTGTGAGGTGTGGGCTGATCAAGCAGACAGTGATTGCAGTGTGCAGCTCACCACTAATGTACGAACGAATCTTGTGATTAGTGAAGGAAGTGCCATTGTCTCCATAATGCTGGACAATGTTTAGTGCAAGACCTGGTGGGTGTATGGAACAAGCTGCCGGAGGAGGTAGTCGAGGCATGGACTATCCTAACGTTTAAGAATCAGTTAGATAGTTACATGGATAGGGTAGGTTTGGAGGGATATGGACCAAACGCGGGCAGGTGGGACCTGTGTAGCTGGTACATGTTGGCCAGTGCGGGCAAGTTGGGCTGAAGGGCCTGTTTCTGTGCTGTATCACTCTAGGACTCCATGACTCTTGCATGACCGATGGCGCTTGCTTTCAACCGGAATAAATTAACGTGTGAATCTACTGTAAGACATTGATGTGACATTGCAGACACCTACATTGGTCATCATATTTCCAATCTCTACATAATCTCTCCTATTTTGATTTTCTGAATGCCTACTACAGGCCACAAATTTTACCTAAAACCCTACTTTTTACCAGCAATATGTCATGTGACATTTGGCATGTAATGGCAAACATCCCTTCACTAAGCAGAATTGCCACGGAATTATCCAGGCCAATTAACCATTGAGCATGATTTTACATGGAAATGATCATTAACATCATCCATCCTGGAAAAAAATTGCTTTTGTATATGAGTTTTGCATAAGAATGTGCACAAATGTGTCCAACTCCAAGGCACAAAAGTGCCTCAAAAGGTATGTTAAATTGGTGTAGTGTCATGGTCCAATACTCATTTTGTGCACATCCCATTGGTACTAATCTTCATGCGACCCAAGGCCATAGTCTGGTGCATATTGGATTGAGGGGTCAGAGGAGATGGGATTTTGCAGTGTGGGTGGATGATTTCATAGATCAGGTATTTTAAAGACATTGGCAGAAGGTCACAAATAGCTGGAAATGGAGGGTATGCAGTCAATAGCCACAGTTGTGATTGGTTATGAAGGGATGTGGTCAGGTAAATCAGCTTTCCTTTCAATGAGTTCTAATGAAGGTCTTTCACCTGACATGTTAACTGTTTCTCTTTCCATTGATGCTGCCTGATCCACTGAGTATTTCAATAATTTTCATAAGATCATGTGATAGGGGCAGAATTAGGCCATTCGTTCCATCAAGTCTACTCTGCCATTCAATCATGGCTGATCTATCTCTCCCTCCTAACCCCAATCTCCTGCCTTCTCCCCATAACCTCTGACACCCGTACCAATCAAGAATCTATCTATCTCTGCCTTAAATATATCCACTGACTTTTCCACAGATTCACCACCTTCTGACTAAAGAAATTCCTCGTCATCTCCTTCTTAAAAGAAAGTCCTTTAATTCTGAGGCTATGATCTCTAGTCCTACTCTCTCACTGGTGGAAAAATCCTCTTCACATCTACTCTATCCAAGCCTTTCACTATTCTGTATGTTTCAATGAGGTTGTTTTACTAAACTCCAGCGAGTATAGGCCCAGTGCAGTCAAATGCAATTTTTCTGTTTTTATTTCAAATTTGGAACTCTGATTGTTTGTCATATGCATTAATGATTTGGATTTGAATGTAGGAGGTATGTTTGCTAAGTTCGCAGATTACACAACATTTGTTGGGTTGATAGTGAGGAGGATCGTCTTAGGTTACAGACCGATAATGATCAGCTGGTCTAATGGAGTTGAGAGCAATGCTAGATGGAATTTAAGATCTGAAGAAGGGTCCCAATGCACATGAGATGTGGGCATTTATTGACCGGATCATCGTACAACTTCATAAAATTGATTACGCCACAGCTAGAGTATTATGTTTGGAGTTGTTTCAGTTATGAAGAGAGACCGGATGGATTTGTTTTGTGTGGTCAGAGACGTACAAAGTTAAAGGAGTATAGACAGAGTAGATAGTGAGAAACCTTTCCTCATAATGGAGATAGCGAAAGCGAGATAGTATGGGTTTAAAGTGAGAAGTAGGAGGGTAAGTTAGAGGAGATCTTGGGATTTTTTTCACTCAGAGTCTGATGGTAATCTAGCACTCGCTACCCGAGAAGGTGGTGGAGGCAGGTACTCTTACAATATTTAAAACAGTATCTGGATGAGACACAGGTGAGAAAGCTGGTAAAGTGTTAGGGGGAGGACAAACCTGGCACGTAATATGTAGTTGCAGTTGATGAGGATTTTGATTGGCAAATGGGTGGCAGAAAGCTAGAGGTATGAAGGAGACAGAAGAGGGACAAATGGGACAAATGGGACAAATGGGACAAAAGGAGACAAGGAGACAAATGGGACAAATGGGACAAATGGGACAAATGGAACAAATGGGACACATGGGACAAATGGAACAAATGGGACAAATGGGACAATAAGACAAATGGGACAAAAGGAGACAAGGAGACAAGGAGACAAAAGGGTATCAGATAATGAGAGAAGAGGAGTGAAATGTAAAGCTGGGGAGAGGGATATCGGTGGAAGGGATCAGGTGGGGGAGAAGGGGACTGAGGGAAGGGGGGGCATGACATGATAGTGGGAGAAATGATTACACACCAGCGGGAAAGAGCAGAGGAAAGAGGGGAGGGCAAAGGAGGCAAGGAGGTGTAACCTAAAATTGGAGAATTCAATGTTCACCGCATTGTGTTGTAAAATGTCAAAGTGGAAAATGAGATGCTATTCTTCCAATTAGTTTGTGCCCGCACTCTGACAGTGGCGGAGGCCAAGGTTAGAAAGGTCATTATAGGAATGGGAAGAGGAATTAAAATCCTGTGCAACCGGGAGATCCAGCAGGCCTTGGCGGACTAACCACACGTTTTTGGTGAAACAGTTGCGTAATCTATGCCTGAATGGTGTTGAGGTTTAGAAATGCACCGAATGCAACACATGAAGTTAGAAGAGATGCATGTGAACCAGCCACTGTCTCACCTGGCAGGGTGGCATTGTCCCTGGATAGTTGTGAGGGAGTATGAGTAATGAGTTTCCAAGGCTTAAAAATGTGGAAGAAGGGTTTCGGCCCGTAACGTCGCCTATCAAAGAAGAAGGGTTTCGGCCCGAAACGTCGCCTATCAGGAAGAAGGGTTTTGGCCCGAAACGTCGCCTATCCCCTTCGCTCCTTAGATGCTGCTGCACCCGCTGAGTTTCTCCAGCCTTTTGTGTACCCTCGATTCTCCAGCATCTGCAGTTCCTTCTTTAACACTTAAAACTGTGGAACATGTGCTAACAAATGGGATCAAGAATAAGTTAGTCCGGTAAAGATAAAGGAAGCGTGACATATTTTTAAAAGTGAAATGGTTTGCAACTTGGAGGAAAGGTTACTCCTGGTGCTTCCATACACCCGTGGTCTGTCTCCTCCACTGTCAGAGTGAGGTTAAATGCAAATTGGTGGAACAGCATCTCATATTTCACTTGGGCAGCTTACAGCCCAGTGGTATGAATATTGATTTCTCTCACTTCAAGTAACCCCGGCATTCCCTCTCTCTCTATCTCTCCCCCACCCAAGTCGCACACTAGCTTCTCATTTTTATCCAACAAACTGCTAACAATGGCCTGTTTCCTTTATCATCGTTACTTTTTTGTATATCTTTCATTCATTGTTCTTTACCTCTCCGTCTATATCTCTTGTTTCCCTTATCCTTAACCCGTCTGAAGAAGGGGCTGAAGAACCGAAACGTCACCCATTCCTTCTCTACAAGATGCCGCCTGTCCCGCTGAGTTACTCCAGCTTTTTGTGTCTATCTTCGGTTTAAACCAGCAACTGCAGTTCCTTCCTGCACGTCTAGTTCCTCTTGCTAGTTTAGGTTGTGGTTTGGACACTGCTGCCAAGAGAGCTTGAGTGAATTGCTGCAGTGTATTTGATAGATGTTATAGATAATGTCTAGCAGATGTTATGGATACAGAATGGAAAGAGTGAATGTTTAATATAGTTGCTGATCATATCGGGGTGGCACGATGGCGCAGCGGTAGAGTTGCTGCCTTACAAAAGGTTCAATCCCGACCATGGGTGCTGTCTGCACGGAGTTTGTACGTTCTCCCCGTGACCGCATGGGTTTTCTGTGAGATCTTCGGTTTCCTCCCACACTCTAAGGATATTCAGGTATGTAGGATAATTAGCTTGGTACAAGTGTAAATTGTCCCTAGTGTGTGTGTAGGATGGTGTGCGGCGTGCGGTGATCACTGGTCGGTGTGGACTTGGTGTGTCCAGCCTGTATCTCTGAACTAAACTGACAATTCTAAATCTGGGCATCCTGGTCCTTGAATCATCTGCTAACGGCCACGGCCTCCACTAAATAGTTGATCCAAACTTGCTGCCGCTTTCATAAAATCGCCTTTCAATCTTTGAACAAACACAGCTGAGCTTTGGGCATTTCCTTCCACGTTCTAACCAGCTTGTTTTACATCCTCTTTTGGTGGATCTACTTTAACCTCTGCTGACATTACAGTTTATATTGCCTTGACATGGTAAATAACAGGATATTTTTTAGGGACGTAGGTGTGATATCACAACTGAAGCCAAAATAATGCTTTCCATATATTTAGTGTATTTCCTGATATTTCTGCTCAATATATTTATTTATAAAGTGCAGCAGTTCTGTAAGAGGACCTTCACCGTTCAAGAAGGTCGCCCGCAAACACTTTCTCAAGGAGTCTGGGAATAGAAAATAAACACTAGCCTTTTCAGTGACATCCATATCTGGAAATAAATATGAAAAAATAGCTTTTTTAAACTGCTTTATTATCCTGTCATGCCAAGTTGAAAAATGTGTAGATGACTATTTCTGTTGTCCCTGATCTTTCATAATTAGGAAACTTGATACACTTATCATGTTTGTTACCACGGAAATAGATCCTTCTGCCCAACTTGCCCACGCTGACCAGCGCTACACTATTTCCACCTGCCTGCGTTTAGCCCACATTCCTCTAAACCTATCTTGTCCATGTACCTGTCTAAATTGTTCTTAAACATTGCAATAGTACCTGCCTCAACTACCTCCCCCGGCAGCTCATTCTGTACACCTGCAACCATTTGTGTAAAAAGGTTACCCCTGAGGTTCCTATTAAATCTTGTCCCCCTCACCTTAAACCGACATCCTCTGGTTTTTGATTCCCCTACTGTGGGCGAGACTCTGTGCATTTACCTGATTTATTCCTCTCATGATTTTGTACACCTCTGTAAGATCACCCTTTATCTTCCTGCATTCCAAGGAATAGAATCCTAGCCTGCTCAACCTCTCAGTCCCTCGAGTCCTGGCAACATCCTTGTAAATCTTCTCTGCACCCTTTTGAGCTTGACAACTGCTTTCCTATAACATGGTGACCAAAACATGTTCGTTATATTAAAATATATCATCTCACATTTGTCCATGTTGAAATATAACATGAGCAGCACTTCAGGAATAGCTACACTCATGATCATTAACCACCAATGAGGTGTTAGATCCTGACTACCCTTTCAAGTAACTCCAGCATTTCAATTACCTCTTTTATGCAAACCTTTGACAAAATCCTCTTCATTGATAAACACCGATAAACATCGATGCAAAGTACTTACTTAACCGCTCAGCTGCGCGTTCTGTCCCAGTTCGAGGTTTCCACCTTAGTCCCCAATCAGATTCTTCTTGTCACTTTTCAGTTGTTTTATTTCTTGAGTTAAGTATTGTTGTCTTGCAAGCATAGGGAGTAGCATAGTATGGGGAAGTGGGAGACCTGAAGGAGTCTTACCCAAGCTGATGGGAGTAAAGGGGAAAGTTTGTGACAAGAGCAGGATTTGACAGCTTGCTGGAAGGACCAGAATGCTGATTTGCAGCCAGGATTTGTTATAATTCTGCCAAATTCTGGCCATCATTATTGTCAAACTTTTTGTAACTGCTTGAGCTGGGAGCTGGAACTAATCAGTTGGTCTGTAATCAGGAGTCCTTTGGTACTTGTAAAAGTGAATTCTCCAGAGTGGAATTCAAAATGAGAGTGGTACTCAACTTTCCGACTCAGAAACTAATGTGTTGACACTGTATGGATGGAACTTGTAGAGGAACTTTGATTTAATTAGAGGCCAAAACTGTAGTAGATGATCAGTCTGAAGAAGGGTCTCGAACCGAAATCTCACTGATCCCTTCTCTCTACAGATGCTGGCTGTCCCGCTGAGTTACTCCGGCATTTTGTGTCCATCTGTGGAAGATGGAGTTCAATATAGGTTAAAACAGAAAACGATAAGAATACTGAAGTAAAATAGAAAATTCTGAAAATAGTCAGCAGGTCATGCTTTTAAGGCAAAGGTGGGTAGGGATGGAATCAAGGGCACGATCTAAGACACCTTTGTGTAGGATGGAGGTGGAAAGGGATTGGATCATTGGATTTTGTTTTTGGAGTTCAAAATGGGAAAATTTAAGATCCTTCACATTAGGCTGAAGAAAGAATTATTATTCTTTTACTAAATGACACAATCGTCCGACTTGGGAACAGCAATGAAATTTACACTAATTCCACTATATTCTCCCCACATCCCCAAATAGGGGGAAATATGGAATTATCCACTGATATAGATGATGAGATTATATTGATTGAGTCTTTCCAAAGGCCTTCAAAAAATATTACCTTTTGAAAATGCTCTCAAACCTAAAATGGATAAGACATTATAGATTTCAGCTGCAAAATGTGTTAATGAAGTTATCATACCAATCCATTTAATTGAAAGATGGAATAGACTCGAGGCTGAATGGCCTACTCCTTTTCCTGCTAATGCGAAGCTATCAAGAATAAGGTTATAAGTAGAGCTAGGATGTTTAGGCACTAAAAAAACTCTGAAATAAGCAGGCAAAAAGGCATAATAAAATTACAAAAAAGGCATGTCAAATGCAAAATTACAAAAAAGGCAGGTCAAATTCTCATGCTTTATACCTTCTGGCCAAAGTACAGCAAGTGAAGACATAAACAACTGAGCAATAGTTGAGCTGTTTGACCTCCAATACTTCCGATGTCAACAAATACTCCTTTGATGGTTGATCTGCCTCCAGTGTGCCGATGCCCACATTGGCAACATATCGCCCCACAGCATCGGTTGTCTCGTGTATTGAGATTCGTATTTTGATGCATGCAACTTCATCTCTAATTTTCTGCACAACAATGTTCAAGTTGCCGTCAACATAATTTTTCCGTAATGATGACTCGCTTGGTATATGTTCCTCTGTGTATTTCTCTAAAAAACCTCTGAGAGATTTGTTTTCCAATTTCCACAATGGAATTCCAGCATCAATGAATGCCTTGCACAGATTACTCGAAAACCCAGATTTGCGATTGGAGCCAGCAGTAAATGTAGTGAGGAGACAAGCTTGGGTATTTCGCTTGGGTAGTCTACACCCCAGCGGTATCAACATCGACTTCTCTAATTTTGCCCTTGTCTTCTCCCTCCTCCCCCTCCCCAGCTCTCCTTCTAGTCCTACTGTCTCCGCCTCTTCCTTTCTTTTTCCCGCCCCCCCACATCAGTTTGAAGAAGGGACTCGACCTCATGCATTGCCTGTTCCTTCTCTCCATAAATGCTGCCTCACCCGCTGAGTTTCTCCAGCATTTTTTGTCTACCTTAGATTTTTCTAGCATCTACAATTCTTTCTTAAATAGATCTTGGAGAAGACTGAACCAGTGGGCAGTGGCATGAATGAATGAATGACATAAAGTAGCGCCCCCGGTTTCAGACCGGTGGTGGAAGTTTTCTTGTAAGTTATATTATGTTAACACATTAATAATTACATTAACATTAACGTGTTTACATAGAAAATGTCATTGTAATCGCGGTACAACTAGGGAAAATAGCACAGCCTTTTAGCAAATGGGCAAAAAAAGGCTGATTTAGGCACTCGATCGTGAAAAAGGCATTATCCTGGTGAAACCATCAAAAAAGGCATGACAAGGCACTTATGGCATTTATGGCAAAATCCTGGCTCTAGTCATAAGGAATAGGAGTAGAATTAGGTCATTCAACCCATCAAGTCTACTCTGCCATTCATTCATAGCTGACCTATATCTCGATCATAACCCCATTCTCCTGCCTTCTCCCCATAACCACTGACACCTGTACTAATCAAGAATCTATTTATCTCTGCCTTAAAAATATCCACTGACAGCCTCCACAACCTTCCACAGATTCACCACCCTCTGTCTAAAGACATTCCTCATCACCTCCTTCCTAAAAGAACATCCTTTAATTTTGAGGCTATTATCTCGAGTCCCACTTGTGGAAACTTCCTCTCCACATCCACCCTATCCAAGCCTTTCACTATTTTGTATGTTTCAATGAGGTCCCCCCCTCATTCTTCAAAACTCCAGCCAGTACAGGCCCAGTACCAACAAATGCTCATCATAGGTTAACCTACTCACTCCTGGGATAATTCTTGTACACCTCCTCTGGACCCTTTCCAGAGCCAGCACATCCTTCCTCATATATGGTGCCCAAAATTGCTCACAATATTCCAAATGTGGCCTTACCAGTGGCTTATAGAGCCTCAGCATTACATCCCTGTGTTTGTATACAAGTCTTGAAATAAATGCTAGCATTGAGTTTGCTTTCTTTACTACTGATTCGACTTGCAGGTTAACTTTTTGGGAATCCTGCACCAATGCTCCCAAGTCCGTTTGCACTTCCGATTTTCGGATTCTACCCCATTTAGAAAATAGTCTACGCCTTTATCCTTAATACCAAAATGCATGACTGCACTTTGTTACAGTATATTCCATATATAACAGTATTCTTAATAGAGAATTGTCATCAACAGAGGCAATTAGAGAAGATTGGGAAAAAGATTTAATGATAAAAATTTCTAAAGAAACATGGGAGAGGTATTTGATATATATACTTCACACATTCTTTTGTTTCTTGCAGAAAACTTCAAAGATTTTGGTGTGATATATTTGATATATTCACTAGTTTAAGATAAAAATGGAACCTAGCATGGAAATGATTATCTTTGGAGTATTAGGAGATGGAAACAAATTAAATATAACCCAAATCTATTTTTTAAATTATGGTTTAATAATAGAAAAATTCATACTCAAATTCTGGAAAAAGGCTACTATACCAACACTCAAAATGTGGATTGGTAATATGTTGGAAACGGCCCATTTGGAAGAAATGTGACTCTTCCTAATAGAAAAAAAAGACCAATTCTTAATGAGCTGGTCTCCATTTATTGATCTTGTGGATTCATGGGGTGTAATAATATCGTAAAATTAAAAATTCTGGGTTTGAGTGAAAAATGATTAAGAATAAAAAAATATATATATATATCAACTTGTGGCGAGTAAGAATCTCTTTCCTGCTTCACGTTCTCACTTATTTCTTTCTTTACACTACACTCACTAGACTATTCTTTACTCTTCGATACTTCTTTCTTTCTCATTTCTTTCTAAAAAAAAAGGAAGGTTGTACAAAGAATGTTTTAATAATTCTGTGAACCTGTAAAAAGGTACCATTAAAATGTAATGTACTTACTTCTAATAAATACATTAAAAAAAAAAAAAGTCCTCTTGAAATAAATTGAGTTTGCTTTCTTTACAACTGATTAGACTTGCAGGTTAATTTTTTGGGAATCCTGCACCAATGCTTCCAAGTCCGTTTGCACTTCCAATTTTCGGATTCTACCCCATTTAGAAAATAGTCTTCTCCTTTATCCTTAATACCAAAATACATGACCACACTTTGTTACACTATATTCCATCTGCTACTTCTCTGCTCACTCTCCCAACCTGCCCACGTCCTTCTGCAGAGTTCCTGCCTTCTCTACACTACCTGCCCTTACACATATTTTCGTACCATCTGCAAACTTGGTCACAAAGCCTTCAATCCCCTCGTCAAAATCATTAATATACAAGGTGAAGAGTAGCGGCCCCAGCAGCGACCCTTGCGGAACTCCGCTGGTTACTGGCAGACAATCAGCAAAAGCCCCTTTATTGCCATTCTTTGATTTTTGCCATCCAGCCAACCTGCAATCCATGCTAGTATCTGTTCTTCGATACTGTGGGCTCTCATCTTCCTAGGCAGCCTAATGTGTGGCACCTTATCAAAGGCTTTCTGAAAATCTTAGTAAACAACACCTACTGACTGTCCTGCTTTTTGCTTCTTCAAACAATTCCAATATATAGCAATATATACAAGGGGATAAGGTTCTGGAAATATCTAGCTGCTCTAATAGATTAGCCACAACTAGTTGATAGTGCATTTTGCAACCTACTTTGAAAACGTGGAACCATTTGAAAGGAAATGAATCAAACTGAAGGTCAAGGGTGCAGCATATTACTGTGACAAGGGAATGAGGAGGTTTAATAACTTATTCTGGAACAGGTGAATAAAATCATGGCATGAAAAAAAGTTCACCTTATTCCCAGCAGCCAGTCACAACTGTAAAATGGCATTAACATTTTAGGTTAGACGATAGACAATAGGTGCTGGAGTAGGCCATTCAGCCCTTTGAGCCGATGGCCTGCTCCTGCACAAAGCGGCCCACTCCTACACATGGCCAACTCTTGCACATGGCCTACTCCTGCACATCTCCACAAAAAGGTTGATGACCTTTCAGCAAAATGGTTATTATCTCATGTTGTGTAAAGGAAAAACAAAATGTTAGGGTAACCAGCTTGAGGGTAGAAAGGTATAAATAGTAAACAGAGAGATCTTTAATGATTCCTGACACTAATTTGAGTAGAAGTTGGATGCAGCCAGTGAATGTGACCCTTTTATTCTACAGCAGGTACAACAGAAGTGACAGTGATCCTGATATAAATCTGCTCTCCACCAAGGCGATATAGTAGGGCAAATTCAACATGGAAGTAGTGGCTTGGGGCTTGGCGGAAAGCGACCTTGCTGGAACAAGGCATCATCACTGGAGCGCTGGAAGTTGGCCGCGGCCGAAGTCCGCCGACAGGAGGAGTTGAGTAGGTTTGCCAAGGCTGTGTCGCAAGCTCAACAGGGCCAGTGGATGAGATGGGAGAGTGTGGAAAAGAGGAAGATCAGCTGGAAGGACATGTGGGAGATGGAGGCGAGCAGGATAAGTTTCCTCATTCGGGCAACCTATGATGTCCTTCCTAGCCCAAAAAATCTCAACCAATGGCTGGGCGAAGATCCATCATGCCCCCTGTGTTCAACACCAGCCACACATCCTCACTGGGTGTAAAGTAAGCCTCTCCCAAGGACGGTACACCTGGAGACATAATCAAGTGATCAAATGCCTGGCAGCGACTATGGAACGCAGGAGAACAGCCAACAATGCCTTGCCGCCCAGAACAACCAACCCAGTCAAGACAATTGCCTTTGTTCGGGGGGGAAACAAAAGCAATGGAAAATTCCACCAAGGGCCAGGCTTGGACAGCTGGAGGCAGCCCGGGATTGGCAGATGCTGGTGGATGTGGACCAATGGCTTACAGTTCCATCAGAGATAGCCATCACCAACTTGAGGCCTGATCTTGTGCTCTGGTCGAACTCTCAGCACATGGTGTACTTTGTGGAGCTCACAGTCCCTTGGGAGGATGCTGTGCAGAAGGCCTTCGAAGGAAAGAAATTGCGATATACAGAGTTTGCAGCGGAGGCAGAACAGCGGGGCTGGGGAGCTAAGATCTGCCCGGTAGAAGTTGGATGTCGAGGATTTGTGGCAACATCTACCTTAATACTGATGAAGAACCTGGGGATCAGCGGACAAGCCCTATGCCAGGCCATCAAAGAAGCATCACGGGTGGCAGGGCGGAGTAGCCAGTGGCTCTGGCTGAAGAGGAAAGACCCCATTTGGTCTCCCAAATAACCGACTAGACAGATGCAGAGGGGGGTGGTTCTGGGACGCCAGAATGCACCGCTGAGCCTACTGGAGACATCGTGGGTTCAATCAACGAAACGTCGATGAAAGTAGGTGCCCACTTGATAACCCCAATGACGTGTCTGTCTAGCCTTTCTCAACATCGGAGGACATAGGTGAGTGCAGAAGGTTCCCATCGCCATCGGGAGTAAATTGATATTTGGCTCTTTGGATTTTGAACATCTATTTGTAACATCTGTGTATTTGTAAACATTAGGTTAGACAATAGACAATAGACAATAGGTGCAGGAGTAGGCCATTCAGCCTTTCGGGCCGATGACCTGCTCCTGCACAAAGTGGCCCACTCCTACACATGGCCAACTCTTGCACATGGCCTACTCCTGCACATCTCCACAAAAAGGTTGATGACCTTTCAGCAAAATGGTTATTATCTCATGTTGTGTAAAGGAAAAACAAAATGTTAGGGTAACCAGCTTGAGGGTAGAAATGTATAAATAATAAACAGAGGGATCTTTAATGATTCCTGACACTAATTTGAGTAGAAGTTGGATGCAGCCAGTGAATGTGGCAAAGTCACAAAAGCAAGTTAGTTTAATATTAGACATTTACAAATATCTCCAAAAGCAGACCAATTCTACCGAAGGTGCAGAAATATCCGGTTCACAACATGGACCCTTTTATTCTACAGCAGGTACAACAGAAGTGACAGTGATCCTGATATAAATTGCTGGGTACAAACGTAACAGCCTCCTTATGTTCACTGTAACAAAAATAAAAATAAAAAAGCATGTTAGCCTACTTCAGACCAATTCAACCTAAACTAGCAATTGGTGTTCTGAACTATATTCTGCTCTGGAGGTGGTAAATCTACTTCGCAGCCACACTGACACGGCTTATTGTTCTTGTGGTGTGATTGTTCCAACACTTGAAAGCTTCTGTATCCTGATTAATATTGGTCAAAAATAAACTTGTGCATTCAAGTAGAGGTTGTCTTAATGAATTAAAGCACGTTAGACTTTAAATCGACTTTGTTTGCTTTTCAACAGAAACTCTCCCCTGCCTTGCATTTTGATCACTCTCATCTACCTATAGATTAGAGTGAAACACTCTGGGTCTGAAGAGAGTCTGAAGAAGGGTCTCAACCCGAAATGTCACCCATTCCTTCTCTCCAGACATGCTGCCTGTCCTACTGCGTTGCACTGAGTAAACCAGCATCTGCAGTTGCTTCAGACACATTTAGAGTTATAGAGTTGTGCAGCATAGAAACAGGCTCTTCGGCCCATCATGTTCATGCTGACCATCATGCCTATCTTCACTAATCCCACTTGTCTGCAATAATTCCATACCCCTCTGTGCCTTTCTCATTCAAATACCTACCAAGATGCTAGTTAAATGTTGTTTCTGTCCCAGCCTCCACTGTCTCCACTGGCAGCTCACTCCAGATAACAACTGCTCACTCCAGATAACAACTTGAAGGAAACACCCCTCAGATCCCCTCCTTGCTTCCTCCCTCTCCTTTTAAACCAACTCCCTCTAGCTTTAGACACCCCTACCACGGGAAATATACACTCCTATCTGGCTAATGTTTCATAATTTTATATACCTCTATCATGCTTCATTCCAGGGAAAGCAAACTATTTTATCCACTCTCTCCTGATGTTTCAAGCGATGCAATCTCGGCAACAATCTTGTGAATCTTTTCTGTCCTCTCTCCAGCTTAGTCATATCATTCCTATAGTGTAATTACCAGAGTTTTAGTTTTAGCTTTAGAGGTGTAGAATAGAAACAGGCCCTTCGGCCCACCTGGTCCGCGCTGACCAGCGATCCCCGCACATTCTATCCGCCTGGCTCAACTTCCCAAAATGCATAATTTCACACATATCTGAGTTAAATTCCATCTGCCATTCCCCTTTTCTGCTTTCGCGATTGATCTATTTTCTGTTTTAAACAAACATCTTCCCGTCCATATTTATTTTTCTTGTTGACTCCTGGTTCCACTTTATTCATTATTTTCATGAGCTCTGTTCTCTGTTCTCATTTTATATTTTATCGTCCCCTTATGTCAGTATCAGAATTTGACCCTACTATTGCAGTTCAAGATTATTGGCCAACTTGCAGTGCAGAGGAGATCTCCTTTGCCCCTTTAAAAGGGCTGGGTTGAGCAAAGTCAACGTATGTACAAACTGTACAATATGGGCAAAATTGCATCTGAACAGGGTTAGCTTTCCCAAGCCCGCAGAACCTCCAAGGATGGTATGGAAAGTAGGAGACATGTTTCTGTCACATTTGTGAGTGAAAGATGCACATTTCTGCAGTACCTTTCATATTCCTTTCAGGAAATCCCAATGTGACTTATAAACAATGAAGTTGTTTAGAAGTTTACTTACCGTTGTAATATAGGAAATGTTACAACTAAAATTCCATCTTCTGTTGGGTATTCCTGTTCTGCCCAGTCTTCCATTCTCTAATTCTTTATTTTACAACTTTCCTTTCACCGTGCCTGAAGGTTTCTTCAGTCCTTATCTACAAGAAAAATAACTTGTCCCATTTAAACATATCTGTAAGAATTTGTTCTGATCCAGTTGTGGTAACCATAGCAACAGTTGCAAATATTCCTGCATGACTTTAGCTGGTGTATATGATAAATGTTATTCCACCTGATCTCTACAATGAATAAATGCTGTCTCACATATCAAATTATTAAATAGTCTCCCTCTAGACCATTGAACAGAAGATAGAACAATGAGGCATTTAGGAGAAATGAATGGAAGATATGCAAAAAGGAACAATAGGTATGGATATGTGGGACACACAATAGGCCATTGTTGGCTGTGGGGGAGGTTTGAACGAGAACACAGACAGAGGAACTCAACAGAATGACAGTAAAACTAGAGAGAGGGGATGCAAGGGTTACTTGAAGAACCGACTATATTCACCTTTCCTCTGACAGTCTGAAGAAAGATGTCGGCCCAAAATGTCACCTATTCCTTTCGTTTTCTCCAGCGATGCAGCCTGACCCGCTGAGTTACTCCAGCCATTTGTGTCTTTATTTGGTTAAAACCAGCATCTGCAGTTCCCCCCTACACATAGAACAAAACAGCACAGGAACAGGCCCTTCGGCCCACAACGTCTGTGCTGAACATGATACCAAGACAATTTCTTATTTGCCTGCACATAATCCATATCCCTCCATTCCCCGCATATGCATGTGCCTATCCAAAAGTCTCTTAAATGTATCTGCCCCTACCACCCTCGCCAGCATGTTCCAGGCATTCACCAACCTCTGTGTAAAAAAAAACTTGCCCCATACATCTCCTTTAAACTTTGCCCCACTCACCTTAAAGCTACAGTATACCCTCTAATGTTTATTATTGCCATCCTGGGATAAAGGTTCCGACTGTCCACCCTGTCTTTGCCTTTTATGATTTTATATACTACGCTGTTCCAGAGAAAACAATCCCTGAAACCTGTCCAATCTCTCTCTGTAGCTCTGTAGCTAATACCCCCTAATCCAGGCATCATTCTAGTAAACCTCCTCTGCACCGTTTCCAAAGCCTCCACATCCTCCCTGTAATGGAATCAAGCAGAACTGCCCATAATAGTCCAAATGCGGCCTACCTGGTCTTCTTCTTCTTCTTGCGTATGGCGTGCACAGCTTAAAGTTGGAAGACAACTTGTTCTGTTTGATCTTCTGTTTGCGCACACCAGGTTGATTGCATTCGTGAAGATTGCAATCTCCCACCCCCGCCTACCTGGTCTGTAAAGCTGCATCATGACTTCCTGACTCTTATAATCAATGCCCCGATCCATGAAGGCAAGCATACCATTTGCCTTCTTTACCATTCTATCCACTTGTGTTGCCACTTTTGGGGGGTTATGGACTTGGTCCCCAAGATCTATCTGTACATCAATACTTTTAAGGGTCTTGCCTTTAGTTGTATATTTTCCCCTTACCTTCAACCTCCAAAAGTGCAATGCCTCACACTTAGAAGTATAAAGTCATCCAGAACGAAAACAGGCCGTTTGGATCAACTTGCACATGCTGACCAAGATACCCCATCTAAGTCCCCACCTGCCCACCTTTGGCCCATATCTCTCTAAATCGTTCCTATCCACATAGCTGTCCAAATGTTTTAAATGTTGTGATAGTACCTGCCTCAGCCATCTCCTCTGGCAGCTAGTTCCATACACCCACCACTTACTTGGATTGAACTTCACCTGCCATTTCTCTGCCTATTTCCGGAGCTGATCAATATCCCGCTATTTGCTTTGACAACCTTCTTCGCAGTCCAAGATCCTTGCAAGCTTGGTATCATCTGCAAACTAACTAACCAACTCATCTACCTTTATGTCCAAGTGATTTATATATATCGCAGAGGTCCCAGCACTGATCCCTACAGAACAGCACTAGTCATAGACCTCCAGCCTGAATATTGTCCTCCCATGATAACCATCCATCATCTATCAGTGAGCTAGTTCTGAATCCATAAAACTAAGTCACTGTTAATCCCATGCATCTTAATCTTCTGGATCAGCCTACCATGTGGGACTTTATTAACTACCTTACTAAAATCCATGTGGACAATGTCCACCACCCTACCCTCATCGATCACCTTCGTTACCTCCTCAAAAATGTGACCAAGCTAGTTAGACACAATCTGCCACATACAAATCCATGCTGTTATGGATCCTCTCTACTTCCCTTCTTCAACAATGGTCTATCCAGACTTGCAGGATCTTGCCTGTGGCTAGAGAAGACATGAAGATCTTCCGCATTCTCCTCTCTTGCCTCTCTCAATAACCTGAGATAGATCCCATTAGGCCCAAGACATTTATCCACCGTAATGCTTTTGAAAAGCCCCAACACCTATCTCCTCCTTCTTAATCTCAAACAACCCTTTCATATTAGCATTCTCTGAACTGATCTCATTGTCCTCCATGAATATAGATGTGAAGTACTTGTCTAGTACTTCGTCTACATCCCCTGACTCCAACCACAAATTCTCTGCTTCATCCTTGAGCCTTTTAATGTAGATATAAAAAGCCTTGGGATTTTCTTGAAACTGCCTCACTAAAGCCATTTAATGGCCTCTTTTGGTCCTTCTAATTGCCCCCCTTGAGTATTTTCTTCCTTGCTTTATATTCCTTAAAGGCTTTGCCTGATTTCATACCGTGCATGTGCTTCCTTTTGCTTATTGACCACATTTACAGCCTCTTTAGTCATCCAAGGTTCGCTTAATTTGCCATCCTTATTCCTCCTCCTTATTGGAAGAAACCAGTCCACAACTTTGATAAACTAGTGTAAATTAATCCATCTTCTCCACAGATGCTGCCTGACCTGCTAAAACTCCAATATTTTGTGCCTATCCCACATGTCAGATGTGGACCAACCCATCAACATCTGCTGGTAGACAAAATTGCTGTGGAAACTCAGCGGGTGCGGCAGCATCTATGGAGCGAAGGAATAGGCAACGTTTCGGGCCAAATCCCTTCTTCAGTGATGCAGGGTTGGTGGGGGGGGGATGGGCGGGAAGAGGAAAGGAAGAGGAGGAGCCAGAGGGCTGAGGGAGAACTGAGAAGGGGAGGAGACAGCAAGGGCTACCGGAAATTGGAGAATTTCCTGACTATCTCCATCGTAGGTGATAGACTTCTGACCGACATCCACTGACTCCCGCCAGGGGCAGAAAACCCGGGGGGGGGGGGGGGGGGGAGCAGAGAGGACACATCCCCTCCATGTTTTGAGACATTTTGTAATCCGGATTGTAAAATCTCCGCTTTCCGCGAGACAGTGGAGGTGGGACTGCTGATCGAGGGTGCCGATTGGACGAGAGAAATGTCAGTCAGCAGGTAATGGGGGCAGGACATGATGATTCAGCGCGATGATTGGAGGAGGGAGACATGAGTGGGGGGGGGGAATGGGACTGAGAATAGAGCGCGGTGATTGGAGGAGGGAGGTGTGTCACAGACCTGCGCCTCATCCGCAGTCAGGATCGATCCCGGTCGGCTCTCCAGCGCTGTCCCGTCCCCACCTGAGTGCCACCCCCCCCACGGGTGGCCAGAGACTTCGGCAGTCAAACGGGCGTGGTGTCCCCAGGCCCACAGCCAGCGCTAAACCCAGCTCACTATGCCTGTCCCGCTAAGTGAACCTGCCTGGGCTTGCGGGAAATATGGCCAGCGCGGAGAAGCAGCGCTGGTATCCCGTCTGTCCAGACAGGGCTGTAGTTAACCTGGTGAGGCAGGCAGAGTTGAGCTGCATTTAGCGCTGGGTTGAGCCTCCGAAGCCTCGCGCATGTCTGGGTGAGTGTGCGCACGTGCGCGTGGCCGCCAAAAAATTGTGTCCCCTGTCCCCTCCATGTTTTGATAGCGAGTTCCGTTCTTGACTCCCACGGCTAGCTAGACTACACTTCTTCCCACCCTGCTTCCTGTAAGGATTTCATCCCCTATTCCCAATTCCTCTGTCTACACCGCATCTGCTCCCAGGATGAGGTGCTCCATACCAGGGCATCGGAAATGTCCTCATTCTTCAGGGAACAGGGATTGTCCTCCCCTACTATAGATGAGGCTCACACCAGTGTCACTTCAATACCCCGCAACACTGCTCTCTCTCCCCATCCCCCCACTCGGAACAAGGGCAGAGTCCCCCTAGTCCTCACTTTCCATCCCACTAGCCGTCACATACAACTCATAGTCCCGTCATTTTCGCCACCTCCAACGTGACCCCACCACTCGCCACATCTTCCCATCTCCCCCCCCCCCCGTCTGCTTTCCGCAAAGACTGCTCCCTCCGTAACTTCCTGGTCAGTTCTTCCCTTCCCACCCTTCCCATCCCCTCCACTGGCACTTTCCCTTGCAACTGCAAGAGATGCTACACTTGTCGCTTTACCTCCCCCGTCTACTCCATTCAAGGACCCAAGGAATCGTTCCAGGTGCGACAGAGATTCACCTGCACCTCCTCCAACCTCATCTATTTCATCCGCTGCTCTGGATGTCAGCTGATCTACATCGGTGAGACCAAGCGTAGGCTTGGCGATTGTTTCGCCGAACACCTCCGCTCGGTCCGCATTAACCAACCTGATCTCCCTGTGGCTAAGCACTTCAACTCCCCCTCCCATTCCGAATCCGACCTTTCTGTCCATTGCCAGAGTGAGCACCACCTGAAACTGGAGGAGCAGCACCTCATATTCCGCTTGGGCAGTCTGCACCCTAGTGGCCTGAACATTGAATTCTCCAATTTCCGGTAGCCCTTGCTGTCTCCTCCCCTTCTCAGCTTTCCCTCAGCCCTCTGGCTCCTCCTCTTCCTTTCTTCTTACCCGCTGAATTTCTCCAACAATTTTGTCTACCTTCGATTTTCCAGCATCTACAGTTCCTTCTTGAACATTAACATCTGCTTCCATTGTATGGGCCTGAGCTTGTGCCTAAGATTGCCTGACTCCATTTCTGTACCTTCCAGCAAGGTCCAGACTTATCCCTGTTCAAAACAATCTCTCTATATTTATTAAAATATGTATGAGATGTGGCTGCTCATTTTAAATTTCCTTTCTGCCTGTTGAGTGGGAATCCCTCAGCAATCTGTTTAGCTTTGCTAACATTTTCTATATGGCAAAAAGAATACTCATCACCATCAGGTTTGTGGCATTTGATTTCAGTGACATTTTTCCTGTGCGAATATGCTTTTATTGTAAGATCATTTTATACAGCCTGTTCATTTATTTTTTTCAACCAGTCAACATAACTTGCCAAGAACTGCAAGAAAGTGAGCTGGAGCAATAAATCTAGGATGAAGTCAGTCAGGACCACACACCTTGAATGAAATGTACAAGATTAGCACTTTCATTTGCTAATAGAAACATAGAAACATAGAAAAATACTGTAGGCCAATTCGGCCCCTCGAGCGAGCAATGCCATTTAATATGATTATGGCTGATCATCTACAATCAGTACCCCGTTCCTGCTTTTCCCCCATATCCCTTGATTCCGTGCATTTGTGTTCTGTGCATTAGAACAGGGGGCGCCGTCCTGTACGGGTATGGCTGCCCAGCCTGCAGCTGTCCGTCTTTTCTCTCTTTTTTTTATTTTTAGTTAGTTGAGTTTTTTGATTTTCGGAGTCCTTGGCTTTTTTTATGTGGGGGTGGAGGGGGGGGGAAGGGGGAAACTGCTTTCTAGGGACCCTACCTGGTCGGAGAGGCAGCTTTCTCCGGGCTGCACCGTCGACCCGTCCTCGCGGCCGACCAGCGGGCCTGGAGCAGCGTTTCCTGGGGGGACTGCCCAGAACCTCGGCAGCAGCGCAGCGTTGGAGCGCCATCGTGGATACCTTGCCTGGGTCGCCGCGCAGGAGCTCCAGTGAGCTGAAGACCACAGGTGAACATCGCGGAACTGCGGGGCGGCCGGCCGCGGGCGGCGGCGCTGAAATTTAAATCAGGAGCCTGGGTTCTCTCGGCGAGATCACCAGTTGTGGAGCTCCATCCAGCGCGGCCTGTTGGCGTCGGAAGCCGCGGTCTCCAGCAAGGAAGCGGCCGTTACAGGCACCCTGAGCCGCTGAGAGGGTTCTCCCGCCGCCGGAGCACCATCACCCGGCGAAGAAGGGCCTGGAACATCAGCCCCCATAGCGGCGACTGTTGGGGCCTCAATAGGCTCGACTATGGGTGAACTGGGGATGGGGTCTGGACTTTGTGCCTTCCCTCATAATGGGAACCATTGTGGGGGGATGTTTTTTATGTTTATGTTAAACTCTTTAATGTTATGTCTTACCTTTATCTGTGTGCTGCATGGCAAGACAAATTTCACTACACCAATTGGTGTATGTGACAATAAATGTCCTTTGCCCCTGTCCTTTGTCCTTTAACCCTAAGAGCTTCCTCTTCCTCTTGTCCGGCCATCTTCTATATCGCGTCTTTCCGGTCGGTCAGTGACGGTTGACGGTCGGTGGTTGCAGAATTGGCTACTTCAGTCAGTCACTGTGGTACAGTTCCTGTCGTCAGCATTGCCCGGGATGTGCCAAGTGGAGGCTTCCGCTTGCATCCCCCCTCAGAGCTAAATCTAACTATCTCTTGAAAACATCCAGTGAATTGGCCTCCACTGCCTGTGGCAGAGAATTCCTCAGAAAAAGGTTTTCCTCATCTCAGTCCTAAATGGCCTACCCCTTATTCTTAAACTGTGACCCCTGATTCTGGACTCCCCCAACATTTGGAACATTTTCCCTGCATCTGACATTGGTTGAAGTACAGAAACCCTCAGTCTCAAGTATATTCAGAAACAGCTTTCTCCAAAATCAACAATGGACTGGGGTGGCTGGTTGAAGCCAAGTGAACAGTTTAAATTTTGTTATCCAAGCTTAGTTCTAAACAGAGAGAGCTATTGCAGTTTGTTAGTATTCTTACATTCAGTTAGATGTAAATGTAATGCTCTGGAAAATAAGTGATATCTGTTTTAGCAATTTCCTGTGAATATCAAATTATATTGTTTGATTTGCAGTTTGCAGCTTTGCCCAATTGTCTGTATGTGTTTATTTTTCTGATAGGAATAAGGAACAAGGGTTAATTCAGTACTTACTAAATCTGTCTGGATGCCTGTGCAATCCCTACACAAAAGTACGTTGCTCTATTTTGGTGTGGGGAGATAAGACTTGATTCTCTGAACGTCCTTTCCATTGTGCAAGATAGAAATGCCTCAGTAAAGAGTAAACGATCATACTTGATTATTTTTTATTCCATTGCTCACAGTGGGAAGTATGTAACTAGGTATGGAGTCAAGCTTAGAAACACATCAGAGAAATGTTGCCATACCTATCTGGGTAGCTAGTCTCAATAGGTAACTGCAAACGTCCCTTTCCCTGCCACATGCAATCATTCTCAAATTCCTCCTGCTTTATATCCATTTAACAAAATGATTTCAAACAATTCAAGATCAATTTCAGGCTCAAAAATAATTTCATGTACTGCTTAGCGGTTTTAATTGACGAGTAATATTAGTAAAGATGAGAGAAAACTCTGGGTAAATTATGATCTGATAGTTTTTGTTGTTTAACATGGTTCCTTGGCCTTCCTGAAACTTGCTCCTATAAGTACAGGGCATTCTCAGTATTTACAGTATTTTGGCAAAAGGTTTATTTTCCGTGCTTTAGTGGCTTTCGTCAACAGCTGACGAGAACTGTGAGCACCAGCAATTAAAGAGCCAACTAGCCGTCGATAATGCTGCAAATGGCCACAAGCGAGATCACTAACGGCAGCAGCATCTGCTAATGACAAGTTTGCAAATGGTGAGCAAGAAAAATGTGCAGCTCACTGCAGCTGTTATCTGCAGGAAAGGGTATAAAGGGTAAACATAAAATGCTGGAGTAACTCAGCGGGACAGGCAGCATCTCTGGAGAGAAGGAATGGGTGACGTTTCGGGTCGAGCCTTTCTTCAGACTGAGAGTCACGGGAAAGGGAAATGAGAGATACAGACGGTGATGTAGGGAGATATAGAACAAATGAATTAAAGATATGAAAAAAAGTAACGATATAAAAGAAACAGGCCATTGTTAGCTGTTTGCTAGGTGAGAACGAGAAGCTGGTGAGACTTTGATGGGGTAGGGATGGAGAGAGAGGGAATGCAGGGGTTACTTGAACTTAGAGAAATCAAGATGATACCACGGGGTTGTCAGCTGCCCAAGCGAAACGTAAAATCTGTTCCACCATCATCTGCAGTTCCTTCCTACACATAAGGTATAAAGGGTGTTGGTCTTAGTTGGCAAGCAAGACCATTTCTCTCCCTTTCCTTCTTCTTCTGCGCTCTATTTTGCTTTGGGGAAGAATTATGCTGCAATGCAGATGGATCAAGTAACGATCAGAGTGAGGTTGTCCCTATGTTTCTGCTGCACACCTTCAGGGGCACGTCCAGCCAAGACCTTGTTGCAGCACCAAGGTTTCTTCCATCCATTCACACGTTGAATTTATACTGGACTCCCTCCCAATATCACATTACTGCACTATTTGCAAAGCTCCTCTAAGTTTTAATTGAGATTTTTATTTTTAATTCATTTGATCGGTTGTGGTCACCATTCATTTGTCATTTCTTTCTTATTTAAATATTCTCTTCATAAAATTTAATGAGATTGAAAAATCATGCGCTTGACTGTACGTGAGAAAGGGATGCCATAAAATACAAAATTACTCATAAGTGTCTACCACATCTGCATTGTAGAATAATACGTACAGGAAGGAACTGCAGATGCCGGTTTATACGGAAGAAAGACACAAAATGCTGGAGTAACTCTGTGGGTCAGGCAGCATCTCTGGAGAGAAGAATGGGTGACGTTTCAAGCCTGCATGGTCACCCATTCCTCCTCTCTGGAGATTGTGCCTGTCCCGCTGAGTTATTGTAGAATAATATATTGGTGAAACTTCCATGTCTGTGTGAGCGCGTTGATCACCATTGTTGGGGCACCACTGTTTTATAGAAAATAAATACATTTATTCAGGAAAAGGACAAGAACAATGATAATAAAATTGCTAACAAATGTGAGTGTTGAACAACACAAAAATAACAGGAGATTGGAAAGGGAAGGTGCCTGAACTAAATCTAAAGTCCCACTCTCTCATGAAAGGGTTAGAAGGACATTCAAATCAATTATCAATGATATAGTAATGAAATGGTGATCTCATGCTTGTTTTAAATTCTAATCTAACTGGAAATGTAATAATATATATATAAGACAAAGATTGGGTTTATGCTACACAGAATATTGCAGTTTACTTTACAGACATAGAGTCATAGTCATACAGTGTGGAAACAGGCCCTTCGGCCTAATTTGCCCACAATGGCCAACATGTTGCAGCTACACTAGTCCGGCCTGCCTCCGTGTGGCCCGTATCCCTCCAAACCTGTCCTATCCATGTACCTTTCTAACTGTTTCTTAAATATTGGGATAGTCCCTGCTTCAACTACCTCCTCTGGCAGTTTGTTCCATACACCCAACACCCTTTGTGTGAAAAGGTCACCCCTCAGATTCCCATTAAATCTTTTCCCCTTCACCTTAAACCTCTGGCCTCTGGTTCTCGATTCACTTACTCTGGGCAAAGGCTCTGTGCATCTAAACATCTATTCCTCTCATGGATGTATACACCTCTATAAGATTACTCCTCATTCTCCTGCACTACAAGGAATAGAGTCCCAGCCTACTCAACCTCTGTCTATAGCTCAGACCCTCTAGTTATGGCAACATCCTCATAAATCCTCTTCATATCCTCTCCAGCTTGACAACATCTTTCCTCTAACATGGTGCCCAGAACTGAACATATCATTCTAAAGATAATGAGGTATTTTTGATCTATCTCTTGTTCAAGTGTAAAAATTGAACAAGAGATGATTACTCAGGCACAAAAGGGTTACATAGACAATAATGCAGGAGTAGGCCATTCGGCCCTTCGAGCCAGCACCGCCATTCAATGTGATCATGGTTCTGTAAACAATACTGACATACTGACCAGATGACCTGTTTATAATTGGATCTGGATAAATCTTGACTGTTGAGGCACAGAGGGTGACTTTTAGATTAGATTAGCTTTTATTATTTGTCATTCGAACTTCAGAGAGGCTCAAACGAAACTCTGTTTCTACAGCCATACAAACAAAACAATTGCTACAAAATATACAAACAATTCAATTTACACAAACATCCATCACAGTGAATCTCCTCCTCACTGTGATGGAAGGCAAAGTCTTCTCTCTCCCCCGCACCATTTCTCTCCCAATGTCCAAGGCCCAGGCGGGCGATGTTAAGTCCCACAGCCATTAAGGCCGAGCCTGGCGATGTACGACCCCGCTCTAGGCCTAAAAGTCAGAAAGTTGGAGCCCCCGGCAGGCGCCGGAATGTCCCGCGGCCATTAAAGCCGCGCGGGGCGATGTATTGCCCCGCTCTGGGTTGCTCCAACCCTGCGACACGAGCGGGAGATATTGCGTTGCGGGAGCTCCGGAAAGCGGTCCCTCACCCGGACCCGCGAGCTCCCGATATCCCGACAGTCCACCAGCAGTAATGTGCAGCTAGAGCTGGAGCTGGAGCTCCGGAGTAGAGCCGCAGCAGTGAGCCGCCACCGCTCCCCACACTCCGAGGCCGACCAGCCCCACAACGGTGAGTCTGCAGCTCCGCAGGCTCTGTGACTGGAGCCCCCAGGTAGTCCCGGTCGGAGCCCGCTCCACGGTGCTAGGCCCCAACCACAACGGAGACCCGACAGGGAAAAGGTCGGGTCTCCCGTGCAGGGAAGAGATTTTAAAAGTTTCCCCCTCCCTCCCCCACCCCCCACATATACAGTTAGAAACAGTACAAAAAAAAACACGAACAAATACATTTAACTAGACAAAAAAAAAAAGAGACAGGCCACTGCAACGTGAGTCGCGCCGCCCCGAGGACAATTGGGCCCATCAAGGCCATGCTGACATTATAAAGTAATCCCAATGGTCACCTGCACTTAGTTTTTCCCCATAGCCTTACAAATTCTGTTTTCTTAACTCTATAAAAAACATTTACTATTATGTATTACTTTCTGCTTCAGTCAGGTTCATTTCCACACAGCAGTTTTACTAACCATGGAGAACTCCTCTACTCTTCAAATTTGTGCCAGAGGACATATTACTTTTATAGACAAATGTGATTTCAGTTCAGCAGTGCAGCATTTCTCTCTATAATGTAATGTATACGAGGGAGGATATTTATACTGATTTAAAACAGTTGCTTGCCAATTAGTGATAAGTATCTTACTAAAATGTTGAGTGATGGGTGCACAATCTAGATATGTTACAGTTGAATATATCAAGGCAAATTCGTTGTATGTGAACACTTGGTCAATAAACTTGCTTACTTACTTATTTACTATCAATGTGTACCTACGGTTATGTTAGTTTAGTTTAGTTTATTATTGTCACGTGCAACAAGGTACAGTGCAAATATTTTTTGTTGCGTGCAATCCAGTCAGCGAAAATACTATACATGCTGTACTAAGGGTCTCCAATGAGGAAGATGGGAGGTCTGGACCACTCTCTAGTTGGCGATAGGGTGGTGCAGTTGCCTGATAACAGCTGGGAAGAACCTGTCCCTGAATCTGGAGGTGTGTGTCTTTAAACTTCTGTACCTCGTGCCTGAAGTCGATGATCCAGTTGCAGAGGGGAGTGCTGAGCTAGACACCAAATGCAGTTCTGTTGTGGGAAAGATGTAATAATATTGAAGAGAATGCAAAGGAGATTCACTATGATGTTGCCCGGGTTGGAGAGTTTAATTTTTTTTTTAAGCTGAGAAGGTGGGTCTTTTCACCCTGAACTGGAGGTTGTTGAGAGGGGACACTATAGAGGTATTTAAATTAAAAGGGCTAAAGCTAGGGTTGATGGCGGGAGCAATTTCCACTTTTGAAAGGTGGATAAAACTATAGGACACAGATTTACAGGAAGGGGTAAGAGATTAGAAGGGGATGGGAAGAGAACCTTTTTCCATCCAGAGACTGGTGTGTGCCTTGAATGCACTGCTGGAGAGAGCGGTGGAAGGAGAATCATTGACATAATTCAAGAAAGATCTAAGTGAACTATGGATTCATGGAGGTAAAGTAGGGTCTGGGTCAAGTACTGGAAGGTGGGATTAATACAGGGATGTCAACTGGTCAGTGTGGACAAAGAGGGCCAATTGGCCTGCTTCAGTGCTACATGTTTGCATGACTCCTAATGAAGTGGATAGTTTCATATTCTCTCATTAAATTCCATTTTGGTATTGGCATAACGTATGGGTATCATTGAAACTGTAACCCTGGTAAAAAGATCCTAGGCTTTACAGAATACATTGTGAGTCTTTTCCTTTTATTACTAACTCCAGGTCCTAACCAGCCCAAGCCAAATGTGAGTCATCAATTTTTAGATGGGTCTCTTTATTTAAAGTATTGTCATAATTCCAAGTTATAAATTATGTCTCAATATCCAACACAGCAGTATAGCTTTGTTAGATGTCAAGTGTATTGCAACTTATACTCCCAGTAACAGATATAGACATTATATCAAATCCTAGTGTGTGAACTTGTGTTTTATCGATGATGGGAGTGTTGTGGGACATTTTGACACACAGCGCTTCTTTGTTAAAGCGACATAAAAATAAATCACTTATTCGGAGATAAAAATAAACTGTGGGAAGAACTTAGTGCATCAAGCATGATGTGTGGAGGCATAGGAATGGTCGATGTTTTGGCAAAGGGCCCATGCAACATTTTGCATTAGGATACAACCCAACAAGACTGTAACAAGATGTCGACCATACCCTTGCCTGCACTAATGCTGCTTGACCCACTGAATTCCTCCAGCAGTTTACCCTTTGCTCCATATTCCTGAATTTGCCATTTCTTTTGTCTCCAATCGCTTCCCTGGGTTATATTGTACTTAATAGGGCATTCATTCGTTGATTCTTAAATTGGTATCAACCGGTCCCCAAGGATAACTTGGGCTGAAATTGAAGCAGCTGTTCCTTCTGGTGAAGGCATGTGTACTTTGCTGGAGCAGTATTTCAGCATGTACACTTGTTGCCATTGCGATTAAAATTCTTTTGATTGTAAATCATGGAAAAGTTTGTAAACAACAGTTGTGCAGAAATTTGTGGAGCATAATATATTCCGACAAGAAGTGAGCTGAAAAGATGTAAGACATATTCGGTGTTAGTGATTTCCCAGCGTATCAGAAAAACGGTAAAACAGACTATTTTAAATCCTTACCACTATTTTGGAACTAAATAATGCAAACCTTCAAGACTGAAGAGGGGAGAGGGCAATTAATCGATTGTGTATGGTTCTTGCCCTTTGGGTGAAATGCAGCTATATCTAAAAATAGTGGATTTGGTATATTGAGGCAGCTATTTCCCCCAAGGCAGCACTTAATGATCACAACAAAATGGTCCATTTTCAATAATGTCCGCATAATCTTCTTGAATGACATGGAATAAAATTGCAATATTTTTATTATCACTAGCAAGCCTTACTTGATTTGATTGTTGTTAAAAATTGTAGTTTTGAAGCTGAACTTGATGTTGAAGAGACTTTTCTTGTGTACATTTCCTGTTGAAAGTATTAACGAAAGTAAACTTTAAATGTGTGAAATTAATGAATCTTTCTTTTCATTAGAGTTGTTGAACAAAAGTCATGATCCTCAAAATTGAATTGTTTGGATATTGGGAAACATTTACCTTATAGCCTTAAACTTGAATCATAGATTTGCAATGATTCTCAATCAAGCTTTTGTATTGCTTGCTGAAACGGTTATTGTTAAGATCACAGCTCAGATCACAAGGTTTATAGCCTATTCAGGTCATGAGAGCAGCCAGGAATAGATTAGGCTGGACATCTATTGACTCTGTTTAAGAGCACCCAGCTGTTGGCTTATTGATGCCAGCCACACAATGCATGCTATCTAAAGCAGCTTCACTCAATAGATTCTTACATTGAGTGCTGCTAGCTTTGTAGTAAAAGGTAGTGTATTTTTAGTTCCAATAAAAACTGATTAAAATAAACAAGATCCATAGAAACAAAATATTGCATTTTAAACTAAATGTTTATAATACTGTTGAAGCTAAATGTGTTAATTTGAATTGAAATGCAGACTTTAACTTTTCACCAAATAGGTTTGTTTCACTTCCGTTTTTTTAGTATTAACGATTGATGAAGATTTTTTGAATGAAACATTTAGTAATATACATTTAGTAATATACATTTGGTAATATAAGAGCATTACATAAAGTTTACTGGAGGTTGAAAGTACTTTTTAAAAATCAAGTAAATAAAAATATAGGAAATTGTGTGTTTTTAATGATGAATGAATAAATAATCATTGCTCTGTGAATATTTTGCTTAAAGTTTAAACCAGCATCTGCTGTTCCTTCCTACATATTTTGCTTAAATCTAGACCTTTTTTACTGAAAGTATTCACCTCCATTCACTACTTAAATCATTGTTTCACACTGTCACACATAATTATGACTAGAGACATGCACATGTTAGAAACATATTAACCTCACACAAATTATTGCCTGCATTATAACTCACAAAATAACAGTGAAATCGATTTTAAAATTAACAAATGCGGGTCAAAAATTAAGTTCTGAGATAAAATAATAAAGGAATTGTCAACAATTGCAAACATTGGATCATTCAGTTTTGAAGTAAACGTGGATTTTGATTCTGATAAGAAAAATCCTGTATTGCAACTATAACTTGAATGGGTATAGAAAGTTGGAGGAATGACGAGCTGACTGGTTAAATCTGCAGTGGTTTTACTATGGACTGGTGATGGCATGCCTGACCTTCAGATCCAGCCATTGACCTTTATCTTAATGAATATAAAATAATGGACATCTTCACAGAAGGACACATCAGTTAGAATGATGTTCTGAAAACTGTGGAGACAGAAGAGTCAGAAGACCAGTTACAGTGCTTATGTTTATCGACAGTGAAAACATTTCCACCAGTTTTTCATTTTCCCCCTTTGTATACTAAACAGATTAACAATGCAGCACTTGTTTCACTGGGATTTGTAGTTATTTGGTGCATAATTTGAAAGTTGAACCTTCATATGGAAATAAATAATTGCAATTTTACTGTGTAACCTCAAGGTAGCCTCATTAACCGTGCAACAAACAAGTATTTTTTTCCAAGAGCGGTCAATGTTATTAAGTGAAAGTACTTGATTATTTTATTGCAGGGAACTGCACGTTTGTCCTTGAGAACATTCCTGTCCTTATAGCTCACAATGCAAACTTTCACAAAGAAATTTGCAATAGCTGTTTGAAAATTGCCTGAGATTATTTTTTCTTCTTCTTTGAAGCCCCATTGGTACCTAAATTTCCATATTCATTCTCTGATTTAATCTCTTTTACCTGCACTGAGATCAGGTAGTGTAGCATACATGGGAAATAAACTTGGAAAGAAGGAATGGGTGATGTTTCGGGTCGAGACCTTTCTTCAGAAGTCTGAAGAAGGGTCTCAACCTAGAACGTCACCCATTCCCTCTCTCCAGAGATGCTGCCTGTCCCGCTGAGTTACTCCAGCATTTTGGTTTAAAACAGCATCTGCAGTTCCTTCCTACATAAATAAACTTTGAACTTCCTTCAGCATCTTTTAATGTAATCAAAGATTATACTTAAATGTAAGATAAAGAACCACTACATTGTGAACATTTCCTGCCTAGAAATTAAATATCCATATACGGAAATGTGAAGATACAACTACTGAGTACGTGTAGGCTATTCAGCCCCACATGCCTGTTTTAGCATTTAACATCTTAGCTGGTCTGACTATTACTTCATTTCTACATTCTCATCTATCCCTGGTAACCCTTCACCCCCTTGTGTATCAAGGCCTTGCTTTAAAATCATTCCATGACAGTGCCTAGTCTGCACTTTGAGGAAGAGAATAGCAACGAATTTGGAAGAGGTGAGCTTTGATTTTTCTTTTTTAACTAATCTTTTAGCCATTAATTACAGAACCACTCCTTCACTGTTTCTCAGCTTCAGGTTCTTCAAGCGTCATGTACCTTTCAATATTCACGTCCCAATGTATATCATCCTGAAGCCATGTCTTTGTGTAAGAGGGAACTGCAGATGTTGGTTAAAGTCTCGACCCAAAATGTCACCCATTCCTTCTCTCCAGAGATGCTGCCTGTCCTGTTGAGTTGCTCCAGCATTTTGTGTCTATCTGCGATGTCTTTGTGATGGCTGTTAGAACATATGTATTTATTTCTATTTCATCATAAATGTGTTTTCTGTTTTTTCTTGAAACCAGATAATCGAGTGGCACGGTGGCACAGTGGTAGAGCTGCTGCCCCACAGCACCAGAGACCCTGGTTCGATCCTGTCTATGGGTGCTGTCTCTGTGGAGTTTGCACATTCTCCCTTGAACCACTGGGATTTATCCAGTTGCTCCAGTTGCCTCCCACGTTCCAAAGACCTGCAAGCTTGTAAATTGCCCCTAGTGTGTAGGACCCGAAAGTGGGATAACATTGAACTAGTGCAAAGGTGCTCAGCGATCGGCATGGGCTCAGTGGGCCGAAGGGCCTGTTTCCATGCCGTATCTCCAAACTAAACTAAATCAATTCATGTGTAGGAAAGAACTGCAGATGCTGGTTTACATCGAAGATAGACTCAAAATGCTGGAGTAACTCATCGGGTCAGGCAGCATCACTGGAGAAAAGGAATAGGTGATGCTTCAGGTCTCCAGCATTTTGTGTCCAAATCAATTCATGTTTTGTTTCATATTTTACATCTATGAATGTATTTTGAGATATATCCTTGTCCCAGTCTATTTATCATTTCCCATAATCACACGCTCCACTCTAGCCTTGTCTCTCCCCTTTGATTTATCATGTGTGTGCAAACTTGATTGCTTGCCACCATAGCTTACTTTAAAATCCTCTCTAACTCTCATTTCTGTGGCTTGCTACAACAGTGGTTCCTGTGTAGATTGTCCCATTCTTATTTGCCTCATACTAATTTGCAAAAACTAGCGATGCAACCCAAATCAACAAAATCAGTTGTGATATAATGAAGTGGCAATGTGCCACACTTTCTTCTGAAGTTTGATTCCATTGATTTTAGTATGATGAGTTGCAGCTGAATTTCAAGGCAATTGCCTTTCAGATGAGACATTAAACAGCGACTCATCTGTCCGCCCAGATGTGTATAAAAGATTTTACCACAGAGGAAAAGTTGTTCCCCTCCTCTTCTGACCACATTTTAACCATAACAAGCAATGCTAAACATAGAAGACCTGATCTTAAATCTTACTTACTATTTATGGAACCACGCCATCTGCAAAAGTGCTTCCACAGTTCTTTCCATAACAAGAATGATTGTAAAGCGTTTTGCCATTTCAGAAAAGATATGAGGCACCACTTTAATAGGACAAGTTCATTTATTTTTATGGCCTAGCACTATAATGGGTGGTACATATACCTACTGTAACATCTGGGGAGAGCTCTGCTTTATGCTGAATATATACAGTTAATATTCACATGAAGGGGTCAATAACTTAATTATTTTAATAAAAACAACACAAATCTCTTCACAGGTGGCACCACCCACAGCAGAAAAAACATTTGGAGAAGAGTTGAAAACCTCAATAATATATTTTTAATATTATTTGATATTAAGAATTGACCTGGCATTGGCCAGGAAGAGATAATAGTTTCATCTTAATATGTTTGATTGATTGATTAATTGATTGATTAATTGATTGATTGATTGAAAGATACAGTGTGGAAACAGGCCGAGTCCACTGACCATCAGATTAGGAGTCAGCTAATATGATGGCACTTCTGAGATTTGAATAATAAAGATATACTTTTAGTCCGAATATACAAAATATACACCGGCTGTGAAAGTACTATAGATCAATACAGCCTTTTTATTTTTGCCCCAAAATGAAAGAAATAAAATATTCCTTTAGTACTCTGAGCTGGAATAATGAACACTATGTAAAATGACTGGGAAAACCTTGCAATTTGACTGTGTGCCTTGAAGTGGCATTTTTGGACAATCCATCTAATTAATCGATGTGTTAAGGGCCAGTCTCACTTACACGACTTTTTCAGTGACTGCCGGCACGCGTCATAGGTCGTTACAGGTCGCCGAAAATGTTCAACATGTTGAAAACCCAGCGGCGACCAGAACAAGGTACGACTCTTTGGGCGACTACTCACGACCATACAGGCTTCACCCTGCGACATGTCGCCTGTATGGTCGTGTGAAGTCTCCTAGTCACCAAAAGAGTCGTAGCATCTTTCTGGTCGCCGCTGAATTTTCAACATGTTGAAACTTTTCAGTGACCAATGACAGGTGCCGGCAGTCGCCGAAAAGGTCGTGTAGGTGGGACAGGCCCTTTAACCAAACAGTAGTTGAGGTATGCTGGTTGAGATAAAACAACATAAAAAATACCATTAGTTACATTTTCCTCCACTTTCTGTTCTAACTACAAAGCTATCATGTAGATTACAGAAGGAATGGGTGATGTTAGGAAAGTCTCGACCTAAAACGTCACCCATTTCTGAGTTACAAAATGCTGAGTTACTCCAGCATTTTGTGTCTATCTTTGATTTAAACCCGCATCTGCAGTTCCTTCCTACACATGTAGATTACAGATACTTGTATGATTTGTGCAACAGATAGACTGAGATAATGCAACTCAAGTCTAAATTTAAACCAATGTAGACTATGGCGAGGTGAAAAATGATTAAGGTAATTATTTTGAGGGACTTGACTATAATGTATTAGAATTCCAGTCACTGAGCTGCCTTGGAGAATGGATGAATCTCGTTTCAAGGTGCCCGATATTTTCAGAAATATTTTTAATTGCCGTACGTGACACTTAGCATGGTGTGTTTAGATAATGTCAAAGAAGATATACAAAGAGTTGAGGTGACAAGGGAAACGTTGATGTGACATGATTCAGCGAGCAAAGGAGAAAATAGAATAATGGTGGGAAGTGTTGCAGATCGCTTGCATTTGGGTAGCAGTGTCTATTTTAGGCGGCCATATGTTTATTCATGGGTAACCCAAGTTATTTTGAACCATCTTATCCTACTGGTCTGCATGTATGTATGTTTTAAGTTGAAGGAAGATACCTTATCTACTGTGATTAGAGTCGGGTAGATGACTAATATTTCAAACGTTTCAGCAGCATCAAGTGATTGCCTTTTCTGCAACTCAGCACTTCTAATGATGAAGCAATTCTTCACATTCTCTGCTTCTCTTACACGTAACGCCCTTTCATATGCATCTTGTCGAATCCCACCATTACTGCGATGTTTTAAAGCTAGAAGAAATGACAATATGCTGACAAAGCATTGTTGGCTGACTAGAAAAATGGATGAGATAAATTGCGATCAAAATAAATGTCTGTATATTTGAAGATAAACAGACCATCATCTGTAATCTCTTGGATGCATTGATCCGAGAAAGATTCATTGAATAGATCAATCAATTTTCTCTATGTAATACAAGCTAATATAATCCATCTTATGGTCCTTATTTGAGTTGCACCGTGTCAGCAATGCACCTTTGTTCAACGGAGCACTTTTTCAATATGTTTTTATTGAACGCCGCGTACAGTCAGTCACGTGGAGGAATGTTCTTTATTGACAATAGACCTGTATTCTAAACAAATATAGCAGAGGCACAACTGCATGCATTTGATAATTCATCAGAAAAGGCTGTTGCACCAGAGAAGTGACAGAGAGACAATGTCAGAGGTGTATGTAAGGAGGCACAAGGAACTGTGATGGCTGGTTTATTTAAAAAAAAACACAAATTGCTGGAGTAACTAAGCGGGCCAGGCAGCATCTCTGGATGACATGGAAAGGCGACATTTTAGATTACCACCCTACTTTGGACTGTAGGTGGGTGAAAGCTGGAAAATAGGTGGGGCGGGACAAGCCTGGCGAGTGATAGGTGGATAGGAGGGGAAGGGAAAGAGGAATGAGGGGGCAATATCTATGGCAGATAGGAGAAAGACTGGAGATGGAAAGGTGACAAAATGGTGCAGTAAGGAGAAGAGCGGAGTGCAATGTGAAGCCGGAGGAAAGGATAAAGGTGGAAGAAGACAAGAAGGTTAATGGGAGGGGTGGGTTAGTGTGAGAAATAAATGTGTTCCCAAGTGGGACAGCTGGTACATGTTCAGATACCATATTTCCTATAGTGCATGATCAATAGACCAGTTGGAAATATGACATTAGAAACATTAATGCAACCATTCATAAAGAATTCATCATGGAAAACAAACATCTAGACAGCAAAGTAATAAAATAAACAGTAAACAAAGATTTCAAAAGGTAAGATTTTTTATTCAGTGAATACTAAATAATTTGAGATGGAAAGTAGAGTAGGCAAAGGCAGATACTCTGGCCTAATAATTAAAGTATGCAACATTCCATTTTACCCAGTTAGACTGCACAACACTTCTGACCGGTTTCAGGCATAACATTTATTTCTGGTCATCCTGATAAAAAAAATGGAGCTCAAATATATAACCGACTGCTATTATTGAAAAGGCTCAGGACAACTTGGAGCACACAATGTTAGTTTGTTGCTTTGCTTCGTATTTAATAGCACACTCAGTTAATATCGGGAAAATTGAATAGACAGCTTGAGATCTTACTGTGGGTGCCCAAATATCGTATAAAGCTGAAAGTGTGTCTGCAACAGAAAGCTCAGAAACTAATGCTCAAGCATGTTTGTGCTTGAGGCCTGGCAAGCTCTGGAATAATATCAGAGGCTGCCACGCCAGAGTCACCCATCTCTGTACGATGAAGGGGGTGATTGGGTTAATGAGGACACGTTTTGCTCCTGTGGACCCACTAGTCACTAATGGTTTTAATTCCCAAGTCCATTAAAAGCAGTAAGATCTTCTTGTGTGGCAGCTGTAAGATTCAAGCTGCCCCCAAGAAACAGAGAGCAGATTACTGGCTGGATCACTGTGAGGGGGCGTGGAAGCATAATACATTGTGTAATCTCTGTCCACCTCATCTAACCCAGTAGTTGCTCTATGACAGGCTGTTGATGTCCAGCAAATTAATACTATGGTCCCTAGGAAGGTCTGAACAAATTTGCGACTTCTCCAAGATCCTGGTCATCTGCTGCATAAAGTCATGCTCATCATTTCAATGCGCAGGACTGAATGGCTACTTGAGGTCCAACATTGGTTGAATTATGTGCAAAAAATAGGTGAATCACAATTTCCAAACCATTACATTTGAATTTCTAAAGGTTTTTGACAATAGGAGTATTAAAAATGATCATAACATGTGGCATCAAGGGATGGCAAATTAGCTGGTCATAAGTCTAAAGAACAGCTGTTCGGAGCGTCGGTGCTGATAATCAGCACCGATGATCAGTTGGAGAAAGTACAACAAGACGGTAATAAACTTGCAGGGCAAATGTGTGATTAGCAAATTATTTTCAAGGCAGCCAATCATGAAGTAATTTATGATGAAAAATAAAGAGGTTGCATATTGCTCAGAAATCCACAAAATAGAAGGGATCAAAAGCTTCCAGGAGCATATAGAACAAATTGTGATTAAGATCAATAAAGCTAGAAGAAAGCCAAACTAAGCACTTTAATTGAGTGGATTTGGAAACATGGTACATTTGGTTAACATTTTGATTAGACCATTCATAGAATTCTACATGCTTTATTATGGAAAATATATTCAGTTACTGGAGACATAAAATAAATTGTAAGCAAAATGTAAAAAAATGCAGGGGTGTATCTGAGATAAAAGGATATGGGGACTGGTCATCTCCCTTGGAAAGAGCAAGGTAAAAGAATGGCCCGAAATTACAAAAGGTTCTTGAGCAGAAGGGATGGGGGAAGGTTTTTTTCACTTGTGAGGAAGCATCAATCTAAAAGACAACAATATAAGATTATCATCAATGTGATTTCAAAGTACTCAATGTACTATCCTGAGGATTGTGCGATTGAGAAATCTTTACCAAACAGAATGGTAAATAGTACAGATATGAGATGGGAAAACATATATTAAAGATGAGCGGATAAAGGGTAATGTTGAAGAAGGATGAGAGACGCAAATGGAATAATAACAACAGCAAGACTTGGTTGGGGTGCAAAATTATTTTCCGTACTGAAAATTCAATAGAGCTCCATACAGAATCAAAGGTAGCAATCACTCATCTGATCTAAACTAAAATCTACGCTACAAGTGATCCTAAAAGCATTTTCTGTGATGCTTTCTGGTTTTCTCTCAGTGGAAGATTGTAAGCCTTGGGGAAGATTACGAGCGTTGTGGGACTTTCAGGATGTCTTTCTGGGAAGAGTCATCATCTATCCCTTTCAGAGAGAGCAAACAATTGCCTTGTAATCATGCAGTTGTTTCAGTTCCATTTCTTGCACCAAATGTCTCTTGCCTTTAGCTAAACCTAATATTTGTGTGACAGGTCCAGGAAACTGCCGGTTAATCATAATTAGAGGCCTAGAAATGACAAGCTGCAGTGCTTTATTTCCAGAGTAAAACCCAGCGCCTGATTGTGCATCCACTATCTTTGATTTCCTAACACGCAATCCCACAACTGGTCACTCCCTCCTCCCATGCCCCAATTGAATCTCTTGTGGTTCTCTAGCCTTTTGTACCCCCAGACGAGGTCCTGAATCTGAACTTATCATTTTTTTAATTTAAATGCCAGAGAATGCAAAACATTTTTTTCCAATTCTCCACCTCTCATATGCAAGGGATGCATTTCCCGCTCTTCCAATCTACCTTGTTGCAGCCATCGCACTTAAAAAAAAAATCTGCACTTTCTCTGCAGCTGCACCTCTGCTTACTTTCTCCTTTGTGCTGATTGTACCTGTTGTACTGATGTATGGCATGGTACCTGAGGGAACAAAGATGAGGATGGAGTGTTAAGTTCAAATTGAAAATAACTGACATCCCAAAATAAATTCCGGTTCATCCTTCTCATCTTGGAGAGGTGCAACGAAAAGGAAAAAAAGGCAGGGTGATGTGTGATGTGGAGCAACAAAGGACCTTGGAGTATACGTATAGGTAAAAGGACTGATTGGGAAAAAGGGCTTATGTGATGCTACCCTTTATTAGCTAAGACAAAGGATATAAAAGTTGAGTGGTTACACTGGAACTGTACATAACACTAATGAGAACACCCCTGATCACGGAGTATAGTTCTGGATATCATATTGCAGAAAAGTTGTGATTGTGTTGGAAAGGTAAAGATGAGGTTTGTGAGGATATTGTCAGGACTGGAAAATGACAGCTATGAGGAAAAATTAGATAAGCTAGTTTTTTTGTTAATGCAGCAGAGAAAACTGCAAGGAGACTTTATAAATTGAGAGGAGACTTAAAATCATGAGAAGCTGACTAAAGTAAATAGGAAGTAACTATTTCGTTTTCCAAAAGATTCCAAAACAAAGAAGCATTAGTTTAGAGTAATTGATAGAAGGATTTATGGAGAGATGAGGGAAATAAACACCAAAGGGAAGGCAAGGGTCTCGATCTCATTGCGTAAGAGTGGCAGAGGCATAAATATTCAAAACGTTTGAACAGTATTCAGATGTGTACTTGAAGAACTGTGACTCCCTTATCATGTATCTGTACACTGCGAATGGCTCCATTGCAATCATTTATTGTTTTTCCGCTGGCTGGTTAGCACGCAACAAAAGCTTTTCACTGTACCTCTGTACACGTGACAATAAACTAAACTGAACTGAAGTGCTGCAAGGTGGGCTTATTTTGGGAAGCTCTGGTTTGACTGGTATGGAGCTAGAATAAAATGGCCTCCTGTTAAGAGTCAAGAGTGTGTCAAGAATGGTTCATATGCATTGGGAGTGGGAAAATGCAACTTTGCTGGCACCTTATTGCAACGGCAGAACAAATAAATATACAATAATCAATAATACTAGAATTTATCAGTAATAGTCGGTAATAATGCAAACTGAAGCACAGTGCAACCTAAAGAACGATCACAGTGGATTGTTGGTGAATTAGGGTTGTGGTTAGGTTTGTTCAGTGTGGTTCAAAAACCCAGTGGTTGTTAGGAAGAAGCTACTCTTGAATCTGGAGGTCACAGTTCAGGCTCTTGTACCTTCTTCCCAATGGTAGCAGCAAGGTGAGTGAGAGAGAGCTTGGCCAAAGTGGTGTAGGACATTGACGATATTAGCTGCAAATATTATACGCTTTATATAATTGCACTGATTCTTTCAACAAAAGGATTTTCATTAACCTCAATGAAATTACTGCATTTTTTTTAATGTTTGCTCATAAAATGTGAGACAGAATTTGTTAATATTGGTGATACTATTTAAATTTTATTTAATTGAATTAAAATTAAATTCCGCATTTGCTATTCTGGGATTGAGCTTACACCTGGAACAATAATCCAGATAGCCAGCTGCTAGTCTTGGAGTTTAACCATCACCATAACCCCATAAATAATCACATCTGCGTTACGACATATACCAATGCCATGATATCATTCTTGTTCATTTCGGAAGAGAGCATATTAATCAGCTAGCAGAATGTGCACACCTTTTTTTTCGGGTGATGACTGGCCATGGGTGCGAATAATTTATAAAGACTATTGGAGTTTGATTTTGCCAGGGCCAAAGTGGCAAGGTCGAGTAATGAAAATGAAAAGAGTTGTCAGGAGTTTATATTGAAAGACAGTCTGCCTCCATATCACAGGAGATAATTGCTAATTTAATATGGGGCATTTTGACTTATTTAGGCAGTTTTTTCCACTTTGGCACGTGTGATGGAATTAGCACCAATGGCAAGACCGGACAGAGTAGAAACAAATAAGCATTAATTTGATTCGTAATGTTTAACCTTTTAGTCTTTTTTCTTGAGTTAACGTTAGAGTCAACGTTTCTCTTATGTAGCGATGCACTGTGGATAGAAACAAAATGCTGGCGTAAGTGGGACAGGCAACATCTCTGGAGAGAAGAAATGGGTGACGTTTCGGGTCTCGACCCTTCTTCAGACTGTAATCATGTATTGTCTTTTTGCTGACTGGATAGCACGCAACAAAGGCTTTTCACTGTACCTCGGTACACATGACAATAAACTAAATTGGACTGAACTGAGATATCATTTAGCATTTGTGCAAGCACATTTTCTGTTATTTTATGTTAGGAGAAAAGTAGGACCCAGTGTAAAATGACCTCTGGCAACTGACAAATGTTTACACCAAAGTAGGGATGATTGAAATATTACCTTGAGCTGTCCTGGAATGAACTTTCCATTTGCACAAGCCCTGTGCTGCAGGGATTTAATGCTGGTACAAACAGTTCTTGCTCCAATGCAACAACACAATTCTTTTCCCTGCAGTCAGTAGATTTAAAAGCAATCAATTCTACTTTATGGGATTTTGTCCCAAATTACAGGGTATTAGTCTTCCCTCCTGTACTCCATCAAAGAAACTGGTTGTGACATGGAGGATTAAATGGAAACTCCTTTTATTTTATCTGATGCGATTGTTCTGAGATTGCAGCTGGAGGTAGCAGTAATGAGAAAAGATGAAACGAGCGGCTTGCACTTGTACAGAGCTTGTAGTGACTTTTGGAGGTCCCAACGTGCTTTACAGCTATTTACAGCACTTTACAGATGTCTCGTAAATTGCTGCCTCTGGTGCCTTGTGTCACATGGTCTCCATCAAGAGAAAGTAACAGGGACCGTGGAAAAAAAAAACAAAGGCAGGCTTACAAAAATAAGTCAAAGAAAGTAGCATTGGTCACGTGAGGCCAATTGTGGTGGGTACATTTGGCAGTGACTGCCAATGGGCACAGTTGTGGCATTCCAAGATGATTCAAGTATATGCCATGCCCTTGAACTTGCAAAGGCAACAGAGGGAAGCCTTGCTTTCAGGAAAGACCCCTTTCTCTTGGAAAGTTCTTTGAGTCATATTACAACAGTTTTTTAAAGATCTTTGTTAGAGGGAGAGAAATAATCAAAGGGGAAGCCTACATTCATGTATATTTTCTGGAGGCTGCTTACACAGCAGGTTTGGCAGATGAATTGTAACTGGGTCATCCTGACAACTGAGATTTCTTGCAATGCCCGAAGAAGTGATAACAACAAAGTCACAGGGACTTTGTCTCAATTAAAGTCATTCATGCGTAATGTATGGAAAGAGTTTCAGACTCCTGTGAACATGTTATCATCCTTTTCTCCTCAGTGGAGAAGTCATTGCTGCTTAACAAGATATTAAGCTGGGTGCTAACTGGTGGATGTTGCCAGCAGCCAGACCATTTCTGGGCAAAAGATAAATTTAGGACTAGGCTTATGTATGCAGCACCTCACTGCAAGCTGCCAGAAATACCTCAGTTACTGTTTACATATGTATAAAGATTGTCAGAGGCAAAGAAGAGGGGAGATGGCCGCTTTCCAATTGTAACTTTCCAATTTTTGCTCCTATTTGACCTTTGGCTTCATTTTTAGTTTAGTTTTTTTAGTTTGGAGACACGGCACGGAAATAGACCCGCCCGCCCGCCCAGCGAGTAAACACCAACCATTAACACTATCCCACACACACTAGGGGCAATTTTCCACATATACCAAACCGGATAACTTACAAACCTGTACGACCTTGCAGTGTGGGAAGAAACCGGAGATCTCAGAGAAAACCCACGTGGTCACAGAGAAAACGTACAAACTCCATACAGACAGCACCCGTGGTCGGAATCGAACCCGGGTCTCTGGTGCCGTAAGGCAGCAACCCTACCACTGCGCCACCATTTCATAATCAAAGTGAAATTTAACATAAAAGAGATTGGTTAATGAGCACCTGTAAATTAATCACATCAAATCACTCCTATGCATTGTTATGCATTCCCAACATGATACAAGATACATTTATTTGTCACATGTGCCAGTTGGCACAGTGAAATGTGTGATCACCATACAGCCATACATTAAAAATAAAGAACACAACACACAATAGAGTCCAACATACAACATCCCCACATAGCAGAATCAAAAGTTTCCCACTGTGACGGAAGTCACCAAAGTCAGTCATCTTCCTCTAATGTTCCCGATGTTCACCCGTGGTCGGGGCCTCAGGAGCCCTCCGCAGTCGCCGGTACGGGCTGCCCGCCGCTCAGGCCCGCTCGCCGGGATGTTGGAACTCTGACGTCGGAACGGGAGGCCAACCTCAGCGGCTTGCACCTCCAAACCGGCCGCTTCCCACCGGAGTCCGCAGCTCCCGACGTCCCCAGGCCGCGCCGGGCGGAGATTCACACTGGCGGCCCTCGGCAAAGGGCCCCAGGGATTCCGCGATGTCGGTCAGCACTAGGAGACCACAGCCGCAGACCACAGCCCCGCAATGTTGGAGCAACGGGCCCAACGCTCCGGAGCTTCAAATGGCGATTCAGGTAGGTATCGCCCGCTCCGCGGTGAATCCAGCACTGCGCCGCCGCTGCCGAAGCTCTGGTCCAGTCCCCAGTCTCCGGTAGGAAAGGCCGCTCCGATCCAGTAGTAGGCCGCAAGGAGGGGGGTGAGGACTCGACTTGGAGAAATAGTCGCATCCCCGCCAGGAAGCGACTGGGAAGCGGTTTCCCCCTTACCCTACCCCCCTCCCCCACGTAGAAAAACTATAGAATCCCCAAAACTAAACTGTTTAAACAAACTAAATTTGAAAAAGAGGTAAGAAAATGGACAGATTGTAGGCAGAGGCGCCTCCAATGCGGCGCCTCTAGTGGTGAGAAGCAGACAGGCTGATGTGAAATCAACTTAAACATTCCTCAGTCAATGATCAATTTGTCCACGTCCACTCTCTTTTGAGATAATAAATTGGTAATTCTATGAAAAGTTAAGTCGAAAATTATATACTGTATTCCACTTTTAAAACTTTAGGCTAGACCTTGCTGGCAATTGCACGTCGTTCCTGATGATGCTTACGCATTTAATGCCATTTATTCTTGGCCTTCCATGTGTGCTCTGCCAAATGTTTAAGTCAAGGACATGGTGACTGATTCAGAAGAGCAAATCTGTCAGTGGGTCGTGGAGTCTGATGATGGACCCTAGCCTTGTTGAGATTGCACTGAGCTTTGCTGCTCTGATCATGCACACCATTACACCTGGAATAGCACCCACTGATTTCAATAGGGCTTGCAGCACTTCAGATCTGGAGGCAAAGTAACTTTATTTAAATAACATTTTCAGTCGTCATAGCTTTTTAAATGTCTCTGAATGCCTCTGAGTGTCAAAGAGCATTCGAGGCAGGCGTCTCTCACTGCACAGACAGAGACTATACTACTGTTTTGACCATGACTCTGGGCTCTGGGACTCTTCAGATCAGTGAGATAGGAACGTTGCATAAGTCTATTTCTCTTCTGTCCTGTCAGACTTTTTTTTAAATTTCAAAATAGACTTTATTCAGGTAATAAATATCTACAAAACATGAACCGTGCAAAAAATTCATCCGACATTTTCGGAGGCTTATGCAAATTATTCAATACAGTCTACATACATTGCTCAAATTTCACAAATTTGTCCCCCACCCTTGCCACTCATGTGGCCCACTGGCGTGGAATCCCTTCCCTTATTTTGAGGGCGTCTCCACCACACCCTGCCCCCCATGTCCAGCAACAGAAGAACTCTAGACTGTGGTCCTCCCTCACCTAGCCTTGGCATTGGCTGCACCGAGCTTCAGTACGTCCCTCAGCACGTACTCCTGCAGTCTGCAGCGGGCCAGTCGGCAACATTCCATGACGGACATCTCGCTCCGCTGGGTGGTGAACAATGCTCGGGCAGACCAAAGAGCGTCTTTCACCGAGTTGATGACCCTCCAGCAGCACTCGATGTCAGTCTCTGAATGCGTCCCTGGGAACAATCCGTAAATCACAGAGTCCTCTCCTGTCAGGCTGAAGAGACTAAAGCTTGAAAGCACATACCAGCATATTCAGGTCCAGCTTCTTCTCTGTGGTTAGCAGACTCTTGAACTCACCACTCATCCACTAGGCATGTATTTTCCGCTCTTCCAATCTACCTTGTTGCAGCCGTTGTACTTTAAAAAAATCTGCACTCTGTTGACTTTCTCCTTCGTGAGACCTGTTGTACTGATGTATGGTATGGTGCTAACGAGACAAAGGATGAAGATGGAATTAAGTTGCAATAATGAAGGAATTAAGCTTTTTTTAATAGGTGGTATGGGGTGGGAGATTGTTTCGCCCAGTTTCGACGAATGCAGTCAACCTGGCGTGCACAATCAAATAAGATCAAATAGAACAAGTTGTCCTACAACTTTAGGCTGTGCACGCCATACGCAAGAAGAAGAATTGGTGGTATGATGAGGTTTTTTGTAAGGAATGCATGTATGTTTAATCTGATTGATGATATGACTTCATCTTCATTCTCATCTTCCTCATGTGCTATCGTCTGGTCAGGTGCAGTTTAGTTTAGTTTTGTTTAGAGATACAGCGCTGAAACATTCCCTTCGGTCCACCGAGACTGCGCCGACCAGCGAGCGACACACATTAACACCATCACACACACACTAGGACCAATTCACAATTATACCACGCTGATTAATCTACAACCGTATATGTCTTTGGTGTGTGGATGGAAACCAGAGATCCCGGAGACCCACACAGGTCACGGGGAGAACATACAAACTCCGTATAGACAAGCACCCGTAGTCAGGATCGACCCGGGTCTCTGGCGCTGTACGGCAGCAACTCTAAAACTGCGCCACCGTGCCACCACACTTGACTCTTCGGAGGAAATATCACAAGGTAGGGATGTGATGCGTGGTGGGGATGGGTGATGGTGGTGGGGTGTAACCATGCATGGCCAAAGAAGGCTTTACATGCTGTTGCAATTTGCAGTCAGTAATTTGAAGAGGATGTATGTTTACATGTGGGAAGGAGGGTTAGATGCGGGAATGTCACCACTTTTCATGATTTCTGACTCATCGATGGCCAGAATATCAGACCAGCTGCTTCAGTAATGATGAACAAGGGGTCTCCTGCATGCAAGGCCTCTCACAGTGCTATGCTGCCTCCTGTTTCTGGATGCTTGCGATTATGTGATGCCTTTTTTACGCACAAATGGTTTTTATGAGGAATGCGTTTGGGTCACATTTACATAAATGGTGGTATGTGAAAACCGTGGAATGTGTGCATGGGTTTGCACTGAGGATTAAATGAATCTTAGATTTAGTTTCAGATTTAGATTTGGAGATACTGCATGGAAACAGGCCCTCCAGCCCACCGAGTCTGCGCCAACCACCAGAACAGCATTGCAGTTCCCGCTGAGAGGTATTTTGGCAAACAGTTCCCATAACTCTTCTCCCCATCACCAAACCTACAATTTATATATAAAACCTTGTCTCATACTAACATTAAAAAATGGCTCTTTTTAATTTACGAACTATTGATTAAAGTCATAGTATGACTTAATTAAAGGATAAAACAAGTACTAAAGGCAGAAAACATATTCCTAGCTCAGATCCAGACTCATGACACCCTGATCCCTGGGGACATCAATCATATCAATAGATGTATGGTCGGGCAGTACAATATGGCTTTTTCACAATTATTTATTGTTTTCTTTTCACTCTGTTCCGCTCATGTAGAATTGTGTAATTACTTTGGATCTACTCTTGTATTAAATGCAAAGTTATTGACCAGGAGCAATACAATTGTAGCAAATCAAATTCCACTGTGGATGCAACCCTTCATTGTTTGGCACATTGGAGTTACAGGAATGCCTGTTTAGGGTCATCATTCTTTTATCTTGCTCCCATTTAAATCAGAACAGCACAGGAACAGGCCCCGTGGCCATTGATGTCTGTGATAAACTTGATGCTTCAATGGTACAGTGTGGAAACAGGTCCTTTAGCCCATCAAGTCCGCACTGAGCAACAATCACCCACACAATAGTTCTATCCTACACACTAGGGACAATTTACAGAAGCCAATTAACCTACAAACCTGTACGTCTTTATGTGTTAGATGAGTTACATATAGCTCTTAGGGTTAACGGAATCAAGTGATATGGGGAGAAAGCAGGAACGGGGTACAGATTTTCGATGATCAGCCATAATCATATTGAATGGTAGTGCTGGCTCAAAGGACCGAATGGCCTACTCCACCTATTTTTATATTTCAATGTGGGAGGAAACCAAGGCACCCAGAGAAAATGGTGGTGCAGCGGTAGAGTTGCTACCTTACCACGAATGCAGCGCCGAAGACCTGGGTTTGATCCCGATTAGGGGTTGCTGTCTGTACGGAGTTTGTACGTTCTCCCCGTGATCCGCGTGGGTTTTCTCCGAGATCTTTGGTTTCCTCCCACACTCCAAAGACGTACAGGTGTGTAGTTTAATTGGCTTGGTAAATGTAAAAATTGTCCCTAGTGGGTGTAGGATAGTGTTAATGTGCGGGGATCGCTGGTCGGCGCGGACCCGGTGGGCCGAAGGGCCTGTTTCCACTCTGTATCTCTGAACTAAACTAAACTAAAACCCATGCAGTCACAGGGAGAACGTACAAACTCCGTGTAGGCAGCACCCGTGGTCAGGATTGAACCTGGGTCTCTGGAGCTGCAAGGTGGCAACTCTAATAACTTTATCAAAGAACGTAGAACATAAAACAGTATAGTACAGGAACAGCGCGATTCAGCCCACAATGTGAATGCTGAACATGATGCCAAGTTAAACTCACTTGCCTGCGCATGATCCATATTTCTTCACACCTTCATATCCATGTGCCTATTTAAAAGCCTCTTAAATGTCACCGTCATATGTGCCGCCACCCCACACCTGACAGTGTGCTTCAGGCACCCACAACTTTCTGTGTAGAAATGCCCTGCCCCTGCACATCTCCATTAAACTTTGTCCCTCACGCATGATAAATATGCCCTCTATTATTTGACATTTTCATGCCGAGAAAAAGATTCTGGCTTACTCTAATTACGTCGTATGTCACCCAATCTTTTCAAGAAAACCATTTTGCAGGAAATCACTATCATATTAAAGATAAAGCACAAGTCCAGAATAAATATGAAATAGACTTTCCTGGCACTTACATAAGTGTATGGCCATGGTGAGGTTTCTGTCTGTGAAGTGAATATGAGGCGTATCAATATGATGAGGTGATGTAGCTTGCAATATGCAATCTGAAGGCCAATTAGCTACCCTTCCGTTCAGCACCATACTCAGAATGATTGGAAGCACTAAAATCAATTTTCTTGGATTTCCAAACTTCCACAGTAGTAATTCTCAACCTTTTTTGTATGAACAATTCTATTTGTCACATGTTAACTTATTCTGGTTGCAAGCAAGCTGACTCTTACGTGACAGCCAAGAGTCATAGAGTCATAGAATGTTACAGTGTGGAAACAGGCCCTTCAGCCCAATTTGCCCACACCGGCCAACAATGTCCCAGATACAGTAATCCAACCTGCCCACGTTTGGCCCATATCCCTCCACACCTGTCCTATCCATGTACCTGTCTAATTGTTTCCCAAACGTTGGGATAGTCCCAGCCTCAACAACCTGCTCTGGCAGCTTGTTCCATACATCCACCACCCTTTGTAGGGAAAAAAGTTACCCCTCAGATTCCTATTAAATCTTTCTCCCTTCACCTTAAACCTATGTCCGCTGGTTCTCATTTCACCTACTCTGGGAAAGGGACTCTGTGCATTTACCCAATCTATTCCTCTCATGATCTTATACAGGTTTATACAGTCAGACGCATCAATTATAATATTGTATTGTACGTTTCAGACACACCTCACAGAGGTATGGTTATAAGTTCATTATAAATGGGCAAAGAATGAATCACTACATACAAAGAGCCTGAACTCATCATTAATTACCTCTGAATCCTACTTGGTAGTCCTGCCCGATGACGCAGTGTGCATAATCATTTCCTCTGCTTTTTGCCAACATTGCTGTGCTAATTGTGCCATTACTTGCGATACAACAAAGTGTGAAATGTTATTGCAGACTAAAATAAATCCTGGAAAGCTGCAGGTCTTTCTTTCAATGCAAAGGTTTTAATGATGAGATTAATATGATTTGAAACAATCTAAATAGTAACTGTAGTCAATTCCATTGTAAGCTAATCTATTTATAGACTTTAATTGACTTAAAGATTTTATGAGCTCTGATATTTTCTTCATGTTAAGTAAGAATTAACTATTTTGCTACACAAACTGTTCCCAATTAAAAGCCTATAAATTTAAGGTACGGGTTCTTCAGATTGCATTCTTAGACTTGCTTTATTGTATTCCAAATAAACTATTTACCCAAATGATTACAATTGTTTTGTTAGTCGACTGTATGAATCTTTAATATCTACCTCAGCCACCACCCACCCCGACCCTACCCGCATTGCCTCAATCTGTCCATTGTTCTTCCTGCCCCTTGCTGTGCAGTGTCACCTATGATTCGTTTGATATTACACTCTACCCTTGGTGTTAGAAGGATCTGAGTTCAAAAATCACTCTGGCAACCTGTGTACAAAAATCTAAGCTGACTTCCCAGTGCGATACTGGCTGAGTTCTGCACTGTTGGAGATAATATCTTTTGGATGAAAAATTGAACCATGATGCCTTCTCTCTGAGGTAAAAGATTTCCAAGATCCATTTCAAAGAAGAGCAACGTAGTTCTGCCTGGTATCTAGGTTGCTATTTATCCTCCCGTCGGCCATTACTAAAATGGATTCCTTAACTATAATCATGTTGCCAATTGTGCAAATGTGCTGTGTTCCCTGTTTACACTTCAATCATTCCTTATTGGCAGTAGAATGCTTACATTCTGAAAGTTATGCGAAAAGCACCATAGAAATGTATTGTTCATTACTTTTGTAACCTCTGGTATTTTGAAATTGTATCAGGGTGTGATATTGGGGAAAACAAAATTGCCAAGATTGTCCAGTGAAACTTTACATGATTACAATAAAAATAAAGTCTGATTAAAAGTACTAACAGCCAGAATAACTCCCCCATACCACCACCCCCTGGTCTTCTACGGGTAAGCCAGTTCTGAATCCAAACTACCAAGTTATTGTGTATTCCATGCATCTTAATCTTCCAGGTGATCATACCATGAGGGTCCTTGTCAAATGCAAGGAACTGCAGATGCTAGTTCACAAAAAACCCCACAATATACTGGAGTAATTCAGTGTTTAAGAAAGAACTGCAAATGCTGGAAAAATCAAAGGTAGACAAAAATGTTGGGGAAACTCAGCGGGTGAGGCAGCATCAACGGAGAGAAGGAATAGGCGACGTTTCGGATCGAGACCCTTCTTCTGACTGATGTTGGGGGGGGTAGGGAAAAAGAAAGGAGGAGACGGAGACAGAAGGCTTGTGGGTGAGCTGGGATGGGGAGGGGAAGGAGGGAGAAAGCAATGACAATCTGAAATTGGAGAAGTCAATGTTCATACCGCTGGGGTGTAAACTGCCCAAGCGAAATATGAGATGCTGTTCCTCCAATTTGCGCTGGGCCTCACTCTGACAATGGAGGAGGCCCAGGACAGAAAGGTCAGATTTGGAATGGGAGGGGGAGTTAAGGTGCTGAGCTACGAGGAGATCAGGTTGGTTAGTGCAAACTGAGCATAGGTGTTGGCTGAAGCGATCGCCAAACCTTCACTTTGTCTCGCCAATGTTGAGAAGTTGACACCTGGAATAGCTGATGCAGTAGATGAGGTTGGAGGAGGTGCAGGTGAACCTCTGCCTCACCTGGGAAGACTGCTTGGGTCCTTGGATGGAATCGAGGGGGGAGGTAAAGCGACAAGTATATCATTCTCTGTGGTTGTAATGGAAAATACTAGGGGTGGGGGTGGTTTGGGTGGGAAGGGACAAATTAACCAGGGGGATAAGGAGGGAACGGTCTCTGCGAAAACCGAAAGTGAAGGAAATGGCAAGATGTGGCCAGTGGAGGGATCCCGTTGGAGGTGGCGAAAATGTCGGATATTATATGTTGTATGCAATGGCTGATGGGGTGGATGGTGAGAACAAGGGGGACTCTGTCCTTGTTATGAGTAGGGGGATGGGGAGTAAGAGCGGAGCTGCGCGATATAGAGGAGACCCTAGTGAGAGCTTCATCTAATTCAGTGGGTCAGGCAGCATTTCGGGAGAAAAGCTTTGGTCAGGATTCTTCTGCAAATCTGCATTACTAAAAGTAAAAACTTGACTGCTTTTGACTCACCGCGATGTGATTTCTGAGAGAACGCCACCACATATGGCCGTCATTGTTGGCCATCTCGCTCAGAGCCCCCCTCCGCCAGACTGGACTGGAGGATTTTTCCCATTGATGAAATATCAGCGAGATATTCATGTTTTACAAAATTTCGCCATTTTCTCTGCTGCCCCTGCTGGTGGGAGAGTGAGAGACTATAAAACCCGGAAGTGGTGTGCATCACTCAGTCTCTGCAAGATGGAGGTAGTGGGAGGGCACGTCTCTCTGAGCTCTGAATAACACTGAACACATGTCTACTCAACTGTGAGTGCCCTTAATGTGGTTTGAAAGTGAAAATATTGTTGCTTTGATATGCTGTACTGCAAAAAAAAAATGGCTGTTGTTGTTATTGGTGGTAACTGCTTTGAAAGGCTGCACTACAAAAAACAATGGCTGTTGTTGGTGGTGGTAACTCCTTTGAAAGGCTGAACTGTAAAACAATGGCTGTTGTTGGTGGTGGTATCTGCTTTAAAAGCCTGCACTGCAAAAAAATGGCTGTTGTTGGTGCTGATAACTGCTTTGAAAGGCTGCATTGCAAAAAAAATGGCTGTTGCTGGTGGTGGTAACTGCTTTGAAAGGCTGCACTGCAAAAAAAATGGCTGTTGTTGGTGGTGGTAACTGCTTTGAAATTCTGCACTGCAAAAAAAATGGCTATTGTTGGTAGTGGTAACTGCTTTGAAAGGCTACACTGCAAAACAAATGGCTGTTGTTGGTGGTGGTAACTGCTTTGAAAGGCTGCACTGCAACAAATGTGGCTGTTGTTGGTGGTGGTAAATGCTTTTAAAAGGCTGCACTGCAAAACAAAAATGGCTGTTGTTGGTGGTGGTAACTGCTTTGAAAGGCTGCACTGCAAAAAAAAAGGCTATTGTTGGTAGTGGTAACTGCTTTGAAAGGCTGCACTGCAAAAAAAAATGGCTGTTGTTGATGGTGGTAACTGCTTTGAAAGGCTGCACTGCAACAAAAAAATGGCTGTTGTTGGTGGTGGTAACTGCTTTGAAAGGCTGCACTGCAAAACAAATCGCTGTTGTTGGTGGTGGTAACTGCTTTGAAAGGCTGCACTGCAAAAAAAAAAAGGCTGTTGTTGGTGGTGGTAACTGCTTTGAAAGGCTGCACTGCAACAAAAAAATGGCTGTTGTTGGTGGTGGTAACTGCTTTGAAAGACAGCACTGCAAAAAAAAATGGCTGTTGTTGGTGGTGGTAACTGCTTTCAAAGGTCCACTGCAAAAAAATGGTTGTTGTTGGTGGTAACTGCTTTGAAAGGATGCATGGCAAAAAAAAATGGTTGTTGGTGGTGGTAAATGCTTTTAAAAGGCTGCAGTACAAAACAAAAATAGCTGTTGTTGGTGGTGGTAACTGCTTTTAAATGGCTGCACTGCAAAAAAAAATGGCTGTTGTTGGTGGTGGTAACTGCTTTGAAAGGCTGCATTGCAAATAAAAAAGGCTATTGTTGGTGGTGGTAACTGCTTTGAAAGGCTGCACTGCAAAAAAATGGCTGTTGTTGATGGTGGTAACTGCTTTAAAATGCTGCACTGCAAAAAAAAGGCTGTTGTTGGTGGTGGTAACTGCTTTGAAAGGCTGCACTGCAAGAATAATGGCTGTGTTGGTGGTGGTAACTGCTTGGAAAGGCTGCAGTGCAAAACAAAAATGGCTGTTGTTGATGGTGGTAACTGCTTTGATAGGCAGCATTGCAAATAAAAAAGGCTGTTGTTGGTGGTGGTAACTGCTTTGAAAGGCTGCACTGCAAAAACAAAATGGCTGTTGTTGGTGGTGGCAACTGCTTTGAAAGGCTGCACTGCAAAAAAATGTCTGGTGTTGGAGGTGGTAGCTGCTTGGAAACGCTGCAATGCAAAAAAAATGGCTGTTGTTGGTGGTGGTAACTGCTTTGAAAGGCTGCACTGCAAAAAATGGCTGTTGTTCGTGGTGGTAACTGCTTTGAAAGGCTGCACTGCAACAAAAAAATGGCTGTTGTTGGTGGTGGTAACTGCTTTGAAAGACAGCACTGCAAAAAAATGGCTGTTGTTGTTGGTGGTAACTGCTTTGAAAGGATGCATGGCAAAAAAAATGGCTGTTGTTGGTGGTGGTAAATGCTTTTAAAAGGCTGCAGTACAAAAAAAAAATAGCTGTTGTTGGTGGTGGTAACTGCTTTTAAATGGCTGCGCTGCAAAAAAAATGGCTGTTGTTGGTGGTGGTAACTGCTTTGAAAGGCTGCACTGCAAAAAAATGGCTGTTGTTCGTGGTAGTAACTGCTTTGAAAGGCTGCACTGCAACAAAAAAATGGCTGTTGTTGGTGGTGGTAACTGCTTTGAAAGACGCACTGCAAAAAAAATGGTGTTTGTTGTTGGTGGTAACTGCTTTGAAAGGCTGCAGTGCAAAAAAAATGGTTTTTGTTGTTGGTGGTAATAGCTTTGAAAGGATGCACGACAAAAAAAATGGCTGTTGTTGGTGGTGGTAAATGCTTTTAAAAAGCTGCACTGCAAAACAAAAATGGCTGTTGTTGATGGTGGTAACTGCTTTGATAGGCAGCATTGCAAATAAAAAAGGCTGTTGTTGGTGGTGGTAACTGCTTTGAAAGGCTGCACTGCAAAAACAAAATGGCTGTTGTTGGTGGTGGCAACTGCTTTGAAAGGCTGCACTGCAAAAAAATGTCTGGTGTTGGAGGTGGTAGCTGCTTGGAAAGGCTGCAATGCAAAAAAAATGGCTGTTGTTGGTGGTGGTAACTGCTTTGAAAGGCTGCACTGCAAAAAATGGCTGTTGTTCGTGGTGGTAACTGCTTTGAAAGGCTGCACTGCAACAAAAAAATGGCTGTTGTTGGTGGTGGTAACTGCTTTGAAAGGCTGCAGTGCAAAAAAAATGGCTGTTGTTGTTGGTGGTAATAGCTTTGAAAGGATGCACGGCAAACAAAAATGGCTGGTGTTGGTGGTAGTAAATGCTGTTAAAAAGCTGCACTGCAAAACAAAAATGGCTGTTGTTGATGGTGGTAACTGCTTTGATAGGCAGCATTGCAAAAAATGGCTGTTGTTGGTGGTGGTATCTGCTTTGAAAGGCTGCACTGCAAAACAAAATGTATGTTGTTGATGGTGGTAACTGCTTTGAAAGGCTGCACTGCAAAAACAAAATGGCTGTTGTTGGTGGTGGCAACTGCTTTGAAAGGCTGCACTGCAACAAAAAAAAGGCTGTTGGTGGTGGTAACTGCTTTTAAAAGGCTGCACTGCAATAAAAATGGCTGTTGTTGGTGGTGGTAACTCTTTGAAAGGCTGCACAGCAAAAAAAAATGGCTGTTGCTGGTGGTGGCAACTGCTTTGAAAGGCTGCACTGCAACAGAAAAAAACATGGCTGTTGTTTGTGGTGGTAACTGCTTTTAAAAGGCTGCACTGCAAAACAAATGGCTGTTGTTGTTGGTGGTAACTGCTTTGAAAGGCTGCACTGGCCAAAACAATGGCTGTTGTTGGTGGTGGTAACTGCTTTGAAAGGCTGCAGGGCAAAGAAAAATGGCTGTTGTTGGTGGAAACTTGACAACTGCCTGCTTGCAATGAATATGGATTTTAGATAAAACGCTACCACGTACGGCTGTAATTTTTGGCCATCTTACTCAGTTCCTCACCACTCATCATGTGCAGAGGATTCTTCCCATCAATGAAAAATAAAAGTGTTATTAATATTTTTTAAAATGTTGAGAATCTCTCCTGTCAATCACACCAAGAAGGCCACGCCCCTTCCAGTTGGAGGGGAAGGTATTATAAAACCCAAGTGTGGGTGTGGCTCAGTCTCTGCAAGATGGGGAGATGGGGGAGTCCATGACTCTCTCTGAGCTGGAAATCAACTGAACACATTGCATGTCTACTGAACTGTGAGTGTCGTGTTTATGTGGTGTTTTGTGTGGTTTTATAGTGGTTTTATGGTGGTTCCACCCTGCTTGAAATGGTATGAAACTGCATTTGAATGTGGTGGCCTTGCACCCTGCTTGAAATGGTATGAAACTGCACTTCAATTCGGTTGTCTTGCACCCTGCTTGAAGTGGTATGAAACTGCACTTGAATTTGGTGGCCTTGCACCCTGCTTGAAATGGCATGAAACAGCACTAGTATTTGGTGGCATTGCACACTGCTTGAATTGACATGAAACTGCACTTGAATTTTGTGGCCTTGCACCCTGCTTGAAGTGGCATGAAACTGCACTTGAATTTGGTGGCCTTACACCCTGCTTGAAATGGCATGAAACTGCATTTGAATTTGGTGGCCTTGCACACTGCTTGAAGTGGCATGAAACTGCACTTGAATTTGGTGGCCTTGCACCCTGCATGAAATGGCATGAAAGTGCACTTGAATTTGGTGGCCTTGCACCCTGCTTGAAATGGCATGAAACTGCACTTGAATTTGGTGGCCTTGCACCCTGCCTGAAATGGCATGAAAGTGCACTTGAATTTGGTGGCCTTGCACCCTACTTGAAATGGCAGGAAACTGCACTTGAGTTTGGTGGCCCTGGACCCTGCTTGGAATGGTGGGAAACGGCACTTGAATTTGGTTGCCTTGCACCCTGCTTGAAATGGAATTTCAAGGAATAGCCGTGAGTCAACTGCTAGCCCACCAGCCACTAGTGAGCTGCCAGCACATCAGGCTTGAGTGACTGAGCTGCCACCCCAAATATCCATTTGGCCCACAATGACCATACTAACCAGTCCCTTCAGCGCACAGTACCCATACTAGCACTCCAGAAAGCCCCCCCCCCCCCCCCCCCCCCCCCACTGGCCACCAATATTGGCATTGGTGGAGAGGTGGAATATTGTGTTGGGGGACCTGCAACAGTACAACACAGCCTGTAAGGTCTGTGCTGAACATAATGGCAAGTTAAATTAACCACCTCTGCCTGCATGCGGTCAATATTCCTCTATCAATGCATATTCATGTCCCTATCCAAAAGTCTCTTTAACACCACGATTGTATCTGCTTCCACCACCTCCCCTGGCAATGCGTTCCAGGCACTCATCATTCACTGTACATGCCCTGCACATTTCCTCTAAACTTTGCCCCCCCTCACCTTTAAGCTATTATTTGACATTCAACCTGGGAAAACGCTTCTGATTATCTATCGTTTTTCTGCCTCTCATCATTTTATATGCTTCTATCACATCTCCCCTCAGCCTCCAACACTCAGAGAAAACAATCAACTTCTCCTTATAGACTGCACTCTAAACACTACTTCAGATATCTACAAATAACAGACTACATTAAAACGACTACACAGGAATATAAAAAGAGAAAGACGGAAATTCTAGATGAATGCTTAAATAAACACCCAAACACGGAAAAATTAATATCATACATTTATAATATTTTATTAGAAAATGATATACCCAATACGGAAAAATACAGACATCTATGGGAAAATGAATTAGGTAAAACAATTGAACCTGATATCTGGAATGAAAGTTTACGATATATACATAATTGTTCATTAAATTCTAGACATTCCCTGATTTAATTCAAAGTTCTACATAGATTGCATTTTTCAAAATCCAAATTACATAGAATGTTTTCTAATGTATCTCCTATATGTGACAAATGCCAATACCCAGAAGCTAATTTAACACATTCTTTTATAACTTGTATAAAAATTACTAATTTTTGGTTGGAAATATTTAAGGTAATCTCGAATGTTGTAAATAAGAATCTAGCTCCAGATCCAAAATTAATAATATTGGGAATATTAGAAAAGGATCAATTAATCACGACAACACAAAGAACTTTTATCGATTATAGTTTAATAATTGGTAAAAAATTAATTTTACAATTTTGGAAAGGTCCCACATCCCCCACAGTCAAATTGTGGATTTCAGGAATGGCGGAGACTTTACACTTGGAAAGAATAAGACTTGCACTTTTGGGCAAGTTAGACCAATTTAATGGGATTTGGTCTCCATTCCTTGAATATCTTAAGGGGTCAATGTGACTCGGTTCGAGGGCCTGACCGAGACCTGAACGAAGGAATGGACGAAGAATAATATATTATTGATCACGGATATATTACTTCATAAATACTGTTTGTATGATATACCACTGTTATTCTATTATTTTTCACATTTTCCTACTTTTCACTAAAAAAATTACAATAAAATGTTTAGAAGTATAAACAAGAAATGATGGTAACTTTTAAACAAATACTGGAATGTTTGTAATGAAAATTTTATTCCTACTATCCATCTCTTTCTTAAGAATGTTGTTTTAATATGTATTTATACTTCTAATAAAAAATATTTAACAAAAAAAAAAACTTCTCCTTATAATTATTCCAGTCAGCATCCTGGTAAACAACTTTTACACTCCAAAGTCTTCAAATCCTTCCTATAATGGGGCTACCGGAACTGCAAGTCATTCTCCAAATGCAGCCTAACCAAAGTTTTATAACATTACAACATGATTTCCTGACTCTTATACTCAGCACAGACCCCAGTGGAACTTCACTGGTCAGCCAGAATAACACCCCTACACCCGCTGCCCCCTGTCTTCTATGGGTAAGCTAGTTCTGAATCCAAACTACCAAGTCATTGTGTATTCTACACATCCTAGTCTTCCCAATGATCATACCATGAGGGCCCTTGTCAAATGCCTTATTAAATTCCGTGCTGACAAAGATCCACTGTACTAGCCTCATCAATCATTATTATTTTATTACTCCCTCAAAAAATTCAACCTTGTAAGGTATAACCTGTCCCACAAAAAGACATGCTCACTGACCCAAATTAGCATATCCCTGTCCAGATGCGAGTACTCCAAAGAATCCTCTCCAACAGCTTCCTTAGTGATGTGAGGCTCAAAGGTCTATAATTTCCTGTATAATGTCGACTTCCCGTTTTGAACAAAGGAACAACATTGGCTACTCTACAGTCCTCCAGCACTTTGCCTGTGGCTAGAGAGGATACAAAGATCTTTGTCAAGGCCCCCTGCAATCTCCTCTCTTGCCCTTCTGAATAACATTGCAATTGAGAGAGTGCAGCGTAGGTTTACAAGGTTAATTCCCGGGATGGCGGGACTGTCTTACGCTGAGAGAATGGAGCGGCTGGGCTTGTACACTCCAGAGTTTAGAAGGATGAGAGGGAATCGTATTGAAACATATAAGATTGTTTAGGGTTTGGACACGCCAGAGGCAGGAAACATGTTTCCGATGTTGGGGGAGTCCAGAACCAGGGGACACAGTTTAAGAATAAGGGGTAAGCCATTTAGAACGGATACGAGGAAACACTTTTTCTCACAGAGAGTTGTGTGTCTGTGGAATTCTCTGCCTTAGAGGGCGGTGGAGGCAGGTTCTCTGGATACTTTCAAGAGAGAGCCAGATAGGGTTCTTAAAGATAGTGGAGTCAGGGGTTATGGGGAGAAGGCAGGAATGGGTTGGGGATGATCAGCCATGATCACATTGAATGGCCGTACTGGCTCGAAGGGCCGAATGGCCCACTCCTGCACCTATTGTCTATTGTCTATTGTCTATCAGGCCCTGGGGATTTATCCACCATAACGCATTTCAAGGGACATCCCATAGTTACCCCCTTCCTGTTTTGTATGTTTGAGAAATCTTGGCTATCTCAATGAAAAGAACAATGAAAATCTATACTATTACTAAAACTCTCATCTTGACCACTTCCGGTCTGCGTTGTAAATAAATTTGCGCAAAAACGCTACCCTATATCGCTAGGATTACTCGCCACCTTACTCACCATTCTCCTCTGCTCCAAGCAACCAAGTTTTTGTTCTGATCGGTGGAAGATTACAAAAGTTATGACGTTTTTAAAAATCGTGAGATCAGCAGATTGGTCTTCTCGCTTCTCATCCACCATAAAGGGAACACCCCTTCCGGCACCTGTTATTAATCTTTGTTGTTAATCACCGGGCGGGGCCAGGAGAATAAAGTCCCGGAGGCAGGGCTGAGTCCATAAGCCATGCGCCCGTTGTGAGTCCCCATCACACCCCAAACCCCTTCCCCTCTGGTCCCCCTCGCTGGCACCTGCCCCCTACCCCGTAATACCGCATTATCCCCGTGGCTCTTCCTCGTCATTTCTCCGAGCTCTCTTCCCCCTCTGCCCCCATGCCCCTCCCCCCCACACCCCTCCCCCCACCCCACACCCTAACCCCCCCACACCGCTTCCTTTCACACACCCCTCCCTTCCACGCACCCCTCCCTTACACGCACCCCTCACAACCCACGCTCTGCCCAGACACACCCCTCTCCCACACCCCCCCGTCCCCACACATACTCCCCTCCCACAACCCCTCCTTACCACAACCCTGCCCCCCACATCTCCTCCCTGTCCACAGCCCCCCTCTTTCCCTAACAAACCTCCTAACAATCACCCTGCTCACACACCCCACAATGCGCCCCTCCCACAATGCCCCCCTCACAATGCCACATACCCTGCCCACACACACCATCTCCCCCACAACTCCCCCCTCTCCCCACAACCCCCCCTCCCCCCCACACAGCCCCCCACTCACACATACCCCCACCCACACACACACACACACACACACACACACACACCGGTGGTGACTGGGACCCAACGGGTCCCACTGAGTCTAGCAAGTTAATAAAGCTGTGCAAAAACACATGACATTGGCTCAAAAACACAATTAGAAAATAAGTCCATTGCAGTGCAAGCGGCAGTTATTAGTCACAAAGTGCTGGAATAGGAACAGATGACGTTTTAGGTCGGAACGCTTCTTCACACTTAAAGTGTCTATAATTTGGTACAGAGCAGCATCTGCAGTTCCTTCCTACATATTTTTAGTATTCCGTTGCCGAGGTAGGATTAGGGTTGTGCAGGCCAGTTCAAGAATCTCAAGTTGTTGGAAAGTAGGTGTTCCTGAACCTGGTGGTGTGGGACATCAAATGTTTCGACCTCCTGCCTGACGGTAGCAACAAGGAGGTGGCACAGCCTTGGATCCTTGATGGTAGATCGCATTCCAAAGGCAGCACCGCATGTAGATGCATTCACTGGTGGGGAAGGCTGTGTCCATGTTGAGCCAGGATTAGTCTGTAGTCTCTTGCATTCAAGTGAAATAGCTTTACCAGGCCATGCCACTACCAGTCAAGATACTTCCTACAGTACATATGAAAAAGCTAGGAATTTCAAATGTTTTACTCTCTCTGCTGTACGCTGACTCAAAGCCAACTGTGGCCAACAACACTGATGTAGATGACATGGGAAAGTCTACATCAAAGGACCTACTCCAGAGTTTAGGGCCAGTGCACTTACAGGTCATTATCAGTGGATGGTCTAAAATTGGGGATGCATTGGAGATCTTGAGAATGTTTTAACCTTGGATCAGCTGGTGAGACTCTAATCTCTGAGTCAGTTAGCTGTCTGTTTTGTTTCACCTTTAGGTAAGAAATATATGTGTAACACTGAGAGGAAATTACACTTCAATATTAGCAACTTCACCCAAATATATTGCCTAACTGTTCGCGATTCGAGTTAGTTGTACAAGATCTGAAGGCAGAAAACCATAAAGGGTCGGAGGAATCCTGACCAACATACATCATCATAATTTCTAATATAGAGTGTGCAATCTTTATTGTATGTCTGCTTATAGGAGTTTACTGTGTGCAAAATGGCTGCCATATTTCCTCAAATCCAAACTGATGCTGGACTTGAAAACCAATTGCATTATTCGTGTCTATTTTATACATCAACTTTTCTTTTTCGGTTTTGTATTGTTTGGACAATCCTGTAATACACATTGGGATGATTGTTACTTTTGTAACAAAGCGTGCAAGAATCAATAATAAACAATACACAATGTGGTTCATTCTGAACATATTGGGCCTGCTGTGTAATTATGCATTACCATGTTTATTCTGGACCTAAGGCATTCTATTATTTGATGATACCAATGTGAATTTTTCTTTGTGGTAAAGTGCTTTGGGATATCCTAATGTCATGAATGATGCCATATAAATATACCTTTCTTTACTTCTTAGGCAAGTCGAGACTGGGGATAGAAGTCACCACAGATGGTGGAGATTTGCCTCTGCCTGGTCATAAGAGAATTTGTTAAAATTGTTTACATTTTAAAAGTAATCCATCAGCTGCCCAGGGGCCAATGTATAGGGGAACGGGACCAGGTGTACGTTAAGATATGGGGAGCTGAAGTTCCAACAATCTCAGCAGGTTTATGATCCTTGGTCAGAGGCAGTGCAAATAAAGTTGTTTTTGCTAGTTTTGGATCGTGTGTTCTGATTGGTTAATTGTCTAGGGGAAATTACACTTCAATTTTAGTAAGTGGCAAAATAATCGAAGGAACGTTGATTGGGATGTGAGAAAGAATAAGTCACAGAGCTGTAAGTGAATTGGTATGTTGGGATTTGATCTTTTAGATGGGCTTCTTCTGTGTTCTAATGAGCAGGTAAAATGTTCACCTCCAGTATACCAACAGGATGCTCTAAGCTGTAGAAAATATATTTTGTGCAAAAACCTAATTCATGAATAAAATTCATTGTATCATAAGATTGTTATAATTTATAATGGCCCAAAGTACGTCAGTCACTAGTGGATGGTTTAGAAGAGTACTTACTTGGACATGAATGTCCAGAATGTGCAGGGGGACTGATGCTGGCATCTTACATCTTGCGTTGCACTTGGACTCACCACCGCGTCCAACGCTAGTTCTGGATCATATTAGAGCTGAGGGGCTAAAGCCATTGAATTTGGCATCTCACCTTGATGCCATCCATTCATTGGCATGGGTTTGCCAGCCTTGATGAAGTAATTGAAGATATTGTTTTATTACTATTTAATAACATTAAATGTAATTTAATTAATCGCACTAGATGAAAATGTTTGGATTTCAACTTTAAAAAAAGATTAAAAATAATAATTAATAATAGTAAGATTAAACGAGAACTTAAGAGAAAGATCTGACAGTTTGAAGTTCGATCTTTATTTTATGAGGAGTTACGAGGAGTTATGATGAGCGATTGCGTGAAGAAGTCCCGCCAGAGCGCATGCGCGTCAATCTTCAAAGCAGCGGCGTGAAATCACAGATGACGGTAATTGAAGTAATATAGTAAGATTAGAAATCTAGAAACTACCAGATGACCTTTGTGATATGAGTGTTGGGAGCGGTGGGCACGTAATCGCTAATTGTAACTCCTCATAAAATAAAGATCAAACTTCAAACTGGTAAACTCGTTTAATCTTACTATTTTACTTCGGAGTCACGTGAGTGATTCCGTGAAGGCTTCAAAGCTCTCTGATTTCATGCCGTGGATACGAGTCCATACGACAAACTGTCTCGGTTGACACAGGATGTTAGTACTAACAAATAATGCATTCAAACATGATACAGAATTAGACACGTTGATGCTTTATTTAACAAAAGAAAAACCAATAGCGACCCCTCTCTCCCAGGGGGAAGCTACGAAACAGAACTCAAAATCGAATGGCCATACACCCCAGGTGTGGCAAGAGGTTTGTGCTAAAACCGTTCAAAAGTCATTTCTTTGGACCATCCTGTGGCCGCGAGGATTTGGTCTAGACGTCCAGTGCCCCCACCTCTGACATTGATGTCGCCCTGGTGGCGTGAGATTTAAAAAATATCAGTGTCAATTCCGGCGGAAGCCAGAACCTGTTTCAGCTACCTTGAGATGGTATCTTTTTATGAGGCTTTTTGTGACTGATAAATAAAGCCAATTCGGGGCCTCAATATACTGCCGTAAGTGCTTAACTACACATAAGCGAAGATCTATGGGGTATGCCATAAATTCAGTTTAAGCCCTGACGTCCCTGGCCTGCTCTGTTTAAATAAATCATAAACAGAAAAGGTTATCTTGTTGACAGATGAGACAATCCTGTCCAGTCTAAGTTTCTGCAATGTATGGACACGTTGCGCTGAAATCAGCGCCATGAACATAACCACTTTAACAGTGAGTCTGGGTAATGACAGAGATGTTACTGGGGCCCATTGACGGAGCAAGACGAGAACCACACTCACATCCCAGATTTCCGTATACCTGGGCTTGGGGGGATTACAATTAAAAATACCCTTCATGAACTGAGATATTAAAGGGTGAGACTCAACAGATTGTTGTCCCCTTCCTTGCCATAGGAAGGATGATAAGGCACTTCTGGCACTATTGATGGCACTATAGTTAAGCCTCTCATCAAAATGTAGCGTGGAAATAAATTCCAACACGTCAGGTACGCTTGCGTATGATATGAAATGTTCGACTGCAAGCAGAACACCTCCCATTTCTTGATATGAGAAATATATTGTTTTTTAGTACTATCCCTTCAGGCCGCAGTAATCACATCCACTGTACGCCCTGATAGTCCGAGCCCCAGGAATGGTCTCCTCAGAATCTGCAAATCAATAGATTAATATGATCATGTAGTGGATGATTCTCCCCAGTTACAGGATGAACCAGCAGATTACTGCTTTTGGGGATCGCCATAAAAGGCTGTGTTATTAGTCTCAGAGCTAGTGTAAAACCATGACTGTGTAGGCCAGTCAGGAACTACTAGAATGCTTGAGGCCGAGTCCTGCTCGATCTAAGTCAAGCACTGGCTGATGAGGCAAAATGGGGGAAATGCATATAAAAACATTCCACCCAAGTATAGCGAGAATGCATCTACCGCCATGCCCCAGGGTCTGGTTCCCATGAGACATGCTTTGGTAACTGGTGATTCAATCTGGATGCAAACAAGTCAATCTCTGGTACGCCATACCGAGCGACAATATCATTGAATATTTCACGATTCAACATCCATTCTGTGTTGTCATTAAATTTTCGTGATCTGGTGTCTGCTACCATGTTAAATCTACCTGGTAAATAGGTAGCTGAAATCCAGATGTTTCTTGTAATACACCAATGCCAGATAAGGTTAGTCAAGTTATCACATGATACCGACTTGATTCCACCTATGTGATTAACATATGCTACTGCTGTAGTGTTGTCAATCTGAAGCTGCACATGTAATAGTAGTACAATACGCTTTTAACCCATAGAGTGCTCCCAACAATTCTAAATAGTTTTAAAGAAGGAACTGCAGATGCTGGAGAATCGAGGGTTACACAAAAAGCTGGAGAAACTCAGCGGGTGCAGCAGCATCTAAGGAGCGAAGGAGATAGGCGACGTTTCGGGTCGAGACCCTTCTTCAGACATAAGACATGGGATTGAAGGATTAATGCCTCATGAATATTCCACCTGCTACCACAGCTGGATATAGTATCAGTAGCTCCCCATCCTAGAGCACTAACATCAGTTTATAAAATTACTGAAGGTGCATCAATCCGAATTTTGTTGGAGCAGTGAGAAATGTTTGTTACCCACCATTGTAACTCAGCAACAGCTTCAGCTGGTAATTGCATAGGCCTATCAAAATGACTTGCATGCTTTATGAGTGCCTGCTCCTTTGCACGTTGCAAATTTTGATAATGTAGAGGTCTAAACTTTGCAGCTGGAAATGCTGCTACTAATTTGCCAATTATACTAGCCACATGCCTAATAGAAGCTTGTTGCTCATCAACGGGGTTGTCATAAGCTTCTATTAATTCTGACCTTTTGCCTGGAGGCAGTCACAGACATATGAATTGAATTAATGGTGAACCCCAAATAATCAATGACTTGATGGTATCAATTTGGACTTAACTGGATAGATAAGAAATCCCAATCTTTCAAACAGATAATTCAGCTGACTGTTTAGTTCTACCTATGATTAGGATATCATCCAAATAAGCCATGACAATATGATTCTGAGCCCAGAGTAGACCCAACACTGGTTTTAACAACTTTGTAAATAGCCTGGGAGCCGAACTTAATCCATTAGGCAATGCCTTAAACGGCCATAATTGCTTCATCCAGTTACAATTCAAATATCTCCGGTGATTATGATGAATGGGTACTGAATAGTATGCATCTTTGAGATCTATGCATGCCATATAGCATCCTTTGGAAACCAATTGTTTAGCAGCAACAAAAGTTTCCATTTTAAAATGTTTATACTGCACATAGGAGTTAAGCCAATTCAGATCCCGAATGATGCGACACGCACCATCGTTCTTTTGTGTAGGGAATATATTAGACACAAATTGGTGTGATTGATGAAAAGATTTCTCCATTACCCCTTTTTTAGCTAGTGTTTCAATTTCAGCTTGAACATCAAACAATTGTTGTTGTGAAAAACAGTACATCCATTTAGGTGCATGCTGTGTGGGTGGACATAATTTGAAAATAAATTCAATTCGGAAACCTAGTTTAATGTGCAGTATAAACAAGTCTGAGGTTATACAACTCCACTCATTGAAAAACAAATGTAACCTCACACCAACTTGTGACTGGCCCATACATTTCTGAAAACCAGATGCACCTACCTCCATAGTTGGTGATACGTCAGCCCCCGTGTTTTCGAGGGGAAATTTGGCATACGCCAGTTGCGTAAAGTTGGCTGGGACCGGCTTGGTCCTTGGCCCGCAGCCATAGCAGCGAACCGTTGGTAGGGGTGCTGGCGCCGGGGGGGATTTTTGTTGGCCGGTTGAGCTTTTATGAGGCCAACCGTCTTCGCTTCATCATCCAACTCAAGTTCAAGTTCAAGTGAGTTTATTGTCATGTGTCCCTGATAGGACAATGAAATTCTTGCTTTGTTTCAGCACAACAGAACATAGTAGGTATTGACTACAATCTACATAGTAGGCATTGACTCCCGAACCTGTTTGGACAGGTCCTCCCCAAAAAGCAAATTCGGCGGCTGCACATTACTTGTTTTGCAAAGTGCAGCAAATTTGGGGTTTAACATTGCACTTTTTCTTGAACAGTTAATCTCAAAGTGTGTGTTACACATGAGAGCAAGTGCATCCAGTTGTTCTTCCGAGAGAGCCCCATCATCCACGGACCTGGCGAATGCCGTGATTCCTGATGCACCGCTCCCATGTGACCCCAGATTGGGTGGTTCACCGTCGGAACTCAAAGGGAAGCACAATTCGTAGGCATTAAGTACTTGGAGGTGTCCTCCATGGTAAGTTCTTGCAACTGGTGGGAGACCATATAATTAATGGTCCGTTCATTGAGCGGACCGGCTGTTGCAGCTGGAATAGCAAATCTGGATGCGAGGCTTGGCACCCCAGATTCCTGGTCTCCTGGTCTGGGGGTATGCTCACTGGTTTCACCCCCGACTTTGGAGTCAGAACAAAACTGACTCCAGGCACACTCCTCCTCCATGAGGGGTGCAATAAGCAGCCCTTCTACTGGAACTGCTGCCACGGGCCCGAGAGGGGTCCCGCGGAAATAAGGCTCATCTTCACCGAGCACGTTAGCATGGAGCATCCTCTCCATGAGGAGCTCCACTCTGGGCAGCCGCCCAAAAACGGCATCCATTATAGGAGGGCTTTCCTCCTGGCCCGACTTATCTGAGTCTATGGGCCGCACCGACTTTTTCGTATTTTTCCGGCCCACCGGAGTAGCCATGGTACCTCCTACCAGCACCAAGTCGGAATACACTGGCCGTGCTGCCAGTGACTCTGCAGGGGAAACGGACGGCCGCCCGCTACCCACATTGCCGCGGTCTACCGTAGTCGATTTTGTGGCGGACCGTCTCGACTTTCCCTTCAGCGTTTTCACATGGTCAACTTGTTCCTGTGGACAAGAATTTACAGACCGCACAAGAACCGAAGTTAAGATTAAAACACTTACCTCAGGTTTTAAACTTACCGCTGGTGGGGCTACGCGCCTGGCAGCCCGTCAGTGCGCCATGCGTCAGACGTAATGATGCGCATGCGCTCTTGCGGGACTTCTTCATGGAATCACTCATGTGACTCCGAAGTAAAATATATTTCAAATGACTTAAATGTCTTTGAAGAGGTGAAAAATAATTGGATAGCCTGAGCTGTCCTAGAACCATACAGGTGGTCTGGCTTCAGGTCTCATGATCCATCGTGACATTTCGAGTCAAGACCCTTCTTCTGAAATTGAAGAAAGGTCCCAACCTGAAACATCATCTATCCATGTTTTTTTTTGATGAATCAAAATAAACATTATTCGGCATAAAAATATGTACAAAACACAACTGTGCAAAATTCCTCTGACATTCCCCGTGACTATACATACATTTGTTCATGTTATATTTAGCAGTGTTCCCAATAAACATTATTTTTCCTGGCACCCTGGACACTCATGTGCCCCCCTGGGGTGATACCCCTCCCTTTGTTTGAGTGGTGTCTCCCCATACCCTGCCCCCAATGTGCAGCAGAGGAACGCCCCTAGACTGTGGTCCTTCCCCCACAGAGCCTTGGCATTTACATTGACTGCAACAAGCCTCAGTGGATCCCACAGCATGGACTCCTGCAGTCTGGAGAGGGCCAGTCGGCAACATTCCCCGACGGGTATCTCGTTCTGTTGAGAGGTCAACAAGTTTCAGGCCGACCAAAGAGCATCTTTCACCGAGTTGATGACCTTCCAGCAGCACTTGACGTCCACCTCCGCCTAAATCAGAGAGTCCTCTGTCATGGAGCTGTTCAGGATAAACTGTGACAAGGATCCTTGCATCATTCTCCAGACTCTCTTCACAAATCCCTGCTACACTAGTCCCACCTGCCTGCGCTTAGTCCATATCCCTCCAAACTTGTCCTATCCATGTACCTGTATAACTGTTTCTTAAATGCTGGGATAGTCCCAGCCTCAACTACCTCCTCTGGCAGCTTGTTCCATACACCCACCACCCTCTGTGTCATAGTTACCCCTCAGATTCCTATTAAATCTTTCCCTCTTCACCTTGAACCTATGTTCTCTAGTCCTTGATTCACCTACTCTAGGCAAGAGATTCTGTACATCTACCCGATCTATTCCACTCATGATTTTATACACCTCTATAAGATCACAGCCTACTCAACCTCTCCCTTTAACTCAGACCCTATAGTCCTGGCAACATCCTCGTAAATCTTCCCTGAATGCTTTCAAGCTTGACCTCTGCTCCCCAGAGGCCTACCATTCAAAGGTTCAAAGGTTCATTTATTGTCACATGTGTAGTGAAATTCAAGTTGCCATTGCAGCACACTAATAAGAATACAACACAACATTAAAGAAGAATTGAACATAAAATATAAGAACATCCCCTCACGACGGTTCCCACTGTGAGGGAAGGCACAGAGACAGTCCCCATCCCCTTGTCCACCCATAGTCGGGCCTATTGAGGCCTCCGCAGTCGCTGCTACGGGGCCCGATGTTTCAGGCCGTTCTCGGCGGATGTTGGTGCTCCGGCGTTGCGAGAACCCTCTCAGCTGCTTGGGGTGCCTGGAACGGCCGCTTCCTGACTGCGGCTTCTGAAGCCGACAGGCCGCACTGGACGGAGCTCCACCACTGGCGATCTCGGCGAAAGATCCCAGGCTCCCGATGTTAAAGTCAGTGTCGCCGCCCGCGGCTGGACGCTCCACAGACCCGCAGCTCCGTGATGTTGATCAGCGGACTCTCCAGCGCGGCGACCCGGGCAAGGCATCGCCCGCTCCGCTCCGCAATAGTGCCCCAGCGCTGTGCCGCCGCCGAAGCCGAGGTTCTGGCCGGTCCCCTCAGACCCCGATGGTAGACCGCGAGGACGGGTTGAGATGCTGCTCAGAGGAAAGCCACCTCTCCAACCAGGTAGGGACTGAGAAATACAGTCCCCCCCCTCCCCCCCCCCCCCCCCCGACACACATACACACACATAAAAAGAATAGACCTCCAAACAACACTTTTAACGTACTAAAAAATTTTTAAAGAGGTGAAAGGACAGACAGCTGCAGGCAGGGCAGCCGTACCCAACTGGACGGCACCCACTGTGTAGGTCCTGCCCTTGTTAGACGTCCCAAATTTCCAACACCTCACACCTCTCTGCATTAAATTCCATCAATCATTCTTCAGCCCACTTGAACAATCGATCCAGATCCTGCTGCAATCGTTCACAACCATCTTCACCATCTGCAAAACCACCACAAACTTGTTAATCTTGCCCTGTAAGTTCTCATCCAAATCATTGACGTAGATGACAAACAGTAACGGGCCCAGCACCGAACCCTGAGGCACACCACTAGTCACAGGCCTCCAGTCCAAGAAGCAACCTTCCACCATTACCGTCTGCTTCCTTCCATGGAGCCATTTACTATCCATTCAGCTAACTCTCCTCGGATCCCATGTGATCTAATCTTCCAGAGCAGCCTGCCATGCGGAACCTTGTTGAACACTTTACTGAAATCCATGTGCACAACATCTACAGCTCTGCCCTTATCGACCTTTGGTCTTCAAAAATATCAATCAGATTCATGGGACATGACCTCCCATGTACAAAACCAATCAGCTAATCAGCCCTTGCCCGTCAAAATGCCTGTACAACCTATCCCTCAGATTTCTCTCTAGTAACTTTCCAACTACAGATATTCAAGATTCAAGAGAATTTATTGTCATGCGTCCCAGATAGGACAATGAAATTCTTGCTTTGCTTCAGCACAACAGAATATAGTAGGCATAAATACAGATCTGTGTGTCCATATACCGTTCAATAAATATATACACGCACAAATAAATAAGCAGATAAAGTGCAATGGGCTATTAATGTTCGGAGTTTTGTATGAGTTGAGTTTAGTAGCCTGATGGCTGTGGGGAAGCAGCTATTCCTGAACCTGGATGTTGCAGATTTCAGGCTCCTGTATCTTCTACCTGAGGGCAGCGGGGAGATGAGTGAGTGGCCAGGATGGTGTGGGTCCTTGATGATGCTGGCAGCCTTTTTGAGGCAGCGGCTGTGGTAGATCCCCTCGATGGTAGGGAGGTCAGAGCCGATGATGGAGGGGGCAGTGTGTACAATTTTTTGTCGTCTTTTCCTCTCCAGGGTGCTCAAGTTGCCAAGGCCATCGAACCAGGCCACGATGCAACCGGTCAGCAAGCTCTCTACTGTGCACGAGTAGAAGTTCGAGAGAGTCCTCCTTGACATACCGACTCTCCGTAATCTTCTCAGGAAGTAGGGACGCTGATGTGCTTTCTTTATAATTGCATCCGTGTTCTTGGACCAGGAGAGATCTTCAGAGATGTGCATGCCCAGGACCCTATAGTCTGACTCATCTCCATCAGTGATATGTCCCAGTGGTGTCATCAGCGAACTTGATGATGGAATTCGCACTATGACCGGCTACGCAGTTAAGAGTATAGAGTGAGTACAGCAGGGGGCCGAGCATGCAGCCTTGAGGTGCTCCCGTGCTGATTGTTATCGAGGCTGACACATTTCCACCAATAAGGACAGACTGTGGTCTGTGGATGAGGAAGCCGAGGATCCAATTGCAGAGGGATGTGCAGAGACCCAGTTCTGCGAGTTTGGTAACCAGCTTGGAGGGGATGATAGTATTAAATGCCGAGCTGTAATCGATGAATAACAGCCTGACATATGAGTTTTTGTTGTCCAAGTGGTCCAGAGTGGAGTGGAGAGCCAGTGTGATTGCATCCACCTTTGATCTGTTGTGGCGGTAAGCGAACTGTAGTGGGTCCAGGTTTTTGTCGAGGTAGGAGTTGATTTGCGCCATGATCAACCTCTCAAAGCACTTCATCACCACTGATGTTAGTGCCACTGGTCGATAGTCATTGAGGCACGTCACCTTACTCTTCTTAGGCACTGGTATAATTGATGCCCTTTTAAAGCAGGTGGAAACCTCAGATCTCAGAAGTGAGAATTGAACATGTCCGTAAAAACTCCAGCCAGTTGGTCCGCACAGGTTTTTAGATCACGACCGGGTATTCCATCAGGTCCAAGCGCTTTCCGAGGGTTCACCCCTCTGAATGATATTAAGCTCGCCGGCCTATAGTTCCCAGCATTTCCCCTGCAGCCCTTCTCGAAAAGAGGCACAACCTTTGCCACCCTCCAGTCATCTGGCACCTCTCCTGTGTTTAAGGACAACTTGTAAATTTCAACCAGGGCTCCTGCAATTTCCTCTCTAGTTTCCGACAATGTCCTCGGATATATCTGATCAGGCCCTGGTGATTTGTCTACCTTCATACATGACAGTACCCTCAGTACTTCCTCGACGGTAACAATGACTGCTCTCAAGACACTTCCATTGACTGCCCCAAGTTCCTCCATCCTACTGTTCTGCTCCTCGGTAAACACGGAGGAGAAATACTCATTAAGGACATTGCCCATCTCCTGTGGCTCCACACAGAGGTGACTGTTTTGATTCCTGAGAGGTCCCACTCTCTCTGTAGTTACCCTTTTCCCCCTTGTGTATTTATAAAATCTTTTGAGATTCTCCTTAATGCTACCAGCTAGAGCTATCTCCTGTCCCCTCCTTAGGGGACAGGAGATAGTTTACTCCTTAGTAAACTCCTTACTCCTTAGTTCCGGTAACTCCTCCAAGGATGCACTTGATAGGAACTACCTATACCTGTCCCATGCATCCTTCTTGTTTTTGAACGTTGGCCCCTCTCGGTCATGACTGACCATGGGTGGTGCATCCTGGTCGGATGCAAGCCTGGGCGATGTCATATGGAGGACAAGCTGTTGCCCATGCAGCACGCCCCCCCTCTCCACGTCGCTGATCAATCCAAAGAAGCAGCAGGGCCGTTACAGTTTGGCACCTGCACCGTCGCAGGAGCTGCCAGAGCGAGGTTGTAGACAACGACGAACTGCCTTAGGGGCTCCGACTCCGGGTTTTCTTGCGGTTTATTCCAGGAGCCTTTTCCATGACTGGATATGACCACAAGACAGTGGAGTTTTTAAATCAGAGTTTTCCCTCTCCTAGATTGACTGCCTTCTCAGGCTGACGAGCCCCGTCCACCTGAGACCCGTGGGGCGGGAGCATCTACCTTCCCGTGCAGGTCTATAGCACCTGCCCACTGCCAATGCTTCAATTTCCCTCGTCAGCCAAGCTTCCTTGCATTTGCTTGCCTTGCCCTTCACTCTAACAGGGACGTACACATCCTTAGCTTTTGTCAGCACACTTTTAAAAACATCCCACTAGGCCGATGTTCCTTTCCCTTCAAATAACCTGCACCTGTCAACTTGAGCGAGACATTCTCTCGTACCCTCAAAGTTGGCCTGACCCCAGTTGAGCATTTTAACACGAGGGCCCTCTCTGTCCCTATCCATAAATATCATAAACCTAATCGAACAGTGGTCACTTGTCCCAAAAGGCTCCTCCACAAACACTTCATTAACTTGCCCTTCCTAATTTCCCAATACTAGATCCAGTGTTGCCCTCTCACATGTGGGGGCCTCCACATACTGCTTGAGAAAACTCACCTGAACACTTTGGAGGAATTGCACCCCATTTAAACCCTTCACACTATGATTTTCCCAGTCAACATCGGAAAAGTTAAAATCCGCTACTACTACAGCCTTATTTGACCTGCAGGTGTCTGCAATCTCCTGGCATATTTGTTCTTCTAATTCCTGTTGTCTATTCAGGGGTCTGTAGTACACCCCCATCAAGGTGACCATCCCTTTGTTGTTCCTCACTCCACTCATATAGCCTCACTAGACGAACCATCCGTAATATCACCTCCTACCACTGCCGTGACATCCTCCTTAACCAATAACACAACACCCTCTCCTCTTTTGTCTCTCCTGAAGTTCCTGCATTCATAATTCCTACCACGACCAATGTGAGCTAAATAAATAATAAAGATAGGCCAAGTTAAACTTCGCAACTGAGGAAATTAGATAATTCCACAAAGGCAGACTGTAATGTTACAGCATCTTTAATATCATAAAATATCTCAAGATACTCGACAAGAACATTTAACAAACACATTTCAACACCAAATCAGATAAAGAGAGAGATTGGGACACAGCATTTAAAGGCTGTCGAAGAGACTGGTTTTATGAATATTATTGAAGGTGGAAAGAGCGTGCAGAAGCTTGGCCGGGGCAAGATGGGGAGGGGGTAGTCAATAGACAATAGACAATAGGTGTAGCAGTAGGCCATTCGGCCCTTCAAGCCAGCACCACCATTCAATGTGATCATGGCAGATCTCCCCCAATCAGTACCCAGTTCCTGCCTTCTCTCCATATCCCCTGACTCCGCTATCTTCAAGAGCCCTCTCTAGCTCTCTCTTGAAAGTATCCAGAGAACCAGCCTCCACCGCCCTTTGAGGCAGAGTATTCCACAGACTCACAACTCTCTGTGTGAAAAAGTGTTTCCTCATCTCCGTTCTAAATGCCTTATCCTTATTCTAAAACTGTGGCCCCTGGTTCTGGACTCCCCCAACATCGGGAACATGTTTCCTGCCTCTAGCGTGTCCAAGCCCTTAACAATCTTATATGTTTCAATAAGATATCCTCTCATCCTTCTAAATTCCAGAGTATACAAGCCCAGCCGCTCCATTCTCTCAGCATATGACAGTCCCACCATCCCGGGAATTAACCTTGTTAACCTACGCTTCACTCCCACAATAGCAAGAATGTCCTTCCTCAAATTAGAGGATCAAAACTGTTCACAATACTCCAGATGGGGTCTCACTAGGGCCCTGTACAACTGCAGAAGTACCTCTTTCCTCCTATACTCAACTTCTCTTGTTACGAAGGCCAACATGCCATTCGCTTTTTTCACTGCCTGCTGTACCTGCATGCTTACTTTCATTGACTAATGAACAAGGACCCCCCCAGATCCCATTGTACTTCCCCTTTCCCCAACTTGACACCATTTAGATAATAATCTGCCTTCCTGTTTTTGCTACCAAAGTGGATAACCTCACATTTATCCACATTAAACTGCATCTGCCATGGTTTAAATTCTAGTGAAGATAGACACAAAAAGCCAGAGTAACTCAGCGGGTCAGACAGCATCTCTGGAGAAAAGGAATAGGTGACATTTCAGGTCAAGACCCTTCTTCAGACTTCTAGTCTGGTGACGAGACACCCCTGATTAAAATTGGCAATGAGCAAGATGAAGGTTTGAACTGGCAAAGGTCACTAGCGACACAGTCCTTGCTGTGTGGTTGAGATGGAGGAAAGACAAGCAGATTCTGTGCATAATAATGTCAAAAGGGTTAAGTTTATCACTGAGTTTTGCGTGGCATTTTGTGAAGCACATGTTATCTTGTTGATCTATGGTCAGAACCACCTGTTGATGTAGCAGTTACACAGCTGTCGATTTGAAAGGCAACAGCCTGTCGCTCAGCTCATTGATATCTTTTTGCCAGCTCCAGCAACATCCCGCGAGGAGAGTGCAGAACACATTTACCGTCCATTAATTACTCGACGGGACAGTTGGCAAAGATTTGAATTACATTTTATTTGAGTTTTGGCAATGACTTTATGGATTACCACCTGTTTCAATGCATGTCTGACTAGCAGAACAAAATGAGGGCAGGCTTCCTTCCCACAGACCTACACATATACCTCACAGCACAAGTGAATTGACTATATCCTCCCCTTCACAATTCAATTCAATTCAATTCAATTCAAGTTTAATGTCATTGCACAAATACAAGTATAGGTACAACGAAATGCAGTTTAGCGTCGTTCTTAGTGATAGCGATATAGAAAAATAAATACAGAGTGCAGTGGTAGCAATATGGAAAATAAATAAATACAGGGTACAGACAAATCTATCAGCTGGGCTCCGAGTTCAGCAGTCGGATAGTGTAGTTGAAGAAGCTGTTCTTTGTCCTACTGGTGCGGGACCTGAGGCTCCTGTACCGCCTCCCTGATGGGAGGAGGGCAAACAGTCCATGATTAGGGTGTGAGGGGTCCTTGATGATCTTCCCGGCCCGCTTCAGGCACCGTTTTCGGTGGAGGGCATCCAAGGCAGGGAGCGGGGCACCGATGATGTACTGGGCGGTTTTCACCACCCGTTGTAGTGCCTTCCTGTCTGCCACGGTTTAACTGCTGTACCATACCGTAAAGCGGGTGGTCAGGATGCTTTCGATGGTACAGCGGTAGAAGTTCGTCAGGATCTGGGGGGACAGGTGGGCTTTTTTGAGCCTCCTCAGAAAGTAAAGGCGCTGTTGTGCCTTTTTGATTAGCTTTGAGGTGTTGAGGGACCAGGACAGATCCTCCGAGATGTGTACCCCGAGGAATTTGTAGTTGGAGACCCGCTCCACCTCAGTCCCGTTTATATGGATGGGGGTGTGTCTGCCCCCTCTGTTCTTCCGAAAGTCAACAATTATTTCCTTCGTCTTCTGGGAGTTGAGGACGAGGTTATTGTTGGCACACCAGGTAGTCAGGTGCTGGACCTCCTCCCTGTAGGCTGATTCGTCATTATCACTGATCAGTCCTACCACCGTGGTGTCATCGGCAAATTTTATGATGGCGTTGGAGCCATACTTGGGGATGCAGTCATGCGTGAAGAGGGAGTAGAGGAGAGGGCTGAGCACACAGCCCTGTGGCACGCCGGTGTTCAGTGTTATAGTGGAGGAGGTGAGGTTGTTGACCCTAACAGACTGTGGTCTGTTAGTGAGGAAATCCAGTGTCCAATTGCAGAGGGAGGTGGAGATGCCAAGACCGCTGAGTTTGGTGATCAAGCTAGCGGGTATGACAGTGTTAAAGGCAGAGCTGAAGTCAATAAACAGCAGCCTGATGTAGGTGTTGTTGCTGTCCAGGTGGGTCAGGGCAGAGTGTAGGGCCGTTGATATGGCGTCCTCTGTAGACCTGTTTGACCGGTAGGCAAATTGGTGGGAGTCCAGTGTGGGGGGGAGGCTGGCTTGGAGGTGAGCCAGGATCAGCCGCTCAAAGCACTTAGCGATGACAGGGGTGAGGGGTGAGTCGTTGAGACTCCCTGTCGCTGATTGTTTGGGCACTGGCACAATGGTAGATGTCTTGAGGCAAGTGGGGACGACACCCTGGGCCAGTGACAGATTGAAAATGTCAGTGAGGACCAGGGATAGTTGTCCAGCACATGCCCTGAGCACCCGCCCGGGGATGCCATCGGGGCCGGCAGCTTTGTGCTCATTCACCTTGCTCAGTGCGTCTTGTACAGCAGAGGTGGAGAGACTGAGGGGTTGTTCATTCGGGGGTGGAGCAACTTTGATGGCTGGAGTTTTGTTGTCCCGGTCAAAGCGAGCATAGAAGTGGTTTAGCTCATTAGGAAGGGAGGCGTTGTCCGGGGGGGGGGTGTTGATTTTATGGTAGTCGGCAATGGACTTAATTCCTTGCCACATGCGCCTGGGGTCGGAGTTGTTTCGGAAATGCTCCTCAATCCGCTGTTTGTGATTGAGTTTAGCATTCCTAATTCCCTTTTTCAGATTGGCCCTGGATGAGCTGTATCCCTCAGCGTCGCCAGATTTAAAAGCGGCGTCTCGAGCCTTCAGCAGGAGTCTGACCTCCCTGCTCATCCACGGCTTCTGATTAGGGAAGGTCTTTATCACTTTATGGGTGGTGACGTTATCAGTGCAGAATTTTATGTAGTCCAGAACAGTTGAGGTGTATGAATTTATGTCCACTTGGGAGTTAAAGGTGGCCTGGGTGGCAAACAGACTCCAGTCTGTTTGCTGAAACTGTTCCTGTAAGACAGAGACAGCCCCCTCAGGCCAGACCTTCACTGTCCTCGCGGTAGGTTTCACACGTCTGATCAGAGGTGTGTATTTGGGGAGCAGGAACAAAGAGAGGTGATCAGACTGTCCCAGGTGGGGGAGGGGAAGGGCTTTGTATGCTTCAGTAATATTAGTATATACTAGGTCCAAAATATTGTTACCTCTGGTTGGGCAGGAGACATGTTGGTGGAATCTGGGGAGCACAGTTTTTAGGTTGGAGTGGTTAAAATCGCCAGCAACAATAAAAGCCCCCAAAAGTAAATTCACAAAAGCTGTTTGTCAATTTATAATGCATTGTTTGCTCTTGTGTACGTTCATGTAGGAAGACATTCAACGTGTTCTTATTTTAAAATGTATTCGCAAACATAAATGTCGCAAATGATAAAACTGAGCACAGTGTTACATAGGCCCTTTGGCCCACAATGTTTGTGCCGAATATGATGCCACTTCAACTAATCCCCAGTGCCTGCATGTAATCAATATCTGTTTATTCCCCACATATTCATGTGCCTGTCCAAACGCCTCTAAAAGGCCACGATTATATCTTCCCTGGCAGTGTGTAAAATACTTGCCCTGCACATCTCCTTTAAACTTTTCACCTTTGTCTAAAGCTAAGCCATCTAATATTTAACATCTCCGCAGTGGGAATAAGATTCTGATGGTTTATCCTATCTATGCCTTGCGTCATTTTATAAACTTCCATCAGATTTTGCCACAGCCTCCAAAACTCCAGAGAAAACAGACTCTGAACTGCCTTACTCCTAGAAGGCAGCGGGTAGTGGTGGAGGTCTGTGTCAAATGGTGTTCTGCAGGGAGCCGTGCGGAGACCTCGTGTTTATTTATATATACTAAATATATATAGAATTCAAAGTATATACAGTATATTTATAAACACTATATATATAGATACCTGTATATACTTTGGTGTATATAGAAAATGAGAAATACTGCCCCTCCAATTTGCATGTGGCCTCACTCTGACAATGGAGGAGACCTAGGACAGAAAGGTCAGTATGGGAATGGGAAGGAGAATGAAAGTGTTTAGTAATTGGGAGATCAGGTAGGTTCAGGTGGACTGGAATACATTCTCAGAGAAAATTAACAGTCAAATATCTTTGTATACTGAACATTGCAGCTTTATAAGGCTATGGTTAGGCCACATTTGGAGTATTGCATGCATTTCTGCTCACCCCATTGCAGAAAGGATTTGGAGGCTTTGTAAATGGTGCAGAGGAAGTTCACCAGACGATTGCCTGAATTAAGGGATATTAGCTATAGGGAGAGGTTAGACCGACTTGCTTTGTTTTCCCTGAAATGTGTGATGTTTCGGGTCGAGACCCTTCTTCAAACCAGGCGCCGATCTATATCTCCCTCCTAACTCCATTCTCCTGCCTTCTCCCTATAACCCCTGACACTCATACTGAAGAAGGGTCTTGACCCGAAACGTCACCCATTCCTTCTCTTCAGAGATGCTGCCTGTCTTGCTGAGTTACTCCAGCATTTCGTGTCTATCTGTACTGTTCTATGTTCCATGAACTATCGCAAATAGATAAAAATTCATGGCCTAACTTTCATGCTTCTACTCCTAGTTCCGATGAAAAATCATTAACCTAAAACATTAACGTTGTTTCCCTCTCCACAGATGCTGTCTAACCCCTAGACTATTCCCAATATTTTCTGGAGAAACTCAGCGGGTTTCGGTCTGAAGAAGGGTTTCGACCCGAAACGTTGCCTATTTCCTTTGCTCCATAGAAGCTGCCTCACCCGCTGTGTTTCTCCAGAATGTTTGTCTACTTTTGATGTTCCAGCACCTGCAGTTCCTTCTTCAACACTTAATCCCAATATTTTCTGTTCTTTTTTCAGTATTCAAGTACACATTGGCTGGAATGTAATAGTTCAATTATGAGCGTAGGCCTTGAAAATCATCTGCACCTTTGTCAGTGTTAAAATAATATTATATATCTACCTTACACTGCAATAAAATTTTCAAAAGATATATATCATGAAATTTAAATTAAAGCTGCCGAGATGCATCGCTGCGGTGGCAGAAAGCGCCCGTGATGTGCCGTGGAGCCCAACAAGAATGGACTTGCGGGGTCTCTGAGGACAAAGAGGGACCTAGTGGCTGCCAAGGATAGGTGGACCTGCCGAGGACAAAGATGGAGCCAGTGGCCGCCGAGAACAAAGACAGACCTGGCAGGCTGCCCGCGGTCACATATGGCGGCAGGCTTCATTCGTCACTGCGAAGAAGGACTCGGTGGACTGCTGTCTCTGGTCCTAAAAACCAGCCAGTCAAGGAAGAGGAAGCCGCTGGTGACGATTGACGAGTAGGTGAGGGACTGAGGTATTCCTCCAGCGCCTTCAAGGTCGGCAGCAAGAGGTGCCCCCGGGACACAGAGGCTGCTCGGGTGAGAAGACGATTGCTCGGTTGGCAGGCTGAGCCAGTCAAGGGCGACGGAGGAGGCCCTGCAAGCAGCCTGGGGCTTACCTGGACTTACCTGGTTAGGGGGCACTCCAGTACATCCCGCATGTGGACCGGACTTTGGGCTTTTTGTTTTGTAAATGGCACCAAAATATGGTAACGGGTGCACGAATTTCACCGTGCAGTGCACATGTGACAATAAAGAACCATTGAACCATTAATTGTATCTTCTGCAAAAAAAAAGAACTGCTGGGCTCCCTCTTGTAATGATGCACACTCAGAAACAGCCGGTGATAATGAAATGCTCCATTTGAATTTTCTACCATTGCCATCATTTAAGCATGCAGCTGTGAGCTGATACAACAGCCCTTTAAGGCAGACTCGAACATCACCACCAGCTTCTGGAGAGTGCGGTTTAAACGCAGATGGTAGAGCCCGTGCTTCCTGAGTGCAGATACTGTGATCCCTGGGATGGACCTCAAGAGACTGGTCAATTGCAACTGGACTGATGTCCTCATTGAAGGGGGGCTACCAGAACTATGGTAAAATCGTACTAATGGATGTGGCTGTACTTCTCCATCTCATTTTTATTTTTATTTTTTATTTAATTTCTGTCTCCAGATGTCAATTTTGAAATAATTATTCCTTGTGAACTCTGATCTGCACCCTGTCAAACGTGTGCAGGAAGGAACTGCAGATGCTGATTTAAACCAAAGATAGACACATAATGTTGGAGTAACTCAGCGAGACATCCAGCATCTCTGGAGAGAAGACCCTTCTTCAGAAGATACTGCCTGTCCAGCTGAGTTACTCCAGCTTTTTGTGTCTATCGCTGTCAAACATGCTTGTTTATTCACCTTCCCAGTTCTGTTGAAGGCTCCTCGACGCAGAGACGCTTGTTTCCCTTTCCACTGATGCTGCTTGTCATAAGGTTAAAAAGTCATGTGATAGGAGCAGAACTAGGCCATTCAACCCATCAAGTCTACTCTTCCATTCAATCAAGGCTGATCCATATCTCCCTCCTAACCCCATTCTCCTGCCTTCTCCCTGTAGCTCCTGATACCCACACCTATCAAGAATCTATCTATCTCTGCCTTAAAAAATATCCATTGACTTGGCCTCCACAGCCTTCTGTGGCACTTGCTGTGATTTGAACATTCTCACCAGGAAGCTGCAGGACATGAGTGCAGACTATGAATGCCTATGCTTGATGAAAACCATGCAGTTGAATGCCTGTGGCCAGGTTGTTTGCTCCTGAGGGCTGATGGAGCAATAGATTTGCTGGTCTCGTGGAACAGAAATTCTCAATGACCCTACTGATTCAGCCGTGGTCAGAAAATTGTGATATTTGGCATTTATCACCAGCTGGTTGGAAATGATCCTGAGACCAGGAGTTTGAGAGTGGCCTTGAATGTGGAAGCAGTCCAAGTATGTACGTGAGCTGCATGTGAGAGAATTGTATGATGTTTGCTATGAATGGATTTTACCCTGCGAAGTGTAATCTTTGTAGACATTGCTCCTCTGTAAGCTCCCTGTTAAGCCAAGGTGAGTAAAGTAACGTCTTAAAGTCATGGAGAGACACAGCACGGAAAAGGTCTTCAGCCCACCAAGTTTGCTCAGACCATCAATAACCAATTTACACTAATCCTATATTAATCTTCTGTTTGTACTCTCTCCACATTGTCACAGCAATTTACGATGGCCAATTATTCTACTAACTTGCACGTGTTTTGGGATGTGGGCGGAACCTGAGCACTCTGAGGAAACTGCCCTGTTCACACAGAGACTGTGCAAACTCCACAACAGCAGCCCAAAGGTTAGGATTGAAGACAATTTTCTGGCGCAGTAAGGCACCAACGCTGCCAGCTGCACCACCGCAGTCTTGGATGTTGAAGCTTTATTGACCTTGTGTGATGTGAATCCCAATGAATGGCTGGAAAGCATCTGCTGCACATTTATGAAGAGATGAGTGTCAGTTTTGGCTGCGGCAGAGCTCCTTGACACAGCTTGAAGATGCAAGGAAGGATCAGTCTTCAGTGCAAGTAATGCATTGGTTAAGCTGCGAGTGCGTAGATTGGTGTGCAGACCTCTGGCTAGGAATGGAGTTTTCAGATGATTGTCCCTTTAAATAATGTTATCTCTGAGTCTGCAAGTCTGGTGTTTGCAGACTAATGTAGTCACCAATGGTGAAATTTGGGGATTACAGTATTGTTGCCAAACAGTGCAGGTGGACATGAAAATATCGCCCAAAGACAAGCAAACTGATAGACATGAAGTGCTGGGAGCAACTCAGTGGGACAAGCAGCATCTCTGGATAGAAGGAATGGGCGACGCTTTGGGTCAAGACCCTTCTCTCAACCCAAAACGTCACCCATTCCTTCTATCCAGAGATGCTGCCTGTCCTGCTGAGTTCCTCCCAGCATTTGTGTCTATTTTTGGTGTAAACCAGCATCTGTAGTTCCTTCCTGCACAAGCATACTGACACTGGAATACCTGGAAATATGTGCAATGTTGCTTCAATCTACAATCATGTCACTTTGAATTTTACCATGAGTTTGTTCTGATTTTGCATTGAAGAATTTCTAATGTCAGACAGGACCAAAAACCAATTTGTCCATCCAGCCTGATCCAGAGTGTCTGAATTCTACCACTCATTATTCAGGAAGAGCTTCAAATCCCGGGCTAATCACAGAGGGATGGCAGCACTCAGCTGTGTGGTGCAAATAGTGATCAGATAGGGCTGGAAACGGACCGGTGACAGGATCATTCTAGTTGAGCTACAAATGTATTGTGTTGAACATTGGTCTCAATGTTCCTGGAATGTAGCAGCAGATAGTGACTGGGCCCAGGCAGCTGAAGATAAAAGTGGCAGCTGTGAAGCTGCTCAATTGTGAAAGACCAAGTCGGCAGAACATGGAGGGGTTCAGAACCCTCAGATTCATTAATAATGGAATGACTGGGGAACCAGGTAGCGGAAAGACCACAGTGGGAGCTGCAAAATAAGGGATGTGCAGTGGCGGTGGCCGGAGGCTCTTAGGATATGTCGAAGAGCCGAATGAACCAATGGTGGGCCAGTGCAAAGGAAGACCTGGTGGGCCACCGAGCTAAACAAAGACCTGGTGGGCCATCCACACCTACAGGTGGGAAGCCCTGAATCCGCCAAACTCGGCCGCGAGGACCGGCAAACCAAGGAGGAGGGGTCACTGGCGCTGGCTGATGTGAGGAGTGGGATGGTAGGTGCGGGACTGGGGCTTTGCCTCCAGTGCCTTCAAGGAAGGCTTCAGGAAGCACCCCTGGGACACAAAGGTACTGGGGCGAGGAGAGGGCCGTCAGTTCATGGGTTGAGCCGGTTGGTGGAGGAGGCCCTGCAGCAGCCTGGTGTTTACCTGCATCAGGAGCCACTCTAGTATATCGAGCATTACACAAAAAGCTGGAGAAACTCAGCGGGTGCAGCAGCATCTAAGGAGCGAAGGAGATGGGCGACGTTTCGGGTCGAGACCCTTCTTCAGACTGGTCAGGGATCAGGGAAACGAGAGATATAAACAGTGATGTGGAGAGATAAAGAACAATGAGTGAAAGATATGCAAAAAAGTATTGGTGATAAAGGAAGCAGGCCATTGTAAGCTGTTTGTGGTGTGAAAATGAGAAGCTAGTGCGACTGGGGGGGGGGGGGGGGAGATGGAGAAGGAATGTCAGGGCCCGAGGGCTGAGGGAGAGGTGGGGAGGAGGCAGTCTGGGTTAACAGAATTGAGAAAATTCAATGTTTAAGCCCAGAGGATGCAGACTCCCCAAAGTATATCGAGCACATGGACTGGACTTTGAACTTTTGTCCAAATATGGCAAATCGTGCATGTGAGAGCTAAACAAAAATAATTTCACTGTGCAGTGCATACATGACAATAAAGAGCAATCGAACCATTGGGGAAAGGGCAATTTCTCTTTAATCCCCTCTTAAGCAATCAAAATAAGATGTTGCCGAGATTTATATTGCAGGAAAGGAGCCAACTCAGCAGAGAGAGAGATATATCACTTTTCTATGAGAAATAGCCTTATTCCATGCAATTTCTTTTCAACTTGGAAGATTATTTTGTTCACCTTGGGGACTATTCACTGGAGTATCTTTGTCAGTTAGTTTAGTTTTCAACTCATCTACGTTGCTTCTAGTCCCGTCGGTATTAAGATTTATGATTAAAGCTGAATCAATTTAGACTCAATATTACACTCAGTGCATTTATGCTGCTATGGAATTTCAGCTCATTTTTGTGTATATCAGAATTCATGTGTGCAGTGCATCTTTTCCCCTCCACTCTCCCCATTTTTTGACATCTTACCCTTCATAAGATGTTGACTCCTTGCAGGAACAGTTGTTCCATTACATTAATTGACTCTGATCCCTCCCCAAGCCACTTCATCTCATCTAGTCCAGCGGAAGGACCTCCAGAGTCTGGAACACTCCCACTCAACACATAGCAACTGCTTATTGTGGGAGATGTTACAGAAGCAGAAGAAATCTATCCGCATCTCATGGCCTGAAGAAGAGGACTGCACAAAGTGCTCCAGCTGACGGCCAAACTGTGATCAACTAACTCAACATTGGTTGCAGATCACCCCAAGGGCATTAGTCAATAGTGCAGCGTATTGGACACTTTAACCATTGTGATATCAGGAGGTTACAAATGCTGAGATGAAATGTACTCCGATTTGAGTTTAAGATATAGCTAAGGAACTTATTGTCACAAATAGACTCAGCTTAGCAATAGGTCACTCTGCCAACTGTGTTTGTATCAACCAATAACCGGCCATTTTTAATCCCATTTTTTTCCCCCCACATTCTCATCAACTCTTAGAATGGAGAACATAGAACAGTACAGCACAAGAACAGCCCCTTCGGCCCACAACGTCTACGCCAAACATGATGTCAAGACTATCTATCTGCACATAATCCATATCCCTCCATTCCCTGCATATTCATATGCATATCCCAAAGTCTCTTAAATGCCACTATCGCATTGCCAGAACTATCAATCCTGCCAGAGCGTTCCAGACACTCACCATCCTTTGTGTTAAAAAGTTGCCACACACAACACCTTTAAAATTTGTCCCTCTCACTTTAAAGCTATGCCCTCTAGTATTTCATTATTCCATCCTGAGAAAAGGGATCCGACTGTCTACCCAATCAATAAACTAAACTAAACTAAACTAAAAAGACACAAATGGAAGCTCCATCCCCAAATAAGATCAAGATAACTCCTGTGATTGTTCAGAGGTATCTTATTCAAAGGCCCTACCAGAGTTTGGTGGGTCCACCAGCAGGACAAATGCAATAGCATCATGATGGGTATCAGCTAAATATAGAAATGCTGCCAATATATAGCTATTCAGATAAGGAACTATTGTAAATAATCTGCTAAATGGAGTTGAGTGTTGTACCACTATCACTATCAAGGGTCATACATTTTGAGTGAGAAAATGTCCAACCATTTATAAAATGACATTATTAATATGATATTGAAAGCCAATTGAGTCTGTGTTAGGCGATCCCATAGAACAGAATGAATGCACAACCTGAGTATGTCCTTCGTTATCCAAGACAGATTCGTGGAGATTCACGCTGGCGGCCACTGGCAAGGGATCCCAGGACTCCGTGATGTTGACGTCAGCGCCGCCCGCGGCCGGGAGCTCCGCAAACCACAGCTCCACGATGTTGAGGCAACAGGCACAACACTCCGGAGCTTCAAACGGCAATCCAGGTAAGACATCGCCCGCACCGCGGTGGACATCCGGAGGCGCTGTAAGCTGGCTACCTACGCCTTCAGTCTGGTATCTTTTTTTATTTTTTGTTATGTTTAAAGTATGTTTTTTGTTCTTGGTGTTGTTTTACGTGGGGGGGAAGAGGGTACGGTAAGGGGGAAACCGTCCTCCAGTCACTTCCTGGAGAGGATGCTACTATTATTCGAGTTGAGTCCTCGCCCCCCTCCCTATCACCCTCCCTCCCACCCCCCGCGGCCCACCTACTGGATTGGTGCAGCCTTTCCTGCCGGGGCCGACCAGAGCTCCAGCAGCGGCTACATCGTGGAGTGGGCGATGCCCCACCTGGGATCGCCGTTTGGAGCTCCAGAGCTTGGGCCTGCTGCATTGACATCGCGGAGCTGTGATTCGCTGAGCTCGCAATGCGGGCGGCGCTGAACAACATCGCGGAATCCTGCGACCCTTTGTCGGGGGTCACCAGTGTGAATCTCCGCCCAGCTCGGCATGTGGACTTCGGGAGCCGCGGACTCCGGTAGGAGGTGGCCGGTTTAGAGATACGGGCCGCTGATGGTGTTCTGCCGTTCGATGTCGGGTTTCCATCATTCCCGGCGAGAGGGCCAGAACATCGGGCCACCCGTAGCGGCGACTATGGGGTGCTCGGGAGCCCCCGACCACGGGTGAACATCTGGGAAGATCAGCAAGGAGGTGGACTGGACTTTGGTTCCTTCCCTCACAGTGGGGAACTTTGGTGCCGCTGTGGGGTTGTGTTGTGTCGTGGACGTCTGTGTTTGGTGCTTTTTTAATTATTTGTTTGACTGTAGGAAAATGGCATTTCGTTGTCTCTTAATTGAGACAATGACAATAAATTGAATCCAATCCAAATCCAAGTGCTACACCGCCGCTGAAGCCCTGGTCCGGCCTCCAGCAGGAAAGGCCTCACCAATCCAGTTGGTAGGCCGCGAGGGAGGGGGGCGAGGACGGGACTCGGAGGATAAGCGCATCCTCGCCAGGAAGTGACTGGGAAACAGTTTCCCCCTTACCCTACCCACCTCCCCCACATAACAATACTACGAAACTCCAACACATACTATTTAAACAGACTAAAAATTTAAAAAATGGAAAAACAGACAGACTGTAGGCAGACACTGCCATCATGCAGCGCCCCTAGTGGCCATCGCAGAAATAAACGTTTGTCTGATTGTGACTGCACTATTTTCTTCCACAACCCTACTTACATGTCCATTTAGAAATGTAGAAATAGAAAATAGGAGCTGACGCCCATTAGCCCTTCGAGCCAGCTGCACGATTCGACACAAGTATGGTGAGTGCCTTTGTGTTTTGTTCTGGATTCTAAATATCTTTATGAATAATTTGAAATGGCACCTTATTATATTGCAATGGTTTAACGAGGTTGCACATCTAATTTTACTTTTTACATATCATTTTCCATTTCATATACCAGTAAATGATCACGTTTCACAGAACAGAAAGATATTACATGGTCGTTTTGCAATGGCGTATCAAAGTTGCAGTTTCAAGGTGACTTTACATCTCTTTATATATGATTCATGTCGTATGTTGTGAATGTATAATGTTTGTCATTTCTCGTGCTGCTTTAAAATAGGAACAGTATTTTATTTGAGTTAATTGAGCGAACCTAGTCAACCCTTCTTGGTTGTATTACCAAAGGCCATCGGAAAGGTTAAGCTTGTCTCTATCCTTTGTGAAATACTGAGATGAGACAATTGAATTTGCAGCAGAACAGATTGTCTCACTGGGTGTCTGAATACTCTGTACTTTGCGAGCCTTTGGCAGTGTCTAAATATTGCGTAAGCAAGCTAAGTTCACCTCGTCAGAAAATACTCAAAATATATTAGAAACATAGAAACACAGAAAATAGGCCATTCAGCCCTTTGAGCCAGCACCACCATTCAATATGATCATGGATGATCATCTAAAATATCAGCCATGTTCCTGCTTTCTCCCCATATCCCTCGATTCCATTAGCCCTAAGAGGTAAATATAACTCTCTCATGAATACATCCAGTGAATTGGCCTCCACTGCCTTCTGTGGCAGAGAATTCCACAGATTCACAACTGCGTGAAAAAGTTTTTCCTCATCTCAGTCCTAAATGGCCAACCCCTTATTCTTAAACTGTGACACCTGGTTCTGGACTCCCCCAACATCGGGAACATTTTTCCTGCATCTAGCCTGTCCAATCCCTTAAAATGTTTATATTTCTATAAGATCACCTCTCCTTTCAAATTCCAGTGAATATAAGCCCAGTCGAACCATTCTTTCATCAAAAGACAGTCCTGCCATCCCAGGAGTTAACATGGTGAACCTACGCTGCACTCCCTCAATAGCAAGAATGTCCTTCCACAAATTAGGAGACCAAAACTGCACACAATATTTCAGGTGTGGTCATTGACAATGTGGTAGAAGCAGATACATTTAGAAAAAGAGCCTCCTGCAAAGTACAGACTGAATGTATTTATTTGGTCCAAACAGTAGCAAAACGGACGTCAAAGATTAATCTTAATACTGTTTAATATTTCCAATAAACAGTTCGAGATGATCTAATTCCATGTGTAAACTCAGGTGATAATGTTTCTTATGGATGAGAAGCATAAAACTCACCTGTAATCCTCTGTACTAAACCTTTGAAAGATCCACTGCCCACTCTGGCGTTAGTCTCACTCATGCCAAATACAGTAGACTTCAAGTAATCCTTGCATCCCCTCTCTCTCTGTCTCTCCACCACCCTAGTCGTCGTACTAGTTTCATTGTTGCCTGTTGAGCTTCACCATATAACTCGTTATCACCTACCACACAGCCAACAATGGACCATCGTGGGCTCCACTTTCCCTTGATCATCGTTGTTTTCAGCATATCTTTGATTCATTTGTTCTATTTACCTTCTAGTGATATCGCTAATATCTCTCTCAGTATGAAGAAGAGCCTCGATTTAAAACAACATCTCTTCTTTTTCTCAAGAGATGCTGCCTGAACCGCTGAGTTACTCCAGCTTTTTGTGCCTATCTTAGAGCCTATTTTTAGTTTGAGCTGATTTATAGGAAGGTTTGCTCACCATGACTTTGTAGAAGATCACTTATGGACGCACAGACGGACAATATCATTGGCCATTTGACAAGCGGAAGAACCCGTGCTGTGTCAGTGGTTACAGCAGATAGAATATAAAATATAAAATACGGCAGCAGAATTAGTTGGAGCACAGGAAATGATTTGTTGAATATATTGCACTGATAGAAAGAGAGTGCATTCACAATGTGCCAAGTTTGCATTGGATCGGAATCAGTGAAGCAGCATTAATTGGATTGATGGAGCTTTGAAATGGTCTGTAGTCTACTACCCCCTTTTATGTCACCATTTTTAAAGCTACTTTATCTTGGATGGTCAAAAGGCACCCCTGTTTCAAAAAGTATCCGCCCTCAATATGTAGGTAAGAGTTCTACAATAAGAAAGTTCTGATTAGTTTTACTAAAGTCACAGTTGCACTGTCCCTTTAAGGGCCAGAAGGAGTAGACATTATCTTCCATGTCCCACAAAAATAACCTGGATTATTGCTAGTTTAGTTTAGAGATACAGCGCGGAAATAGTCCCTTCGGCACACCGAGTCCGCACCGACCAGCGATCCCCGCACATTAACACTCTCCTACACATGCTAGGGACAATTTAGACTTCTATCAAGCCAATTAATCTACAAAGCTGTATGTCTTTGGAATGTGGGAGGAAACCGGAGAGAATCTCGGAGAAAATCCACGCGGTCACGGGGGGAACATACAAACTCCATAGGGACAGCTCCCATAGTTAGGATTGACACCGGGTCTATTTCAATTTTTATATGTTCTATTTAAAGTGGACCGTAAAATGGATCGAGATTCCTGCATCTCCAACACAGCTGGACAGTTCACATTCCCACGTTAAGGCACTGAAAAGGCCAGCGCTATTCACTCAATTAAGCCTTGTGCTGCCACCACAAAGATGAAGTCCGGGGAAGTCCCACAGAGGATTGTTCTACAGCAACTGGACACTGAGTGGTTGGGTCCAAGAATACAGCCTCTCAAACACTTTATGGATGGGTTGTTTACAGAGGACATATGAGTGATGTCTGATGCATTTGTAGACAATCTATTGATTTGTTGGAACAATGAATACAAAGAATGATGTGCACCAATTGTATTTCCTGTATATATTATTATGAATAATGTATATATACTTGAAATTAATAAATCAGGACAATGGAATTTAAAATATGGGGAAAAATTGACAATGGGCATATTTGTGGAGCGTTTTTATGGATAGGAATGATTCAAAATGACAGTAGACACAAAATGCTGGAGTAACTCAGCAGGTGAGGCAGCATCTCTGGAGAGAAGGAATGGGTGACGTTTCGGCTCCAGACCCTTCTTCTCTCCAGAGATGCTGCTTCACCTGCTGAGTTACTCCAGCATTTTGTGTCTACCTTCAATTTAAACCAGCATCTGTAGTAATTTCTTACACATGGTTCAAAATGATATCAGTCACATGCAGGCAAATGAGACAAGTCTAAATGAGTTGGGCTGAAAAATGCAATAACTCAATATATCTTTTTTTAATCCAATGGACAAATGAATAATAGGATATAGAGTACCACTAATTTGCATATCACAAAGTACTGGAGGAACTCAGCGGGCCAGGCAGCATCTATGGAGGGAATGGACAGATGACATTTCAGGTGGGGGCCCTTCTTCAGACAAATGGAGATGGGGGAGAAAACTGGAAAAGAGAGGTGCCTGGTAAGTGACAGGTGGATACAGATGAGGGGAATGATCGGCAGATGAGTGGAGATAGTGACAGAGGCTAGATGTGAAAACGGGACAAAAGGTTGGCAGAGCAGGAAAGAAGGGAAGAGTGAAATGTAAAGCCAGAGGGAGGGATATGAGTGCAAGGGGACAGAGGAGGGGATAAAAGGGGAATAAAAATAAATAGGGGATGGGGGAGAAGAGTATGGTGTGGTTGGTTGAAGGGGGCAGCATGATAGAGGTGATGGGCGAGATGGGTCTGCGTTGATTTGGCGGACAAGGGAAAGAGGTTTGGGGGTATTGCATGAAATTGGAGAACTCATTGGTCATGTTGTTGGGCTGTAAACTATCCAGGCAGAATATGAAGTGCTGTTCATACAATTTTTATGTAGCTTCCCTCTGGCAATGGATACATAGATACATAGACAATAGGTGCAGGAGTAGGTCATTTGGCCCTTCGAGCCAGCACCGCCATTCAATGTGATCATGGCTGACCATCCACAATCAGTACCCCGTTCCTGCCTTCTCCCCATATCCCTTGACTCCACAATCTTTAAGAGCTCTATTTAACTCTCTCTTGAAAGGACCCAGAGAATCAGTCTCCACTGCCTTCTGAGGCAGAGAATTCCACAGCCTCACAACTCTCCGGGTGAAAAAGTTTTTCCTCACCTCCGTTCCAAATGGCCTACCCCTTATTTTTAAACTGTGGCCCCAGGTTCTGGACTCCCCCAACATCGGAGGAGGTCGAAGACAGAGAGATCAGTATATCAGTATGGGAATGGGAGTTAAAATGTGTTTTGCTTAAGATTGTAGCATCTACAGTTCCTCCACGAATATTCATATATTTATTTCAAGTAGAGGTTACATGGACCAGATGCTTGAATAAAAACGTATAGCCTAGAAATTCTTCAGCATCTGGAAAGGCACGATTAACGTGAAGTGCGCAGGCAGCCAACATGATTTTGTATCAGAATGCAGTGTACGCAATTTCCACAGGAACTTAAGAGCCAGAGAAAAAAAAAAGGCTTGTAGCAGTAAATCATTGGCTTCAAACTGGAAAATAAAACACCTTTTAATAATTCAAATGTACTTCTCTCTGGTGTTGAACTTTTAGTCGTTACTTGAATCAAATTAACTGAACATTTTACAGAGTTTACATTTCACTTTTAACATTTTAACATTGCATTTCACATTTAACAGTTCACATCTCATTTTACACAGGGACACTGTTTAAGGTGAATAGTGCCCAGGGAAAGCCAGAATGGTGCAAGGCAGCATTAAATAGAACAATAAAGATTCAACTGTTTTAAGAGGAAGCTACTTCTGCCTAACTGGTGCTTTATATGCATAGAAGGAAAATGTTGATCACCTGAGTCCACCTCATTTTATTTTATCTTGCAATCCTCCCAAAAAAAACTGTACGTTGAGCATTAGAAAGACAATGGTGTCCAATAAAGGTCAACATCTGCTGAAGGAGACACCAGATTGTCAGTAAACAACTTTTCCGAATCAGATACTAAATTTCAGACAATCAGCTCAATTTTCTGCAATTCAGTCTTTTTCTCCTATTAATAACTCCCATTACCACTTGTCCCTTTCTTTATACACGTCCTACAGATGTAACCTTCATTTTACTCTCTGTCTTTAGCATCTTCTTTCATCCTGCTCCACTGATACTTTTTTTTTTCTCGTTCATTCTTTCCTCTCCTCTAATTTATCCTAGGGTGATAGAGTCTCACAGCATGACAATCCTTAGATCCACTGTGTCCCTGCAAAGCATCAAGTAGCTGTCTACACTAGTTCTATTTCTCAGCCCTGGACCTGCAGCCATCCTTTCCAAGGTGTTTCAAGAGCTCATCTGAAAATGTCTTCAATATTGCCAGCATGCCTACCTCCACAGTTGTGGGTTGCAAATCTCAACCACCCTCTGGGTGAAAACACTCTTCCTCAAATCCTCTTTTACTGCTTAACTTATATCTCCAAAAGGGAAAAGTTCCAAATTATCTACGCTATCTGTGCCTCTCATAACCATATCTATCTCAATCTGGTCCTTCCCCAACTTTATCCATTCCCTAGAACAAAAATATACCCTTTTCAGTCCCTTTCCTCAAAGCTGAAATATTCCACAAAGGGCAATATTCAGATGAATCTCTCCCCCCCACCCCCCCACGCTGCTTTTCCCCTTTCATCCCACTCCCCATTTATTTTGCAACTTAAAACTTTTTTTTTTTTTAATTCCCCTCTTCCATTTCTCATGAATGCCGTTAGCCTGATATGTTAACTCTTCTTCTCACCGCTACAGATGATGATTCTTGGCAAGGATATATCCATTTAGGTGTCCGACTTGGTAAATAATTCTAACATGTTCTTTAGCTTTAGATTTAGGTTTAATATCATCATGTGTACTGAGATACAATGAAAAGCTTTGTTTTGCATGCTATCCAAACAGCTCAGATATAGTATACATAAATACAATCAAGTCAAACGCAAGTACAATAGATAGATGGGATGTCAGGACTGTCTTATGAAGAAAGACTGGATAGCCTCGGTTTATACTCTCTAGAATTTAGGAGATTGCGAGGGGATCTTATACAAACTTACAAAATTCTTAAGGGGTTGGACAGGCTAGATGCAGGAAGATTGTTCCCGATGTTGGGGAGGTCCAGGACAAGCGGTCACAGCTTAAGGATAAGGGGGAAATCATTTAGGACTGAGATTAGAAGGACTTTTTTCACACAGAGAGTGGTGGGTCTCTGGAACTCTCTGCCACAGAGGGTAGTTGAGGCCAGTTCATTGGCTATATTTAAGAGGGAGTTAGATGTGGCCCTTGTGGCTAAGGGGATCAGAGGGTATGGAGAGAAGGCAGGTACAGGATACTGAGTTGGCTGAGTCTGGAGTATGGTGTACAATTTTGGTCGCCTAATTATAGGAAGGATGTCAACAAAATAGAGAGAGTACAGAGGAGATTTACTAGAATGTTGCCCGGGTTCTAGCAACTAAGTTACAGAGAAAGGTTGAACAAGTTAGGTTTCTATTCTTTGGAGCGCAGAAGGTTAAGGGGGGACTTGATTGAGGTCTTTAAAATGATGAAAGGGATAGAAAGAGTTGATGTGGATAAGCTTTTCCCATTGAGGGTAGGGAAGATTCAAACAAGAGGGCATGACATGAGAATTAAGGGGCAGAAGTTTCGGGGTAACATGAGGGGGAACTTCTTTACTCAGAGAGTGGTGGCTGTGTGGAATGAGCTTCCAGCGGAAGTGGTGGAGGCAGGATCGATTTTAACATTTAAAAGTAAAGTGGATATGTATATGGACGGGAAGGGAATGGAGCGGTATGGTCTGAGTGCAGGTAGATGGGACTAGGGGAAAATAAATGGTCAGCACGGACTGGAAGGGCCGAGAGGGCCTGTTTCCGTGCTGTAATTGTTATATGGTTATATGGTTATATGGTTATATGGATGATCAGCCATGATCATATTGAATAGCGGTGCAGGCTCGAAGGGCCGAATGGCCTACTCCTGCTCCTAATTTCTATGTTTCTATGTTTCTATGATAGAGCGAAGGGAAGATACCAAGTGCAGAATATAGATCTCATTGTTCGAGTGCATCCATTCCATTGAACAAGTCCAATGTCCACGATGAGCCAGAGGTGAATTGGACTCTGGGTTAGAAGCCTGACAACAGAGGGGCAGCGCGAAGCGGTGGGACGTCTGGTCTGCGTGATTTGTTCTGCTTTCAGTTCTTCGTTGGGTGTCCATTTTTTGAGTTTGGATCTTCTGTGCTACTGAAGTCTACGAATGACTTGGACTCATGATATCCATGCTACTGGGGGAACTCTTGTGTATGGTGATGTTTTTTCTATTGGAAGCAACTATTTCTCTAATCCAATTATGATATTAACATGGCAGCAGCTGTGCAGTGTTTCATATTTTATATGCAGCCAAATTAAATTCACATGAAAAAGGCCATTTTCTAAAATTTCAGAACCTGTACAATGGCAGATCTATATTGAAGTTGATGGTTGAGTGATTTTAATTTGATAATATCGACCTGAAAGTGACCTGTATGCTTAACATTTAATCACACAACTATAAAGTATGTCTGTAATAAAATAATATCTATCTGGCACAGATGGTGAATTAATACTATTTCATAAGTTTCACATAGCATGGCTTTTATGCAGGAACTCAAATTGTGTATAGATTATGGCAATGTGGAACATGGTTCCTTTTTATGACTGATTTCATGATAATGGCAAGTGAAAACATTTCCAGAATGATTTATTTTTCATTTTGATAATACTGTATTCATTTCACAGAGCACAGATCAGAGAATAATAGGGCGCTGTTCCTTTCTGATATTTAGTGATAGTCATAAATCATGGACTTGCTGAGAATTAAGTTTATGTTTCTTCACCCTAATTGTGCTTGTGCTTCCCAGTAGCAGTGGAAATTATTTAACTCGGCATTTGAATCACTTTGTCTTTCAGCATTCTCTATCTTCTCTGAAGGATCTTTGATGCTGACAGGGTGACGACATTATGTCCTAGCCACAGCGAGTCAGACAGTGTATCCTTTCCTCATGTCTCTCACCATTTCATCTGACCTTTTTAAAGATGTATGGTATTCCCAGCTAATGAGACACACTTGGCCTGACCAGCAATTCTGCACTAAAGCAAATATAACTGTCTTCATATTGGACGCATAGCACATTCTGTTATCCTTAGTGTTTGAAGACATAAAAGCAACAGAGATAGGTCACTGAACTCAACACAGCCTTTGCCTGTTAATAAGCATACCTTAAAGTTTAAATAGAAGAGGTCAGTTAATCTTAATAATCACACATTGAAATTCATAGTTCAACTGCAATATTTTTCTGAGTTACCAGTTGCCTTCAGGCCCTTTTGCCGACTGTTTCCTTGTCAAAACCATCCAACTGAGTTTATTGATGCTGTAAGCAATGGGATGTGAATAATGAAAATTGTTATAAGGTTAAATCGATGACTAAGGTCCTCCTCCCATGATTCTGTTTAGTAGCTTTTTGTGAAAAAGTTACCCAGCTGTGAGTAATGATTCAGTAATGACCTTTTTCTCGATTCCATCTCTGAAGACAAACATTTGGCCATGGAAGCTAAAAATCTGACAATAGTATCAATTTAGGTTTATTGTGAGAATTATTAATTTTGTTCAATTAATATTATTTAGATTTGAATCCCTTAAAGAGAGTAACTGCAATTAATGGAATATTTAGCTTTTTGCTCATTTTGCACATATGGTCATTTTGGACATAAATTCTCTTTTCAAAATAATTCTTTGTTTTTATTTTACTTTACATTTGTGTGCAAGTTGACTCTGTTTTTCTTGAACTTTTAATATGCACTTCCCCATTGTATAAATTTCTGTTATAAATATGTGATATATCTGTTGATTGTGGCCATCTCTTTTAACTTCATGGTTCTCCAATTCCACTTTGAATATAAATAACATGTTTACATTGAACTGTATATTAGTTTTGCTACTTTCACATAAGAAGAAAAAACTGCTTTGCTGCAGTTATTTATGAAACAGTTGTTATCAAAGCTAATCATCATCACAAATTATTCAATGTAATTCCAAAAATCTTGTGGCTTTCACTTGAATTATATTTATCAGTAGTTTCTTGTTGACAATGGCACCGATGCACAGTCTTATGCAATTCACCAGTGTGATTTTTCTTTTCCATTCAAACACAAAACATTCTGTGGTAAACCTGGGAGAGACTGGTCATTTACTATCCATAAGACACAGACTATTAAATCCTTCTTGCTGGCAGAATTCTGCCATTTACAGCAAATCTTTTCACATTGAGTTTTGCTCACATTATCTGGTACAGTGTTTTTTGTGTAATGGTATGCACCAATATGCTGTACCGGCACCTCCATAAAGTTAAAAACTAGACTGATATGGAACAGACAATAGCGTTGCATTAACTGCTATACAGATACCTGTACCTATTTGTCTACCAATGAAGCATTGGCCTAGTGTGATAAAAAATAAAGTGTAAAGTATAAAGTGGCGGCGCTGCCCAAGCAGCAGCGGCTCACCTGCAGTCTGTCTGTCTTTTTCTTTTTTTTTTTTTTTGTCTTGTTGGACGTATGTTTTAGTTTATTTTTAGTTGTGTATGTGTGGGGGGCGGGGGAAACTTGTCATAGTCTCTGCTTTCGGGGAGATGCTACCTTTTCTTTGTCGTATCTCTGTCTCCGTCTGCGCTGAGGTCTAATCGCGTAGCTGGCGGCCTCCAATTGGAACCGAACTCGAGGCTCCGGAGGCAGAGCCAGGACTCACCATCGCGAAGCTGGCCGACCTCGGGGCTGTGGTGGCGCTGGCTGAGTGGACGACAACATCGGGAGCTCGCAGGTCCCAGGTTGGTGAGCGGTTCTCCGGAGCTCCCGCAACAACAGCTTCGTCCGTTGGACTGGAGGGTGGCAGCTTCGTCCGCCCCGGGCCGCGGAGTTTGAACCGGCCCATTCGCGGAGCTCGGATTTGGCTGCGGGACTTACCATCACCCGGCGGGGGCCCAGCATCGAAAGCCTGGATCGCCTCAACGCAGAGGGAGAACAAGGAAGGAAGAGGCAAGGACTTTAAGACTTTTGCCTTCCATCACAGTGAGGAGGTGTCTGGTAGGCTCACTGTGGTGGATGTTAAACTGTGTTCATTGTGTGTTCTGTTATTTTGTTCTCTGTTATGACTGCAAGGTATGAAATGTTTCCATAATTTACTACTGTAATAGCAAGTAATTCCATCTTCATTCCCTTTGTTGTGGAAAATACATTTAATAATAAGCGGTTTTCCGACAAAGATTTTCATTTGAGTCAGTTACATTGAGCAATGCACACCTTTGTCAATTGATTTGTTAATTGTAGAAATCGAGTTCTCTATGTCATTGGCCAATGTATCTGACTTCCATTCTTATTAGCACTTAACAAATTGTTTTACTGACTCTCTTGATGTGAGAAATTTATTTATTTTTAAGAAAAGTTTCCTTTGTCAATAAATTCAGCAATCAAGAAATAGACAACTATCATGAGGGTTATATTTCCTTGCAGCTACAATATGTTATCCAAGTCAGGACATTTAGAGGTAAAAACTAAATTACAGGCAATACTCAGCAGTCCAGCCAACATGAGCAAAGAGATAAACTGTAATAATTCTTCAGGTCAGTGGCCTCGCATCAAGACTAGGGAAAGTTAAAAAGCAAACATGGTTTTGGTTTCAGTGCAGAGTGAAAAAAGACAATGTCTGCAATAGGGTGGAGACCAAGAGAGACTGAACGAGACAAAGGTGAGAGGGCTGGCTGACTGGATGTTTGCTAATCAGAGCTATTAATCATGGCTGGCAATGGAGACAGAGGAAAGAATGTGGGACCAGTGAGCATCAAAACCCAGCAGTAGTTCAATAAATGAAATCAAGAATTAGTCAATTCAAAAGCAAACTAGAAAAGCTGGTTATCTTAAATAGAACAAAGCACCACGTGAATAGGTCCTTCGGCCCACAATGAAAGGGCAGCACGGTGGCGCAGTGGTAGAGTTGCTGCTTTACAGCGCCAGGGACCCGGGATCGATCCTGGTTACGGGTGCTGTCTGTACGGAGTTTGTATGTTCTCCCCGTGACATGTTTGCTCTATCCAGGGCAAGGATAGTGTTCCCCTTGTCCTTAACTTCCAAACCATTGGCATCCACATTGAACAGATCATCCTCTGTAACTGTGACCACCTTCAATGTGATGCTGGCACCAGACACACACATGCTCCACTCCCTTTCTGCACTCCACAATATAGCATTCACTGTCACCGTTTCCTATTTTTAAACTTACGAGACTTTGTGAATTTTTCCTCCTTTGAATATAATAACTTTAGGGAAACTAAGAATACTATACCCGTCTCATTTAGCACTCGATAAATTTGGACCTGCAAGATGTAGACTCAGTTCTTTAATCAAGTTGGAGAGCTTATTCAATATTACAGAGATACAGAAGTATGCTGAGTACTTAACAAAGGCAACAGGTGCACAGTGAGACTTGGCTGTGGCAGTTTAGGAATTCCAAACTCCCAGGGCATTGTTCTTCATCCTGGTTCTGATCTATTGACTGTAATCTATCTTCCTCCTCTCCATATGCTGATGATATCTGCTAGCTCATTCCTTTTTGCGCTCAACATGTCTAATGTTCCACACGTACACCCAAATGGATATATCCTTGGCAAAAGTCAGCATTGAGCAATACATATATTATCAACCTTCCAATCTAACAAATTCATACAATGGACTTTTAAAGCAGATTTTCCATCATGTCTTGTGGTTACATTTTACATCATAATAAGACAAGACAAGCAAAGTTACCAATACCAGATTAAATAATACACTTTGTTTCTCAATCTACAGATATTGCCTGACCCACAGAGTCTCTCCTGCATAGTTGTTTTAATTTGTGGTTAATCTGCGGAATTCTTTGCCACAGAAGGTTGCAGAGGCCAAGATATTTTTAAGGCAGAGATAGGTAGATTTTCGATTAGTACAGGTGTCAGAGGTTATGGGGAGAAGGCAGGAGAATGGGGTGAGGAGGGAGAGATCGATCAGCCATGATTGAATGGTGGAGTAGAATTGATGGGCTGAATGGCCTAATTCTACTCCTATTCCTTATAACCTTATGAATTTCATATTTCTAGTCTTACAGTTTTTGGCTTTCAATCAATCTGAGCTGATATTTTTAGGGAAGAAAGATACTAATTAAACCAATGTTGAAGCAAGTAATTGTAATATATCAATACCAATTAAAACTGCTTTTATGCTGAACTTTGGCCACTGCCTCTTAAACCATGTGTAAAAAGGAACTGCAGATGCTGGTTTAAGATCGACACAAAACGCTGGAGTAACTCAGCGGGACAGGCAGCATCTCTGGAGAGAAGGAATGTGTGACACTTCGGGTCAATACCCTTCTTCAGACTTGTTAGAGATAAGGGAAAGGGGAGATATAGACGGTGATGCCGAGAGATAAAGAACAATGAATGAAAGATATGCAAAAAGGTAACGATGATAAAGGAAACAGGCAGCTAACAATGGCCTGTTTCCTTTATCATAGGTATTCTAACTTTTTGTGTCTAGCCTCTTAATCCATATCAGACAGTTTGTTAAACTAAACCTGTCATATTTTTGGACTGGTAGCTCAGATGACACATCACTCAGTGAGTCATACTGACGATCACTGCCTTATTACGTACCTGACTAAAATCTTAAATCCTCAATAGTATGACCTAATTCTTCTCCTCCACCACTCCCCTACTATCCCGTCACCCCACCATGATTTTATAGCGTTTTACGTATATGGCCTCAAACCATACATACTGTATTTAGTCAATGGTGAAGGCACTGTGATACACTTGTGATTAACTAATTGAACTGAACAGCCATATCCACTTTGACCTGCGTTCTCAGGAAGATAATATAAAGGATCTATTTATACTAATGTGAGTCATTTTGGCCATTTGATAGGATACTATCCAATTATATGTATCAGTTTTCCAAACAGTATTTGTTACTCAGTTTAAAAGTAAAGAAGAAGAAAGGCGGCAATTGTTCTCGACACCATGGGAGTTAAGTAGGACGCTACTGGAAAGCAGGTGCAGGGGTTGCGAAGACTTGCCTTGCCTTGCCTTCTGCGTCTATTATACTTATAACAACACAGATAAAGAGCATTTGGCTTATTGGGTGCCCGGACTCCCAGGATAGAAATCCAATGTGTCCCCTTGTCTCCCTGTACCTTTGCAACTTGTTCTCTTTCAAACAGGTTCACCAGCTCCCCTTTGATAGTTGTTTTGCTGTTAACCTACACTGAGGGCTAATTTACAGTATCCCATCTTTAACACATGGAAGGAAACTGGAGCATTTGGTGTAAACCAACATTTGGGGTCACAGAGAGAACATCTAAACTGTGTACAGAAAGCACCCATAGTCTGATCAAGCCCAGGGTCCTGAAGCTATGAGATAGCAATACACCAATGCAGTCCATTGCAGGGGCACATTATGTTTGTAATAAAAAGGAAACATAATAACAGATAGTTGTTTATACCTAAAATAGGCATAAAATGCTGGAGTAACTCAGTGGGTCAGGCAGCGTCTTTGGAGAATCATAAGATCATGATGGAGCAGCATCAGTTCAATCAGCCACAGTTCTTCAATACAGCCAGCACAATCTGGAAGGAAATGTGCTATTTTCCTGCCACTGCTAATGGAAGCCATTCCACAGTTCACTGGGAGATCACGAGTGGGAGCGGTGCCCCAGTCATGCGATGCGATTTGATGGGGCCTTGGATGCAGAAGAGGTCCTTTTCCAGTAGGGATCCACAAAGACAACCAAGACGTAGTGATAAAGAAGGAACTGCAGATGCTGGAGAATCGAGGGTTACACAAAAAGCTGGAGAAACTCAGCGGGTGCAGCAGCATCTAAGGAGCGAAGGAGATAGGCGACCCGAAATGTCACCTATCTCCTTCGCTCCTTAGATGCTGCTGCACCCGCTGAGTTTCTCCAGCTTTTTGTGTAACCCAAGACATAGTGAGACGAGTTAGCAAACACAGTCAAAGGGAGGAGTCTCTCAACGATACTGAAGTATTGCTGGAAAAATATTTACTGGCATTGAAGAGTGTCTCCCTCAGAACTCGCACCATGCACTGCAGCAGGTACTGCAGACCAATCATTCACCTCTCAGCAATCACATAGTGTACCTAAAGGGCCTGTCCCACTTTCACGACTTAATTCAAAACCTCTGCCAAGTTTAATGGACCTAAAAACAAAATCAAGTTTGTGGTATTCTACGAACTCCTACGACCTTCCACGACTATGTTCACGAACTCCTACGAGTATGTCTACGAATTCCCACGACTATTTCGATGCCCTCCTTACGAGTAAAAAGTTGCAATTTCTTAAATCCCGACATTTTATTACTCGTGGACATTTTTTATCGGGTTGGAAAAAACGTCCCGCCTTACCTGATGCCACGGGTACCTATGGCCAGCATAACTAGCTGCCACGGTATATCTACGACCTCCTACGGACCTCCTACGAACATTCTGCGAGTTGGAATCAAGGGGAAAACTCGGGAGAATTTGTGAATTACCTCGTGAAAGTGGGACAGGCCCTTAAACTTCATGTACACCAGAATAACCCCCACACAGTTGCAATAAGACTCACATAAACACCTCTCATCTTTCATACATTTCCCGCTATTCAACCATTGAGACACCTCCAGCAAATATCGCTTTCTCTTTCTGAGAAGGTTACTGAGAACTGCCAATGTCCATAGGTGGCAATGGTGCAAAGATGATTGGAGTTGATAATATGCTCATACCTATCTCTCCTTCTTGCATCTGACTTGCATCTACATATGAGGAAAAACTGCTTCACCCAGGGAATTTTGGAATCTGTGGAATTCTCTGCCACAGAAGGCAGTGGAGGCCAATTCACTGGATGTTTTCAAGAGAAATAACTCTTTGGGCTGACGGAATCAAGGGATATGGGGAGAAAGCAGGCCTGGATAATCGATGAATGTTGGGCGATTTGGTTGCTGAAGAAAAATCGCTCCGACATTTAATGAATGGTGGTATTTTTAAATTACTCTAGATTATTTATTAACTAGAGTAATTTAAAAATCACCTTCAAAAGCCGTGACCGCAGACAACTGGAAGCATTTTGCGTAGGGGAGAAAAAAAGGTAAATACTTTATTTTTATATTAAAAGTTGGTTTTTCGGAAGGCATTAATAATATTTTTATGTTGCGAAATGGGGTCCCCAAAAAATGTATGAACCCCCAGTATTTTTCCCCCCGACTTCACTGCTAACCGCAACGTTCTAATCCACCGCATTCCACTAAAACCCACTCGCTAGTTGATTTAAATGGCCATTAGTTTACAGGCATAAAACACTAAATTCCTACCATTTGGCCCAGAAATTCATGAAAATGAGATTTAAAAATTATGTTATATTGTGGATTATTGTGTGAATGTTATTTGGACACTTAGGCAATTTAAAAAAAGTTTATCTTTTCTTAAGAAATTGATAGATGTTTAGATCTACTCATTGAATTTTGTAATTAGCTACAATTAGATAACTAACTAATTATATGCTTTAATTTCAGGTAATCCAAGTAAGATTGTTTAATATTTGTTTCAGAATGCTTCAATCTATAATAACTGAAAATTTCATTGAGTTCTCTTAATTTTTAAGAATGTTATGGACTTTTAACTTTTCCAGATCACAGCTTTTGAGTTAAGTCAATTGAAAGGCAATGGGAAGCAAGATGCTCATTTCCGAGTATGAAAATGGCCATAACTTTCTTAATACTGAAGATATGAAAGTAAATTAGGTGTCAAATTAAACTTCTTTTTATGCTTTATCTGATGGGATAAATTGCAGACTTGATTTTTAAAATCTCAAAATTTTGTAACATTGCTACATTAATCATATGTAGTTTCCCTTTCAGACAATCACTCTGATAGCTGGCTAGCTCCCCATTAATTGATCGAGTAGTCACAGGCTCCAAATCAGACACCAACAGTCCACTAACAAAAATAGAAATATCAAAAGAACTCAACCAGTCAAGCAGTTCTGGGGAAAGAGAAACAGTTAATGTTAAGAAGACACAAAGTGCTTGAGTTGCTCAGCAAGTCAGGCAGCATCTCAGGAGAACATGGATAGGTGACAATTCCCACACAAAATAAGACACCGAGTGCTGGAGTAGCTCTGTACGTTGGATATCATCCATGTTCTGCTAAGATCTTGCATGACCCACTGAGCTACTCCAGCATCCAGTGTCTTTGTTTGTCATGTCGAGTCAAGTTTATTCGTCACATACACATACGAGATGTGCAGTGAAATGAAAAGTGGCAATGCCTGCGGACTTTGTGCAAAAAACAAACAAACAACAAACAAACAAACAACCAACATACTTCAAACAGAATCACATGTTCTTTTCCATAATAAAATATTGTGGGCGGTATTGTGGTACGTAACTGTTGTAGAGTTAGTCCCTGGTGAGATAGGAGTTTACGGGCCGAATGGCCTCTGGGAAGGAACTCCTTCTCATCTTCTCCGTTCTCACAACATAGCAACGGAGGCGTTTGCCTGACCATCAGAGCTGGAACAGTCCGTTGCAGGGGTGGAAGGGGTCTCCCATTATCTTGTTGGCTCTAGAGTTGCACCTTCTGATGTATAGTTCCTGCAGAGGGGCGAGAGAAGTTCCCATAGTGCGTTCGGCCGAACGCACTACTCTCTGCAGTAAACCTTCATCTGCAGTTCCTTATTTCTACGAAGCAGTTAATGTTTCTGGTCCATGACCTTTCCTCAGCTCTGATCGATTTTTACATTCCACAGATGCTGTTTGACTGGCTGAGTTCTTCCAGAATTTCTACTTATGTTTCAGACTCCAGAACCTACAGTTTTATTTGTTTTCCACTAACAGCCTGCATGTAATTAGTTGCCAGGCCTGGGATAAAGGGTGACCCACGAGCCAGCTTCCTGGACCATGGAGTCACACAGATGTTGTGCTGTAGTGCACACTATTGAGAACTTTGCTGGGGCAGCTGACTTAAAGCATCTGTCTTGAGAACGCTCTTGTCTTATTGGGATAGAGATAGACTTGAGACAATCAGCAACTGACGTAAAATAACTCTTGAGGAACGAAGAAATTGTCTCTTTACTAGTGATGGGATGCAGCTTTGCTGGCAAGGGGAGTGGCAAATGATTGCCCCTAGTTTCCTCTTCCTGAACAGCAGCTCCCCTTCTGACATTTCCACAGTGCAACTGTGCAAGGCATCCCAGGATTTTGACCCGGTGACCACGGAGCAAAGGTAATATATTTCCAGATCAGATGTGACTTGGCGAAGAATTTGTAAGCGATGGTGTGGAGAGCACAACAGTCCGCAACAAATTGTGACACGTATAACACTAATGTGATTGAGACATGGAATCCCATCCATCACAATTTAGCAGCTGAACTGATTTAATGGAATTATGTCAGAAATGTGCACCTGCAGTGTACAGAGCACATTCCTGGTAATCCAGCAACCCCAGCATTGAACCAATGGATGCTCTAGAGGCTGATGTTGCACCCATTATTTTTACCAACAGAAATTAAAGCCTTCAGATGAGAAATTTGCAGGTAATACTGTAGTTTAAAATGAGTAAAATATCATGTTAAAGACTGCGAATAGATTCCAACAAATATAAGAAAATACATTTTAATTTCAAGAAATAGATTTGATCAGTGTAATGTTGGTGATTACAACATAGTGCACTTAAAAATGCTGGGATGTTATGAATCTTTTCAAAGACCATTTCGCAGTATATTTTGGCATCATTGTCTCCTACCTGGGATGCATTATCCAATTGTCCCAGAACTGTGTTGCAGAACACGTTTGCAATAACTGAATTATACATTTCTTGCAAATAAACAATCATACTTTGTTGAAGAATGCTGCTGTATATTTCATTGTTAAGCCCAAAAATTAGCATTTTTAGTGGATGCAGCGTGGAAGCAGGTGCTTCAGCCCACCATACCCGCTCCGGCCAACAATCGCTCATGCAATAATTCTATCTTATCCCAGTTTCTCATCCTACATACGAGGAGTAATTCACTGAAGCCAATTAACCTACAAATCTGCCAGTCCTTGGAAAGTGGGAGAAAACCGGAGCACCCACAGAAAGCCTACATGGTCACGGGGAGAACGTGCAAACTCCGTACAGACAGTACCCGCAGTCAGGATCGAACCCAGGTCTCCGGCGCTGTAAGGTGGAAACTCTACCACTGTGCCACTGTGCCACTCAATCAAGACAAGTTAAAGTGGAAAAAATATGTTGCTCATAATTAGACGACTCTATCCCTGATAGACGTGTGAGTGTCAGTATTGTAGAGATTTCAACCGATAATTACTGGAGCTTGTTGTTGCTAGTTGAAGAGGGGAAGGTTTGGCCCATTGCCTCCCAAACATGCAAGAAGACTTCTGTAACTACAACCAACATTAATAGGGTGAAAGAAAGATGAATGGCAACTAGAATGCCACGAACCGGGGACCTTGCATATGAGCAAGAAGGCATCTCAGCCAAGGTGTTTAATATTGCCTGTAACATTTGCTCAATTTATTTAGGTTGTCTTAGATTTGATATTAATTTTAATGAGAGTTTTGTTAAATTAATACCAAATCGATGGAAAAAGTAATTTGAAATACACTTGTCTCTCTAATTGAGGCTTTAGTCACCAGTGATTCCAAATCATATTGCATCTTCAATCACAATTCTCAGAGTAACTCATATATTTCTGCTGCCATTTAGCAATTCTCTTTTAATAGACAATAGACAATAGACAATAGGTGCAGGAGTAGGCCATTCAGCTCTTCGAGCCAGCACTGTCATTCAATGTGATCAAGGCTGATCATTCCCAATCAGTACCCCGTTCCTGCCTTCTCCCCATATCCCCTGACTCTGCTATCTTTAAGAGCCCTAACTAGCTCTCTCTTGAAAGTATCCAGAGAACCGGCCTCCACCGCCCTCTGAGGCAGAGAATTCCACAGACTCTCAGTGAGAAAATGTGTTTCCTCGTCTCCGTTCTAAATGGCTTACCCCTTGTTCTTAAACTGTGGCCCCTGGTTCTGGACTCCCCCAACATCGGGAACATTTCCTGCCTCTAGCGTATCCATACCCTTAACAATCTTATACGTTTCAATAAGATCCCCTCTCATCCTTCTAAACTCCAGAGTGTACAAGCCCAGCCGCTCCATTCTCGCAGCATATGACAGTCCCAGGAATTAACCTTGTAAACCTACGCTGCACTCCCTCAATAGCAAGAATGTCCTTCCTCAAATTAGGGGATCAAAACTGCACACTATACTCCAGGTGTGGTCTCACTAGGGCCCTGTACAACTGGAGAAGGACCTCTTTGCTCCTATACTTGACTCCTCTTGTTAAACCTTTTCAACCGCATTTAAATGTAAATATGCAATTTGGGTCAGTTGAAATTTGCCACTTGGTAAATTGTGTGCTGCGCTTCCATGTTAGAGTACCTTTACTGTGGTTGAGAAAATATTTGCGAAAAATATTGCCGGATACTGTATAATTATAAACGTTGCAAGTTTGTAATTCAGGATATTTTCCAACCCTGAATGGAGAAAATCCAACACATGTGAAAATATAATTATAGCTTGTAATTTAATGCAGGTGATAGTTTATTGGAAACTACTAGTTCTGACAAGTGATTCTTTATTTTAGCAGAGGAATTAACTCATTCATTTTATATCAAGTGTCCAGATTTCGAAGTATTTCTTTTTTTTTTGGTGCTACATTGTGAATAAATCAATGCTATAAATAATTAATGTGGAAATGCTAATTCACAATCTGAATGTGGGAAGTTATAGATGAACAGGGACTAAATTCGACATAGTACAGCTTCATCTGAGACAGCAGAGATTGGAGCTAACTCTATTAGTTACTAGCACAGATGGGTGGAGTGGCTTCATCATGACGTGTAGGAAGGAGCTGCAGATGCTGGTTTAAACCAAAGATAGACACAAAATGCTGCAGTAACTCTGCGGGACAGGCAGCATCTCTGGAGAGAAGGAATGGGTGACGTCTTCAGAGATATGGTATGGTATGGTACTTTCATTGTCACGTGCCCCGAGGTACAGTGAAATTCATTTTTGTTTTCAGTTCAGTACAAGTATCACTATACATGACTACTTAGATGGGAATGTGAAGTGAAAAAAAGTAAGTTATTGTAGGACTGGCATAGATAGAATATAGAGAAAAACAGCACAGCAACTGGCCACACTGTCTATGCCAAATATAATTTAATCTGCCAACACATGATCTATATCCCTCCCTTCCCTTCATATCTAAAAGCCTCTTAAACATCACTTTGCATCGGCTGCCACCACTTCTGGCAGTGAGTTCCAGACAAAAAAAATCCACTGCCTACCCTCATCAATTATATTAGCTGTTTCCTCATAAACCTCGATCAAGTTAGGAAGAAACGTCCCGCGAGGGACCAAGAGATACTGATTGTCTTCAGTTAGCCCATTACCCTCCAATAGGGAGTAAATCCAATCCTGAGCAATTCTCTCCAATAGCTTCCCTACCACAGATGTGAGGCTCACCAGTCTATAATTCCTTGGATTATCACAACTTCCCTTCTTCAACAAAGGAACATCATTGGTGACTCTCCAGTTTTCCAGGACCTTGCAGTGATTAGAGAAGATGTAAAGATCTTCATCACGTCTCCTGTAACCTCCTCCCTTGCTTCTCTTAATAATCTAGGATAGATCCCATCAGCCCCTGGGAACGTCCACCTTAATATCCTCCAAAACCACCAACAACACCTTGATCTCAAAATGCCCTTAGTAATCTCCACTGATTTAGTAGTACTAGTTTTAGTGCCTCACCTACATCCTCTGATTCCAAGCACAAATATATTTCTTTAATCTTGAGATGTTCTACCATTTCCCTGGCTACACTCTTGTTTTTAGTTTGTGTACTAAAAGCCTTGGGTTTAGACAATAGACAATAGACAATAGGTGCAGGAGTAGGCCATTCGGCCCTTCGAGCCAGCACTGCCATTCACTGTGATCATGGCTGATCATTCACATTCAGTACCCTGTTCCAGCCTTCTCCCCATATCTCCTGACTCTGCTATCTTTAAGAGCTCTATATAACTCTCTCTTGAAAGCATCCAGAGAATTGGCTTCCACTGCCTTCTGAGTTATTCCACAGATTCCAGAGAATTCCACAGATTCAAAACCCTCTGCATGAAAATTGGTAACACGCTGGTCTGGTCACTGGTTGGAGCATGGAAACAGATACGCCCTTAAAGTGCGTTAAAGTAAATGGAGGCGGCTAATATCACGACTCTATTTTTTTGCCTCCTGTTCGCTCTCCACCAAGGATTTCGGTCAAATTCTAGAAGATGCAATCCACACTGGGGAGAAATTTTAAATAGGTAATTCTGTCAAATTTGCCAGGAGATGTTGTATAAAGAACAAAAAAGTGTCAGATCAGATTAAATGTCAATTAACATCAAATTATCCAAATATGACAGGTCTAGTCATAAACTTCAGAGTTTTTGACCTCTCAATGGTCTTACGATACAATATGATACAATAGAACTTTATTTATCCCAGGAGGGAAATTGGTCTGCCAACAGTCATAAAACACAAGATACATGAAACATGAATAACTGATGATCATATTGATCATCATATTGAATGATCATATTGAATGGCGGTGCAGGCTCGAAGGGCCGAATGGCCTACTCCTGCACCTAATTTCTATGTTTATATGTTTCTATGAAATTTTCATTGGCATTGAATGGAGGGGAGTCCGTACTTGTCAGAAAACAGGATAAGACTTCCCTGAGGGTCATGCAAGCCTCCAATTACGTTCTACAGCTAAATACAATTATTATTGAGTAATGAGTATTGAGTAATGAGGAAGGGTTAGTTAGCAGACTTGTTGTGCGTGGCCCCTTGGGCAAGAGTGACCATAATATGGTTGAGTTCTTCATTAGGATGGAGAGTGACAAAATTAAGTCAGAAACAAGGGTTCTGAACTTGAACAAAGGTAACTTTGAAGGTATGAGATGTGAATTGGCCAAGAAAGACTGGCAGGTGATTCTTAAAGGGTTGACAGTGGATGTGCAATGGAAGGTATTTAAAGACTGCATGGATGAAGTACAAAAGTTGTTCATACCAGTTTGGCAAAATAATAAATCGGGGAAGGTGGTGCATCCATGGATAACAAGGGAAATCAGGGATAGTATAAAAACAAAAGATGAGGCATACAAATTTGCCAGAAAAAGCAGCCTACCGGAGGACTGGGAGAAATTCAGAATGCAGCGGAGGAGGACAAAGGGCTTAATTAGGAAAGGGAAAATAGATTATGAAAGGAAACTGGCAGGGAACATAACAACTGACTGCAAAAGTTTTTATAGATATGTGAAGAGAAAGAGACTAGTTAAAACAAATGTTGGTCCCTTGCAGTCAGAAACAGGTGAATTGATCATGGGGAACAAGGACATGGCAGACCAATTGAATAACTACTTTGGTTCTGTCTTCACTAAGGAAGACATAAATAATCTGCCGGAAATAGCAGTGGAACGGGGGTCAAATAAGATGGAGGAACTGAATGAAATCCAGGTTAGCCGGGAGGTGGTGTTGGGTAAATTGAATGGATTGAAGGCCGATAAATCCCCAGGGCCAGATAGTCTGCATCCCAGAGTACTTAAGGAGGTAGCCACAGAAATAGTGGATGCATTAGTGATAATTTTTCAAAATTCCTTAGATTCTGGAGTAGTTCCTGAGGATTGGAGGGTAGCTAATGTCACCCCACTTTTTAAAAAAGGAGGGAGAGAGAAAGCGGGGAATTACAGACCAGTTAGTCTAACATCGGTAGTGGGGAAACTGCTAGAGTCAGTTATTAAAGATGGGATAGCAGCGCATTTGGAAAGTGGTGAAATCATTGGACAAAGTCAGCATGGATTTACGAAAGGTAAATCATGTCTGACAAATCTGATAGAATTTTTTGAGGATGTAACTAGTAGAGTGGATAAGGGAGAACCAGTGGATGTGTTATATCTAGACTTTCAGAAGGCTTTCGACAAGGTCCCGCATAAGAGATTAGCATACAAACTTAAAGCACACGGTATTGGGGGTTCAGTATTGATGTGGATAGAGAACTGGCTAGCAGACAGGAGGCAAAGGGTAGGAGTAAACGGGTCCTTTTCAGAATGGCAGGCAGTGACTAGTGGGGTGCCGCAAGGCTCAGTGCTGGGACCTCAGCTATTTACAATATATATTAATGATTTGGACGAGGGAATTCAATGCAACATCTCCAAATTTGCAGATGATACCAAGCTGGGGGGTATAGTTAGGTGTGAGGAGGATGCTTGGAGGCTGCAGGGTGATTTGGATAGGCTGAGTGAATGGGCAATGCATGGCAGATGCAGTATAATGTGGATAAATGTGAGGTTATCCACTTTGGTGGCAAAAACATGAGGGTAGACTATTATCTGAATGGTGGCAGATTAGGAAAGGGGGAGATGCAACGAGACCTGGGTGTCATGGTACACCAGTCATTGAAAGTAGGCATGCAGGTGCAGCAGGCAGTGAAGAAAGCAAATGGTATGTTAGCATTCATAGCGAAAGGATTTGAGTATAGGAGCAGGGAGGTTCTACTGCAGTTGTACAGGGTTTTGGTGAGGCCACACCTGGAGTATTGCGTACAGTTTTGGTCTCCAAATCTGAGGAAAGACATCCTTGCCATAGAGGGGGTACAGAGAAGATTCACCAGACTGATTCCTGGGATGTCAAGACTTTCATATGAGGAAAGATTGGATAGACTCGGCTTGTACTCGCTGGAATTTAGAAGATTGAGGGGGGATCTTATAGAAACTTACAAAATTCTTAAGGGGTTGGACAAGCTAGATGCTGGAAGATTGTTCCCGATGTTGGGGGAGTCCAGAACAAGGGGTCACAGTCTAAGGATAAGGGGGAATTCCTTTAGGACCGAAATGAGGAAAACATTCTTTACACAGAGAGTCGTGAGTCTCTGGAATTCTCTGCCACAGAAGGTAGTTGAGGCCAGTTCATTGGCTATATTTAAGAGGGCGTTAGATGTGGCACTTGTGGCTAAAGGGATCAGGGGGTATGGAGAGAAGACAGGTACGGGATACTGAGTTGGATGATCAGCCATGATCACATTGAATGGCGGTGCAGGCTCGAAGGGCCGAATGGCCTACTCCTGCACCTATTTTCTATGTTTCTATGTTTCTATGTTTATCCATGTTTGCCTTGCGAGTCCAGAAGGCTTGTTTCAGTGTTAGCTATGCACCAGGAACTCACTCATTCTGAGTTTTGGCTGGACTGTTACTGCAGTTTGGAATGTACAAGTACGTGCTATAATGAAATATAGAGTGGATGGAAAACTTGCAACTTCTGCAAATTTAAAATAAAAACAGACAATGCTAGGAACACTCAGCAGATTCCGGCTTGATCTTTCAGGTCAAAGATCTTTCATCAGATGTGGGGGAAAAAGAGAAAGCCAGTTAGGTTTAAATTGGAGAGAGTGTGGGTCAAGAGCACGTCTGCTGTGCTAAATAAATGGTGCGATACTTGAAACTTCACCATTCAGACAGTATCAATGGATTGTGGAACAGATTTGACATTTCACCGTTGAAGGCTCTTTGTCAGAACTGGAAAAAAACTGAACTAAACGTGGTTTCAAGTTACAAGCAGGATGGAGAAGGGATCGATAGACCTCTGATAGAGTGATGCTGGGATTTCCATGGTGTATGAGAACTGGCCAGATTTGCTGAAGGTTTTTCATCCTTTATATTAACTCAGTTTTTCTCTCTCCGCCTACACCATCTAATCAGCTAGACATCACTGACCTTTCTGACCTGCAATTTGCAACTTGTACACATTTTTATGCTTCATTCCTCTCTCTCTCTGCAACTTCCCTCATTAACTTATCAACCAAATGGCTTGATCAACAGCTTATCACCATAACAACCCTGGCATCACTGTATCAGAGATATTCACTGTGCCCGATCAATCCCTTCCCTGTCCTGCTTCAAACTTAAAACTACTTTGTTTTCCGTCTTATCCAGTTCTGACAGAGAGCTTTCAAACTGAAATGTTGTTCCATTTTCCATTGATACTGCCTGACTTGCTGAGTGTTTCCAGTATTTTCTGTCTTTATTGTGCAGCAGTTGCTCTTAATGGCACATTAAGGCCCATTTAAGTCCTCCTGATTTTCTCAACGCCAAAGTGGCCTCCCTTCCCTTTGGGACGCCAAGTGCTATCAATGTGTTGTGTTCACTTATCTATTGCATTCTGCATTTCAGGAAAACCAGGAATTCCATAAAACGGAACCATTCTTCTGATAGCAAGTTCATCTGCTCCAGAACCTGAAAATAAATGTCCATTAAGTTACGTGCCTCTTGCTGCAATTCTCTGGCTACAAAATAGCTTGAAAGCTCCTGAACATCTAATGGCAACATTGATTTTGCAACTAAGCGCTGTGTGTTTATCAAAGGTTTCAGTAATTGGATGTCTTTAAGATCATCTGTGCAGTTTGCAGCCAGTGATACAGTATTTGTGATCACATTCAAGATCATAATCACAAGGGTTATTATTCTATGCAAGAAAGCAGAGCTGCAATCATTTCCTCATCTGTAGCTACTTGTTCAAGGTTAAGGCGGTTAACAGCAACAAATTAAAATCAACCAGATGCTCACAGGATTATATTGAAAAGCTCTACAAATTTAGCAGCCAGTGCAACATTGATTGAAGACATGAAGAAACTACTGTTTGGACGAAAGGAAATTGGAGAAAGTTTTAATGCAAGATACATTTAAATTGTAGATAGAGAGAGGAGATTGAAAATATATACTAACGGTTTTAATACCGGTTGATCCTTTAATGGTATTTATACATGTGAGTTTTTATTAGCCAAGGTGACAAGTTCCTTTACCTCATAGGTTCCACACTTCAGTGCACAGAGACCTAAAACCATGCAGTGAACTGAATTGAGATGAACAAAATTAATTTTCCTTTGGTTACTTAACAGCAGAGAAAACGATGTCACCCGCCCAGTCTGGGACTGAACATGAATGAAAGCAAAGAGTTCACCTCATCAGCATTTAGAACAGGTAAGCCATAACATTGAAATATATCATCAGATGTAAATTATTAAACTGTTAAATATTATTTCCTTACTTTCCTCCTAATACAATTGTATTTTTGTTTACAAAGTTGAATCAATGGACTATTTAGAATAGCTTAAATTAAATTGCAATATTTTTGTTATGGTATTCCCTACCACTTATCTATGTAAAGAATCATTATCAAATACTCATAATAACGCTGACTAAAAATAATTTTTGATGAGTCATCATTCCTGCCGCAGAAGAATGAGGGTATTTTTCCAGTTGCTGGTTTTATATTTCACATCCATAGCAGTTGTTTCTAATCCTATGAGGTAACCTGTAGGATTTGTGCTACCATGGAGATGCTGTGAAACAAAACACAAATATGCCTTTGGCTATAAGCAACTGTGAACAATAGGACTTTGCAGATTTCCACCATTTTATGTGACAATCAATGTGAGGTCCAGACTGCACTCTCTCCATTCAACGAACTTGGGGAAAGCATCTGAAATAATCTTCCGTGATAATGAAACAAATATTTTTACAATACAGTGTCTTCATAAACTGTAAGCAATCTATCTAGCTAGGATGATTTATTTAAAATGGCAATAGTAAATGACAACTAATAGACAATATTCTTTTCCACACAAAAAATACGAGTAACTCAGCAGATCAGACAGCGCCTCTGGAGGAAAGGAATAGGTGACGTTTCGCGTAGAGACCCTTCAGAAGAAGGTCTTGAACTGAAACATCACTTATTCCTTTTCTCCAGAGATGGTGAGTTACTCCAGCATTTTGTGTCTATTTTCGGTTTAAACCAGTATCTTTCCTACACATTCTTCTCCACAATATTTGATCATCTTTAACAGACTATCTTTGGCTAAATAAAGCTCTACTGATATTAATATTTACCTCAGGTTAGTTATAATTTTCCATAGAGAATAATAATCAGTTGATCAATGTGTTCAAAGCGAATGTGAATCAGAAAACAAAGTCAGGGTTGCTCTGAAATGCTTCGGGATTAGAGTTGGATTTTAACCTCAATTCTGATGGGAGACTTTAAAAATTCCATTTAAAAAGCTCGGGAATTCAGTTATGTCGTGTACACGGTGACAGAGATTTATTGATCAGCCGTTAAAAGGGGCGAAACCTTTTTCTGTTCCTTGCAATCAGTAGGTAAGAATTCTCAAATTGCTTTTCCAATGGGCAATTGACATGGTAATGGACACCAGTATAAAGAGTTCAGAAACAAAAGGGTTCAGAAACAGCATTTACAGATGTTGCGGTTGCTTCTGTGGAGAAGAGTAAAAAACAGTTCCCTTTTTCAGGTAGTTGGCGGCCATCGGATTTTAAGACCAGAAAAACTGGTGGCAAATATCTCTTCTGGCTTCACAGAAACAAAGGGTTCTATCAATACTAGACCTTGAGACTTTAGAGATGACAAATCATTCTACTGCAACATTCTCTATTTCTTTCTCCAAAGAGACCCTCCTGACTGTATATTTCTAGCATTTTTGTTTTTTATTTCTAGCTTCTGGAGTTTTCTTGTCTCCTTGACTACTGGATTAACAGGAAACCAGTGGGGGGAGGGGGGGGAGTGGTATGATGGGGTATTATGTGTAATGTTCTGATCATCTGGAAGCATTAAAGTGGTAGAGGTACTTCAGAAGAAAACCAAGGGTTCTCTCTGGAATGGATACAATGAAAGACAGGCAAACTCATCTTGGATGCCACTGTAAATGTAACATATTGCATGGACAAAGCTATGTGGGTAATTGTAAACGTTCAATTTAGGATTGGAACCAGGGAATGTTTCTTTCACGAGAGAGGCAATGGACTTGGAAACAGAGTAATGGAGGAGAAGCATTGGATGCATTTTAGGAAACCGCTTAATTCGTGAAAATAAATCCCCCATCTTTCTCAGCCTGACCTTCATGTGACTCAGTTCTCCAATGCGGTTGACTCTTTGTCTCTTCCTTAATCTAGGGGCAATAATGGATAAAGAATACATGCCAGCAGAGGCAATGATGTCGCACCTCATGAAAGAAGAAACAGAAAGTCTTGATTCATTGTAGGATTAAATTATACTATTATAGTTAGGGACTGACTTCGGTAGCTCCAAGCCGCAGGAGCTTCGACCGCCTCGATGCGGGAGCTTCGACCACCCTGCCTGCGGATGGTTCGACTGCCCCAACAGCGGGAGAATAAAGAGGGAAGAAGATAAGACTTTATTGCCTTCCACCACAGTGAGGAATGTGGGGAATCCACTGTGGTGGATGGTTATGTTAACGTTTATGTAGTTGTGTGCTTTGTTGCTTTATTTAAAATGGCTGTATGGTAAATATCACTGTACCTTAATTGGTACACGCGACAATAAAAGACCTTTGAACCTTTGAATATAAATGGTTTCATCTTTGTGAAGTCTTCTTCACAAAGACTTAAAAATACCCTACACGATGTTTCCAATTGTAACAAGTAGATCAAGAGTAGATCCATTCACTAAAGGGCCTGTCCCACTAGCATGCAACTCTATGCGATTAGCGTGACCTAACGTGGTCGCTTGAGCCGTCCGGCGTCGCGGGCCGGTCCCACTTCGATCACTGGAGCCGTGCGGAATTGTGCGGAGTTCGTCCCGACATCGCGCAGGGCTCCGAAAAACTGACTATGTTCAAAAATTCCGCGCGGCAATGGCTTGTCGACTTGCAGTCGCCTCGATGCATTACACACCGCCTCGATATCGTGCCTCTGTGAACCTATCTGTAGGTGCCACCGTGACCCTCTATGTGTGTGGCTCCGTGGCCCTCTCTGTGTGTGTCTCTATGCCCCTCTCTGTGTGCCCCTTTCTGTCCTGGCGAACTTACCTTAAGACTTCGCTCCAAGTTTGCCTCACTTTGTGCCGCATTGTGCCACTCACCCGACCTCCGCGCGGCCCCTGCTGCCGGTTTGGTCGCGCTTGCTGCATGCAGGCGCATTCTGGTGGGAACGGCCCTGTACAGGGGATTACCCGACCTCCGCGCGGCCCCCGCTTCTAGTTTGATCGTGTTAATCGCATGGAGTCGGATGCTGGTAGGACAGGCCCTTAAGAGTATCTTTCAGCGATAGTCTGTTCAATTGCTATTCACTGTTCAATTAACTACACACCTTACCACAACAGATATGGGCATGCTCTCCCTTGTCCTCTCACCCTAATCTTCATTAATCTCTTCTAACAGTGATTTCCTCTTCATCTTTCCTTACCCTGCAGTACATTTGGTAGCAGAGGATTCAACTATGTTGACTTTTATCACCTCAGCTAATTTCTTGCTAAACCTCTCCTCTTTCAGATTAAACCTACAGCAATTCTTACCAATTATTTCCTTTTCCTATCTAGCTGACGCCCTTTGCAGAATTCGACGGAATGTTTCATTATTTTAAAGATTGTATAAATGCAAATGATTGTTTCAAGGAAAATGGTGAGCTGAGTAAAAGGACAACCAAAGCCCTTTTTCCTAAGTTCTCCTTGGTGCCAGTTATTGTGCATGGGAGGACAGCAGACTACAAACAACACCAGGTGTCTGGCACCAGGCCATCAGCTGTTTGGTTTACAAGTTAGTGATAGATTGGGTATAGGTTTCACCCTCCCAAACTACCACAGAAGAACATCTGCCCCCTGACTTTCACTGGAAACTTATTTTGCATTGATGCAGTTTAGAAACAGCATGTGTCGAGCTTTCATTCCTGGGCTTGCAGCAGAAAGAATTTGGATGGCAGGTTTGGCATTGCTTTGGCTGTGTGACTGCTCCTTAATTGAGGTGACGTATTCATCCCCTCTCTAATTGGATGCTGATCATTCTGTTCAAATGTATAGTCGGTGCTATCCTTTCTTCCACTTTATTGGAAGATCTAAACCACCAATTCAACTTTTCATTTTCAATACTTGCTATTTTTATTGAAGATGCCCAACAATTTTACAGCAAATGTGCAGGAAGGAACTACAGATGCTAGTTTAAATCATAGATAGACACAAAAAGCTGGAGTAACTCAGCGGGACAGGCAGCATCTCTGGAGAGAAGGAATGGGTGATGTTTTGGGTCAAGACCCTTCTTCAGACACAGCAAATTATTGATTTTAGTTTTCCTGAACATGGATCCTCATGATTAGATACTCCATTACAATTTAATAAAAATATTCTGTATCTTGAATCTTAATCTTCAGGTTAAGGGCCTGTCCTACAAGCATGCAACTCTATGCGATTAGCGCGACCTAACGTGGTCGCTTGAGCCGTCCGGCGTCGCGGGGCCGGTCCCACTTCTATCGCCAGAGCCGTGCGGAATTGTGCGGAGTTCGTCCCGACATCGCGCGGGGCTCCGAAAAACTGACTATGTTCAAAAATTCCGCGCAGTAACGGCTTGTCGGCTCGCAGTCGCCTCGACGCATTACACACCACCCCGACATCGTGCCTCTGTGAACCTATCTGTAGGTGCTTCCGTGACCCTCTATGTGTGTGGCTCCGTGGCCCTCTGTGTGTGTGTGCCTCTGTGCCCCTCTCTGTGTGCCCCTCTCTGTCCTGGCGATCTTACCTTAGACTTCGCTCCAAGTTCGCCTCACTTTGCGCCGCGTTGCGCCACACACCCGACCTCCGCGCGGCCCCTGCTGCCGGTTTGGTCGCGCTTGCCGCATGCAGGCGCTTGCTGGTGGGAACAGCCCTGTACAGGGGATCACCCGACCTCCGCGCGGCCTCCGCTTCTAGTTTCATCGCGTTCATCGCATAGAGTTGCATGCTTGTAGGACAGGCCCTTTATCTTTTATATAACCTTTTGTGGTCCATTATTGTTGAAGATGTTACATGAGAGCATATGTGTTTATGTGTTTAAGAAATATGTAATATGTGTTTAAGAAATATTCACTAAAGTAGTGCATGTATTTTCTTTGTGTGCCAATATCCTATGGTAAATACAGTTTATTTTTACAAATCACCATCCAGAGATTAGTTGATTGTTTTTGAAAACAATGAAAGCTTTCAGTTAATGTACTTCGCTAATTCTGGGCATTCTAAATAGGCGGCAGTGAGTAACGCTTCTCAAGAGAATAGAAAACTATTCCCTCATCAGCTTGGAACGTAATGACTAAATTAACATAATGACTAATTATTTTACATGTTGACGACCTGCAAAAACCTGAATTGGAACTTCAGTCATAATTTGCCAATAAATAAAACATAGGACAAATTAAATTGCTTCTCACTTTGATCAGAATACATGAATTTTTATCAATTCATTACATTTAGTGCAATAACAGTGTACTATGTTTTTGGTTTCTTGTTCACGAGTGGAGAAAGTATATAAACGTTCTTAATACAGCACCCATCCGACGTTCATATTATTCAAGCAATTGCTACAAAGCTTTGTAGAAATTGATCATTGTGGTTAGTTTTAGGGGAATGGTGAGTGCAAAGATTTTGGTAACTTTGGAGTTTCATGTAAGTATCATTTCATATAGATACTTTGAAATTTATTGTCATTGCTCTTCCAATGCATTCAAAGAAATCACTTGACCTGATCTATTTTAAAGCTTTTTAAGAACTAGTCCCACACTAAAATGCCCTAAAAGTCAGCCACGTGAGGCTTAACTGAGTAGTTATTGGCATGCCAAACAATAATTTGTACTCAGCAAACGGTATATTCTCTAGTTGATAACTGTAGAGGTTCTGTAGATAATTTGGCTGCATACCAAATCTCCTCAAACATCAAAGGACTTAGAGGTGTTGCTAAGCTTTCTTTGTGATTGTATCAGTGTGTTGGCCCCAGGACAGATACGTGTACAGAAATATACATGCCCAGGAACTTGAAACTGTTGACTCTCTCCACCGCCATCCCATCAGGTTCATGGGTTTTCAGTTTTCTCTTCCTGAAATCAACAATCGGCTACTTGGTCTTGCCAATATTGAGAGCAAGATTGTTATTCTGGTACCAGTCCATCAGATTATCGATGTAACCACCAGCACTTTGAGTCATCGATACCCGAATATGTCCAACAACGGTGTTATCATCAGTTAATTTAAAGATGGCGTTGTGTCATGTGTGACTACACAGTCCTGGGTATAAAGAGAGACGGTCAGGTGACTGAGAATATTCTTGAGGAGCTCCTCTGTTTGATGTTGACGTACACTTACATGTTGACATCTATCTGTCTGACTAAAAGTCTGATCTTGACCACTTCCTGTTCTGCATATTGATTTTAGAAGAAATGCTGCCACTTACGACTGTGATTTTTGGCCATCTTACTCAGAGTCCCCCTCCGCTGCGCAGGACAAGAGGATTTTTTCAATCGATGAAAAATAAAAGAGTTATTAGTGTTTAAAAAATGTTGAGATTCTCTCTCCTGGCCACGCCGCTTCCGGAGGGATTATAAAACCCGGAAGTGTTGAGAACCTCAGTCAGTCTCTGCAAGATGGGAGAGCGGGAAGCTCACATCTCTCCGTCTGAGCTGTGAATAACACTGAACACATGTCTACTAAACTGTGAATGGTTTTACTGACCTTAATGTGCCCTTAATGCGGTTTGAAAATATGGTTTGGAAATGCTAAAGCTGTGTTGCTATTGGTTTGGAAATGCTAAAGCCATGTTGCCTTTGGTTTGGAAATGCAAAAGCTGTGTTGCCTTTGGTTTGGAAATGCAAAAGCTGTGTTGCCTTTGTTTTGGAAATGCAAAAGCTGTGTTGCCTTTGGTTTGGAAATGCAAAAGCTGTGTTGCCTTTGTTTTGGAAATGCAAAAGCTGTGTTGCCTTTGGTTTGGAAATGCTAAAGCTGTGTTGCCTAATTAAAGTTGCCTTGCCTAATATGTAATATGTGTTTAAGAAATATTCACTAAAGTAGTGCATGTATTTTCTTTGTGTGCCAATATCCTATGGTAAATGCAGTTTATTTTTACAAACCACCATCCAGAGATTAGGTGATTGTTTTTGAAAACAATGATAGCTTTCAGTTAAGCTTTGTGCCTTGCCTAATTAAAGTTGCCTTGCCTTCTATACAATTAAAAGTCTAACCTTGACCACTTCTTGTTTGCGCTTTATATTGATTTTAGAAAAACAAATGCTACCATGTACGGCTGTGATTTTTGGCCATCTTACCCAGAGTCCTCCTCCGCTCATCAGGTGCCGAGGATTTTTCCCATCGATGAAAAAATAAAGAGTTATTAGTGTTTAAAAAATGTTGAGATTCTCTCTCCTGTCAATCACGCCATTAAGGCCACGCCCCTTCTGGTGGGAGCGGGGAGGGACTATAAAACCCAGAAGTGTGGCCGTTGCTCGGTCTCTGCAAGATGGAGGAGGGAGAGGTCACTCGCTGTATTTAGTGACCTTGCACCCTGCTTGAAATGGTATGAAACTGCACTTGAGTTTGGTGGCCTTGCACCCTGCTTGAAGTGGTATGAAACTGCACTTGAATTTGGTGGCCTTGAACCCTGCTTGAAATGGAAATTCAAGGAATAACCGTGAGTCAACTGCCAGCCCACCAGCCGTGAGTGAGTGACCTGACAGCACAACAGGCTTGAGTGACTGAGCCGCCAGCCCAAGAATCCATTCGGCCCACAATATCCATAATAGCCTTCTGGAAACCAGTCCATTCAGCCCACAACACCCATACGAGCGCTCCAGAAAGCTCCCCCCCCCCCACCCCCTACTGGCCACCAATATTGGAATTGGTGGAGAGGTGGAATATTGCGTTGAGGGACCAGCCCTCCCGTGTGATGCTGGGACCCAATGGGTCCCACTTGGTCTAGTATATTTATGTATTTTAAGTTTGAGTATTAACTTTTAATTTTTTTTTTCAGGATACGTCAAGCTATTTGTGCAGTCCAATCTCAATTTATCAATCAATACAAAAAGTTTAAGAAAAATTGGCCATTTTCTTTGGTGGTAAGTTGTTGAGAACTCCTTACTGTGATTGAGCGCGGTGCCAGTTTGATAATATTACAACTACTAGGGACTGGAGATCTAACACTCCAAAGACAGGTACATGGATAGGCCTGGTCTGGAGGGATATGGACCAAGCGCAGGCAAGTGGGACTAGTGTAGCTGGGACATTGTTGGCCTGTGTGGGTGAGTTGGGCCGAAGGGCCTGTTTCCATACTGTATCAATCTATGACTCTAGTTGTCAGGAAGGTTATTGCCACAGAGATCAATAGATCATTGTGGGAGCTTTACTCAATATTAGCAGCAAACACTGTTGTACCATATTGCAACCACAATATCTGGGTCATTACGCTAACAAAGTTAAAGTTCAGCAGGTGGCGTGACATGGCCTTTTTCTAGCTGAGAAGGTACAGCTAGGAACAGTATACAATCGTTGGAGGCAACAGTCCATAGACTTATGCTGCAATGGGTCTTTACAACTTTCACTGCCAAGAAGAAATAACATCTCATCAACAGTTAAGAGAGCGCTGCAGCGGTTGCACTTTCTGCGCCGTTTGAGAAGAGCTCACCTCCCCCATCCCATCCTCACCACTGTCTACAGGGGCACTATAGAGAGTATTTTGACCAGCTGTATCTCTGTCTGGTTTGGGGACTGTAAAGCCTCTGACTGGAAGCCCGTGCAGAGAATGGTGAGGACAGCGGAAAAAATCATCAGGACCTCTCTCCCCTCAATCGGGGATATTGCGACCAAACGTTGCGTGTCTAAGGCCAGCAGTATTATAAACATCTCCATCACGGTCTGTTCACTCTGCTGCCCTCGGGCAAAAGATATCGTAGCATAAGGAGCAGAACATCAAGGTTCTGCAACAGCTTCTTCCCACGAGCCATCAGACTCCTGAATGCCATGTAATGGGCTGCCACCATTGTCTATTTATCCTTTTATCCTTTTTATCCATTTTATCCATGTTTATCCTTCTGTTAATTATCATGTTGCACAGGGAGCCAAATGCAACGGAATTTCGTTTGGAACTGCATAGATCGATGTATTTCTAAATGACAATAAAGTTTGTTTGACTTGAGAATAAAAGGCTGCAGGTTCACAAGAACACCACCAAATAAAAGACCCTGCTAATTCACACATTGTCCGAATGTGGAAACAGGAATTTCCATTCCTTCCTCACAGCTGGGATAACGTTCTGGGACTCAATACCTGGAGCAGATAAAGATGGGCAATAATACTGCCCTTGCCCAAGATGCCCACTTCTCAAGAATGAATAAGTGGAGTTGTATAAAAGCAGGAAACTATCCTGTTCTTGGGCGGCACCTGTGGAAATGAAAATATTTTATGTCAATGATCTTTCATCAGGAAGTGCAAAATGACTCCGTCTCTTCTGTGAACCAAGCCTTTAAATTATAGGCTTCATAAGAAAACAAACAAATGAGTATGTGGCCACAGCAACCAAAGACAAAAGATAACAAGAAATATATCATAAATCCTGGAAGCAATTTATAGCAGAATACAATCGTATATTGTGTGAATTGGAAAGTGGTTAAAAGCATCTACAAAAATATATAGTTTTTCTTATTATATACTTTGTATTTGTTTGATCATTACATGGTACAAAATATTCAATTTACCTCAAAATCAGCCAGTTTGTAACCGAGTGCATCGTCCACTGTTCATTGCAACTTTACAATTTGTATATTTCAGTCAAGATTTCTCAGATCTTGAGAATCTTCTAAACCCAAATGAATATACCTAGTCGATCCTAACTTCTCCGATCAGACAACCCTCGCGTTCCCGGTATCAAAATAGTAAACCTAGTCTGCAGGGGCGGAAAACACGGGGGGGGGGGTAGAGGGGACACGCCCCCCCCCCCCATGTTTTGAGAGGTGGGGGACATCCCCCCCCCCCCCCCAAGTTTTTGTAATCCGGATTTTAAAATCTCCGCTTTCCGTGAGACAGTAGAGGTGGGACTGCTGATCGAGGGCGCCGATTGGACGAGAGAGATGTCGGTCAGCAGGCAATGGGGGCGGGGCATGATGATTAAGCACGATGATTGGAGGAGGGAGGAGTGGGGGGGGGGGTGGGACTGAGGATAGTGCGCGGTGATTGGAGGAGGGAGACGTGGCACAGACCTTCGCCTCATCCGCAGCCAGGATCGATTCCGGCCGGCTCTCCGGCGCTGTCCCGTCCCCACCCGAGTGCCCATCCCCTTCCCTCCCCAAGGGTGGCCAGAGAGGTCGGGAGTCAGATGGGCGCAGCGCCCCCAGGCCCACAGCCAGTGCAGAGAAGCAGCGCTAAACCCAGCTCACTCTGCCTGTCCCGCCAGGTTAACCGGCCTGGACTTGTGGGAAATATGGCCAGCGTGGAGAAGCAGAGCTGGTGTCCCGTCAGTCCAGTCAGGGCTGTAGGTTAACCCGGCGAGACAGGCAGAGTTGAGCTGCATGTAGTGCTGGATTGAGCCTCCGAAGCCTCGCGCATGCGTGTGTGAGTGTGCGCATGCGGGCGCAGCCGCCAAAAAATTATGTCCCCCCCCGTCCCCCGGTCCCCTCCATGTTTTGATAGCGAGTTCCACTCTTGCTAGTCTGAACTACTTCCAATGAATTTATGTTATATCTTAAATAAGGAGATGAACATTGCACGGGGTACTCCATATGTGGTCTCACAAATGCCCTACACATTGATGCATAACATTCCTACATTTATGTTCAATTCCTGTTCCAGTGATCAAAAATCTGTCGTAGAAACAAAGAATTGCGGGTTCTAGTTTATATCAAAGATGCTGGAGTCAAAACTTGCTGGAGTTAAAATGCTGGACCCATCTTACAGTCTGAAGAAGGGTCCCGACCCTAAACATTACGCATCCTTTCTCTCCAGAGATGCTGCCTGACCCATTGAGTTACTCCAGCACTTTGTGTTTATCAAAAATCTACTATTGGGCTTTCTAACTACTTGCTGCATTAGCTATTTTGAAACACTCAGCAGGCCAGGCGGCATCTCCGGGGGGAAAAACAGAGTTAGCGTTTCGGGTCCTAGATCTTTTGTCATACCTGGGAAAGAGGGTAAACAAGTTTGTTCTCCCGTGGCTGGGAAGGTGGAGAGTAATGGAAAGGACACAGGGACGATCTCTGTACTGGTGAGATCAAATGGTTTAATGTGATAGTTCGAGGCATCCAAGGTGTTTGAGGTTACAAAGTAATTGATTATCCTAGTAAGTGGAACAAATAGTTATGCTTCCTTGTCTGTTTATGTATTGCTTATAGCAGGGCTGTGGAACATGCCCAGCAGTCGGACTGCACCAACAGAAAATGAAACTTGAAAATAATCACCTCAAAGTCATTAGAGTTTAGTTTAGTTCAGTTTAGTTTAGAGATACTTCATGGAAACAGGCCTTTCGGGTCACTGAGTACGCACATTAACACTATCCTACACACACTAGGGATAATTTACACTTATACCAAGCCAATTAGACTACAAACCTGTACGTCTTTTGAATGTGGGAGGAAACCGAAGATCTCGGAGAAAACCCACGCGGTTACACGGAGAACGTACAAACTCCGTACAGACAGCACCCGTAGTCAGGATCGAACCCGGGACAGCTGCACGCGCTGTAAGGCAGCAACTCCACCGCTGCACCACCGTGCCACCAGCTTGAGCGTGATGAATTAGGAGGCAAAAAATTTGAGAAAATGTGTTTGATGCAGAAAAGGGAAATCTTGCACAAAGCTTCTCATGTTATAATAAATGTAGTAAAATACATATTTAACTGTAACATGATTAAAGTTAACACGAGGTGGTCAAAATTGTCTTTATCTTGAATAATATTTTTTACTTCGGGGCCTCAGTGAATCTCCAGGCCTGATACTAGAATTGTTATTTTTGTCCAAAGCCACAATAAATGTCACACTGGATATTTATTAAAATGGACACCTTTCCCGCAATAAATTTCACCAAATCCTCCTTATAGACAACGGGGGTCAACTGTAGAGGCTCTATAAGGTGCTGGTCAGGCCGCATTTGGAATATTATGAGCAATTTTGGGCCCCATATCTGAGAAAGGATGTGCTGGCTCTGGAGGAGGTACAGAGGAGGTTTACAAGAATGATTCCAGGAATGAATGGGTTAACCTGTGATGAGCATTTGTCAGCACTGGATCTGTACTCACTGAAGTATAGAAGATTGAGGGAGACCTCATTGAAACATACAGAATAATGAAAGGCTTGGATAGAGTGGATGTGGAGAGGATGTTTCTACTAATGGGAGAGTCTAGGACCAGAGGTCATAACCCCAGCGTCGAAGTTCCCTCAGGAGGTGCATACAGTTCGTCAGACTCGTCCGCAACGCCAGAAACCAGTTGATCGGACCAGAGCAAATCCGGAGAAGGTGGGACAGTTTCAGAAGAGCCGTTCCCCTGTTGGGGGATCGAAACCCTGCTACCGGTGCGGCTCGACTGCTCATCATCACCGTGAGTGCCCGTATATCGAGTCCGTTTGTTATGCCTGTTACCGAAAAGGTCATCTCCAGCAGTGTGTCAATCCGTAGGAAATCTGAGAAAGGCAAGAAAGCACAAAACACAGTCGACCAAATCGCGGAGACCATTCCTATTGAAGTGCTCGGTGTGTCTACGATCACAGACAAGCCGAGGATTTCACTGTGGGTCTCGAACATCGATCTACAGTTCCAGGTGGACACTGGTGCGGCTGTGATGCTAGTGGGTCAGGACATCTGGGAGAGGATCGGATCGCCAAAACTGAAACCGGCCAACATCCGCCTTTTCGGATACAGTAGACAGCCCATTCCCACGAAAGGCAAATGCACTGTCGCCGTTTCCTGTAATGGTATGACATAGATGTTGCCGCTGATCATCATTGGTAAAGAAGGTACATCCCTGTGCGCCATCGACTGGATCCATGCTTTTAAGCTTGACATGAACGCTTGATCTACGATGGATCAACTATGGCATTGTCATCGACCATGGATTGCAACATAGTCAGCAAGTGCGTGAACAACCTGCAAAAACAGGACGTCGAATGGCACTGGTCCAAAGAGTGTGACCACGCATTCACCAGATTGAGGAGATGCTCGCCCAGAAGATGCGTTTGGTCCACTATGACCCATCGAAGCCGATCTCGCTGGCCGCCGATGCATCGCTGTGTGGTCCTGGAGCTGTAATCTCACAAACGGCGCTGAACGGCAAGGAAGAACCAATCGCATTCGCATCCAAAACGCTGACAACCGCCGAGAAAAACTACAGCCAAGTGGAGAAAGAACAGCATACAGATAAAGCAAATACTGATATCTCTTCAAAAGAGAACACTGAGGAAAACTCTGTTGATTCTGAGCCTTTAGCAAGAATTGTGAAACGCAAAAAAGGCTGGAAAGAAATAGTGAAGCGAGATCCAGCTAAATGGAGACGTTCAAACTGGAAAGGAGGAATGTGATGTTTGATGGACTGTGTGGGGTGGGAGGACCCCGTTGTTCCTCCCGTGCAGCAGGTGGCGCTGCACAGGACAAAGGGAGATGATGTGTATACAGTTTATCCTGTCTGTAGACAGTATGTGGGCAGCCAGCGTGACTAGTCTTGCTGCCAGCATTGAGTGAAACATTAAAGACTTCTATTGTAAACTAAAGACTCTGACATTTTGTGCAGACCTAGAAAATTAACACGAAATAAATGAAGGAGATGAGGTGGAATTTCTTCAGTCAGAGGGTGGTGAATCTGTGGAATTCTTTGCCACAGAAGGCTGCGGAGGCCAAGTCAGCGGATATTTTTGTAAGGCAGAGGAAGATAGATTCTTGATTAGTACAGGTGTCAGACGTTATGGGGAGAAGGCAGGAGAATGGGGTGAGGAGGGAGAGATAGTTCAGCCATGATTGAGTGGTGGAGTAGACTTGATGGGGCAAATGGCTTGATTCTACTCCTATTCCTTATGACCTTATGAACTAATAACAGGTGAATTGAAGCACAGTATTATAGAATTTGATGGCACAGATGGAAGACATTCAGCCCATGAAGTCAAAGTTACCCAAAAATAAACCAGGTTAACCCTACTATCCAACTCTAACCCTCATAACTGCAGGTTAGACTATTCAGCCACGTCCTTTTGAATGTAGTGATGGTCTCTGTGTTCACTACGTTTTCTGGCCGAGATCAACACCTTCACCATTCAGCAGTGAAATACTTTTTCTCAATTCCCCTTTAACCCTTCCATTAACATTTAAATCAGTCCCCACTTATCCTCTCTTACCATTCACCAAGGGCAAGAAGTCTGAAGTTCCACTGACACAATTTTATATAAGTCACCCATTCCTGATCATTGGTAATGGCACTAAAATTGATAATTAATTTGACTGTAGGTTAACAGTGTAGGCTAATTAGTTAGTCTTTCGGAGCCATCTTCGTGATAAGACTAAGCCACTAGTTCTGTTGAAACTTTGTAACAAAATGAACCAGGGATTGAAATTAATCTTCATTAGTCATTTTTTAATAATGAAGCTGTTTTTTTCCCCCAGTGAAACAAAAAGCCAAAACAAGCTTAGTACATGAACTCAATTTGCTGATTCACTGTGAGCCTGTTTCATAACACGAGACGAGTCCCTCTATTTTCTAATGACCCTAAGGAATGAATACCTGATTAATTCATAAAGTTCCACAAAGGAACAAAACATCTCTTTATGCCTGAAATTAAATGAGCATATGAATATTAATATGAAATGTACATCTGTTTGGAGGCCAGATTGTTTCACTGTGTGGCTATATTCTTACTGTTTTTATACTAAATATTTTAAAGTAAATATTAATCAAATTTGATATTTATTTACTCCATGTGTTGTTAACTTATACCAGACAGTCTTCTGGCGCAGTAATTTTTAATGATGTCTAAATATAAGTAGTTTATTGAATTCATGCAGAAACAAATTATTGCTTTAAATAGATCTGGAATAACACAATTTATTGCGATGGATTTAAGTGACACCAGAACAACATAAATGTCTGGGTTACAGAGAAAAGCAAGCCTCATTTGTCTGAACTTTCAAACAGGAGCCCTGAAGGGAACAAAAATCCTACCTGCCCTGCATTAAACATTGACATTCAGCGACCTTCCCAGTTAAAAATGAATGTATATTTTATGACTAAATTTACATGCTCTAATAAGAATGGCCAAGGCAACGGCAGTTCATCATTGTAGCCTTTGTGATATTTTCCCAATAAATTTTCAGTTACAAAATACAATGTATATTATTAGTTATAAAGTGACTGAAACGTGTGCCATCTTCTATCTGGAAATAAACAGCTGTTAAATAAAAATTGTGAAGTATTGTTTTTGGCACAGCAAAATACTTAATTGAAAACTAATGAATCTCTGGTCTAGATTTCGGCCCTGATTTCAGCTTGTTTGGTTGACTTATATTGGTCTACAAATCAGCACTAACATTTCATGCAATACTTTGTAGCATTTCAGATTTGAGAATGGTCCATACCATTTAGTGTAGTCTCGTTTTGAGATACAGCACGGAAACAGACCCTCCAGCCCACCGACCCCGTGCTGACCAGTGATCCCCATGCACTAGCACTGTTATACCCACTAGGGACAATTTATAATTTTACCAAAGTCAATAAACCTACAAACCTACATGTCTTTGGAATGTAGGAGGAAACCGGAGCACCGGGAGAAAACCCACGCGGTCACGGGGAGAATGTATAAACTCTGTATGAACAACAACCCAGGTCAGGATTGAACCCGGGTCTCTGGAGCTGAAAGACTGCAACTCCGCCATTTAGTGGTGAAATCCTTTTTCTCAATTCCTCTTTAATCCTTCTATTAACAAAGTGCCCCACCATGCCACCCCTAAATAATTTGATTATTAACTTTAGCATATAATTCTAAATAGTTCATGAGGAGTTAAAACATGTATTAAATATGAGAAAAGGATGCAATGTACAATTTAACATTTTTTATTCATCAGAAAATGTATGGAACATTCATAGATTGCAAATGAATTGTTTTATATTAACACATCTAATCTAATGTTAAGAAATAATGTTGCAGATTGAAATAAAGAAGTCAAGGCTTCTTTGTCAAGGCACCAAGTACAGAATCAAGATAAATTTATCAAGAAGGGTCTCAACCCGAAACGTCGCCTATCTCCTTCGCTCCTTAGATGCTGCTGCACCCGCTGAGTTTCTCCAGCTTTTTGTGTAACCCTCGATTCTCCAGCATCTGCAGTTCCTTCTTTAACAATTTATCTTATTTGTTGGTTGACATTTTTCAAAACCTGTTAGTCACTCTTTCATAGAATGGATTTGGATTTGGTTAGCAAGGATCACAGTGATTATTGAGACAAGTATTCTGAGCACTGTGTCTCCTAAGAATGCCTCTTCTTACCATGTAAGTGATCTCTGTCTAAATGTTTACTATAGTTATGGAGGGAGTGAAATGATAATTTTATTCTATGAGCTGGCAGGTAGGTTTGATTTATTTCCCAGTATTTCACAGCTCCAGCATTGGTAGTGGGGAAGATGCTTGAGTTGATTATTAAATATGTTATTGCAGCGCATTTGGAAAGCAGTGACAGGATCGGTCAAAGTCAGCATGGATTTATGAAGGCAAAATCATGCTTGACTAATCTTCTGGAATTTTTTGAGGATGTAACAAGTAGAATAGTTAAGGGAGAGTCAGTGGATGTGGTGTGTCTGGAATTACAAAAAGCCTTTGACAAGGTCCCACACAACAGATCAGTATGCAAAATTAGAGCACATGGTATTGGGGGTAGGGTATTGACATGGATAGAGAACTGGTTGGCAGACAGGAAGCAAAGAGTAGGAATTAACCAGTCCTTTTCAGAATGGCAGGCAGTGACTAATGGGGTGCCGCAAGGCGGGGTGCTGGGACCATAGTTATATAGAATAAATATTAATGGTTTAGATGAGGGAACTAAATGTGACATCTCCATAATTTGCGGATGACACAAAGCTGGGTGGCAGTGTAAGCTGTGAAGTGGATGCTATGAGGCTGCATGTGACTTGGATAGGTTGGGCGAGTGGGCAGATAGCATGCAGGTACAGCAGGCAGTGGAGAAAGCTAATAGCATGTTGGCCTTCATTGTGAGAGGATTTGAGTTTAGGAGCAAGGAGGCCCGACTGCAGTTGTACAGGGCCCTGATGAGACTGCACCTGGAGTACTGTGTGCAATTTTGGTCTGCTAATTTGAGGAAGGACATTCTTGCTATTGATGGAGTGCAGTGTAGGTTCACCAGGTTAATTCCCGGGATGATGGGACTGACATATGATGAAAAAATGGGTCGACTTGGCTTGTATTCACTGGAATTTAGGATGAGAGGAAATCATAGAAACATATAAAAATCTTAAAAGATTGGACAGGCTCGATGCAGGGAAAATGTTTCCAACATTGGGGAACTCCAGAACCAGGGGTCACAGTTTAAGATTAAAGGGTAGGCCATATCAGAATCAGAATCAGATTTTATTTGCCAAGTATGTTTTGCAACATACGAGGAATTTCACTGACCAGGTCAGTCATGCAATTAAAAGCAAGACTCAAATACACATTTTAACATGAACATCCGCCACAGTGACTCCTACACATTCCTCACTGTGATGGAAGGCAAAATAAAGTTCAAGTCTCTTCCTTTTGTTCTTCCTCGGTCGGGGGCCTCGAGCCCTCAGTTGACGGGACAGTCTTGACTCCCGTAGCCGGCGGCATTCGGCCTTCCGTGTCGAGGCGATCAGCTCCTGCATCGGGGGGGAATCAGCTCCCCCGCACCGAGCGATCGAACCTCGCATCGGGGCTGGTTGAACCTTCTACGGTGTTGGAGCTCCCGACTAGCCTCTCCCGAGACTGCGAGCTCTTGATGGTAAGTCTGCAGGCCGCGATGGGTGCGATCCCAGGCAAGGGATCTGCTCCGATGTTAAGTCCGTGCCCCGCGGTGAGGCTCACGACAGTCTGAGGCGGCTCCCAGCTCCAGCGATGGTAGGCCGCAGAGCCCGGAGAATGTGATCCAAAAATTGATGACATCTCCGGGAAGGTAGGAACTTGAAAAAAAGTTTCCCCCGATCCCCTCCCCCCTCCCCCCACATAAAACAAACCGAAGTACATTAAAACAATATAGGACTGAGATGAGAAAGAAATATTCACCCAGAGAGTTGTGAACCTTGGAATTCTCTGCCACAGAAGACAGTGGAGGCCAATTCACTGGATGTTTTCAAGAGAGAGTTAGATTTAGCTCTTAGGGCCAAAGGAATAAGGGATGTGGGGAAAAAAGGAGGAACGGGGGACTGATTTTAGATGATCAGCCATGATCATATTGAATGGCGGTGCTGGCTCAAAGGGACAAATGGCCTACTCCTGCACCTATTGTCTATGTTTCTAAACATCAGCTTGCATGTAGCATGCTGTGTTGGATGGAGTTGAATTTATTTACATTTATTGGCAACCACTACTTACTTACTTTTTATTACACTCAAGGTCCAGATAAAAGACAAGACATTACATAGAGTAAATTGCATACAAAGGCACAATAAATTACATACAAAAGCATAATACTTGGTTTAAGATCAAGAATTTAAGTAAATCAGAGTCCTATAACGAGACAGCTATCTATGCCAATGTCTCCACAGCTGGGATTGGTAGCGTGCAGTGCTAAACCTTATGTTTGATAAGGCCAAGGTGATTTCATTTTCAGAGTAATTTATCCGGGAAATGAATTTATACATAAGATTTCTTAAGACAGTCTGACTACCACAAGAACACTAAGAACTGGAATTGGCTCTCAGCCCTTAGACTTGCACTTAAATCATGTCTGATAGTCCACTTAGTTGAGGCACACTTATCCACAATACATTTACCTCACAGAAATCTATCAGAATTGATCTTGAAGCATTCAGGTGACTCCATGCATTGTACTGTATGGGGAGCTGGGAGGGCAGGAGAAAGGGATGAGAGTTCATATTTCCATATTCCAATCTTTTCTGATTTTGCTCTTGGCCTGACACTAATTTTGGGCAACACAGTGGCTCAGCGGTAGAATTGCTGCCTTACAGCACCAGAGACCCAGGTTCAATCCTTTCAGATGAAGCAGCAATTCACTTGTCTTCTTCCAAGATAGTGTACTGCACCAGATGCTTTCAGTGTGTTCTCCTCCACAAATCAAGTGAAGGTTGGGAGAATATTTGTTTTCCCAACCCTTTTCAGTCTGTAAAGATTACCCTGGGCTTTATATCTCCATCCAACCTCTGCCTCGTCCGCTCTGTCTTTGGGTTCCTGGAATTGGTTTAGAGATACAGCACAAAAACAGGCCCTTCGGCCCACCGAGCCCATGCTGACGAGCGATCACCCCGTAGATTAACACTATTCCACACACGAGGGACAATGTTACTGAAGCCAATTAACCTATAAACCCGTACAATCCTGTACATCTTTGGAGTGTGGGAGGAAACCAGAGCACCCGGAGAAACCGCACCCGATCAGAGGGAGAACGTACAAACTCTGTGCAGATTGCACCCGCAGTCAGATGTTCCAATAAACCCCAGAGTATGCTTGAGGAACAGTATCTCATCTTCACTGTTGACACTTTACCACCCTCCAGACTCAGTATTGTTTAGAATAATTTCTGTTATCAGTTATCAGAACTGGCAAGTTGTGATGTTAGGCCGTCCACCTGTAACATACCTCTGCTTTTCTCACTCTACAGATGCTATTCAATATAGCAGTGCACAAAATCATGAGAGGAAAAGCTTGGGTAGATGCACAGAGTTTCTTGCCCAGAGTAGGAGAATCGAGGACTAGAAGTCATAAGTTCAAGGTGAAGGGGAAAAGATTTTATAGGATTCTGAGGAGTAACTTTTTCACACAAAGGGTGGTGGATGTATGGAGCAAGCTGTGAGAGGAGGTAGTTGAGGCAGGGACGATCCCAAAGTTTAAGAAACAGTTAGACAAGTACATGGATAGGACAGGTTTGGAGGTAAATGGACCTTGTGCAGGCAGGTGGGACGAGTGTAGCAGGGACATGACGGCCAGTGTGGGCAAGTTGGGCCAAAGGGCCTGTTTCCACACTGTATGACTCTCTGTGACTCTAATATGCTGAGTGTACAGAAAATTTTTTTAAGTCAAATTTCCAGTAAATGCTGTGTTCCAGTGTATTTCTTTCTCTCTTTAACTGGGCTCATCCCTCTCCCTTTATTTGTGCTCCTCCAGGCGGATAAACTATTGTAGTGGCCATTTGGCCTATTTTGCATGTCATTGATGATCATTCTAGTGTAACGGAGACACGAGGAGTTTTCTAATGTTTAAAGTAATAAGTTGGAGTTCGATGAAGATTGCAGTAACGTCAGAAGAAGTTTGGATGTATCTTACCATTTTCTATCAGCAATAAAGCATTTATTCATCTAAAGACTGTGTTTTCAAAGACTTGTCTGTGAAGAGGCTCTGAAGGTCTCTGTGAGTAAGCTTGCATGCGTTTCGAAGACACCCCCTTCAACCATGCTCATCCATTTAGCGGCTAGGGTGCTAATTTCCTGAAAGATATGAAAATCTGCCACTACATTAAGTCGAAGGTAACCTCCGGCATGGGGGTTAAATAGCAGTCCCAGAGAGAGGGACAGAAGATTAAATCGAAGGAGACCTCCATCACAGGAGTGATACAAGTCCCAGAGATTGGGACAGAAGATTGGCTAAGATTCTTGGAGAGGCTTTAGCCAGAAGAAAGTGGTTCCAGGAGGAACTGAAGAAAATAGATCTCGGCCCGAGGAGGCCTTGAGGTCTATCAACAGCATCGACACTTATCTGAAGACGTATCACAGGATTTGTGAGTACAAATTGATTGTATTTCTTTGAATTTGAAGTGGCAAGCTTTATATTAAAATACTTCTTTAAACAGAGCCAGAAAAGTGTTTTTCCAGTCTGTATGGAGAGACCGAACTTGGATTGTTTTGAATTTTGTGATCAGCGTATTCCATTTGAATTAGCATCACCTTTATGCACCTGGGGTTTGAGATGTTCTCTACATTATCAGTATGTTATGGTTTTGATGGAAATGTTGACAAAACAAAGCCAGAGCTACTAGAAGAACACTCTGTTCGATTAATTTAAAGACTTTGTGATCTGCCAAGACCTCTTTAAAATCATGGATCCAGAAGAGAAATAGGGTGCTATGCCAGATGAACCACGTGGTGATGAAGAAAGATCAGCCAGCCAACTTAAAGAAATCCCCCAAAAAGAAAATTTGATATGGGAGCAGGTTAATGAATCCATAGGTAGCTACAGAAAACTTGTGTATTGAGAAGAAACAGATAATATACATACTACCTGTTTGAGAGAAACTGAGAAAGAGAGAAAGGAATTATGGATACTGGTTAACAGATTAATTGAGAAACAGAAGAAACTAATGGAATCAGAACAGAACATGATCAAGGTGAAATCTAATATGAGCCAACTATGGAACCTCATCCAGGGGGTTGGCAAGAAACAGAATGTACTGCTGTGTTCAGATCTGTCTCGGGAAGAACGCAGAAGACATACCCAGTGGGATGAAGACAAGAAGAAGATATTCAATGGTGTCATGAAAAAGGCAGAGAAGTGGTTATTTGAGATTTTACCACAACTTACGAGCGTAGTAGCTGTAAGTGCGAAGCAACAAGGTGCCAGAATGGAAGATGAAATTACACAACGAGATAATATCTTCAATATATCTTCACGAGGATCAAGACATAAATCTGGTTCTTCAGCCATTTTTGAGGGCTTCTGCTCGATTGGGAACTAAAGCTGAGCTAGCTGCGCTCTCGATAGAAGCGGATGCCATGAAGAAGAAACATGAGATTGAGCGACAAGAAGAACAGAAAGAATGGATAAGATGACGAGATTAAAGGATAAGGCGACTAGAAGAACAGATAAAGGAGCTGAGGCGACAAGAAAAAAAGATGAGACAACGGAATGATCAGAAGAAGGAAGAGTTGAAATGACAGCAAGAAGAGATGACACGACAAAAGGAACAACTGTAATTAGACACAAAGAAGGCAGTGGCCAAGGCAAAGAAGGACATACTGGGATGTGAGGGGTCAAGATGCAGCTCTAGATCGTCAAAGACGATGAGCTCTAGACCCAGAAGAAAAACTGTTCGAAGTGAATTGGCTGTTGGATCAATTCCACAATCGAGGTCCATCGGATTTCTAGACTTTGAAAACCTATTGGAACAGAGGAAGATGGGTGAAACTTCATCTCGGCAAATGAGTGCTAGATTGGAACAAACTACTTTTGGAGTATCTGTGGATGCTTGAGACAAACCAATAGAGGACCACGCTTTTCCGAGGCCTGGTGCACAGGCTCGAGCAAGCCAGTTTGAATCACAAAGGCCTGTTTATCAACAGGTGGAGTCAGGCCAAGGATATCAGGATGGGTTATTGGCATTGGTGAAATGTCAAACTCTCATTCTACCACCAGTAGAAATTCCTACGTATAGTGGAGATCCTTTGCAGTATGAAACTTTCGTAAGGGCACAAGAGGAGTTATTAGAAACAAATGTTACGAATGAGAAGGAGTGCTTACGGTTTCTGATGAAGTACACAAGTGGAAGTGTGAAAGTACTTGTAGAAAGTTGTCAGAAGGAGCCAGGCAGCCGTGGCCATTAAAAGCCGAGAAGATTACTTAAAGAAAGTTTTGGTAATAAATGGAGGATTGCTAACGCATACATTGAGAAGGCCCATGCTTGGAAAGAAATCAAGCCGGAAGATGGGGAGGCTTTGAGTGATTATGCAATATTTCTGAGAAATTGTTGTAGCTCCATGAGAAACCTCGGCCACATGGAGGAAATGAATCTTCCAAGTAATACTAGAGTCATCTTTAACAAATTGCCCAGAAGACTGAGAGAAAAGTGGAGAGATGAAGCAGGCAAAATTAGAGATGAGAGGAACGAAGTAGCCAGGCTACCAGACCCGGTGGAATTCTTGGACAGGGAAGTACGGAACATGTTAGAACCACAGTGGACTATTGAAGAGCACAACTGAAGAAAGATCTGATCCTATGAAAACTAGTTTTGCTATCACAACCAGACCCGTGGAAAAGTCAGATGGAAGAAAAAGAAATGTGTCTGCTAGCAGGCAAATAGTATTTTGTTTGTTATGTGATGAAGTTGGTCACACCATAAGATGGTGTCGTAGATTCAAGATGAAAGAATATGAAGACACGATGGATTTCTTGAAAGAGAAGGGAATCTGTTTTGGATGTTTGGAAAAAGGACATATGGTGAGACTGTAAGAGTCCTATAGTTTGTTATGAGTGCAAGCAATATCATCCTGAAGCACTTCACACTGAAGAACAGCTGCCAGAGCATTGGGAAGAAGAAGAAGAACTGGAACAAATGGATGATGAGCTACCAGAGCAAATAGAAGAAGATGAACCAGAGCAAACAGAACAGAGTGAGAAGCCAACTACTTGAAATGCTATCACCTCGCCTCAAGTAACTGCTCATATTGGGGCCGGGGTAGAAGCTTGTAATTTTTCTATCTTACCAGTACAGGTAAGGAACAGCAAGACGAATACAGTGTTGCAAACATATGCTTTTCTGGATCACGGAAGTTTGACTACCTTTTGTACAGAAAGCCTGACGAGAAGGCTGAATATCACAGAAGAGACTAAGATTCGATTACGTACCATGAATAAAAATAAAGAGAGCATGAGTCATTACATTACGAGTATGGAGATATTCAGTTTGGACAAAGATAATTTTACTTCGGAGTCACGTGAGTGACTACGTGAAGAAGCCCCGCCAGGCGCATGCGCATCATTACGTACGATGCATGGCGGACTGACGGGCTGGGGAGCGTAGCTCCACCAGCGGTAAGTTGTAAACCGGCAGGTAAGTGATTTAATTTTTTTCTGCGGGTACTTAAACTCCGTGAGACTGGATCAGGAGCCAACGGGAGTTGTTAGACAATGGAGCGAGTTGTAAAAAAGTCTGTCCGTAGCAGGAGCTTAACTCGCGGGCCCGCGGTTAGTGCTCGCAGGTCGGGTAGGGAGATACCGGCTGCGGTAACGCCGGCTCCGAAACCGACTGCTGATCTACTGAAAGCTCAACTGCTTCCGTTAACTCCAATGCTTCAGGGTGCTGAGGACACTCCAGCAGGGAGGAAGGCCAAAAGGAAATCTCTCAGGCCCGTTTTATCCGACGAGTCTGATGAGGAAGACTCCCCTCTTTCCAACAAGAAGACCTGGGGACGGCTAGATCAAATGGAGAAAATGTTGCAAACAATCATGAGCCACAAAATATTCCAATCAGGGTCGAATGCCCCTAGGATTCCCCAAACAGCCTCACGCAGAGGCCCATATGGCGAGGAGGATTTTTCCGCCTATGAATATCAGTGGGAATCACCCTCGCCAGCACCTTGTTTAGGGCTGGTAGAGACCTGGCTCTCCCTGGAGCAAGACTCGGGAGAGCCAGGGCAGGAGGAGTCTGGCCCTGAAGTTGGTGTCACTGCTTTTGGGCACACAGCAAGGCACATGAGCCATGCTCCAGGTGTCCCGGATTTGGCAGAAATTTTGCCATTCCGGAGGGTACTAGTGAAGCCATGGAGGAAAATCTGGCCTCTAACATCAACTACATGGCCTCTCACCAGCTACAGGATTCCATTGTGGAACAAACGACCATGCGTTACGTAACACCTGTTAACTGTGCGTCGCTCAAGGTGCCCACCGTGAACTCTGCTATCTGGGCACAAATGAGTGCAACGATGCGTGGACAAGAGATTCATTTCCAGCGAGTCCTCAAATTGGTGGGGGCAGGGATCACGGCTTTCGCCAAAATGGTCCAAGGGGCACCGATGTCCGGGTGAAGCCAATCGTGACACAGCAGGATATGTTGGCCCTGCTGTGCAATGCATACTTCGAAATCAACTGCATCCGGAAAATTGCTATTAAGCCGACACTGAACCCACGATTTGCAGCTCTGTGCAGGTCATCGAACATTCAAGCGCCAAATTTTCTATTTGGGGAGGACCTGCTCAAACAGGTCAAATTTTACTCCTATTTTACTCCTATTCCTGGAAGAAGAGGCCAAAAAGAATGGCCTCATGAAAACGTATGTTCCTTCGGCCAGGGTGCCACCTCGCAGGTCTTTTTCGACACGATGGGGGTCAGATCCTGGAGCAGGCCCAAGCAGAGTGGTACCAGTTGGATGGTGTTTAAACCCACCTGTGTATGCCAACTACAACCCCAACATGGCAAGGAGAACAAGAACTTCAAGGTCGACTAATGAGGTACGGGTGATTCATTCAGTCCAGGATAAATCCTTTGGGGAACAACCTCCTGTTGAGGGTAGGGTACAGTTATTTTATGATGAATGGTCCTGCATAACATCTGATCTGTTTATACTGGACACTGTCTCAGGTTCTCGAATAGAGTTTATGTCAGGAATTCATCCACCTGCACAAAATATGCCTAGTCGGGTATTATTTTTTTCTGGACCAGAAACTCTGCAGGCAAATAAAAAAATTGGGGTTTTGTTCCAAAAAGGGGTAATTGAGAGGATGACATACCATCCTCAACAATTTGTGTCCAATATATTCCCCAGACAGAAAAAAGATGGTGGGTGTCGAGTCATTCTGGATCTAACCCAGTTAAATTCCTATGTCCAGTATAGGCATTTTAAAATGGACACCTTCAATACTGCTAAACAGCTGTTATCAGAAGGTTGTTATATGGCAACCATAGATCTGAAAGATGCATATTATTCAGTACCAATTCATCATCAGTACCGAAGATACTTGAAATTTAGTTGGATGGGACAGCTGTGGCAATTTAAGGCGTTGCCCAATGGGTTAACCTCAGCTCCTAGGTTGTTCACGAAATTGTTAAAACCGGTTCTGGTGCTACTTCGTGCCCAGAATCACATTGTGATGGCTTATCTAGATGATATTTTAATTATAAGCAACACTCAGGAAACAGCTGAGGAGTCGGTTTCAGCAACCAAACACCCGTTTAAGAGGCTAGGTTTTCTCGTCCATCCAACAAAATCCAAGCTAGAGCCATCCCAAAAAATTGACTATTTGGGGTTTATCACTGATTCAGTTGATATGTCAGTGACTTTGCCTATGGCCAAGGCTGTTGAAATCATGGAGGTCTGTACCAGTCTCTCAGAAAAGCAACAACCCTCCATCCGGCAAGTAGCCAGTGTTATTGGTAAATTGGTGGCGGCTTTCCCTGCAGTGGAGTTTGGACCCCTGCACTTTCAAAGTTTGCAACGAACTAGAGAACAAGCACTTAAAGAACATGCAGGTCATTTTGATAGAACTATGCAGTTGCCAGCCAAAGCCATCGCTGAATTACAATGGTGGATAATCAATATTGCACAAAGTACCAAAAACATTTTGATTCAACAACCTTCAGTGGTTTTACAAAGAGATGTGAGTACTTTGGGATGGGGAGCCATGGACAGCGAGTCTAGCTGTGGTGGTAGATAGAGGGTGCAAGAGGATTTAATCCTGCAAAGGCATGGTATAAATTACTTGGAATTGCTGGGTGCATTCTATGGATTAAAAGCTTATTGTTCAGCAATGAATAATTTACATGTTCAACTCCAGATTGACAATACCACGGCTGTTGCCTATATCAATCACATGGGAGGAATAAGGTCAGTATCATGTGATAATCTGGCTAACCTCATTTGGGACTGGTGTATTTCCAGAAATATCTGGGTCTCAGCTATCTACCTACCAGGTAGAGATAATGTGGTGGCAGACAACAGGTCACGGAAATTTAATGACAACATAGAATGGATGCTAAATCCTGATGTTTTTAAAATGGTTTGCCAGATATAGATCTGTTTGCATCCAGGCTAAATCACCAGTTTCCTAAATACATTTCGTGGGAACCAGATCCAGGAGCAGTAGCGGTGGATGCATTCTCGCTACATTGGGGACGTACGTTCTTTTATGCTTTTCCCCCATTCTGCCTCATTAGGCAATGCCTCACCAAAATGGAGCAGGACTCCACCTCAGGCTTTTTGGTGGTTCCGGATTGGCCTACACAGCCATGGTTCCCATTGGTGCTGAGAATGATGACTCAGCCATTCATGGCTGTCCCCAACTGCAGTAATTTGTTGGTGCATCCAGTAACAGGAGAAAGTCCGTTACATGATCATATTAATCTGTTAATCTGCAGGTTCTGACCAGACCGTTCCAAGGGCTTGGATTGTCTAGTAGGACCATGGATGTGATAACTGCAGCTTGGAGAGATAGCACTAAAAAACAATATGTGTCTCATATTAAGAAATGGGAGATGTTTTGCTTGCATTCAGATATATCTTATCATACTGCAAGCATACCGGATGTATTGGAGTTCCTTGCTACATTGCATTTTTTTTGTTTTTGTTTATTTGATTAGAAGTTAATACAGTACAAAACAATACAGTGGTACCTAATTTTAGGTGCCAACTATGTCATAACGTAATACATTCTATGTACAAAAAAAACAAAAAATAGAGAGAAGAAAAAGAGGAAAAATAGATAGTAGAAAATAGAAAAACGTGAAGTGTGTATATAGGAAAAGAAAAAAGTACAAAGTAGAAATAGGAGAAAAAGACCCTTAAAAAAGAATTATTCAAATCTCTGTTCGGAGATGTAAATCTATCCACGACCTGACCTGAAATCAATAATCTTTACGGTACATTGCATTTTGATGAACACTTGAGCTATAGTGCCATTAATAGTGCTCGGAGTGCTTTGTCCTCCTATTTAGGGCAGTTTTCAGAACAACAATCTATCGGGTCTCATCCGTTAGTGTCCCAATTCATGAGAGGAATCTTTAACAAGAACTCTCCTAAGCCTAGATATACAGAAATCTGGGATGTCAGTATAGTTCTCACACTGCTTCGGCAATGGGCTCCAATGACGTCATTGTCTTTTCAGAAGTTAACACTTAAAGTGGTTATGCTCATGGCGCTAGTATCAGCGCAACGAGTTCAAATATTGCAAAAGCTACGGCTAGATAGCATGTACTCTTCTGTAGATAACATTACGTTTTATGTGTATGATTTAATCAAACAAAGCAGGCCAGGAATGGCCGGAACCAAAGTAAGCTTTAAAGCATACCCTGTTGACCAAACGCGATGTGTAGTCAAGCACCTGAGTCAATATATAGAGGTAACTAAGAGTCTCAGAGGCTCTGAGACAGCAATGCTCATCAGCCACAAAAAAACTCATAAAAAGGTGTCAGTACAAACTATTTCTAGATGATTAAAACAGGTTTTGGATTGTGCTGGAGTACACACTCATGTGTTTAAATCTCACACCACCAGGGCGGCATCAACATCCACAGCGAAGGCACAGGACGTGCCTCTAGACCAAATCCTCGGGGCCGCAGGATGGTCTAGGGAGGCGACTTTCTCAAAATTCTATGATAAATCTGTCCTGACAGTGCAAGGTTTTGGGTTCGGTTTGATATCTTTTCTTTCTAAATTTCATTTGTAATCTCCCCCTGGGACAGAGGGATTATTACTGTTTTGTTTATTATTATTAAAAAATGTTTATTGGATAATTCAAAGCAATGTTCAATACATTATTTATTCACTACTGTGTCAACTGAAGCAGTGTGTCGTATGGAATGGATCTACGGCATGAAATCACAGAGCTTTGAAATCTTCACGTAGTCATTCACATGACTCCGAAGTAAAATAATAAGATTAAATGAGAACTTACCAGTTTGAAGTTTGATCTTTATTTTATGAGGAGGTATGATGAGGGATTACGTGCCCTCCGCTCCCGGCCCTCATAATCGCAAAGATCATCTGGTAGTACTCGTCTTCTGAGTCTTACTATATCACTTCGACTATAGTTTCTGTGTTTTCACGCCGCTGCTTTGAAGTATGACGCGCATGCGCCTGGCGGGGCTTCTTCACGTAATCCCTCATCGTAACACATAAAATAAAGATCAAACTTGAAACTGGTAAGTTCTCATTTAATCTTACTATTTTATACCGATATCTGAAGTGTTTACGCATGGAACTATGCCTGTTGTTCATCAAAATATACCAAGACATGAAGACTTGAAGCAATGGCCTTACCTGAAGGATGTCAAGATATCTGAAATAAATTCTAGTGTTGATCTACTCATTGGAACAAATGTTTTGAAGGCTTTGGAACCTATACAGATTGTTAGGACCATATGCTATGAAAACCTGACTTGGATGGCTTATTTATGGCTCCTTGAAAAGGAACCACGAAATCGGAAATCGGAAGAACTGTCCTGCCATTGTTGTAAATCAAATGTCTACTGATGAGTTAGAAAAGCCGGTGATGAACCATACAATCATGACTCTAATGAAAGTACCAGCAAGCCATCTGAAGAGATGTCAAATGAAGAGTTGAAGTTCATGGATGTTATGAACTACTCAGTGAAAACTGACGGACGCTATTGTGTGGGCTTACCTTTCAAACAAGAAAGTGTTAATCTGCCGAATAATCATCGTATGGCAGAGCAACATACCCAGACTTTGAAACGCAAGTTAGGCGAGAATAGTAAATTTCATGAAAGAAGAATCTCTTTGAAGAATAATTTCTACAAGGATGATTGCTTAAAATCCATGTCTACTTAGCAGGAAGCAATTCTACCAGTAGAACATCTGACTTCTCTTTGCAATAAGGGAGGATTCACACTTTCCAATTGGAACAGCGACAATTGTGAAAGCATTCCACTAGATGATAGAGCCAAAGAAACCAGAGAGTTGGATTTGTACAGAGACAATCCGTTAATGTAAAGAGCACTGGGGGTTACTAATGTTGTACAACTGAAATATGTTAACACAGAAGACAATTCTGTGAATGAAGTTTCCAGAGAACTGACAGTGAACTGTTTCTTAAGCGATAAGAGATGGATCAATGAAATAAAATCTCTCTGTAAACCAGACAGAAAATGGCCAAAGCTCGAGCAGGGATTTGAAATCTCTGCTAAAGATTTGGACATTAAATTAAACGGTGAATTTTATTGTTAAAGATCCTGTTATTCTTTTGAAGGATTTTCATACTTCAACGTTGCTGTTACAACACATTCATGAGTTGATCGGACATGGAGGAAGACGTTATCAAGGCTTTTGACTATTATGTTTTGGACTATATACTGGGTATCATGCCTCATTTTAAGGGTTTGGTGCACACGATACGACTTTGAACTAAAAGCACTGTTTTAATAAGATTAATAACCATGTTATGCTTGCTTCTAGAAGGCGAAAGTGAAGATGGAAGAATCGATGAAGAATTTTGATTGCGGATATATACTGCATGCTTTTTTTTCCTTGTTAGTATAGTGGTTAGTAACCCTGCCTGTCACGCAGTAGACCGGGGTTCAATTTCCTGACGAGGAGCCACAGGGTTTTACTCCCTGACCTTTTGCTTTTGATATATGTTAAGCCTTTATGGCCATTTTTTTTTAATGTTTATTAGTAATTACCTCGTTATATACTCGGAACAATTAGGGGCTGGTATGTAGGGGCCATTTGGCCTGTTTTGCGTGTCATTGATGATGGCATGTGCCTTTAAATCTTCGACTGCTCGCTATATTGTGGGTGGGATTTAGGACGTATTTTTTGGGCATGTTTGGAGCTAAGATGATTGTGCAGAAGTTTAGTTTTTAGTGTAGTTTGGAGGGACCATGGAGAAGGTTAACACTTCGACCATGCAGGATCCATGCAAGATCAAAAGGAGATCATTCCAGTGTAACGGAGACACGAGGAGTTTTCTAATGTTTAGAGTGGAGTTCGATGAAGATTGCAGTAACGTCGGAAGAAGTTTGGATGTATTTTACCATTTTCTATCAACAAGCATTTATTCATCTAAAGACTGTGTTTTCAAAGACTAATGCCCCTGTCCCACTTAGGAAACCTGAACAGAAACTTCTGGTGACCTTGCCCGTGACCCAAGGTTTCCATGAGGTTGCCAGAGGTTTTGGTCACTCTCCTGGAAAGCCTCGACCTGGATCGACCGAAACGTGAGCTGCATCTACCGACCAAAGATCCTATAGGAAGTTTGCTAAGGACCGCAAATGCACACACAAAACACATCGCGAAGGTGGGGGCCACGGAGAGCAGAGGAGCGCTGTCTGCGCGATGAAGAGGAAGGTAAACGGCTGCCACAGAGCACGGTAAGTCCTTTAGAGAGCGCGCGGGGGGAGGAAGGGGAGAGAGAAGGAAAGAGAAGGGGAGAGAGAAGGGGTGAGAAGGGCAGAGAGGGGAGAGAGAATGGGGAGAGAGGGGAGAGAGAAGGGGGGAGAAGGGGAGAGAAGTGGGGAGAACGGGAAGAGAAGGAGTGGAGACATTTTTAAGAAGTTTAATAAAGTTAGCGGGCATTTTACCTATCGGCGGGTCTTCTAGGCCCTGAAAACTCCAATGAGCCAATCAAAATGGCCAGTCATCGAAGGAGATGGCCTTCGACTGCCTGTAAGTAAATAGCGACCCCACCCTACTGGCTTCGACCAAACGGCAACCTATTTTTAGTCGATGCCGGTTTTGATTTTGTTGAAACAATCGAAGCAACCTAGATGAAGCCTCGACCACGCGGAACCACTTTCAACCATTAGGGAGAGTGACCAAAACCTCCGGCGACCTCATGGAAACCTTGGGTCGCGGGCAAGGTCACCAGGGGTTTCCGTTCAGGTTTCCTAAGTGGGACAGGGGCATTATCTGTGAAGAAGCTCTGAAGGTCTCTGTGAGTGAGCTTGCATGAGTTTCGAAGACACCCCCTTCAACCATGCTCATCCATTTAGCGGCTAGGGTGCTAATTTCCTGAATGATATGAAAATCTACCGCTACAACTATGATTAACAAGACAGCAGCAAAAGCAATTGTCACTTGACAACCGATGTCTTCACCTCATCACAAACATCCCATTTGTTCTCTCTACCCTTGACTGCCTGCAACTTAAACACACATTTATTTTCTTATTTTTTCCAGTTCAGCCAAGATTCTTCAACCTGTAAAATAACTCGATTTTCCCTTCTATGGACACAGCCTGATATGCTGAATATCTCTAGCATTTCTGTTTTATTCCCTCTCTCTGCGTTCTTCACCCACCCTAATCATTGTACTGGTTTAACTGTCGTCCTGTTGAGTTCCTCTGCCGTATACCTGTTATCGCCTATCCCACAGCCAACAATGGCCATTTCCTCGATTATCGTTGTTTTTTGCATATCTTCCATTCATTTCTCCTAAGTACCGTCTATAACTCTTGTTCCCTTTTCAGTTCAGTTCAGTTTAGTTTAGTTTATTGTCACTTGGCCTTTCCCCTGACTCTCAGTCTGAAGAAGGGTCTTGGCCTAAAACGTCACTTACTCCTTTTCTCCAGAGATGCTGCCTGACCCACTGAGTTACTCCAGCCTTTTGTGTCTCTCCAGTTTAAACCGGCATATGCAGTTCCTCCATAATTTTTATGTCCATAATTCATCAAGGTATTCCTGATGTGATCTTATGAAACTAAAACACAATCTTCATATAAAAGTCAACATTCCATTCACAATTTTCATTCATATAAAATCTATCCACAGGTTTTAATGATGTTTTGTGTAGTAAACATCCCGAATCTCTGCAGAAAAGTATAAAACATGCCTATGCAGGAAGAACTAATAGAAAGTTGCTGAAATATTCGGCAGGACAGACATCAGAATGTTTCTGCTGAAAGGTCATTGATCTGAAATGATAACTTTGTTCTTCTCTTCACATATATTGTTACGTATTCCCAAGATTGTGTTCAGCTCTTTGCTTCACCACACTTACTTGTTTCCATTTTTAAAACATTCCAATTATTGTGAATGGCTCCACTCTTCCATATATTAAGCTGCAGCGACTCAATCACTTTAACTTTTTGCTTCATTTTCAGGATCTGGATATCACTAGCATGGCCTGCATTAGGGTACATAGAAAAATAGGCCATTCGGCTGATCATCTAAAATCAGTACCCCGTTCCTGCTTTTTCCCCATATCCCTTGATTCCTTTATCACTGAGCTAAATCTAATAGCCCTGTCCCACGGTACGAGTTCATTCCAAGAGCTCTCCCGGGTTTGCCCTGATTTGAACTCTGAGATTTACGGTAATGGCCACTTGTCGGTACTCGGGGCTCTTGTGGACATTTTTCAACATGTTGAAAAATCTTCACGAGTCTTCCCGCGCTTACCTGCCATTAGTGAGTCTTCCCGAGTACCTGCCGTTAGCGTTACGCTAAGAGATGTCCCCGAGCTCCGACGTACCCGCTACATTAATTATCCGTACTTACCACAAGTTTGATTTTTTTTTAACTCAGGAGAGCTCTTGAATGAACCTGTACCGTGGGACAGGGCTATAACTCTTTCTTGAAAACATCCAGTGAATTGGCCCCCCACTGCCTTCTATGGCAGTTGATTGCTCATTACTGACTGCCATGAAGTAAGATGTCAATGAGCTCGTTCCTCCATGAATTCCAGGCCTCTTACCTCAATATCATCTGCAAACTCTCATTTCATTCATCGAAATCATTCATGCCAGACTGCAATATTACTCATTTGAAGACTTCCTAACAATAATCACAGCCGAAAATGCCTTTGACAGGCAATAAATTAGTTATTAATATAGCAGTAGAAACCCTTTGGATTTACTTTCACCTTTCTTGCCAAAGCAACCTCATATCTTCTTTTAGCTTTTCTTATTTCTTTCTTAAGATTCTTTTTACATTCTTTATACTCATCTAGCACCTCATTTACTCCATGCCTCCTATAATTAGTGTAGATATCTCTCTTTTTTCGTACCAAGTGTCCAATTTCCCTTGAAATTCCCTTGAATGGCTCTTTCCGATTTTTACTATTTCCTTTCAACCGAACAGGGACATAAAGATTCTGTACTCTTACAATTTCCCCTTTAAATGTCCTCCATTTCTCTTCTACATCCTTCCCATAAAACAAAATGTCCCAATTCACTCCTTTTAAATCATTACGCATTCCGTCAAAGTTAGCCTTTCTCCAATCAAAAATCTCAACCCTAGGTCCAGTTCTGACTCTCTCCACAATTATATAATATTGAAACTAATGGTATTGTGATCACTGGTCCCGAAGTGCTCACCACCGCATACCTCCGTCACCTGACCTGCCTCATTTCCTAACAGGAGGTCCAGCACTGCCCCTTCTCTGGTCGATACCTCTATGTATTGTAGCAAAAAACTATCCTGCACACATTTAACAAACTCCAAACCATCCAGCCCATTTACAGAATGGGTTTCCCAGTCTATTTTTGGAAAATTGAAATCTCCCACAATCACTACCTTGTGCTTACTACTAATATCTGCTATCTCCTTACAAATTAGCTCTTCCAATTCTCGCTCCCCATTTGGCGGTCTATAATACACCCCTAAAAGTGTTGCTACACCTTTCCCACTTCTCAGTTCCACCCAAATAGCCTCCCCCGACGAGCCCTCTAATCTATCCTGCCAAAGCACTGCTGTAATATCTTCTCTGACAAGCAATGCAACCCCTCCACCTCTGGTCCCTCCAATTCTATCACACCTGAAGCAACAAAATCCTGGAATATTTACTTTCCAATCACAACCCTCCCGCAACCACGTTTCACTGATTGCCACAACATCATATTTCCAGGTGCCAATCCAGGCTCTAAGTTCATCCACCTTTCTTACAATGCTCCTAGCATTAAAATATACACATTTTAGAAACCCACCATCCCTTATTCTCTGTTTATTATTTTTTTCCTCTTTCTCGCCTACATTTTGGGTCCGAGTGCTTCCCTTCTCTGCCTCTTGCCCCTCACCCTGTCCCCTAGCCCCCTCTACCTGAGTCCCTCCCCCCAGCCTTTCTAATTTAAAGTCTCCTTTGCAAATCTCCCCGCCAGGATATTGGTTCCCCTCTGGTTCAAGTGCAACCTGTCCTTTTTATACAGATCATGCCTTCCCCAAAAGAGGTCCCAGTGATCAAGAAACTTGAATCCCTGCCCACTGCACCAGTCCCTCAGCCACGCATTTATCCTCCACCTCTTTCCATTTCTACTCTCACTGTCATGTGGCACAGGCAGTAATCCTGAAATTGTTACTCTTTTGGTCTTCTCATTAACTTTCCCCCCAACTCCCTAAATTCTCCTTTCAGGACCTCTTCTCTTTTTCTGCCTATGTCATTGGTACCAAAGTGTACCACAACATCAGGCTCCTCTCCCTCCCTTTTCAGAATCTTTTCGACACGTTCCGACACATCCGAGACCCTGGCACCAGGGAGGCAAACTACCATCCGGGTCTCCCGACTGCGTCCACAGAATCGCCAATCTGACCCCTTAACTATGGAGTTCCCTATTACAATTGCCCTCCTCTTTTTGCTACCCTTCTGTGCATCAGGGCCATTCTCTGTGCCGGAGGCCCGGCCGCTGTTGCTGCCCCCAGGAAGGCTCCAGATGATACTAAGATAGGGGGAAGTATGCAGATGATACTAAGATAGGGGGTGCTGTGGATAATGAAGTAGATTTTCAAAGTCTACAGAGAGATTTGGGCCATTTGGAAGAATGGGCTGAAAGATGGCAGATGGAGTTTAATGCTGATAAGTGTGAGGTGCTACATCTTGGCAGGACAAATCAAAATAGGACGTACATGGTAAATGGTAGGGAATTGAGGAATGCTGTGGAACAGAGGGATCTAGGAATAACTGTGCATAGTTCCCTGAAGGTGGAATCGCATGTAGATAGGGTGGTAAAGAAAGCTTTTGGTGTGCAGGCCTTTATAAATCAGAGCATTGAATATAGGAGTAGGGAAGTAATGTTAAAATTGTACAAGGCATTGGTAAGACCAATTCTGGAGTATGGTGTACAATTTTGGTCGCCTAATTATAGGAAGGATGTCAACAAAATAGAGAGAGTACAGAGGAGATTTACTAGAATGTTGCCTGGGTTCCAGCATCTAAGTTACAGAGAAAGGTTGAACAAGTTAGGTCTTTATTCTTTGGAGCGCAGAAGGTTACGGGGGGACTTGATTGAGGTCTTTAAAATGATGAAAGGGATAGACAGAGTTGACGTGGATAAGCTTTTCCCATTGAGGGTAGGGAAGATTCCAACAAGAGGGCATGACATGAGAATTAAGGGACAGAAGTTTAGGGGTAACATGAGGGGGAACTTCTTTACTCAGAGAGTGGTGGCTGTGTGGAATGATCTTCCTGCAGAAGTAGAAACATAGAAATTAGGTTCAGGAGTAGGCCATTCGGCCCTTCGAGCCTTTCAATATGATCATGGCTGATCATCCAACTCAGTATCCCGTACCTGACTTCTCTCCATACCCTCTGATCCCCTTAGCCACAAGGGCACATCTAACTCCCTCTTAAATATAGCCAATTAACTGGCCTCAACTGCCCTCTGTGGCAGAGAGTTCCAGAGACCCACCACTCTCTGTGTGAAAAAAGTCCTTCTCATCTCGGTTCTAAAGGATTTCCCCCTTATCCTTAAGCTGTGACCCCTTGTCCTGGACCTCCCCAACATCGGGAACAATCTTCCTGCATCTAGCCTGTCCAACCCCTTAAGAATTTTGTAAGTTTCTATAAGATCCCCTCTCAATCTCCTAAATACTAGAGAGTATAAACCGAGTCTATGCAGTCTTTGTTCATAAGGCAGTCCTGACATCCCAGGAATCAGTCTGGTGAACCTTCTCTGCACTCCCTCTATGGCAATAATGTCCTTCCTCAGATTTGGAGCCCATAACTGTACGCAATACTCCAGGTGTGGTCTCACCAAGAGCCTATACAACTGAAGTAGAACCTCCCTGCTTCTATACCCAAATCCTTTTGCTATGAAAGCTAACATACCATTCGCTTTCTTCACTGCCTGCTGTACCTGCATGCCTACTTTCAATGACTGGTGTACCATGACACCCAGGTCGCGCTGCATCTCCCCTTTTCCTAATCGGCCACCATTTAGATAATAGTCATGGAGTGGTGATAAAGTGGTGGAGGCAGGATCGATTTTAACATTTAAAAGTAAAGTGGATAGGTATATGGACGGGAAGGGAATGGAGGGGTATGGTCTGAGTGCAGGTAGATGGGACTAGGGGAAAATGAATGGTTGGCACGGACTGGAAGGGCCGAGAAAGCCTGTTTCCGTGCTGTAATTGTTATATGGTTATATGGTTATAAATACCTAATCAAGTTAGAATAGAGATTTTTAAAACTGAAGGCTATTATCGATGCCGGAAATCAGAGAGTGAATTTTATGTAATGAAAATAATATTGTTTTACCACATGAACATTAGAGAGGTTCTTCACTCTGATAAATAAGCAACTCTATTATCAATATCTTTGGCAGTCCCTTAGAATTCAGGATAATTTGCTTAAACAAAGTTTCATATGTATGTTAAATGATACCGAAATATCAATGATGAAAGGTCACGAGAATGCATCCAGATATCAGTGGTAGTATGTGCTACTGATAATACTTTCACTTTAATTGGATTATACAGACATTGTACACAGCCAAAATCTATGCTTTATTCATAAATCACATCCAATCCAAAATCCATGATTATATCTATTTGTCTGAAGAAGTGTCTTGACCCGAAACGCCACCCATTCCTTCTCTCCAGAAATGCTGCCTGTCCCGCTGAGTTATTCCAACTTTTTGTGTCTATCTTCAGTTTAAACCAGCATCTGCAGTTCCTTCCTACGCATTGTATCTGTCTAATAAATTTAGCATTGTCAATGAGTCCTAGAATGGCAGTGAGATGATCATGTAACTACATTCATTTTTAACGATTTGTGAACTAGTTTGATTGCACAATATTTTATGTCTTAACACATACTGATGAAGGAAACCAGAGAGAGGTGTTGTTCTGTGGTCTGATGAGACTTGACGCCATGTTCTAATTAACAAGAGAAAATGCTTTATCAGAAAATGCTTTATCAGAATGCTGAAGAATTTCCAGCAATTGATTGCATGAATAAGCGAAACATTTTGTATAGCCGTTATCAACTTCTCAGCTCCTAATCACCACAGCAGATTCTTTTGTCACACTAATTTAGTCAGCTTTCTCTATAATGCCCGCAAATCTGCTTGAAATTAGCTGCTGCGCACCATTAAAACACAGCGGCACAATAACGTCTGTCATGACAATTAAGATGAGGTGATAAAAGTAGAATATAATTTAAATTGAAACACTTTAAAATGTGACGATCGAATGGATATTAACCAAGCGGGAATTGTATTCAGATCAAAAAGTCTAAAATGTTTTAGTCTTGGCAAATTAATTCCATTAGGCACAGCAGGACGTGTGATGTATACATTAAACTAGATTCTAAATCTTAAAGCAAAAATAAATAGTTCATTTTAATTTTTCTTTAATTTATTCTCAGCAAGTGGTCGTTGCTGGCAACTTTGATGACTCTCTCCATTCGCCTATGAGCAAGTATTTATAAACCATCTGGATCTGGATGTAGTACGCTGAAAAGCTCTAGTAGAGCATCACTCAGCACTAAATAATTTTATACTGGATAATGTTTACAATTTTACAAGCCAATTAATCAAGCCAATTAACCTACAAACCTGTACATCTTTGGAGTGTGGGAGGAAACCGAAGATCTCGGAGAAAACTCGGAGTCATCATGCGGAGAACGTACAAACTCCATACAGACAGCACCATTGGCCGGGATCGAACCCGGGTCTCTGGCGCTACATTTTGCTGTAAGGCAGCAACTCTACCGCTGTGCCACCGTGACTACTGCAATCCGTGCGGTGAAGGTGCTCCCACTATAGTTCCAGTTGGGATTTCCAGTATTTAGCCACACCAACAGTGAAGGGTCAGCAATTATTTCTTGGTCAGGATGTCATGTGCCTTGGAGAAGAAAATGCACGTGACTTCTTCACTAATTTAATTCATCTGGCTACAACCACAAAGTTTTCAGTTGGTAAAATCTTGAACTGACTGTGTGAAGAATAGATGTTGCAGTCATCTTTTGATACTACAGAGAATAGTACACCACAAAACAGAAATGTTGCATTGAAATGTATGGAAGAATTTCCTTAATAGGAATCATACAATTGGTCAGATAAAACAATGTAAGAATTGAAATCCTGGCATCTGGTTCCATGGTTCCGTGTTTCTTTATTGTCACATGTACAGTTGTACAGTGAAATTCTACTTTGCATATTGTTCAGTAAAGCACAATCTTAGGTTAGGTACAAAATGTCTAGAAATAGTCCACTGAGACCAAATACAAGAATCGCCAGGTTCTGGCACCAAGATGCCTTCTGCGCAGGTGGCCATAAATGTCCGTTGTCCTGCTGCCATTGCAGGGTTGCCCTGGCCAAGCAAAGTTGTAGGTGTCCTCCACCGCTGCTCCACTGCTCTGTGCCGGTGCAGGCCGCGTCTGGTGCACTTGTCAAAGTCAAAAGTCAAACAAACTTTATTGTCATTTAGAAATACATTGATATATGCAGTTCCAAACGAAATTACGTTGCATTTGGCTCCCTGTGCAACACGATAAATTAACAGAAGGATAGACATGGATGAAATGGATAGAAAGGATAAAAGGATAAATAGACAATGGTGGCAGCCCATTACATGGCATTCAGGAGTCTGATGGCTCGTGGGAAGAAGCTGTTGCTGAACCTTGATGTTCTGCTCCTTACGCTGCGATATCTTTTTCCCGAGGGCAGCAGAGTGAACAGTCCGTGATGGAGATGTGTGGGGTCTTTTATAATACTGCTGGCCTTAGACACGCAACGTTTGGTCGCAAAGTTAGACTTGCTCAATCTCTTGGAGCGGTGCCCAATCCAGTCATTTTCCAGGCTACTCCAACCATCACCTCTATGTAGATCCTCACATCAGCCAGGGAACCATCGCCCCTCTCCTTGCTTAGCCCCCGTTCAGCCTTTGTGCCGCAGGGAAGCCTCCCACAGCCGACCTTGCGTAGAAGGTGAGGCCCTGGTTCCTCTTCCCAGCCCTTTGTTCTTTGTGTCTGCCACCATCTTGACTCACTCCGCCCTCCTCTCCGGATCCCCATTCCTCGTTGATGAGAAGTGTCTGGGCTCAGCAGCTTACCTCACGAGGATGGGCTCCCGAGAACGGGGATAGGTGCGGCACAATGGTCTGCCGCTCTGCATCACTGTCTGAGTTAGAGTTGTTTCTGTAGTTCAAAATCCATTTGTGTTGCATGCTGAATCTATATCGCCCTCTACAGGACATCTCCACTGCAGGCCAGCGCCCTGCAATGGAAAAGCAACCACTGGTAAATGTATTTGTCTAGAATTGAAATAATGGTACACAACACTGAAGATAGGCACAAAATGCTGGAGTAACTCAGAGCGACAAGCAGCATCTCTGGTGGGAAGGAATGGGTGATGTTTTGGGTTGAGACCCTTCTTCAGACATTGACATTCATGACACTGATGCTGCTGATGTGGATTTGCAGGAGTGTGGCAATTCTGTGCCTGTTGTTCCCACAGGAGGCTCTAATGTCATCCAAAACAATCGCTCCACTCCTTTAAATCTCTTTTCTGCTTTAAATCTATCAGTGTTTCTCATCATTCTACCTATTAACTCATTTGGTTGGGTAGCACTCCAACAAAAGCTTTGAAATGTATCTTGGCGCAAGTGACGATAATAAACCAATACCAAGATATAGTGATTTCTGAGACAAAGTACCATTGCTTTACTCATGTTGTCAGAGGTGCTGGTGACCAGTAATGCCAGATAAGGGGATCAGAGTTCCCATTTAAAAGATTATCACACACACGAAAGCAGGAATTATTTTAAAAACATTTTTCTTTTTCAATCATAGGATATGGGGAAAAAGCAGGAACAGGGTACAGGGATGATCAGCCATGACCATATTGAATGGCGGTGCTGGCCCGAAGGGCCGAATGACCTACTCCTGCACCTACTTTCTATGTTTCTATGTTTCTAATATTGTGCAGTCAAGATGGCACTGGTAGTGAATGCAGGAGAAGAACAGTGCCAGTGAGTTGCCTGGGGTCTGACCTCCCGTGCCCTCGGTGGTGTTTTGGGTTTTCCGCAGTCGGTTGTGGGAGGTGCCCGGGGGGCACGGAGGCTGAGTGCTGGGCATGTGAGCTGATGGACGGCGCGGTCACAGGTCGACGTGTCCAGATCAAGGTATTGGTGGAGGGGGCCCCTGGAGGTCCTGCAGCTTCCTGGGGCTCGAGTGGTTCAGTCACCACACCCAGTCCAAGCTCACGGTCAGAAGCAGTACAAAGCGGCGGAGCAGTGGAGGAGGGCATCAATAACATCACCCAGCCAGATGGACCTTCCAATTCCATCCCGTCACACCAACGGGCCTTTATGGTCAGCTTAAGACTCTACATCTTTACAATACGATACGATAAAATGTTTATTTATCCCAGGAGGGAAATTAATCTGCCAACAGGCATAACAACATGATAAATGAAACAAATGTATTAACTTTGGAGATGAATCAAACATAATGGCGCTGGAAACGTGGTGACTCGTGTGTTGTTGTGTGCAGTTTTGGTCTCCAAATTTGTGGAAGGACATTCTGGCTAAAGAGGGAGTGCAGCGTAGGTTCACAAGGTTAATTCCCGGGATGGCGGGACTGTCATATGCTGAGAGAATGGAGCGGCTGGGCTTGTACACTCTGGAGTTTAGAAGAATGAGAAGGTATCTTATTGAAACATATAAGATTATTAAGTGTTTGGACATGCTAGAGGCAGGAAACATGTTCCCGATGTTGGGGTACTCCAGAGCCAGGGGCCACAGCTTAAGAATAAGCCATTTAGAATGGAGATGAGGAAACACTTTTTCACACAGAGAGTTGCACCTATTGTTTATTGTCTATTGTCTGTCTGAATATAATCTACTATTCGTACACTCTTGTACTTAAGTATGATTGTGCTTATGTATAGTACAATTTTACTGAATTATATGAAATTTCATTGCAGCAAAGTATGATTCTGTATTTTCATTTGAAGATAATTCAATAATAAAATGTATTTGAGCTACGACAGATCAACTTTAATTTATAAAATGATATCTATAACAATACATATTAAAACATATTATATCAAAGGAAATATGTTATTTTCATCAATATTAGCTGAAATAGCGGCAATTAAAAGATTACATTAATAAAGAACTAGCAGAGTGGTGGTTATGTCTGGGACAGTTGAGGTTGTATGACTGTTTAAACTAGGCATACGTAACTGTACATGCTGGAATTGAGAAAAAAAATCACAAAGTGCTGGAGTAACTCAGCAGGTCAAACAGCATCTCTGGAGATCAGGGATGGGAAGTGGGGAAGAAAGGTGGTACAGATGAGGGGGATCGATTGCCAGATGGGTGAACAAAGGCCAGAGATGAAAAAGAGACAAAAGTCTGAGAGAAGAGGAATTAATTGTAATGCCAGAGGATGGGATGTAGGCGGAATGATCTGGGGAGAAGGGAAAAAGGAAAGATGAAGGGAGAGCAGAATAAATGAGTGCGCCCGCTGTTACTCCAACATGTTGTGTTTTTTTTAAACTAATTGAACTGCTCATTCTGGGTGTGATTATCAAGCTTTAGTAGAATTTATCACAACTAGCCGTAAGGAATCTAAAATTATGTTGATACATTATTTTGTTGCACCAAGACTTTTCAAAACTTATTACATAAAAATCAAGAAAATGGGTGCCAATCTACTTTTTGCTTCCTTCTGTTTATGTCAAATGCAAATGTTAATACAACTCTCTATTGTATCACTTTCTTATTAAAAAGCATAATCCTCTGTGTGGCCCGAGTCTACAAACACATTGCCATTGAATTAATTGCTCTCTGTTATTTATTTGCCGCATCACCATTTATGTACATTCTATCAGAATTTCTTGCTGGTGGCTAAATGTTTTAATTGATTTCTTAATTCATGTTACATTTTTCGGAAAGAAAGCTTTCTGGAATATTATATATCTAAGCACACTCCAGCGTCACAGATAGTTGTCAACATTTCCTGTTTTTTCTCTGATTGTGTGAATGTTATGGTTTTGCTGACTGATGTCAAAACGGAAATATTATGCAATGTAGTTGGTTCAAAGTTGCTTCTGAGTACTTCTGAAGGTTTTCTCAGGCGCATTTGATTGTTGTAATACTTTTTAAGGTCATACATAGGGCAGAGAAGATCAAAGGCATTGTGTAGTTATTTAGGAGCGTAACTCAATGTTGGGTACTGAGTGATTTGAAGTGCAATATTACTTTGAGATAATGAGACAGTGTAAAAATATGACTCGTGTCTGGAATAAAGCAAGAGTATGTTTGCTGGAGGACACTAAAAAGCAATGATATTAACTTTGAACAAAGCTTATGAGCATTCGCCATTGTGCATTTATATAGTGCTGTTTATGACAGAAAATTGTATTGAACAGTGATTTGAGACAAATCAATGCTAGCATTGCAAATGCAAATGTTAGCATTTATTTCAAGAGGGCTTGTATGCAAAAGCAGGGATGTAATGCTGAGGATCTGTAAGGCGCTGGTCAGGCCACATTTGGAGTATTGTGAGCAGTTTTGTGCTCCATATCTGAGGAAGGATGTATTGGCTCTGGAGAGGATCCAGAGGAGGTTTACAAGAATGATCCCAGGAATGAGTAGGTTAACATATGATGAGCATTTGACGGCACTGGGCCTGTACTCTTTTTTTTTTTTGGAGAGCTTGGGCCTGTACTCGTTGCCGTTTAGAAGAATGAGGGGGGGACCTCATTGAAACGTACTGAATAGTGAAAGGCTTGGATTGAGTGGACGTGGAGAGGATGTTTCCACTAATGGGAGAATCTAGGATTCGAGGTCCCAGCCTCAGAATTAAAGGATGTTCTTTTAGGAAGGAGATGAGGAGGAATTCCTTTAGTTAGATGGTGGTGAATCTGTGAAATTCTTCGCCACAGAAGGCTGTGGAGGTAAAGTAAGTGGATGGATTTAAGGCAGAGATCCTTTATTTATTTATTAAACTTTATTTCAGACTCAAGGTCCAGACAAGGGACAACATTACATAAAATACATTGCATATAAAAACCACCATAAAATACATATAAAATCTTAGTATACCACATAAAAGCATCATAAATTATATACAAAAAACACAATACATGATTTAAAATCCAGAATAAAAAAGAAACATCAGTGTCCTACAGCGAGACAGTGATACCAGTGTCTCCACAACTGGGATTCGTAGCGTGTAGCGCTAAACCTTATGTTTGACAAAGCCACGATAATTACATTTTTAGAGCCATTTATCCTGCAAATGAATTTATACATATGATTTCTTAGCTTCTAAAGTACTGACTCCTGCAGCCACAAACATGTTACTAGCACGACGCGATCTAGGTTTCCTTAGCAGTGTTCTCGTGGCATAATTATAGGCCACCTTTAGTCTCTGCAAACTTGTAGGTAGATAGATTCTTGATTAGTACTGGTGTCAAGTGTTATGGGGAGAAGGAAGGAGAATGGGGTTAGGAGGGAGAGATAGATCAGCCATGATTAAATGGTGGAGTGGACTTGATGGGCCAAATGGCCTAATTCTGCTCCTATCACTTATGAGCTTATGCCCTTATGAGACTCCATATTATTGTCCAGGTGAATGTTTCGTGAATTCCTAAGTAGGAAGAACAATTCTTTTCGGAGAGTAGAAAAAATACTTTTTTATAACTGAATCTCACCCATTAGGCATTCATTTGTTTATTTGAAGAGGGTGAAATGCCATTGAACAATAATGTTTGAAATTCTATATACATATTTTTGATGCTGGAACAAAATATGATTTTCAAAGACTGGATCAAAAATAATACCAAGATGTTAAATGGGCCATAAGGCAGGGCCCTGTATTTCAGTTTGTGGCGGAGAAATCACTTATGGATCAATTGCTGGTGGCCCAATAATAACTGCAAATTATACACTAATTTTGTACTAATTTTGTACACTAATACCCTCCCTCCCTCTGTAACCATGACACCAGGCTTCAACAGCAATATCTTTGATAAAGGAAACCTGCGTAGCTAGTGTTTCCATGACGATCCATCGTACAATTCATTGAGATAAATTTAAATATGGTGAAGTAATTTTAAAATTCAGCCCATCTGGCCTGCCTTAGCGTTCACCAGCTTCCTTCCATCAAGAATCAGATCACTCTTTTGACAAAATCAGATTTGTTAATTTCTCCCCATCCCCTGAATCATCCTACCACAACCAGAGAGTAGTACTAAACTATTATCTTGCTCTTTGAAGTCCATCGTATTATCATTGACCGGACTTTGCACGCCTTGCCTTGCATTGAACGTTATTCCCTTATCATTTACACTGTAAATGGATCAATTGTGATCATGTATGGTCTTTCTGCTGACTGGTTAGCACACAACAAAAGGCTTTTCACTCTACCTCGGCACACGTGACTATAAACTAAACTGAACTAAACTGTTCGCAAACTTTAACTGTTACATGTGGTAGCAAGCTGTATTTCAGAGCTACTGTCTGCAAAACTTTCCGAGTTGACTGTGCCGGAACCCCTCTGTCGGTGGATCACCAGCTTCCTGACGGACAGGAAGCAGCATGTGGAGCTGGGAAAGCACATCTCGGACCCGCAAACCCTCGGCATAGGAGCACCGCAAGGCTGCGTACTCTCTCCTCTCCTCTACTCTCTCTACACCAATGACTGCACCTCCACTGACTCCTCTGTCAAGCTTCTCAAGTTTGCGGATGACACAACCCTGATTGGACTGATCCAGGATGGGGAGGAATCTGCCTACAGACAGGAAGTGACACAGCTGGCGTCCTGGTGCCATCGCAACAACCTGGAGCTCATTGCGCTTCAGACAGCGGAATTGATAGTAGACTTTAGGAGAGCTCCCCCTCCCCTCACCCCACTCACCATCAACAACACCACAGTGAAATCTGTGGAGTCTTTTAGGTTCCTGGGAACCATCATCTCCAAAGACCTTAAATGGGGGGCTACCATCGACTCCACAGTCAAAAAGGCACAACACAGGATGTACTTCGTGTGGCAGCTGAGGAAGCACAATCTGCCACAGGCAATAATGGTCCAATTCTGTATGTCATGTTGTCACTTGCAGGCGGAGCACCAAAGCAAATTCCTTGTATGTGAATTACTTACTTATTTACCTACTGCCTATTATGTGTCCTGGCATGTAGGAAGCCAGCAACGAAGGTCCTCCACTCAGTAGTGTTGATTCCTTCAGTTGCTGTTTCCATAACATATTTGTTTTACGAGACAGGGTTGTTAGCCCTGTGCTAAACCTCCAACTTGGAGGACCAGTGGACCGCTCTTCGTCTCGCCTCTGCCCTTCGACCTGTCCAGCATGGGAGACCCTAACAGGAGATGAATCTCCCACTGGCATTGCTCACTGAGATGCAGAAGCTCCCCGACCATGACAAGTTTGTAATCCAACGGTGAGTGTACGGGAATACTTGGCTAATAAACGTATTCATTCATTCATTCATTCATTCATTCATTCATATTTCATATATTTGTTTTATTTAATTGAAAATTCACTTATAATGAACAAATAATTGTGAGGAGGTGTTATAATGTGGATGTTTCTTCGAGCTTTTAATTGCTGAGGTCAGACCTTGTGTGAACAACACAAAATGAGGGATGTTAAACAATATTTAGCACAATTAGCACAAAGGAATAAAGTTAATTGGTAAAAAAGTTAGAGATTTATTTTTCCCTATAAATTATTCACTCCCACAGAGTGATGCATTTAAGAATATCGGTCCAATATTTTCAGTGAAATTCCAGCAGTGTTGTATATAACTGCTGTCTATTGGCTCCGTGATTCAAGATCCCAATTTATCCATTGCTTCCTCCCATGATGGCCACTCATGGAGCGCAAGTCTCAACAAATGTCCTTGTACAGCAGATAAAGGAACTATAAAGGAACTGCAGATTCTGGTCTATACCGAAGAATGATACAAAGAGCTGGATTAACTCAGCGGGTCAGGCAGCATCTCTGGAGAAAATGAATGTGTGACGTTTCGGATCGCGACCCTTCCTCAGTCTGACCCAAAATGTCACCCATCCATTTTCTCCAGTGATGTTGCCGGACCTGCTGAGTTACTCCAGCACCGTGTGTCTACCTTCCTTCTACTTTTGCTGGGACACTATCCAATTTACTTGCATGAGGTTCAGTGATTTGATTCGCATAAATAATGAGGGAAAGCTACAGGAGAAAGAGATAAGAAGCATCATTTATGTTTCCTTTATTGAATTAATAATTATATTTCATTAGGATTCCAAGCTAATACAACCCAGGGGTATGAATATTGATTTATCTAACTTCAATTAACACCTGCATTCTCTCCCTCTCCATTCCTCCCCACCCAAGTCACACCAGCTTCTCATTCTCACCAAGCAAACGGCTAAAGGCAAAGGCCTGTTTCCTTTATCATTGTTACTTTTATCTTTCATTCATTTGTTCTATATCACTCCACATCATCGTCTATATCTCTCGTTTCCCTTTCTCGTGACTTTCTGTCTGAACAAGGGTCTCGACCCAAAACGTCATCCATTCCTTCTCTCCAGAGATGCTGCCTGTCCCGCTGAGTTACTCCAGGACTTTGTTTCTACCAGTTCGTAAACCAGCATCTGCAGATCCTTCCTGCATAATTATATTTCATTGTTTGCTTGTCTGCCTATTCTATATTTGGATATTTGTTTTTTTTTTACAAGTGTCACTATGTTTGTGAATGTAATTCAAACGCTGATAGCTGGTTCAACCCAGGCACTTAGAAATGCTTTGCCAGCTGGCTATATCTCTTCCCCAGACAGAAGTGGTTTCCAGTATATGTCAATGGGATTTATGATTGGAAAGCTGCACAGTGCAAAGTCAGAAGTGGTTCCCATACAGAAGATTGCCTGGTGTTTGAGAGAACCCACTCCTGGCAAGACAGGTTTTTATTATGAGTAGGTACCTAGCAGCTGCAGGTGACAAGCACCTTTGCAGTAATGGCTTCCATTAGTATGAGTTTTGCCGTCCTGCTTTTAGAGTGGGTCCAATTAATAGAAGAAGGAGAATGTGAAGCAAACAAGCAGGTTAAATAAACATGAAGTAATCCATCATTGTAATATATTTTAAAACGCCAGAAAAGAATTTACAACATAAGTATTGATATTTCATTTTACATAATATTACTCAAGAGGCCCTTAAAGCTTGGTAATAAAAATTATAATTTCACACTGGTGACTGCACAGTGCTTCATAAAGCGTGTAAATTGTGAGCGGGCCTTTCCTTGCCAACACTTAGCCTTATTGTATCGTATAGGCCTAAAATGTACTTGTCACGTTTCTGTTGCCTGAACTAACAGAAAGGGATTTCCAGGCTTGGAAACTGAGGCAGCAGCCAACTGCGTCTGATTATTACCAGAGGTGAACCAGAGAAATAGCTTTAAATATGTCTGCAATCAACCCACCAAAATCCCACAGTTTGTTAGCCTGCGTATATATAAAGAAAGGCCACCAGGTTTGGTGGTTTGAAAGTCCATTTGTCTTGCGCCCGAGATAATTCAGCACAAAATGAACAAGGGTTGGGTGTTGTGAGCTCACCTGAGAGTTGCAAAAACACTGGTTTATATATTTTACCACAGAGCTCAACAGATTGTGTGAAATATTTAAAATGAGAAGCTGGGCCGGATTTAGATGAAGAGAGGCCCTAAGCTGTACCACTTGTGAGGCCCCTCCCAATCCCCCACCCCCACGACTAGAGGAAGATGGTCCACCAGATTGACACCGATTTGCAGCCGAGCGTGGCCAATGAGATAAGGGGCTGGAAAGCTGCGCTTTTTATTTATTTATTTATTGCCAGTGCTAGTTTCGAGTTATTGGCTTAAAACACTATTATTCTGAAAAGGAGGGCAAGGAAAATTACTGAAGGGTTGTTTAGAGACTACAGTGCGTTGTGACAGCATATGTAAGAAAGGCCTATGACAGTGTCAAAAATATTATACCCCTTGCAGGGCTCTCACAATTTTGTTTCTCTGTTATCAGCCGGGCAACCTTGGCAGCTTTTTAAGTTGCCAAATGAGAGTTTAGGTGGTCATTTAAGACGGCGTGCATGACGAGTGCGATAATGTGCTCAGACGAAGTGCGTAGTTACCAGTCGGAATTATGCTCAAGGAAGCATTGACATATTATTTCTGTTTCAAACAAAGTCACAAACTAAACATATTCACCAATCAAGACATGTTATATACCACAATGACATGCAGCAAAATTATAATACAGTATCTCAACTCTTTTTACACATTGCAATGAATGCAACTTATATTATTTCTTTCCACTTGCAAACAAAAATGTGGTTGGATTATTCAGCGTATGATCAACCTCGGTGAGACCAAGTGTGGGCTTGGCGATCGCTTCGCGCAACACCGCCGCTCGGTCCGCAATAACTAACCTGGTCTCCCAGTGGTTCAACACTTCAACTCTCCCTCCCATTCCGAATCCGACCTTTCTGTCCTGGGCCTCTTGCATGGCCAGAGTGAGGCCCACCGTAAATTGGAGGAGCAGCACCTCATATTTCGCTGGGGCAGTTTACACCCCAGCGGTATGAACATTGACTTCTTCAATTTCAGGTAATCCCTGCTTTCTCCTCCCATTACCAGCTCTCCCTCAGCCCATTGTCTCCGCCTCTTCCTTTCTTCTTCCCATCCCCCCCAACCTCACATCAGTCTGAAGAAGGGTTTCGTCGCCTATTTCCTTCGCTCCATATATGCTGCCTCACCTGCTGAGTTTCTCCAGCATTTGTGTCTACCCATTCACACAAGTTCTGTTATCCCACTTTCCTCACCCACTCTCTAGACATTAGGGGCAATTTTACAGAGACAAGTTAACCTACAAAGCCAATGAGTCTTTGGGATGTGGGAAGAAACCCACACGCTTGCAGGGAGAATGTGCAAATTCAACACAGACAGTCCCTGAGGACAGGATGGAACAGATCTCTGGCGTGTGAGGCAGCAGGTCTACCAGCTGTGCCATTATATTTTGTTTTCCAACACACAAAAAAATAAACGTTGATAACTATGGTTACTAAAAAAATGAAAATATCCATCTTCAGTTTTAAATCTCCAAGTGACGCTACGTCCCCTTTTACAGCTACTGTATGCTTTAATTAAGTTCAAGACAATGGGGCAGTACATTGGCCATAAAATTGCTGCCTAAAAGTGCCAGACACCCGGAATTGATCCTGAATATGGGTGCTGTCTCTATGGAGTTTGCTCCTTTTCCCTTTGATCGTATGGGTTTTCTCCGGGTGCTCTTGTTTCCTTCCACATTCCAAAGGTGTGCAGGAACCTATTTCAGAACAAACCCAAAACGTAATATTTTCCTTTTGTCCAGAGATTCTGTCTGACCTGTTGAGTTACTCCAGCTTTTTGTGTCTATCTTCAGTTTAAACCAGCATCTTCAGTTCCTTCCTACACACACGATACTATATGATAGAACTTTATTAATCCCAGGAGGGAAATTGTGTGTGTGGGTATATATATTATATACACACACATATATATATATTTATATAGTTATATATTCATATATAAATATACACCGTTTTGTTTTCTCGTTTATAACATTATTTACAGAGTACTATGTTTACATATTCTGTTGTGCTACTGCAAGTAAGGATTTCATTGTTCTAACTGGGACGTGAGAGAATAAAACACTCTTGAGTCTTGACTTACTCCGCTAATGTGTGGGATAGAACTAGTGTACGGGTGATCGGTGGTCGGCGTGGACGGTGGGCAGAAGGGCCTGCTTCCACGCTGTATCTTTAAATTAAACTAAAAACACTAAACCCAGAGGGAGTCTAAAGAAGGGTCTCTACCTGAAATGTCACTCAATTTCTTCTATCCAGAGTTGCTGGCCGCTCCACGGAGCTCCCCCGCACAATTAAAGCATGGAATAGTCTTCACCCTACCATTATGACCCAACCAGACACAACTAAATTCAAGGTACCTCTTTTTTCCCCAATAACCCTTTTTTGTTTAAGTCCAAGTCAAGAGTCAAGAGAGTTTATTGTCATGAGTTCCAGATAGGACAATGAAATTCTTGCTTGCTGCAGCACAACAGAATATGTAAACATAATACAGAACAGGAGATAAAAGTTCAATGTGTTTATATACCATAGACCATATATATACACAATAAATAAACAGCTAAAATGCAATAGGCTGTTATTGTTCAGCCCTCCACCACCTCCAGTTTAAATTCCATTTAGAATATTTATGGAGGGCCAGGAAACCAGAAGCAAGAGTTACTCCAGGGAGTTACTCCAAATCCAGGGTCAGGGAGAGATTCTGTGTTGGTTTTCAGGGGTCGCGGCGAGGCGGCAACCGGACAACAATGGCGGCCAGATCTCCCACAATTCAAAGCAAGGGAGAAAGTGCCCAGCACCGACCAGTTGCCGTGGCAGTGGGCATGCGTAGGGCGTCCGATGATGAATGGCAGTGCACATGTGCAAGGCGGCCTGCCGTGCCAACGGAGACGCGGAGATGGAGATTGACAGAGAGAGAGAGATAGAGAGTGGAGCTCGCCCAGAGTTGAATGGCAGGTGTCCTGCCTTGGCCGGAGGCCCACTAGATTTCGAGGCCCTAGGCTTCAGCCTATGAAGCCTAATGGTAAATCCGAAGATAGACACAAAATGCTGGAGTAACTCAGTGGAACAGGCAGCATTTCTGGAGAGAAGAATGGATGACGTTTTGGGTTGAGACCCTTCGTCAGTCACCCATTCCTTCTCTCCAGAGGTGCTGCCTGTCCAGCTGAGTTACTCCAGCATTTTGTGTCTATCTTCAACATAAAATCTGATCTAAGCCCACTCTGATGTGACATGTACCTGACATACAAGTGCTGAAAAACGTTCCTTACTCTCAATCTTGCATGAATCATAATCATCATAATCATAATCATAATTATAATCGTACTTTATTAGCCAAGTACGTTTTGCAACATACAAGGAATTTCATTTGCCAGACAGTCATACTAATAAAAAGCAACAGAACACACAAAATACATTTTAACATAAACTTCCACCACAGTGACTCCTCCGCATTCCTCATTGTGATGGAAGGCGAAAAAAGTTCAATCTCTCCCTTCTTTGTCCTCCAGCAGTTGGGAGCCTCTAACCTTCCGTTGACGGGACGATCTTACTCCCGTAGCCAGCGGGGGGTCTCCTCGTCGGGGCGAGCATGCTCCTGCATCGGGGTGGGGGGGGGAAATCTCAGGTCCCCTGCGCCGGGCGATCTACCCCGGGTCGGGGCTAGTCGAACATCATGCGGTTTTTGGAGCTTCCCGACGTCGGTCTCAACCCGAGACTGCGAGCTCCTTGATGTTAACGTCCGCAGGAATCAACTCCGATGGTAAGTCCATGTCCCCGCGGTGGGGCTCAAAGTCCGTCCTGAGCATGTTAGTCCCGAGTCCCAGCTCCACGATGTTAGGCCACAGAACGGCTGGAGATGCATTCCGGAAAACAGTCGCAGATCCGGTCGGTGGGAGCGCTGTGAGACGGCTGCCCTGCCCTGCCCTGCCCTGCCCTGCATGTTAGTGCGCCCAAATGTGTGTTTTAGTGTCTCTCGGTGTGTCTTGTGTGGGGGGTGGTGAGGCGGGGTGATGGGGGGGTAAGGGGGAGACCGCTTTCGGTTGCCTCCTCCACGGAGAGGCGATTTTTTCCACGTCACCTCCCTTGTGACCTCACACCAAGGAGAATGGGGAGTGCAGGGGAGAGATAAGACTTTGCCTTCCATCACAGTGAGGAGGAGATTCACTGTGATGGATGTTTGTGTCAATTGTGTTGTGTCTTGGTTCTTTTTCTTGTTTGACTGCAGAAACTAAATTTTGTTTGAACCTCAATGAGGTTCAAATGATGAAATAAATTGTATTGTATTGTATTCTGTTGTATTGGTGTGGACTATTTACGATCGCTGGCCCGTGAACTGGTCAGTCTGTGGAGCTTCTATCCCCTCATTGGGAATTCCCGGAGGAGAAGAGCTTCGACCCACCGGCCCACGGCCCACAACATCTTGAAGCCACGGAATGCAGAGCTTCTAGCCGTGGGCGTGACGGGGACTTACTTATCATCCGGAGTGGGATCCCTCGCCGGGGATTCCTGGAGAAGAGCTCCGACTGCCGGCCTGCGGCCTACAACATCTTGAAGCCGCGGTCTCCGGTAGGGGAAGCACTGATTCGGGACTTACCTTCCAGACGAGAGGGCCTGTACATCTGGCCGCCATAAACTGCGAAGGTTTATGGCCCCGACCACGGGGGAACAATGCAGGAGGACTGACTATACTTTGTGCTTTCCACCACAGTGAAGAATGCTGTGGTGGATGTTCGTGTTACATTTTTTATTGTGTACTGTGTGTTCTTTTTTGATTGTTCCGCTGCTGGCAAGTTCATTTCAATGCACTTTATTGTGTATGTGATGAATAAATCTGATTGATTGATTGGTAAGAGATTGAAAAAAGATTCCCCTGACCCCCTCCCCCACCCCCCACATAAAATAATCCAGCGAACATTAACACAAACTTTTAAGACACACTGAAATAACAACAAAAAATGAAGCGACAGACAGAATGTGTGCGAGTCCGCCATCGGAGCACCACCTGGTGGTGTTATGGGTCGCATGATGCTGTGGGATCACCAACAACCGTGCAGCAGTTTTAACCCAATACCACACCTTCCCACCAACCTCCCAACCAATCGCCCGTAAAGGTTTCAACATTGTCTTAAAATAACATTGCGGATCAAGTTACTTTTAATGCTGTGGGGAAATGGCTGAATAATAAAACCATTGGCCTTCCCCACCTTTCCAATTCCACACTTTGTCTTGTTATTGCTTTGGCTTCCTGTGTATACAGGATTCAAAATGCACACAAATCATTTCAGTCTTCTGCTTTATTTCCGTTATGTTTTTGTTCCCTTTGACCATTCTTCTCAGCCCATTTTGAGCGTTGAAGAGTCAGCGTCGGTGATGTAATGCTATTGTTTTTTCCACCTAGAACTAACTGTGGAAAATTTCCATTAGCTTCTAGATGCAATTGTGCAACTCGTCACAGAGACGTTCAACGAACCATCCTGTGTTAATCCAGCCATGTGCTGCAGACATTTCATGAAATTATCGGGAATTATTTTAGGGATTGTTCAATGGTACATGGCACAGTGGCGCAGTAGTAGAGTTGCTGCCTTACAGCGCTTTATAGTGCCAGAGACCTGGGTGCGATCCCAACTATGGGTGCTCTCTGTACGGAGTTTGCACGTTCTCCCCATGATCACATGAGTTTTTCTCTGAGATCGGTTTCCACCCACACTACAAAGACGTACAGGTTTGTAGGTTACTTGCCTTGATATAAATGTAAATTGTCTCTGGTGCGTAGGGTGGTGTTAAGGTGGGAATCGCTGGTCAGTGTGGACTCGGTGGGCTGAGGGGCCCAGTTTCCACACTATCTCTAAACTAAACTAAACTTTATTGTCACATATACCTAGATACAGTGAAATTCCTGATTTGCATACAATTCTGTAAAATCATACTATACCAAAGGACAAACCATAAATGTTAAGTACAAAAGTGCCATAGCACTGGGATGGTGTTGCAGGGGTCGGCCTGGCGATGCTGTCGATGTCCTCCTCCGCCCTGTACTGCTGCACGCTGTCCCCTTTGATGTCTCGTTTTCACACCTTACCCTTCCATATCTTTAATCTCCCTCTCCCCTGACTCTCAGTCAGTAGAAGGGTCTCGACCCACAACGTCACCCATTCCTTCTCTCCAGAGATGTTGCCTGTCCCGCTGAGTTACTGCAGCATTTTGTGTCTATCTCCAGGCTGTATCTGATACATGTGCTTGGGATCTGTGAGGATTCGAGCAACGCCTGATCCATGCGAATACCCCGACTGCTGTAGGGCACCCCAGCGGCCCACATTGCCAACACCCTGACCCACAAACATGCCATCTCCTTGCCCTCTGCATCCACCGCCCAGCCTCCCAGTGTGCGGCAACTCCAGCAGGCAACTTCACAACCCCCAGAGCACAACAAGGACACAGCAGGTACACTGCACGCAGTCCCACAGGACTCCTATACGTCGGCAAGGCCATACGTAGACTGGGCGGTCATTTAGCGGAACACCTTCGCTCAGCCCGCCTGAACATACCTGATCTCTCGGTTCCTAAACACTTTAATTCCCCTTCCTATTCTCACACTGACCTTTCGGTCCTTGGTCTTGACTTGATCCACAACACCCATGCTAGTGGTCTAGAACCTACCCCGCCATTGGCCACCAATATTGGAATTGGTGGAGAAGTGGAATATTGCATTGGGGGACCAGCCCTCCCGTGTGAACCTGGGACCCAACGGGGCAGACTTGGTCTAGTATCGTCTATATCTCTCATTTCCAGTCTGAAGGAGGATCTCGACCCGAAACATCACCCATTCCTTCTCTCCAGAGATGCTGCCTGTCCCGTTGAGTTACTCCAGCTTTTTGTGTCTATCTTCGGTTCCTTCTTACACATGCAGTCCCATGGAATGATCCAAAAAATGACCAACAATACCAACTTATGATGTTATTCTGGTTTCATTCTCTTCAATAATTAAAAAATGTAAATGCTTCCAAAACCATTTATTAGAACAGTACACCAAACACAGTTTGAGATTCAGATGTCTGCAAGGGATACTGTTCACCAGTTAAAAGAAACTTACTATGGACGTTAGAAATGTGAAATATAAAACACTCAGCTGATCTGGTAGTATTTACTGACGGAGAACTTTCAGAATGATAACTTTCATAAAATGTTAGAAGCATAATATAAGGGCAGCATTTAATGGCAGCATGGTGACGCTGCGGTAGAGTTGCTGCCTTACAGCGCCGGAGGCCTGGCATTGATCTTGACTACGGGTGCTGTCTGTACGGAGTTTATACATTGTCCCTGCTTGGATTTTCTCTGGGAGCTCCAGTTTCCTCCCACACTCCAAAGACGTATGGGTTTGTAGGCTAATTGCCTTGGTAAAATTGTAAGTTGTCCCTAGTGTGTGTGTGTAAAATAGTGGTAATCTGTGGGATTGCTGGGTCAAAGGGCCTGTTTCAGCACTGTATCTCTAAACTAAAACCAAACTAAACTAACAATAGGTTGAAACCTATGTCTGATTCACCTCTATTCCATTGTGGACATTGGATTGTCTATGAAACTGATGTGTTAAAACGCTGAGAAATATATTCTGCACATTGTATCTTCCCCATTGCTCTATCTGTTGTACTTGAGTTTGACTGGATTGTGTTTATGTATGGTATATCTGAATGATTTGGATAACATATATAACATAGTCTTTCAGTACACCTGACAGCAATAAACCTGAACCTAATGGACTGGGCATAGGAGTTGAAGGAAAAGATCATCTTTTGAAGGTATCAGTAGCAGGAATAATTAAGGACAAAGTTCAGACTGAAGGCACAGCCACATTCAGGGAAAAATACACATGCTGTGTCGACAGGAACCAAAAAAAGCCAGTAGAAATGTCATTGCATTCTGTTGTCGGGCTAGGTGGTGTAATTAGCAAGTCCTGACCAGCTATTTTGAGCATGGATCACTGCTGGAGAGCTGGGTGATCTAAGTTCTCTGTGGTTGCTATAAAAAGGCTGCTATAAAAAAACACTTAATTTATAGTCCACTGTACTTATTTTGTCAGCAGATGTAAAATTATTCCTTACATACTCCAGGAGTTTCTCAAACATTGAATGTATAAGTGAATATAAATGAAATAAACTAACTAATTTAAAATATTAGTATTTAAAATGCAAATCCTTTACATTTACATGGAGCAACTTTGCTCTCTCCTTTTATTATCTTCTAAGGCTGTGGATTTATTTTGTTCTTATTACAATTTAATTAAAATATATTTTAATTTTTTATGACATTTGTTGGCAGTAAGATGTATGAGAAAGGCTCACGACTTCTTCTGTATAAATTACTATGATCTGAATTATTGAAATGTATTGAATTGTAATCCTGGTAAATACGCAATGCACTGTTTAGCGTCTGAAGAAGGGTCTCGACCTGAAACATCAACCATTCCTTTTCTCCAGAGATGCTGTCTGACTCGCTGAGTTACTCCAGCTTTTTGTGTCTATATTCAGTTTAAACCAGCATCTGCAGTTCCTTCCTACACACACGATACTATACGATAGAACTTTATTAATCCCAGGAGGGAAATTGTGTGTGTGTGTGTGTGTGTGTGTGTGTGTGTGTGTGTGTGTGTGTGTGTGTGTGTGTGTGTGTGTGTGTGTGTGTGTGTGTGTGTGTGTGTGTGTGTGTGTGTGTGTGTGTGTGTTGGTATATATATTATATACACACACACATATATATATATATTTATATAGTTATATATTCATATATAAATATACACCATTTTGTTTTCTTGTTTATAACGTTGTTTACAGAGTACTAGGTTTACATATTCTGTTGTGCTGCTGCAAGTAAGGATTTCATTGTTCTAACTGGGACATGAGAGAATAAATCACTCTTGACTCTTGACTTACTCCGCTAATGTGTGGGATAGAACTAGTGTGTGCGTGATCGGTGGTCGGCGTGGACTTGGTGGGCGGAAGGGCCTGTTTCCACGCTGTATCTTTAAATTAAACTAAAAACACTAAAACCAGAGGGAGTCTAAAGAAGGGTCACTACCCGAAACGTCACCCAATGTCTTCTATCCAGAGGTTCTGGCTGCTCCATGGCGTTCCCGCGCAAATTCCTTCCCACACAACGCACTGTTTATAGTGTTTTAGGCAAATCAACACAACAAAACTAAAAGCTAGCATTTTAATGTTTTTTTAACTCATCCCTGTGAACTAACTCACAAGTATCACTTTTAAATCCTTGAAATAGTTTTAAAACAGAAGTTTGAAAAAGAATAAGAATAGATGCATATGACATGCGTGGCACCATAACGTCACACACAAATGATGAAAATGGGGAGCGACAGGAACACATAGACTTACAATAGACAATAGACAAAAGACAAGAGACAATAGGTGCAGGATTAGGCCATTCGGCCCTTATGGCAATGATAAAAAAGAGCACCTGTCATTAAAATTGGGGAGTGATGTATGACAGAATTCTTCCTTATCACACCATTGTCTTTATAAACTACAATTTAACAACTAATTTACAATTTAAGGGGTGACACGATGGCACAGCTGCCGTACAGCGCCAGAGACACGAGTCCCAGGTTCGATCCTGACTACGGGCGCTTGTCTGTGCCTGTCTGTATGGAGTTTGCACATTCTCCCCTTGAGCTGCGTAGGTTTTCGCCGAGATCTTCGGTTTCCTCCAACACTCCAAAGACAGGCAGGTTAATTGGAGGCTAATTGGCTTGGTGTAAATGTAAAATTGTCCCTAGTGTGTGTAGGATAGTGTTAGTGTGTGGAGATCTCTGGTCAGTGCAGACTCAGTGGGCCGAAAGGACTGTTTCTGCACTGTATCTCTAAACTAAAACTAAACTAAACCCACACTGGAACCTGGGTTTAGATTGTGGAGGATAGATAACGCTGTGATCTCTCCTGCAGGTCTTTTACATCCAAATCACAGAGCAGATGAACTTGAGTTTTCTAATGATTCGCTTGTAGTTCTAACAGCACTGCAGCATTCGCCAGTTTGCATCAGGGGTACTAATCTAGATATTTTTGCTGGGATCTCCAGAATGGAGGCAGAATCCACAAGCTTCTGAAACAGACAGGGAAGTGCTACTAGCCGATGTGAAACACATCAGCCCTCTGCCCTTCCTTGGTATTACTCAGTCGCGCCCAATTATATTCTTCAGCAATTTGCATTAACAATCAGCATTAATGGGGTGTACAGCATTGAAACATGCAATTCCTCTCAAATGATCGCCATCTGATAAATCAGTTTTGAAACGTTAATTCTTGCCTTCAAACAGTTCCCATGTTATTGTCCATGTCCTGAGATATCTCCACTTTTCCACTTCTGGCTGCTTGGCTGGTGAACATACATTTAACTGCCATGTACTTAATTCCCTTCCAATCCCTACCTGCCTTTCCACCTTTCAGTGACTCATAATAATTATTTTCAACAAATCTACAGCCAGGTAACTTAATATATCCTTAAATAGACACCAAATGCTGGAGTAACTCAGCAAGACAGGCAGCATCTCTGGAGAAAAGGAATAGGTGACCAAAGGAATAACTGCTTTGGGTTAAGACTCTTCATCAGACTCACTATATCCTTATCCTTGTCCGAAGAAGTGTTTCAACCCCAAACGTTGCCTATTTCCTTCGCTCCATAGATGATGCTGCACCCGCTGAGTTTCTCCAGCATTTTTGTCTACCTCAATATATCCTTATCTGGTTTGGAGTCATATTTTATTTCATGACATTCTGTGATTGTATGCATTATATGACAGAGGGAAAGAAAAAATAATGTGAATTCAAATGAACTTTCAAATTATTTGAAGCAGAAACAGAAAAGGAAGTGAGAATTGAATCACCAATAGTATGCAATACTCTACTGGACTGTAAGAAAATAAGTTCACATCGACGACTGCGTTGGTGTCACCTCCTGCACCCACACACAACTGACTGACTTCATCCATTTCACCACCAACTTCCATCCGACACTCAAATACACTTGGACCATTTCCGACATTTCCCTACCATTCCTTGACCTCACCATCTCTATTGCAGGTGATACACTCCTGACCGACATCCACTACAAACCAACTGACTCCCACAGCTACCTGGACTACTCTTCCTCCCACCCTGCTTCCTGTAAGGACTCCATCCCCTATTCCCAATTCCTCCGTCTACGCCGCATCTGCTCCCAGGATGAGGTGTTCCACACCAGGTCATCACAAATGTCCTTATTCTTCAGAGAACGGGGATTCCCCTCCCCCACTACAGATGAGGCTCGCACCAGGGTCTCCTCCATACCCCGCAACACTGCCCTCTCTCCCCATTCCCCCACTCACAACAAGGGCAGAGTCCCTCTGGTCCTCACCTCTCACCCCACCAGCCGGCACATACAACACATAGTCCTCCGCCAGTTTCGCCACCTCCAACGTGACCCCTCCACTC